>ML663009.1:37569567-37581657 GCA_007570785.1 Antilocapra americana
AGAGGATAACATAGGCAAACACTCTCTGACATAAACCAAAGTGGGATCCTCCATGACCCACCTCCCAGAATATTGAAAATAAAAGCACGAATAAACAAATGGGACCTAATTAAAATTAAAAGCTTCTGCACAACAAAGGAAACTATAAGCAAGGTGAAAAGACAGCCTTCAGAATGGGAGAAAATAATAGCCAACGAATCAACGGACAAACAATCTCAAAAATATACAAGCAACTCCTGCAGCTCCATTCTAGAAAAATAAACGACCCAATCAAAAAGTGGGCCAAAGAACTTAAC
The DNA here is from genome assembly GCA_007570785.1 of Antilocapra americana. NCBI lineage: Eukaryota > Metazoa > Chordata > Mammalia > Artiodactyla > Antilocapridae > Antilocapra > Antilocapra americana. The sequence goes on from ML663009.1 coordinate 37,569,864, forward strand.
AGACATTTCTCCAAAGAAGACATAAAAATGGCTAACAAACACATGAAAAGATGCTCAACATCACTCATTATCAGAGAAATGCAAATCAAAACCACAGTGCACAATGAGGTACCACTTTATGCCAGTCAGAATGGCTGCCATCCAAAAATCTACAAGCAATAAATGCTGGAGAGGATGTGGATCAAAGGGAACTCTCTTACACTGTTGGTGGGATTGCAAACTAGTACAGCCACCATGGAAAACAGTGTGGAGATTCCTTAAAAAACTGCAAATAGACCTGCCATATGACCCAGCAATCCCACTGCTGGGCATATACACCGAGGAAACCAGAATTGAAAGAGCCACGTGTACCCCAATGTTCATCGCTACATTGTTTACAATAGCCAGGACATGGAAGCAACCTATATGCCCATCAACTGACGAATGGATAAGGAAGCTGTGGTACATATACACAATGGAATATTACTCAGCATTAAAAAAAAAAAAATTCATTTGAATCAGTTCTACTCAGGTGGACGGAACTGGAGCCCATTATCCAGAGTGAAGTAAGCCAGAAGCAAAAACAACAATACAGTATACTAACGCATATATATGGAATTTAGAAAGACAGTAACGAGAACCCAGCATCGAGACAGCAAAAGGAACACAGATGTATAGAACAGACTCGTGGACTCTGTGGATGAGGGCAAGGGTGGGATGATATGGGAGAATGGCATTGAAACATGTTAATTATCATATGTGTAATCAATCGCCAGCCCAGGATTGATGCTCGGGGCTGGTGCATCAAGATTTCCCTGCGGGAGGGAAGAGGGAGGGAGGAGGGAGGGGAGTTATGAAGGAGGAGCATATGTAAACCCATGGCGATATCATGTCATTGTATGGCAAAACTAATAAAAAAAATGCATATAACACCACGCATATGCATAAAACCAAGAGGAACTGATAAAAGCCTTCGATGAAAGTGAAAGAGGAGATGAAAAAGCTGGCTGAAAATTCAACATTCAAAACACTAAGATCATGGCATCCAATCCCATCACTTCATGGCAAATAGTTGGAGAAACAATGGAAATAGTGACAGCCTTTGTTTTCTTGGGCTCCAAAATTACTGCAGATGGTGACTGTAGCCATGGAATTAAAAGACTCTTGCTCCTTGGAAGAAAAGTTATGATCAACCTAGACAGCATATTAAAAAGCAAAAACATTGCTGACAAAGGTCCATCTAGTCAAAACTATGGCTTTTCCAGTAATCATATATGAATGTGAGAGTTTGACCATAAATAAAGCTGAGCACTGAAGAAATGATGATATTGAATTGTGTTGGAGAAGACTCTTGAGAGTCCCTTAGACTGAAAGGAGATTAAACCAGTCAATCATAAATTAAATTAATCCTGAATATTCATTCATTTGAAGGACTGATGCTGAAGCTGAAACTCCAATACTGTGGCCACCTGATGCGAAGAACTGACTCATTGGAAAAGACCCTGATGCTAGGAAAGATTGAAGGAAAGAGAAGAAGTGGACGACAGAGGGTGAGATGGTTGGATGGCATCACCGTCTTGATGGACATGAGTCTGAACAAGCTCTGGGTTGGTGGTGGATAGGGAAGCCTGGCGTGCTGCACTCTATGACTTTTAAAGAGTTGAGCATGACTGAGTGACTGAACTAAATTGAACTGATATATTGTGTTTAATATTTAAACACATATGCTTTTATATTTTGTAAATATGGAGTCATGCTATATACACTGTTTTATGCCTTATTATTTTTTTTAATTTATTTTTTTTACTTGTTTTTGCCATACAATGTCATGGTATCACCATGGGTTTACATATGCTTCCCCTCCGGAACCCCCCTCCCTCCTCCCTCCCCCCCGGGAAATCTCGCTGCACCAGTCCCGAGCATCAATCCTGGGCTGGCGATTGATTACACATATGATAATTAACATGCTTCAATGCCCTTCTCCCATAACATCCCACCCTTACCCTCATCCACAAAGTCCACGAGTCTATTCTATACATCTGCGTTCCTTTTGTTGTCTCCCATGTTGGGTTCTCCTTACCGTCTTTCTAAATTCCATATATATGCGTTAATATACTGTATTGTTGTTTTTGCTTCTGGCTTACTTCACTCTGGATAATGGGCTCCAGTTTCGTCCATCTGAGTAGAATTGCTTCAAATGAATTTTTTTTTAATGCTGAGTAATATTCCATTGTGTATATGTACCACAGCTTTCTTATCCATTCATCAGTTGATGGGCATCTAGGTTGTTTCCATGTCTTAGCTATTGTAAACAATGCAGCGATGAACATTGGGGTACACGTGGCTCTTTCAATTCTGGTTTCCTCGGTGTATATGCCCAGCAGTGGGATTGCCGGGTCATATGGCAGGTCTATTTGCAGCTTTTTAAGGAACCTCCACACTGTTTTCCATAGTGGCTGTACTAGTTTTATGCCTTATTATTTTTATATAATTGTACATTGTACTTTTTTTGAAAAGTGTGAATATATACTGCATAGCATCATAAATTGTATTATTATCATAAATTTTAGTGTCAATCCCTGGATTGGTAAACCCTTCTGGAGAAGGAAATAACTACCCACTCCAGTATCCTTGTCTAAAGAATTCCATGGACAGAGGAACCTGGCAGTCTATAGTCCATGGAGTCACAAAGAGTCAGACATTACTGAGACACTAACGCTTTTGTAACCAGTACTTGTTACTAGTGTTAGTAACACTAACAATTTAGGATTTCAGTGTACAGATGCACCAGTATACAATGATAAAAAAAATACCATAGAGGTAAAAGTTTCTAGCAAAATTTTAAAATTTTGTACACATTTTCTTTTTTTTAATTGGAGTGTAATTCTTTATAATATTGTGTTAGAATCTGTTGTACTACAATGTGAATCAGCTGTATGTTTACATATATCCTCTCCTTTTACTTCTTTCCCATGTCCCCATCCCACCCTTCTAGTCATCACAGAGCACTGAGCCAAGCTCCCGGTGCTAGACAGTGGATTCTCACTAGCTCACTATTTTACACATGGTAGCAGTACATGTATATATCAATGTTACTCTCTCAATCTGTCCTACACCCCACCCCTCGGCTTTTCCTGAGCCCTGTGTCCACCAGTGTGCTTTCTACCACTGCATCTCTATTCCTCCCCTGCAATTAGGTTTATCAGTAACATTTTTCTAACTTTCATATATATGTTAATGTATGATATTTGTTTTTTCTCTCCTTGACTTAATTCGCTCTATATGACCAACTCTAGGTTCATCCACATAACTTTCAAACTCCCCTTTAAAATATGTCTATGATTTTCTATTTAATGAAGTTAACCTCAGTATAAAATCAGTAAAACAAAATGTTAGATGTTTGCCTTATTATAACTGTATCTTTAGTAGCTAAGGAATACTAACATTATAGTTAGCATTCCTTGAATACAATCTTCAATACATTTATGAATCTAAAACTATAGCTATGGATAAAGCTTACCAAGAAGTTAGTGCATTAATTTCCCTTTTGTGTACTTTATGGTACTCTACAGAGTACAGTGGTAGTATCTTTATTTCAAGGTTGAGATGTCCAGAAGTGAGTGTAAAAGCAGCAGTGGTATAGCTGGTATCTCTTATTACTCTACCATCTCCCACTTAATCTCCCTCCTCTAGTCAGTAACTCTACTTGCCTGTTCACTCAATGCCAGAACCAGTATGCCAGCTGTTGTACTGCATTACTTTACTTCTCAAGGTATCAAACTGCAAGATTTAAAATATTTTCTTTATTTTTGTGTTTATTTTATGTATTATTTTTGTGAAAAGTATTATAAACATATTTCAGTAAGTACTATATAACAAATTGTGTTAGTTGGGTACCCAGGCTAACTTTGTGGACGTATGAACAAATTGAATTTCCAAACTCATTTTTAGAACAGAACTCATTCATATGTAAAGAACTTATGTATTGCATAGAAAAGCTAAAATAGTAGTTATTCTCTACAAGTGTTTATATTTCATATTTTTCTAGAATTATGAGCAACTTATGTTAAGGCAAATGATGATTAAAAGCAAATCGTGTGCAGAATTTTTATTTAATTATTAATAGTTAGCTAGTTGCTCTCCATAGTCAGAGAAAGTAAGCATTCTGGTTACTAAAATTTTGAGTATATATTTGAAAAAATGAATTATCTTTTAAGCTTTTGTCAGAGTGAATGAATTATCCTCTTCATGGGTCAGTCACAGCATTGTCACTGGGAAGGGGCTTGCATAACTCAATGAAGCTGTGAGCCGTGCCATGCAGGGCTACCCATCAGCTCACAGTGAACACCGCTGATGAAACGAGGTCTACTGGAGGAGGAAATGGCAGACTCCAATATTCTAGACATGAGTATCCCAAGAAAAACATGTAAATGATGTGACACCAGAAGCTTCGCCCTCAAGTTGGAAGGTATCCAATACGCTACTGGAGAAGAGCAATTACCTCTAGCTCCAGAAAGAATGAAGCATATAGGCCAAAGCAAAAATGGAGCTTAGTCATGGATGTGTCTGCTGGTGAAAGTAAAGTCCAATGGTGTAAGGAACATATTGCATAGGTAGGAGCCTGGAATGTTAGGTCCATGTGTGTGTGTGTGTGTGTGTGTGTGTGTGTGTGTGTGTGTGTGTGTTAGTGTCTCAGTTAAGTCTGAATTTTTGTTATCCCCTGGACTGTAGCCAACCAGGCTCCTCTGTCCTTGGTATTCTCCAGGGTATTTTCCCAACCCAAGGATCAAACTTATGTCTCCTATATTGCAGGTGGATTCCTTACTATCTGAGCCACCAAGGAAGCACAGTTAAGTCTATAAATCAAGGTAAATTGGATGTAGCCAATCAGAGGATGGTAAGATTTAATGTTGATATCTTAGGAATCACTGAACTAAAATAGAATGGAATGAGTGAATCTAATTCAGATGACCATTGTATTTATTACTGTGGGCAAAAATCCCTTAGAAGAAATGGAGTATCCCTCAAAGCCAAGAAATGAGTCTGAAATGCAGCATTTTGGTACAGTTTCAAAAATGACAGAATGATCTCACTTCATTTCCAGGGCAAACCATTTAACATCACAGTAATCCAAGTCTATGCCCTAACCACAGATGTCAAAGAAGCTGAAGTCCACCAGGTCTATGATGACATACAACATCTTCTAGAGCTAACAGCATAAAAGATATTCTTTTTATCACAGGGGATTGGAATGGAAAAGCAAGAAGTCAAGAGATATCTGGAATAACAGACAACTTTCGCCTCAGAGTTCAAAATGAAGAAGGGCAAAGGCTAACAGAGTTGTGTCAAGAGAACATGCTGGTTATAGCAAATAGCCTTTTCCAAGAACCCAAGAGACAACTCTACACATGATATCACCAGATGATCAATACCAATATCACATTGTTTATTTTCTTGGCAGCCAGTTATGGAAAAGCTCTATAATGTCAGAAAAAACAAAATCAGGAGCTGACTGTGGCTCAGATCATCAGGCTCCCTATTACAAAATTCGGATTTAAATTGAACAAAGTAGGGAAAATCAATGGGTCATTTAGGTACGACCTAAGTCAAATCCCTTATAATTATGCAATGAGGATGATGAGTATATTCAAGTGGTTAGATCTGGTAGAAAGACTGCCTGAACTACTATGGACAGAAGTACATAACATGTACCAGAAGCAGTGACCAAAGCCATTCCAAAGAAAAAGAAAAGCAAGAAAGCAAAGCGGCTATCTGAGAGGAAAGACGAGAAATGAAAGGCAAGAGAGAAAGGGAAAGATACACCCAATGGAATTCAGAGTGCCAGAGAATAGCAGAGAGAGATAAGAAGCCCTTCTTAAATGAAACAAAAAGTTGAAAATAAAATGGGAAAGATCTCTTCGAGAAAACTGGAGATATCAAAGGAGCATTTCCTGCAAAGATGGGCATCATAAAGGACAGAAATGGTAAGAACCTAACAGAAGTAGAAGAAATCAAAGATGGCAAGAATACAGAGAAGAACTATTAAAAAAAATAGTTTTAATGATCCAGATAGCTACATTGCTTTATGGTCACTCACCTAGAGCCAGATATCCTGGAGTGTGAAGCCAAGTTGGCCTTAGGAAGTATTACTAGAAAGAAAAGCTAGTGGAGGTGATGGAGTTCCAACTAAGCACTTAAAATACTAAAAAATGATGCTGATAAAGTACTGCACTTACTGGGTCAGCGAATTTGGAAAACTCAGCAGTGGCCATAGGATGGAAAGATCAGATTTCATTACAATTCCAAAGAAAGGCAATGCCAAATAATGTTCAAACTACTGTACAATTGCTTTTATTTCACACAGTAGTAAGGTTATGCTCAAGGTCTTTCAATCTAGTCTTCAAGAGTACATGAATGAGAACTTTCAGATGTATAAGCTGGGTTTATAAAAGGCAGGGGAACTAGAAATCAAATTGCCATTGCTCAGTGGATCATGGAGAAAGCATGGGGATTCCAGAAAGACATCTACTGCTGCTTCATTGACTATGCTAAAGCCTTTCACTGTGTGGATCACAACAAACTGTGGAAAATTTTTAAGGAGATGAGAGTACCAGATTACCTAACTATCTTCTGAGAAACCTGTATGTGGGTCTAGAAACAATAGTTAATTGAGAAAGGAGCATGCCAAGGCTGTATATAGTCACCCTGTCTATTTAACTTTTATGTAGAGTACATCATGCAAAATGCCAGGCTGGATGAAGCAAAACTTGAATCAACATTCCCAGGAGAAATATCAACAACCTCTTATATGAAGGGACTTCCCTGATAGCTCAGTTGATAAAGAATCCACCTTCAAAGCAGGAGCCCTTATTTCAATTCCTGGGTTGGGAAGATGTGCTGGAGAAGGGATAAGCTACCCACTCCAGTATTCTTGGACTTCCCTTGTGGCCCTGCTGGTAAATCTGGCTTAAAACTCAACATTCAAAAAACTAAGATCTTGGCATCCAGTCCCATCACTTCATGGAAAAAATATAAAGGGAAAAATTGGAAGCAGTGACAGATTTTATTTTCTTGGGCTCCAAAATCACTGTCGATGGTGACTTCAGCCATGAAATCAAAAGATTGTTGCTCCTTGGAAGAAAAGCTATAAAGAATTTAGTGTATTAAAAAGCAGAGGCATCACTTTACCAACAAAGCTCTGTATAGTCAAAGCTATGGTTTTTCCAGTAGTCATGTATGAATGTGGGAAATGGACCTTAAAGAAAGCTGAATCCCCAAGAATTGATGCTTTTGTATTGTGGTGATGGGTAACACTCTTGAGAATCCCCTGGACTGCAAGGAGATCAAACCAGTCTATCATGAAGGAAATCAAGCCTGAGTATTCATTAGAAGGACTGATACTGATACTGAAGCTCCAATACTTTGGCCACCTGTTGCAAAAAGCCAACTCATTGGAAAAGACTCTGATGCTTGGAAAGGTTGAGGGCAAAAGGAGAAGAGGGCATAAGAGGGTGAGATTGTTGGATAGCATCACTGACTCATTGGACTTGAATTTGAGCAAACGCAAGGAGACAGTGTAGGGAATAAAAGCCTGGTGTGCTACAGTTCATGGGGTCACGACTTAGCAACTGAACAACAACAATGGTGGCAGATTTATCAGAACTTATTCATCAATTCAATGTGAAAGCTGAGGTAAAGAGAGTAGTTGAACATCCCCAGGATGGGGCAACCATTTCTATTCTCAGAATCTCCTGTGTGTTTCTCTATCTTTGCATTTACAATATTATATCAAAATTACCTATTCACATTCATGCTTCCCACTATATTATATGACATATTATAGTTAATCTGTATGTAGTCATGTTTGTATTTTTGATGTCTAGCACTTTTATTTTGAAATAAAATTAATTGAATCATTGTGTAAGTTATAGAGCCAAGAGTTGCGATGCTATTCTATTACTTTAAAATTATGTAACTACTTTTAGTGATTAAAAACATTGATAATACATAATAGGCTGTGGATATTGTTGTAAAGAAACAAGATACAGAGAGTGACTATTAAGCTTTTCACTAAGAGATGTAAGTTTCTGCTCTGTCAGTTCCTTCAGTTCAGTTCGGTCACTCAGTCATGTCTGACTCTTTGCGACCCCGTGAACCTCAGCACGCCAGGCCTCCCTGTCCATCACCAACTCCCGGAGTTTACTCAAACTCATGTTCATTGAGTCGGTGATGCCTTCCAACAATCTCATCCTCTGTTGTCCCTTTCTCCTCCCACCTTCAATCTTTCCCAGCATCAAAGTCTTTACAAATGAGTCAGTTCTTTCACTTCAGGTGGCCAAAATATTGGAGTTTCAGCTTCAACATCAGTCCTTCCAATGAATACTCAGTACTGAGTTGCTTTAGGATGGACTGGTTGGATCTCCTTGCTGTCCAAGGGACTCTCAAGAGTCTTCTCCAGCACTACATTTCAAAAACATCAATTCTTCAACGCTCAGCTTTCTTTACAGTTCAACTCTTACATCCATACATGAGTACTGGAAAAACCAGTCAGTTCCTTAATTAACTATTGTTCACTCTTGGTCTCTCTCTCTCTCTCTTCTGTATTTCCTTATAGAGATGTTAGTTTGAGATTTGGCTTTTACAGTTCTAATAATAATAAAACATTATGGTAAAGGCAAATTTCACATATTCATAATACCTTTACTTAGATATAATATAGATCACTTTTAAAATAAATTTTCAAGTTATAAATAAGTAGTTAGAGTAAAAACATCTGATCAAAACAACATGTATAAATATAAATACAATGGTAGAGTAGTAATAGAATATAGAAGAGAATTCTACAATTTGTACAAAGCCTAAGGTTTAGTATTAGGTGATTATTTTTATTATATTTATTAAAATTGTATTTGGCTATGATTTAACAGCAATTTAAAGTGAAAGTGGCTTCAATAACACATGAGTTTATTTGCCACTTATAAGTCTAGAAGGTGGCCATTCCTGTCAGAATGCTGACTCTGTTCTATGTTGTCGTTAGGGACTCAGGCTAATTACAACTTTTAATCATCTCCAAAGTTTATCTTAATTCTCATGTTCCAAGTTGAAACCTCTACCATTATGATTGTAGTTCAAGAATCAGAGCAAATAATTACATAATGGAGGAAAAGAAGTCGCAAAACCAAAGCATCAGTTGATCTTCAACTAAACCTGAAACCTAAGTTAAAGTCTGTTGTTACATAGTCATTTTTGCATAATATAAAACTTGACACTTAGCCAAGATAGACAAACTTCTTTCCTGTTCTGCAGACAGATGAACTTTCTATTAATGTGATGGTGACTTGTTGCCAAGACATGTCCAGTTCTTGCAACCCCATGAACTGTAGCCCACCAGGCTCATCCGTCAATGGGATTTCCCCAGGCAAGAATACTGGAGTGGGTTGCCATGTCTTTCTCTAGGGGGTCTTCTGGACCCAGAGATTGAACCCAAGACCCCTGCATTGCAGGTGGATTCTTTACCAACTGAGCCACCAAGGATGTCCTATTAATATGGAATATGTGACAAACAGGTATAACAAACAGTACATCTTTCTTCCAGAATCTCACTTTTTGGTTGCCTCAGTATTCATGTGCAGCATTCTTTGTACACATAGACTGTACTAACTACTTTAGGGGGAAAAAATCACCAATAAAGTCTCATCCAGTTTGTGCCTCCAGTTCAAAGCTCAGAGCTTTTGGGTACCACACATTTTTTTTTTTTTCTATTAGATGTGAATGCAGTTTTTCATGGTTCAAGGACCTCCAAACCAAATAACAGGAAATCTACTTTCCACCATACCCATTGTATCTAGTGTGTGAAGGTGAAAAGAATAACTGTAATAAAAGCTTCCACCTAGAAATGAGCATAGGCAACTGGCATTGTCTGCAAAACTATCACATCTTATTGTATAGAAATGGAAATACTTGTTTTATTTGCATGGTTGATGTTATGAGTTCATCCAGACTTCTTTAGTCCTACTCTATGGGACAAATAATTTTGGTCATTGTCTTCCATAATTCTTGCTCTCTTTTCTAAGTAGTTACTCCACATATTTTACTTCTATAAGCAAAAACAGTTATGTTTAAAGAGTATGCATTTCTGTAATCTTACATATTTAACCATTTTCCTTCTGCTAGAGCAAAATTGAAGCTCCAAGGGTTGCATTAGAAGTTTAAATACAGGCTTTTACTGACCAGATCTATGGTTTCTTTGACAATTTAATTTCCACCAAATCTTTGAAGGCATATTTGCAAATAACTACAGCCAAGATCTTGTCTGCACCCACTTTTTAAAACTTTAATTTTCTTTTCTTCTCTCTCTCTTTTTTTTTTTTTTCCTTTTAGCATAAGTGGTAAATCGCAGCTTTAACCTTATCTTTGCTACTACACTTACCTCCTTTTGTTTGACATAGGGATATCAGTAAAAATTTCTCGAAGAAAAGTTTGGGGCAATAATTATCGGTCATCATTTTTATATGTGTTTCACTTGGGAATCCAGATGCAATGAGCTTTTCAGTTCTCCAAGATTCCAAATTAGTTGTACTCTCTTCTTTAGTTTAGATTTCAGACTGCAAAGAGACAGACTTTTGACACATATATATTGACACAGCCATAGTGCCTTTGACTTCTGTTGTCAGATAAATTGGTTCTAGTCTTGAGTTTTTCTTTATTTGCAAGACTCAGTTAAAAGCTTAAAAAGAATCACTATTTCTAAGTTCTCAGATCTGCTTCACATAGAACAATATTGAATTATAGTGATGAATAAAAGTATTTGAAATGAGATCCAATATATTTTTTCCCTCTTCCATAAACAGATGCTAGAGGTAAATCATGATAAGGGTGGAGATGGGAATCCACGGCATCCTCAAGGATCCATACTTTATGTACCTTTATAGGAACAATTTAACCCATAGTCTCACTACTTTTGAAGGTTAACTTCCCATCATATCCATGACCCCAGCAATAACATCTTTTAAAAACAAGGTTAAAAAGTGAGTAAAGGGCATGTGACAAATATTTCAAGCAAAGCTTCCAGAAGCTATTATTTCCCATCTCTGTAAATATTCCATTAGCCAGAACAGTCTCAGAACCTCACATAAATGTAGTGGAGGTTGGTAATGTAACCTTTGCTTTAATTGGCTACACCCAAGTTAAAACATATCATTATGGAAAAAAGAAATTATAAATACTGTGGAATAAAGCCTTCTCTGTCATATTGAGTTATCCACTAATGGCACCAATCAGTTTTTTTCTGATTGTTAATCATTCCTTTATTTATCCATCATATTCTGAATTAATTTTAATTATTCAATTAGTTATAAACAAAAGTGTGCAATATTAGACATATGTAAGTAAGAGCAATAATTTTATTTCAAGCCAATGATGATTCTTATAAAATATTAATTGGTCTATCTTCTAAGAAACAAAAGTAAAGCAAAAAAAAAAAAAAAAGACTTTTTTCCCCCCTCAGCAAAACAATGCAATTTTTTATTTGGTCTCTGTTTGAACAGGAATACTTCTGAAAATCAACCTGAGACATTTTATCTTCCATGTTATTGATCAACTCCCATTGTGTATTTTTTCTAACTCTGTCCTTAAACCCTGATGCATTTCATCATCCTGTATAGCATGTGGTCCTCCCCATCATCTCACTTTATGACTGATGCTGCTCAACAGGAAAGATTCTCTGCTGTTACCTTTTTTTTTTTTTTATTGTTTTTGCCATACATTGTCATGATATCACCATGGGTTTACATATGCTTCCCCTCCGGAACCCCCT
>ML663009.1:37581757-37608381 GCA_007570785.1 Antilocapra americana
GGAAATCTCGCTGCACCAGCCCTGCGCATCAATCCTGGGCTGGCGATTGATTAGACACATGACAATTAACATGCTTCATTGCCCTTCTCCCATATCATCCCACCCTTACCCTCATCCACAAAGTCCACGAGTCTATTCTATATATCTGCGTTCCTTTTGCTGTTACCTTTTTACAGGAACAACTATTACTGTGCTAGAAAGGGCAGAATGCACAAATCTTATTTTCTTTACTTTCACTCCTCAACAGGTTAGAAAATCCCATTGAACAATTTCTAATATGAAGAATGCTTGACATTTTCCTCAGTATTAAACTGACCCTTATTTATAATATTTCTATTATAAGTTTAGATTTTTAAGAGACTTTCACAAAGAAGTATTAGAAAAAAATAAATAAATAAGGAGTAAGAGAACTGTTGCTTAGTGCTTCTAAACAGTCATGCAATAGGATAAAATTCAGCTAAGTAGCTTTTCACTGTAACAGTCAAGAAGAAATCTCTAGCACCAAGGATAAACTGAAAAACTAAGGGACCTATAAGTCATTCTCTCTAAGAAACAATCTGTCTGGAACTGGGAAGCTGGTTCCCACACTCAAATCACAATTTAGAATATATTTATCCAAATTTTAACTCCAATGGCTGAAATTCATTTTTAGTTTGTTTCTAAAAATATGAAATGTCACAAAGATATGTATATATGCAAAAGTGATATTTTTGGTTTCACTGATATGTGTATCCTTGAATTTTTTAAACTTTTAGAAACATATTTTAATCATAAATTTTGTTTATGTAGTGAATGCCCATAAGGAGTCCATAGAATTCAACTTTATTTTTTTAACTTACTATTACCGATTTATTATAAAGGACGCAAATGAACAGCAAGATGAGGAAGTACATGGGGCAAAATAAAAAAAGGTGCAGGAGCTTCTGTCTCCATGGAATTTGGGACATGTCACCTTTCTGAAACATGAATGCATTCATCAACCCGGAGTCTCTCTAAACGCTATTGTGTAGGATTCTATGGAGGCTCCATTGCGAAGTTATGGTTGATTAAATCATTGGTAATTAACTCAATTTCCAGCCCCTCTTTTTCCCTGGAGGTCGGGGATGGGAGTGGGGGGCTGAAAGATACTTTTTAAGACTTCAGTTTGTGTACTTTAATAAAGTATATTAAACAGAAATTTCTTCATGGATCTAATTCAGATTCATGAGATAGGCTGACTAACAAATACAGGAGACCTGTTCAGACATAAGTTCTATAAAGTAATGCTTTCAAGCTAGTTTTTTACAAGATATAACCTAAGTTGTCCCTGCTCCAGCACTAAGATACAAAAAAGATAATGTTATTGGTAGGAGTTGTCAGAGCAGGTGTTTATACGTTATTTATCTTTATATCCCTGAAGATAGCCCTTTGATGACACTAATAAATGGTTTTGCATGTGTATGAGGACATATGCTGTGTTAAAATGAGTCAACAAACATAGGTATATAACTCATTATAAAATATTTTACCCAGATATGATTCTATTCAGCTAGCAATCTTTTAAGTTTTAAGTTTTACTTATTTCTATAATAGGAAGAATGTTAACCTTCAGCCCTGTTCTTGGTCAAACTGTAACATTTGAATTGAAATCACTGAAGTTTAGTCCTGCATTTATTTTCACCCAGATAGGTATCTTTTCTGTATGAAGATTCCTCTAAGAGAATTACATTAAAAAAAAAAAGTCTTTAGAAAATCTAAATGTCAATATGGAAAACTGTAACTTTTGTTCTTATTACTACTGCTGAATGTTTGCTGTTACACTTCTCTTATCTTTTTATATTCTGCACATTTTTCTCTACCAGTTAAGAAGTTTCATCTCCAACACACAATACTTTGAAAACTTTATCAATATTATATAAAATTAGTTTCCTTAATGCTGCAATAAGCAATACACTTTGCTACCATGTACTTTCTTATATTCCCTTTTTCAGTTATTTTCTGAAGCTCTCTTTTTCCTTGGTCATGAGCAGCTCATGACAGGTGTAAAACCACCTGGTTCATTGATCATTCTTAAAATTATCCAAATAGGCATAAGACCAAAGACCTCAGTAACAACTCATTATATTATTTCTCACTTTGGGTGTATTGATCAAAATTAAGATGAATAAGTGAAATAAGTCTCTAAGACCAATAATAATCTCATTCCTCTATCATGTTATATCCTTTGGATCTATGGTATATAACTTGGATCTATGTTATATGCTTTGTTTTCCTCAACTAAAGGAAATATTTCTTTATCTTGTTTTTAGGTGAATAAACACATTTTCAATTAAGTTATTCCTGTAGAAGAACCCATTCTATTTGGAAACAATAATTATCATTTCAATATTTTTATTTGTCCTTTAAGTCTTCCTTTGTGAAAGTTGATAAAACTGATATTTTAAAAGCTATGCTTAAAGTTCAAAACACTTTTCCTAATCATCATCAAAATTAGTCAACTCAGTGGTAAATGAAGCATAACTGTATCAATTAAAGGAAAGGAAACATCATATGTGAAATGCATTTATAGAGGTAAGCATGAAGTCATATTCAATACAATGGCAACTATTACTTACAAGTTGATTACAGGAATTACTAACCAAAAACAAATGTTTTCAAGTAAAGATTCATATGATTATCTGCAAATGAATCTTGTGTTTGTGTGTGTGTGTGTGTCTGTGTGTGTGTGTGTGTGTGCTGGTTGATGGCTGTGAAGAACAGGGGGAAAAAATCAGCTAATAATAATATACATTGTATTCAGATAAGCCACTTTTGGTTTTAAGGATAGGACATTGAAAGTTGTTAATGATAGGTAACTGAAAATTTTCCCTCATGTTCAAAAGTTATACTCTTGCATTTGTCAAGACTTTCACTAAAGTAAAAGCTAATTTATGATCTTGACATTTCCACTTCTCTTTAAATCCTCTGTGACTAGTCATGTACAGATTTTAAGTTCTAACTTTGTACAGTTTAAATGATTTTATAGTTTGACACATTTAAATGCATGGCAATAGTACACCAAAAAATCTTATAAACTACTGATACAGAATCCTTAAATGTTCTAAGGAATTTTTTTGTTTTAATGAAGAAGAGCAAACTCATTTCACCCATGACACTCTTTTCTTCTTTCATTGCTTTGTTCTTCTATGCATATGTCTTGAGGCAAAAAGTATAACATCATTACTTTTTATTTTTTAACAACAAAACTTAGTTCAATCTTTTAATTTGGTAAGTTAATTCAGAGATTCTAATGTATAAAGGGCCTATGTTTTCCATGGGAATTTTGATTAAGTTGATTTTGGGTTTGCTTTGTAATTCTTTCTTCTATTTTTCCCATACTTCTTATTTATTACCAAATTCCATGTCTCTTTCCTCTGAAAGGTTTTTTGAGTCTCAGCTTTCATGACCTTTTAATTGATAATCTTATGACCTAATAATTTTGTACCACCATATAGAACTTCCAAAATTTTGCTGACTTCACTCACGTATCCTCTTTAGTTGTCTCACATATTTTAACATGGATTTTTCCAAATCTATCTTATATAACCACTTTTCAAGAAGTTAAAATAGTTTTATATTTCTTATTCTATAGACCCCAAAGGTTTTCTGTGTGGATTTTAAAGTTCTGAATCAATTTCCTCCAAATTGCCTCTTTCCTCCTACTATACAGTATGCATATACATTCTAATAAGGTGAAATTCACTAATCATCCTCATAGGCCCATAGTAGACACTGACTAAGTACTTCCAATTCTGATTACTTTTCTAGGTACATATAAAGCTATTTCAGGTTCAGGTCATGTGAAATAATTAGATAATTGACATATCTACATATGATGCAGTAATTTAAGATTTGCTCCTATTATTTTTCCAGATATCTTGACTGATACTTTCTCATTCATGCTGCTAGAAATGAGTAATTCTGAAATGATGATATGCTATGATAGAGAAATTTTGCATCTTCAGTTAACTGATCAGAAAAGAGACATCTGAAAGAGTCATCTGACATATAGAACTGTGACTAAAATGAAAAGTAAAATGTATTTAGAAAAGCCACTGATTGTTGTTCTTGTCATTAAAGTTGCCAGAAGTGTTTTTATTGCAATATAACATTGAATTAACTTCTTGACTCACATTAGTCTCTTGTAGTAGTTGTATTCTTTGAGGGATGAATTATTGCAGTGTTTTGATTGGGTGTATTTTAGATTGACTTTTAGATATCAAACAATATGAGAGCAGTATCTATGCTTTAATTCAGACATGTAATAATTTATCTGTATATAGTCTATATTTATATATATATATGTATATATACATACACACACACACTAATTAGTTAACTCTGAGTATATAGATACACAAAATTAAATAACACTCAAGCTCTGTTGTAGACACTACTCTAATACTTCCAATTCAGGTCAGGTTTCATGTAATAACTTTAAAAATGGGACAGACACATAGAACAACTACCTTCAGAACTCAGAGAACAAGCAGTACAGGACAGTGCTCTCTGAAAGGAAAACAAAGTGGAATGATTGCCCTTGTTTAGCACTTGGGGAAGATTTCCAGGTTTTAGTCAATCATCAGTCCGAGCTTTACCATCTTTTTTATTTGAAGTAACACAGTTGGGATTTAGAAAGCACGAAGCTTCTAAAGTTTGAATGGTACAGCAGAGCACATGAGTGAGAGATTAGGAGAGAGAGAGAGAGAGAGAAACAACTATAGTAATGTCTAGAGAGTACTATTCAAGCCTTCAGTGGAGTGGTGAGAAGTAAACATCTGTACAGAGCCATCTGAAAGAATGAATAGAACAATCCTTGAAACTCAAATAAGGTCAGGAAGAATTCTTGTTCTGAACTAACAATCAAAGTGGAAAAAACTTGTAATTCACATGTCATTAGAGTATACAGAAGGTTATTATCTTAGTAGCAGGTAAAAATTAGCCCTAGATCAAGTATTACTGAGGTACTATCTAAAAGACCCTAAATAATTTCCTCAAAAAAAAAAATCAGACTCTTTCTAAGTATTCAACTGCATCCAAGAAAAAAAATCTATTTTTTAAAAAAATAATGCAATAAGATCCAGCATAATTAACATTTTCATTTGTTACCATGCAAAAATATTATCACTCTTGCACGGAAATAGGTAAATACAAATTGCAACAAAAAACAAAAAATCAATTAATTCTAATCCAGAAATAAGATGAAAGAATAAGATAGGTATTAAAAGACATCAAAACATCAAAATTGAAACATCTATATATAGAAAACTATAAAGCACTGATGCAAGAAATCAAATATGACACAAATAGATGAAGAAATGTACCATGTTTCTGAATTTGAAAAATCAATATAGTGAAAATATGCATTCTACCCAAAGCAATCTATAGATTCAGCATAATCGCTATCAAGCTACCAGTGGTATTTTTCACAGAACTAGAACAAATAGTTTCACAATTTGTATGGAAACACAAAAAACCTCAAATAGCCAAAGCAATCTTGAGAAAGAGTGAAACTGAAGGAATCAACCTTCCTGACATTAGACTATAAGACAAAGCTACAGTCATCAATAGAGCATAAGTAAGTAAGGAAGTGTTAGTAGCTCAGTTGTGCCCAACTCTTCGTGACTCTATGGACTTCAGCCCACCAGGATCCTCTAGCCATGAGCTTTTCCAGGCAAGGATACTGGAGTGGGTTGCCATTTCCTTTTCCACGGGATCTTCCCAACCCAGGGATTAAACCCAGGTCTCCTTTACTGGAGGCAGATTCTTTATGGACTGAGCTAAAAGGAAAGCCCCAAGAGAGCATGGTAGTGGCAAAAGACAGAAATATAGATCAATGGAACAAAATAGAAAGCCCTGAGATAAAGCCATGCACCTATGGACAACTTATCTTTGACAAAGGAGGTTAAAAATACACAATGGAGAAAAGACAGTTTCTTTAACAAATGGTGCTGGGAAAACTGGTCAAGCACATGTAAAAGAATGAAACTAGAACACTTCTAACATCATACACAAAAATAAACACAGAATGGGTTAAAGATCTAAAAGTAAGATCAGAAACTATAAAATCCTTAGAGAAAAACATGGGCAGAATATTCTCTGACATAAATCACAGCAGGATCTTCTATGACCCACCTCCCAGAGTAAGGAAATAAAAAAACTGAAAATAAGCAAATTGGACCTAATTAAGCTTAAAAGCTTTTGCACAATGAAGGAAACTTATAAGCAAGGTGACAAGGTAGCCTTCAGAACAGGAGAAAACAATAGCCAATGAAGCAACTGACAAATAATCTCCAAAATATACAAATGGCTCATGAAGCTCAAAACCAAAAAACGAACAACCCAAAAAGTGGGCCAAAGAACTAAACAGATATTTCTCCAAAGAATGCATACAGATTACTAATAAACACATGGAAAGATGGTCAACATCACTCATTATTAGAGAAATGCAAATCAAAACCACAATGAGTATCATCTCACTCCAGTCAGAATGGCCACCATTAAAAAGTCTATAAACAATAAATGCTGGAGAGGGTGTGCAGGAAAGGGAATCCTTCTACACTATTGGTGGTAATGCAAACTAATAGTCACTATGGAGAAGAGTGTGGAGATTCCTTAAAAAAACTGGAAATAGAACTGCCATATGACCCAACAACCCCACTGCTGCGCATATACATCAAGGAAACCAGAATTGAAAGAGACACCAGTTCCCCAGTGTTTATTATAGCACTGTTTACAATAGCTAGGACGTGGAGGCAGCTTATATGTCCATCAACAGACGAATGGATAAGAAAGTTCTGATACATATACATAATGGAATATTACTCAGCTATAGTAAAGAATGAATTTGAGTCAATTCTAATGAAGTGGAGGAAAATAAAGCCTATTATACAGAGTGAAGTAAGTCAGAAAGAGAAATACCACTAAAGTATATTAGCACATATGTATGGAATTTAGAAAGATGGTAATGACAATCCTATATGCAAGGCAGCAAAAGAGACATAGGTGTAAAGAACACACTTTTGGACTATTTGGGAGAAGGTGAGGATGGAGTGATTTGAAAAAACAGCATTGAAGCATTTATATCATCATATGTAAAACAGATGAGCAGTGCAAGTTTGATGCATGAAGCAGGACACTCAAGCCAGTCCTCTGGGACAACCCAGAGGGATGAGGTGAGGAGGGAAGTGAAAGGGATGTACAGGATGGGCAGATACATGTGTATCCATGGCTGATTCATGTGAATGCATGGCAAAAACCACCACATATGGTAAAGTAATTATCCTTCATTTAAAATAACTAAATTAATTTAAAAATATACTAATAAAGGAAAATGTACAAAAATGTTCCTTTTTGTCTTCCATTCTCGATACGAAATAGCTACAGGTCACATGGCTAGTGGAGGTGATGGAATTCCAGTTGAGCTATTACAAATCCTAAAAGATGATGCTGTGAAAGTGCTGCACTCGATATGTCAGCAAATTTAGAAAACACAGCAGTGTACAAAGGACTGGAAAAGTCAGTTTTCATTCCAATCCCAAAGAAAGGAAATACCAAAGAATGCTCAAACTACTGCACAATTGCACTCATCTCACATTCTAACAAAGCAATGCTCAAAATTCTCCAAGCTAGGCTTCAGCAATATGTGAACAATGAACTTCCAGAAGTTCAAGCTGGTTTTAGAAAAGGCAAAGGAACCAGAGATCAAATTGCCAACATCTGTTGGATCATCAAAAAAGCAAGGGAATTCCAGAATAGCATCTATTTCTGCTTTATTGACTATGCCAAAGCCTTTGACTGTATGGATCATAATAAGCTGTGAAAAACTGTGAAAGAGATGGGGATAACAGATTACCTGACCTGTCTTTTGAGAAACCTGTATGCAAGTCAGGAAGCAACAGTTAGAACTAGACATGAAACAACAGACTGGCTCCAAATAGGAAAAGGAGTACGTCAAGGCAGTATAAGGTCACCCTGATTAATTAACTTATATGCAGAGTACATCATGAGAAACACTGGGCTGGAAGAAGCACAAGTTGGAATCAAGATGGTAGGAGGAAATATCAATAACCTCATATATGCAGATGATACCACCTTTATGGCAGAAAGTGAAGAAGAATTAAAGAGCCTCTTGATAAAAGTGAAGAAGAGTGAAAAAGTTGGCTTAAAGCTCAACATTCACAAAACTAAGATCATGGTATCTGTTCCCATCACTTCATGGCAAATAGATGGAGTAACAATGGAAACAGTGAGAGACTTTATTTTGTTGGTTTCCAAAATCACTGTAGATGATGACTGCAGCCATGAAATTAAAAGACACTTACTCCTTGGAAGGAAAGTTATGACCAACCTAGACAGCATATTAAAAAGCAGAGACATTACTTTGCAACAAAGGTCTATCTAGTCAAGGCTATGATTTTTCCAGTAGTCATGTATGAATATGAGAGTTGGAGAATAAAGAAAACTGAGCGTCAAAGAATTGATGCTTTTGAACTGTGGTGTTGGAGAAGACTCCTTAGAGTCTCTTGGACTGCAAGGAGATCCAACCAGTCCATCCTAAAGGAGATCAGTCATGGGTGTTCATTGGCAGGACTGATGTTGAAGATGAAACTCAATATTTTGGCCACCTGATGCGAAGAGCTGACTCATTGGAAAAGACCCTGATGCTAGGTAAGATTGAAGGCAAGAGGAGAAGAGGACGACAGAGGATGAGATGTTTGAATGGCATCACCAACTCAATGGACATGAGTTTGGGTAGACTCTGGGAGTTGATTTTGGACAAGGAGGCCTGGCATGCTGCAGCTCATGGGATCTCAAAGAGTCAGACATGACTGAGTGACTGAACTGAACTGAACCAAACAGAAAATTTGACCAGTTCTCACAAGTTTTTGTTTTGTTTTGTTTTTAATGCATGCTATGGCAGCCATCACAATGCAATCTAACAAAATTGTTTCAATTTTGATGACTAGAGGAGATAACTACAGTCATTTTATAGAAAAAACTGAATGAACTTTTTTGCCAACCAATATATTCCAGATATTCAAGAATATAGAGAAATTCTTGAGTATGTAAAATGGAACTGTGAATGATGTGTGTAAAAATGCTCAGTTGAGAAGAATTCTATAGATTTTTAAATCTTAAATTTAAAAAACAAAGTCTTTGATTTAAAAAGTCAGGTTAAATACTACAAAAGAGAAGCTTAATGAACTTCAAAATATAGAAGCAGAAGCTAATTAAAATATAACACTGATGAATAATGACTTAAGAAATTTAAATGGAGCATCAGTAAGGTTTCAGCCTACTATATGTATAATTGGTGTACAAGATAGGAAAGGGGAGAAGAAATAAAAAAAATATTTTGCAAAACATCATCAGAAAATTTTTAAAATTTAAGAAAAAATATGTTTTAAATTCTAAAAATCTTAATAAGCCCTAAGCAGAAAAGAAATCAAGAATACTACATTGATGTATATCATAATCAAATGGGTTAAAGCAAATGCAAAAGAGAAAATCAAAAGCAGTAAACGAAAATGTCATGTTATATATAAAGAGACTCAAACAAGAATAGTATCAGAAGTCTTTCAGAACAAAGCAAATCAAATACAGTGAAAAAACATATTTCAAGCCTTGAAGAGAAAAAATAATCTAGAAATGTAGCTGCTTCTGCTGCTCAGTCATGTTTCCTTCTTTTCGTCACTTTGAACTTTAGCCAGCCAGGTTCCTTTGTCCATAGGATTTCCCAGGCAAGAATACTGGAGTGGGTTGCCATGTCATCCTCCACGGAATCTTCCCAACCCAGGAACTGAACACATGTCTCCTGCATTGTACGCAGATTCTTTACCAACTGAGACATCAGGGAAGCCCAAGAATGTAAACTACTCAGTACTAAAATAAAAAATAAATTAAAAATATACTCATATATATTTGTTGTTGTTTTTGTTTAGCCATGTCCAGATTCTTTTGCAACCTCTTGGACTGTAACCTGCCAGGCTCCACTGTCCATGGAATTTTTCAGGCAAGAATACTGGAATGTATTGTCACTTCCTTCTCCAGGGGATCTTCCCAATCAAAGGATTGAACTCTAGCCTCCTGCATTGCAGGTGGATTCTTCACCCCTGAACCATCTTGTAAGCCTCCCTACCTTTTCATATATATTTAAATAAATGTAAAATAATTTTTTCAGAAATGCAGAAGTAAAATTATTTTATTATCATATACTTGCACAAAACTTCCATTACTTATATAAAACATTACTGGATGAATCATGAGCTGGAATAAAGATTGCCAAGAGAATTATCAACAACCTCCAATATGCAGATGACACCACGCTAATGGCAGAAAGTGAGGAGGAACTAAAGAGCCTCTTGAAGAGAGTGAAAAAGGAGAGTAAAAATCTGGCTTAAAACTCAACATTCAAAAAACTAAGAATGGCATCTGGTCCCATAACTTCATGTAAATATAAAGGGAAAAACTAGAAACTGACAAACTTTATTTTTTGGGGCTTCAAAATTACGGGAGACAGTCTATAGCCATGAAATTAAAAGAGGTTTGCTCCTTGAAAGGAAAGCTATGACAAACCTAGACAGTATATTAAAAAGCAGAGACATCATTTTGCCAACAAAGAACCATATAGTCAAAGCTATGGTTTTTCCAGTAGTCACATATGGGGGGATTGAGCACCAAATAATTGATGCTTCTGAAATGTGGTGCTGGAGAAGACTCTTGTACTGCAAGGAGATCAAACCAGTCAATCTTAAAGGAAATCAACCCTGAATATTTATTGGAAGGACAGATATTGAAGTTGAAGCTCCAAAACTTTGGCCACCTGATGCAAAGATTCAACTCATTGGAAAGGACCCTGAAGCTGAGAAAGATTGAAGGCAAGAGGAGAAGGGGGATACAGAGGATGAAATGGTTAGATAGCATCACTGACTCAGTGAACATGTGTGTGAGCAAACTCTGGGAGATAGTGAAGGATAGAAACCCCTGCTGTCTACAGTTCATGGGGTCACAAAGAGTCAAACACAACTTGGCAACTGAACAACATACCTGGTGAATGAAGAAATAAAAAGTAGATATATATCTTAAAATTTTTCTATAGAGTATGTTATGATTTTCTACTCATAAACTGAATAAAAAAGAAATAGCATTTTCTATGCTTAAATAACATTGAGTAAAGATACAGTATATATTTTATTCTAAAATTCATCATGACCTAGAGATAAATTTATATTCTGTAACATACCCTGACTAGAGTAAGAGTCAGTTTTCCTCTTTTCTTCTTCTAATGGTTAATGATGTAAATTTTTAAAGTAAATATTATTTGAACTACTAGTGTTTAGGATAATAATTTTCTACACTCTGTAGGAAATAAGCCAATCAGTGAAAAGACTTCATTTATGTTTTAACCAGGGATTCCCAGGTGGCTCAGAGGTAAAGAATCTGCCTGCCAATGAAGCTTGGAAATTCCATGAACCAAGGAGCCTGGCAGGCTGCAGTCCATGAGGTCACAAAGAGCTGAACACAACTGATCACACACACTTATGTTTTAACTACTTAGCAGTAGATAAAGCATATGAAGCCCGTCTTCATGATGGACAAAGAAAAGGAGTATGGAATCAAAATCCTGTAATGAGGCAGATATCTCAGTGGTGGGCATTTTGCTTTTGACAGATGATTCTTTAGGACTTATCAGAACCCTGTTGATTTCCTCAAATAGAAAAAAAAAAAAAAAAACAGCTAAGAAAAAAATTGAGGCCACTTCAAAAAATTCACTTCCTAGGATGAATTATTTCTATGACAATGAATGCCAGTGGTATCCATACAGAGAACATCAAAAACAACAACAAAAATCCCAGAGATAATAAGTTTTAACCAGCAGTAGGTAAGATTTAAAGGATGTGGCTAGAGCAGAGATGTAATTTCTATCATTTATTTGGTGTACATTATACTCAAATAAAAATATTTTAATGTGATTTTTGTACTTAAAACATTTTTAAATTTTAGAATCATAAATACTAACAAATATTTGAAATATATACTGTAAAAATCATTGAAGATTATCTGAGAGTATTGTGCCAACAATACAACACTTTTCACTGATCTTTTTTTTGTGGGGGGGGGGTTTCTTCCCTGCATGTATATACATTCTTCAAGGGCTAAATCATGTTTTATACATTTTCATGTAAACAGCTTGCTAGGTGTATATTTATGCAATTAAATAAACAATAAAGAAAAACAGGGCCAACTAATGAAAGTTAAAAAACATAGGCATGAAAACATTTATGTGTTCATGCTCAGTCACTTCAGTCATGTCTGACTCTATGTGACCCCGTGGACTGTAGCCAGCCATGCTCCTCTGTCCATGAGATTCTCCAGGCAAAAATGTTGGAGTGAGTTGCCCTGCACTCCTCCAGAGGATCTTCCCAACCCAGGGATCAGCTAGAGTCTCTTAGGTGTCCTGCATTGGCAGACGTGATTTTTACCACTAGCGCCATCTGGGAAGATCCCAAAATATGCATACCACTTTGAAATAAAGAATAATATCAGTTAGGTGTTAGATAATGAGTATTTATTTTATATATTTCCTAAAGCATATAAGAGTAACTCAACCATGCAGAACACAAAAAGAAGTAGCAGCCGGTCCAGCATTCATATGATTATTTCAGGAAAAATTCAATTTGGTGCTTAGAATTCAAACTCTGAGTAAATTATGAAGATAAATGCTTGCATAGTCTTGAATTGGTTGATAAAAAAATTGAATATAGTTTTGAATTTTGGTTAAAGTTATAAGAAAAAAAACTGATAATAATCTTAATAGATGTATTTGATAAAGGACAATGAAGACAGGGACTTCAAAATATTTGGAGAAATGGGGATGTTAAAGAACTCTAGAAAAATATTTTAAAGAAGAAGATGAGCATCTTGATTTGAAAGTAAAATAAGGAAATCTAAATATCTGGCTTTGATTTCAGGCTTTACATTTCTGAGACACATAAACCTAGAGAAATTTAATCTCTTTGTTTCTTGATTTCATTATTTGTATAAATAATTTCTTTCATAGTATTCAGAGGTTTAAATGAATTATCACATGCAAACTATTTAGAGTATTGATTTACACATGGAAGAAATTCCCTAAATGTTGGTCATTGTTACTATTAAGAATAGATGATCAGAACTAGAAGCAAAGAGATTGGTAAGGTAGTTGTAATCATTTGTTAAAATATAATTAACTGGAAGTAACTTCTTGGAGTTCTAT
Source organism: Antilocapra americana (assembly GCA_007570785.1). NCBI lineage: Eukaryota > Metazoa > Chordata > Mammalia > Artiodactyla > Antilocapridae > Antilocapra > Antilocapra americana. The sequence continues at coordinate 37,595,034 of ML663009.1, forward strand.
CTTGAGAAGAATGATAGATTTAAGTCTGAGCAGGAAAGGTTGTAAATGTGTATATGATGCATACGGTGATATTATGGGGAGCAGTGGCAGTGTGTGTACCATGCGTTCACCCACCTAGTTCAAAGCCAATGCTCGCAGAAGACTAAATGAAAAACAATGAGCAAAGCTGAATAAATATAGAATATACAATAAGACAAGTAGATTCAGATTTGGATAAAATGTTGGAAAATAGATAAAAACAAAAGTGTTCTAGGTTGCTATTTTTTATTTCAGATAAAAACAATATTAACTTTCACACATACAAATTTTAGTAATGTATATGATACAAATAAGACTAGCTCATGAAAACTGATTATCCCCATTTCCTCCAGACAACACAATGACGTCACATTAATAGCTCAAAATCATCGAGAGTTGTATTATTTACACCATAGATAATGTCAAATATTATAAATGAGCCCCCTTCATCAAGCTAGTTATATGGCTTACTGATATGAAAGGATACAGTGACATCTCTGATTCACCACAAACAACCCAGAAACTACACCTCTGCACTTATTATATAATTGCATTTACTTATTTATATTGAAAACTTGGATATGATGCTTAATAGGTGTCATGATATGTTCTAAATATTTACAAATATTAGCTGATGGGATCCTATTAAATAGATAATATAGGTAGGAGGTGGTGGAAGGCATGGCAACCCATTCCTGTATTCTTGCTTGGAGAATCCCCAATGACAGCGGGCTTGGTGGGCTACAATCCATGAGGTCACAAAGAGTCTGACATGAGTGAGTGACTAAGCACAGCACAGTTTAGGTAGAAGGATGAGATGGATGGATGGCATCACCGACTCAATGGACATGAATCTGAGCAAACTCCAGGAGTTAGTGAAGGATAGGGAAGCCTGGTGTACTGCAGTATAAGGGATCACAGGGAGTTGGACAGGATTTAGTGACTGATCCTTCTACCTATGAAATGTTTGTGATGGTTGTGGTTAGTTTTGATATGGTTAACCTCAGGCAGATTGATAAGTAGTTCAAGGCCCCTTAGGGAGGAGGTATGCACTCTTAGTCTTAGTAGTCAAGCAGTCACTGTGTTAATGATTATACAGCAACAATATATCTTGCTTAAAGGCATATATTTCCTTCTTAACAGGAACTCATTCATTCTGATTAATCTTGTACAGATGTTATCTCAGGATGTATCCTTAGGAAGGGTTCTGGTAAAACTTTTATAACCTTGAGGTTTTTGTTTTTGTTTTTTGTTTTTTTTTTATTCTCTGCAGCTAACTGAAAAGGATATAATGTTCTGCTCAAGTTAACTTCAGGGGTATTCTCTTTTAACCCCTTCTGATGTCAGTCTGTTCTGTTTCTTTTCAATAAACTCTCCTTCCTCACTATAAGCCTCTAGTGATCACTGCTAACTGTCTGGCTTGGTGAAGAAATTCCTCTTCCTTACAGGGCCTGGGAGCTTGAGTACAGCACACATTCTGACTTTATCTCATGCAGATTGGTTTGAGTTTTACTCATGAAACTTAAAATATAATTGCTTAACTAGCTATGAAACCATACATTTATTCTCATATAAATCTTGAAATGTTGAGAATGAGATATCTATGATAAAACTTGAATTTCCTAGCCCTGGAGAAAAAGCATGCTTGCTTTGCCATGAGATTTCACCAATCATAGAAAATAGCTCCCGTTATTTACAATCTTCTATTTTTCTGCTAGCGAGATATTGACTTAGCTGACAGAATTTCCTGGTTCTCTTAATCAGAAAGGATAGAATCCTCATGTGAACTATAAGCTGTATATAGAGAGATGACATGAAGGTCTAAAAAGCAGCCTTAGATTTTGAGAAAGTGTTTGCTCTGAGGATTAACCTGGTTAATGCTCAAAATTTAGTGTACCTGCTGTTTCACATGCGGATACTAGTAGGTGATACAGTCTCAAAAGCTGACTTTTTTTTCTATTATGGCCTAAGACATTATACACTTGATTCCAAATAAAGTAGCTTTACAATTATTTTTGAATTTGATTTCTATCCCCAAGATATGAATTTATTTCATTTAACATGTGCTTATGAGTATGTTTTGTGTGTTCAATAATGTACTGGGAAAAATATTTAAATATAAAAATTAATCTTAACTAATATTTTTGGTTTCAAAGTCAGAGTTTAACGAGGAAGATTATGGATTAAAAAACAATAGAAGATTCTTTGAGAAAATAATGTGATCTCAGTTAATGTGCTACAATTATACACACAAAGGGGACCATTAAACTGGAAAGTTATTAATTAGCATCTACTAGGCAGTTGTCATAACAGTTATAAGACATTTACAATAAAGATTAATAATAAACCTGGCCTTTAACTTTGAGAAATTTAAATATTGGCATGTATGTTAAATTGAAATTAATGTTTCTGAAACATTTGCTCCCCAATATAGACATGCAATTTTCTACTTGTACGTTCTATTGTCACACTGCTTATTTAAATTCTATGCAGAGTACATCATGTGAAATGCCAGGCTCGTTGAAGCATAGCTGGAATCACGATTGCCAGGAGAAATAGCAATTTTGTAGAAAGTGAAAAGGAACTACAGAGCCTCTTGATGAAAGTGAAAGAGGAAAGTGAAAAAGCTGACTAAAAACTCAACATTCAAAAACCTAAGATCTTGGCATCCAGTTCCATCACTTTATGACAAATAAATGGGGAAACAATGGAAGCAGTGAGAAACTTTATTTTCTTGGGCTCCAAAATCACTGCAGATGGTGACTGCAGCCATTAAATCAAAAGATGCTTGCTCCTTGGAAGGAAAGCTATGACCAATCTAGACAGCATATTAAAAGCAGACACATCACTTTGCTGACAAAGGCCTATCTAGTCAAAGCTATGGTTTCTCCAGTAGTCATGTAGGATGTGAGAGTTGGACATAGAAAAGGTTGAGTGCCAAAAAATTTGTGTTTTTGAACTGTAGTATTGGAGAAGAGTCTTGAGAGTCCCTTGGACTGCAAGGAGATCAAACCAGTTAATCCTGAAGGACATCAATACTGAATATTCATTGGAAGGACTGATGCTGAAGATGAAGCTCCAATATTTTGGCCATCTGATGAGAAGAACCAACTCATTGAAAAAGACCCTGATGCTGGGAAAGATGAAAGCAGGAGAAGGGGAAAACAGAGGATGGTTGGATGGCATCACTTACTCAATGGACATGAATTTGAGCAAACTCCAAGAGATGGTGAAGGACAGGGAAGCCTGGTGTGCTGCAGTCCATGGGGTTGCAAAGCCAGACAGGACTGAGAGACTAGACAATAACAATTGTACTTGGGAGAGGTTGTCAGCCATTATGTACTATCTGAAACAAATCAGAAAGAGTTTTTAATCCTTAGCAAGGGCTTTTTCTCTTGCCATAATAAAATAAGATTTTATCTAGAAATTTAGCCATGAATAAGCATTTCACCCCAAGTCCAAATTTGTGAATCATTTCAGTCCTGCTAATCATGCTTCTTCCTCTAGTTTCCCACTCATCCAGATATTCAAATCAAAACTCAAAAGTGATCCTATATGCCTCTCTTGCCTTCAGCATTCTGTTAGCACAATTTGTTAGTTCTGACCTGAAAATGAATACTGATATCATCTGTGAGTCACTCTCTCCAGCTCTGATACCTTAGTAGGCAGGACCCGTATTTTTCTTGTGCCAGCAGAAGACCAACCTGACTGGCTGCTCAATTTTTGTTCTTGTCTCCCACCCTCAACAATTAATGTTCCACATGCACTCGAAACAACCTTTTATTTTTGTGGGTAGAACTTTAAGACATTGAATATTGAATCCAATAACCTTAACATGGCCGGAGGACTGTACAAGACCTATCCTCCACCCACCTCTCTCTTCTTTTCTGTAACCATTCACCTTTCCTGGTATTATAAGTCAAGTAACAAAATTCTTTGATTTGCCAGATATGTTAAGTTTGTTCTTCCATTTGAGTTTTGCTTCAGCTGTTCCCTTTGCCTGGAATGGTCCTCCTTTACCCATTTCCCTGGTAGCTCATTCCTGTCATTCAAGCTTCTGTGTAACTCACTGTGACTGCCTCCACAGAGTCTCCCTGACCATCCAGCTCTTATCACTCTTCCTGCTTTGTTTTCCTCATAGCATTTATTGCTGTCTGAAAGTGAATTCTTATAATTTTTATATTATCATATTTGTCACTTTAAAGTAGATATTTTATTGGTCTTATTTGCTGCTATATCACCACCAGCTAAGAAACTACCTGGTACATATCAAACTTTTATAAATGTCAAAGGTTGAAAAACCAAATAAACCTGATTAAGAAAAGAGAGAAGCCACCAACTCACTTGAGGAATTGTGGTACTTTGCAATGAGAAAAAGACAGTTCGTTTTGAATCTTCAGCCACAAAATTCAAAATTTATATTTCTAAATTATTTTTCACAATATATTCTATTGGATTCTAAATGGGAAGAAAAAAAAAACTGAAGCTATTGTTTAACTTTCACATTATTAGTGTTTAGTTTTAAATTTTGTGTAATTGCTTTTCCTTTAAAAGAACACTAAAGCTGCCAGATTCAATAAATAGGAATACAGAAAATAAGTAAAATTTGAATTCAGGTAAACAACAGATGCTTTTTAGTATATCTGTTTAGTATATATATTTTAAATATATCCCAAATATTCCATAGGGTATACATGTACCAAAATTATTCATCAATTGTCATAAATATTATTTCATAATCAAATTATTTTATGTTTATGAAATTCCAATTTAACTTTATATTCACTATTTTATCTTGCAGCTTTGTTGTAAAACCCACTTTTAAAATTGGAACACTTCTATGGAATTCATTCTTTGCACAAGAATCTCTGACTATGTAGCCTGAATGACTAAGAAATCTCTAGGATAGAAAACATATGATTAAATCACAATCTTTGCCATGAAGGACCTCAATGCTAGTTGGGAATGTTCACAAAATGGCAAGGTGACTAAATATTTCATGCCTTCTGAATATGCTAAGTTCTTTGCAAAAAAAAAGAAAAGCCTGGTTGGTTGTATTTTTAACATGATTTTCAGGAATACACTATGAACATGTAGAAAAATCAAGAAAGTTTTCTTGGGTAATATAGAATTTTAATACAATTTTTAAAATGATGCATATAATTCAGCAAAAATGAGTGGCACTTTTTTTTTAATTTAAAAAATTTATTTAAAAATGGCAGGGCCTTGAAAACATGTTAATTAATCCACTAAATTTTAATGAATACAAAATTTTCAGTATAAAAATCATATTATTTTAAATGTCAAATACAAGTACACATTCTTATATTGCTTTAGACTATTTCTATTATATTTATTTTTAATATAAATTTATTTAAATTGGAGGCTAATTATTTGACAATTATATTGGTTTTGCCATACATTGACATGAATGCAATACTTATGCAGGAACATCATACATGGTGGGCTTCCCTGGTAGCTCCAATGGTAAAGAATCCACTTATACTGCAGGAGACCTGGGTTTGATCCCTGACTTGGGAAGATCCCCTGGAGGAGAGCAGGGCAGAATGACTGTCCTTGCCTGGAGAATCCCCATGGATAGAGGAGCCTGGCGGGCTACAATCAATGGGGTCACAAAGAGTCAGACACAACTGAGTGACTAAGCACAGCACATTGTAAATTGTATACTTGTACAACAGCTTCTTTTGGAAAGACATTTGGCTTGCTTAACACTGGAGATGTAAGTCTGGAAACAGTAATGAGAACTAAATAATGAAGCTTCTTAAAAGTGGAGAATTGTGAGATTTGGCATCAGAACAATTAGCTTCTACCAGAATTTTTCTGCAATTGGAATCAAAGTATAACACATTAAGAAGCTTTCTTCTGATGGTAATATTTGGAGATTAATTGTAAAATAGGAAAATGTGCAAAAGAAAAAAAAAAGCAACATCAATAATTTTAGCTTCAGAGAAACAGAGGGTGATACAATAGTGGAGGAGCTCAATTCTACCTGGGAATTGAGAAAGAGAACAAGAGAGAGAGCTTTTCAAAGCTTTGCACCTACTTGATCAAAAGCAAATAGTGTCACCTACAGATATGAGACATTTAATATTAGAAGATAATCAAGTTAATTTTAATTTATTTGAATTTAAATATTTGGGACTGGGCTAGAAATGTTGAGGTCTTCTTTATTCACATATAGGCAAAGTAGTAAAATTAGGTAGCTCTTCTAATGCAGGTAATGCAATACAGGAGTCAAGAAATAAGTTTAGGGCTTCTGCTTCAGGAGTAGAAGGACATACACTCATTTCTTCCTACAAGAGCATCAAAATTACAACTAGTTGTTGAACAATCATTAACAGGAGAATGCTGTTACTCCCAAGTCCAAAGACAAAGAAGCCACAGCAAGATGGTAGAAGAGGCACAGTCATGATAAAAATCAAATCCTATTCCTATCAGGTGGGTGACACACAACCTGTAGAAAAATAATACCAAAGAACTTCTCCCACTCTTGTTAAGTTTCAGAACCCCACATCAGGCTTCCCAGCCTGGGGATCCCCTTTCAACAAAGGGACTGGGAATCCCCTTTCTAACATTGAAAGCCAGTGGGATTTGACTGCAAGATTTCCACAGGGCTGGGTAAAACAGAGACCGCAGTCTTGGAGGGCACAAACAATGCCTTGTGTGCACCAGGACTCAGAGGAAAGGAGCAGTGACTCCATGGGAGACTGGACCAAAACAATCTGCTAGTGTTGGAGGCTTTCCTGTGGAGGTGAGGGTTGGCAGGGGCTCACCACAGGGACAGGGATCCTAGAGGTCATTAACCCTTGGTGTTAAACTTCTTGGAGGTCACCATTAACCCTACCAAAGAGCCTGTAGACCCTAGGATTGGGTCACCTCAGGCCAAAATACTACTGAGGGGAGCACAACCCTATAATCCAGAAAGTTGGATTGAAGCTTTACTGAGCAAGGCCCTGCCCACCAGAGCAAGACCCAGTTTCTCCCACCACCAGTCACTCCCATCAGGAAGTTTACACAAGCCTCTTAGCCTCCTCCATCAGAGGGCAGACAGAAGAACCAACAACCATAGTCCACAGAGACTAAGACAAAAGCCACAGTATAGAAAGTTAATCAGCATGAAAAAGCAGAGTGTTATGTCCCAGATGTAAGGACAAGATAAAACCCCAGAAAAACAACTAAATGAAGTGGAGATAGGTAACCTTGCAGAAAAAGAATTCAGAATAAAGATAGTGAAACTGATTCAGGATCTTGGGGAAACAATGAAGGCAAAGATTGAGAAGATGCAAGAAATGTTTACTAAAGACCTACAGAACTAGAGAACAAACAAACAGAGATGAATAGTACATTAGAAGGAATCCATAGCAGAAGAAGATGAGGCAGAAGAACGATAAATGACCTGGAGGACAGAATGGTGAAAATCACTGCTGCAGAACAGAATACAAAAAAAAAAAGAATGAAAAGAAATGAAGGCAGCCTAAGAGAGCTCTGGGACAGCATTAAATGTACCAACATTCACATTATAGGGGTCCCCAGAAAGAAAAAAGAGAGAGAGAGGACCTGAGAAAATATTTGAAGAGCTGAAAAATTTCCTAACACAGAAAAGGAAATAGTCAATCAATAGTTTACAATAGTGGTCCCAAGAAGGATAAACCCAAGGAGGACCACACTTAGTTAGACACATAGTAATCAAACAGAAAAAAAAAATTAAAAACAGAAAATATTAAAAGAAAAAGTGAAAAATGACAACATACAAATAACTCCCATCAGACAATTAACTGATTTCTCAACAGAAACGTTACAAGCCAGAAGGGAATGATATGATATATTTAAAGTGTTGAAAGGGAAGAAACCACAACCACGAATACTTTACTCAGCAAGAGCCCCCTTCAAATTTGATAGAGAAATTAAAAGCTTTCCAGAAAAAGAAAAGTTAAAAGAATTCAGCAACACCAAATCAGCTTTACAACGAATGCTAAAGGAACTTCTCTTAGGTAGGAAACAAGAGAAGGGAAAGACTTACATAGAAAACAAACCCAAAATAATTAAGAAAATGGTAGTAGGATCATACATATTGGTAATTACCTTTAAATGGATTAAATGAACCAACCAAAAGACATAGAATGGCTGGATGGATGAAAACAAGTGAATGTATGCACTTCCACTTACCACATCACTCTGCTTGACTCCTCAAATTGCATGTAATTATTCTATATTGTTAGAATAATCATGTTCCCATTATGGCTTGCAACTGAAATTATCTTTTATTATTTGTTTGGCTATTGATTGTGAAAACTTATAAATATGCTCTACTACTGTGATTATGTAACTATTACTCACTTAATACTATTGTATCATGATTGATCAACAGAAAAACAATAGAACTCTATATCACTAAAGCTACTATTAAATAGAAAAATCTGTAATCATTTTTTAAAATTCAGATGCATATCAGATTATCTTTGAATTTTCTAGAAAATACAAATGTCCAGGTATTCCTTGTTTTTCATCAGCATTCCAGATATGTTTCTAATGAGCAGCCATGTTTTAAAAAACTGGGCTATATGAGGATCCTTTATTCAGTTTGTTTCACTTTTCCTATCTCATATTCAGTGTTCCCATTTCACTTAGTTATGTTTTTCCAGTTTCTCCACCTCTTTTTTTTATTTTTGATGTTCTTTCTCAAGCCTTTCTCAAGCATAGTAGAAAAGCTCTTGTATACATTATATATAAAAATTATGTATGATACTTATTTTTTCAAAAATTTATGAATTCTTGCCTAACTAAAAAAAATTATGACATTTTGATTTGACTTGTTTGACTTAGTATGAATAGAATGCTAGATTTCTAACAAAAAATACATATGCAACAAGGAACAAAAGTTTACTGTATGGCACAGAGAACTATAGTCAATATCTTGTGATAGCCTATAATGGAAAATAATTTCAAAAATAATATATATGTACAACTGAATCACACACAAGGAAAGAGTTCTAATTTTGAAATTTAGTAATGATTATCTTTTTACTAGTTTTTCTAAATTTTCTATGAAAATCTATTATGATGCATGAGATACAAAATTTTAAATATATCTGTGATGGATATAAGATTAATATAAATATAAATCTATTATATATAAATTATTAATGACATCAATAAAGATGCTCCTAATCTTATTTTTTCTGAACTTGATAAACTATTCTCAGAAAAATATTAATATGTCTCAATATTATTATATGTTCTCCCCATATATTTATTGTGATTTTTGCTTTATGTATCTCTGTTTCTTGGTTATTAGGTGTCTAATGGTTTACAATTTTTCTATCTTGTTTGTGAATTGTATTTTTATCATTAAAATTTTTCATCTTTATTTCATTTCAAAATAAATTAGTTTTGAAAAGAAAAATAAGCTCAGTACACTACTTAACAATAGAGGAGAAGAAATAGAAAGAAATCAGAAGATGCAGTGTCTATTTGAACATGTAATAAGATGGGTGTGTGCATTGGAAATAAATAGTAATAGTCAAATTTTGGAGTGTTTCATTGACCCTTTAAAATAGTTGATAAATGCTATAAAACTCTCCCCAGGAAAGAAATGTGTAAATGTTTACACATGAAAAATTTTACATGCATTTTATCTGTTTACCAACTTCTAGAATTCTTTTCACACGTGAAGAATCTTTGGATCACAGATTAAGATTCCCTATTCTAGAAAAAGCTGATAGATGAAAATAGATGAATATTCTTTAATAAAGCAAGTGAATAGAGCTAAGGAATAATAATTGGACAAAATACCATCCCTTCAAGAAATGGGTAGCAGCAGGATATGGACATGATGCTACAAATGAGGATCGGAAGAAACCAACAGAATGTCAGACCTACAAACAAATAAATAATAAACAAATGTGTAAAATATCCCAACATTAAGACCCTGAGGAACAAAAAGAAGTTAGTCAGGAAACAAGTAAGGCAAAGTTTCAAAAATATAAGAGAAACTAAAATTTTGTGCGTTAGGAGAGACTCAGTGTCTCAAGAGTCAAGCGTGCAACCAGAAAAGTAAAAGCAGGACTCACATGCCTGCTGCACATCTAAGATGGAGTTTTCTGGGAGATTGTCTTTTTAGATGAGGTCTTCTACGGCAAGAGAATCCACAAGCTGACATCCAAAGGCAAGAAAGAAAAGCGGTGCTCCAGCACAGAGGAAATTAATTCAAGTTTAAATTTACTCCTTAGTTTCCAGCATATATGCGAATTTAAAAGGTAATCTCCCATGAATATATTTTGGCTTTGGGGAAATAATAAAATTGTGGTTATCTTCTTTCTTTTTTTTTTTTTTTATTGTTTTTGCCATAAATTGTCATGATATCACCATGGGTTTACATATGCTTCCCCTCCGGATCCCCCCTCCCTCCTCCCTCCCCCATGGGAAATCTCGCTGCACCAGTCCCTAGCATCAATCCTGGGCTGGCGATTGATTAGACACATGACAATTAACATGTTTCAATGCCCTTCTCCCATATCATCCCACCCTTACCCTCATCCAAAAAGTCCACGAGTCTATTCTATACATCTGCATTCCTTTTGTTGTCTCCCATGTTGGGTTCTCTTTACTGTCTTTCTAAATTCCATATATATGTGTTAATATACTGTATTGTTGTTTTTGCTTCTGGCTTACTTCACTTTGGATAATGGGCTCCAGTTTCGTCCATCTGAGTAGAATTGCTTCAAATGAATTTTTTTTTAATGCTGAGTAATATTCCATTGTGTACATGTACCACAGCTTTCTTATCCATTCATCAGTTGATGGGCATCTAGGTTGTTTCCATGTCTTAGCTATTGTAAACAATGCAGCGATGAACATTGGGGTACACGTGGCTCTTTCAATTCTGGTTTCCTCGGTGTATATGCCCAGCAGTGGGATTGCCGGGTCATATGGCAGGTCTATTTGCAGCTTTTTAAGGAACCTCCACACTGTTTTCCATAGTGGCTGTACTAGTTTGCATTCCCACCAACAGTGTAAGAGGGTTGCCTTTTCTCCACACCCTCTCAGGCATTTATTCCTTGTAGACTTTCGGATAGCAGCCATTCTGACTGGTGTGAGATGGTACCTCATTGTGGTTTTGATTTGCATTTCTCTGATAATGAGTGATGTTGAGCATCTTTTCATGTGTTTGTTATCCATCTGTATGTCTTCTTTGGAGAACTGTCTGTTTACATTTTTGGCCTACTTTTTGATCGGGTCGTTTTATTTTTCTGGAATTAAGCTACAGGAGTTGCTTGTATATTTTTGAGATTAATTGTTTGTCTGTTGCTTCATTGGCTATTATTTTCTCCCATTCTGAAGGCTGTCTTTTCACCTTGCTTATAGTTTCCTTTGTTGTGCAAAAGCTTTTAATTTTAATTAGGTCCCATTTGTTTATTCATGCTTTTATTTCCAATATTCTGGGAGGTGGGTCATGGAGTATCCCGCTTTGGATTATAGCAGAGAGTGTTTTGCCTATGTTATCCTCTAGGAGTTTTATAGTTTCTGATCTTATGCTTAGATCTTTAATCCATTTTGAGTTTATCTTTGTGTATGGTGTTAGAAAGTGTTCTAGTTTCATTCATTTACAAGTGGCTGTCCAGTTTTCCCAGCACCACTTGTTAAAGAGGTTGTCTTTTCTCCATTGTATATTCTTGGCTCCTTTGTCAAAGATAAGGTGTCCATAGATGCGTGGATTTATCTCTGGGCTTTCTATTCTGTTCCATTGATCTATATTTCTGTCTTTGTGCCACTACCATACTGTCTTAATGACTGTGGATTTGTAGTATAGCCTAAAGTCAGGTAGGTTGATTCCGCCAGTTCCATTCTTCTTTCTCAAGATTGCTTTGGCTATACGAGGTTTTTTGTATTTCCATACAAATTGAGAAATTATTTGTTCTAATTCTTTGAAGAAGACCTCTGGTAGCTTGATAGGAATTGCATTGAATCTATAGATTGCTTTAGGTAGTATACTCATTTTCACTATATTGATTCTTCCAATCCATGAGCACGGTACATTTCTCCATCTGTTTGTGTCCTCCTTGATTTCTTTCATCAGTGTTCTATAGTTTTCTATATACAAGTCTTTTGATTCTTTAGGTAGAAATACTCCTAAGTATTTTATTCTTTTTGTTTCGATGGTGAATGGGATTGTTTCCTTAATTTCTCTTTCTGATTTCTCACTGTTAGTGTATAGGAATGCCAGGGATTTCTGTGTGTTGATTTTGTATCCTGAAACTTTGCTATATTCACTGATTAGCTCTAGTAATTTTCTCGTAGAGTCTTTAGGGTTTTCAATATAGAGGATCATGTCATCTGCAAACAGAGAGAGTTTTACTTCTTCTTTTCCAATCTGGATTCCCTTGATTTCTTTATCTGCTCTGATTGCTGTGGCCAAAACTTCCAAAACTATGTTGAATAGTAGTGGTGATAGTGGGCACCCTTGTCTTGTCCCTGATTTCAGGGGGAATGCTTCCAGTTTTTCACCATTGAGGATAATGTTTGCTCTGGGTTTGTCATATATAGCTTTTATTATGTTGAGGTATGTTCCTTCTATTCCTACTTTTTGGAGGGTTTTTATCATAAATGGATGTTGAATTTTGTCAAAGGCTTTCTCTGCATCTATTGAGATAATCATGTGATTTTTATTTTTCAATTTGTTAATGTGGTGTATTACATTGATCGATTTACGAATATTGAAGAATCCTTGCATCCCTGGGATAAAGCCTACTTGATCATGATGTATGATCTTTTTGATGTGTTGTTGGATTCTATTTGCTAGAATTTTGTTGAGGATTTTTGCATCTAAGTTCATCAGTGATATTGGCCTGTAGTTTTCTTTTTTTGTGGCATCTTTGCCGGGTTTTGGAATTAGGGTGATGGAGGCCTCATAGAATGAGTTTGGAAGTTAACCTTCGTCTGCAATTTTCTGGAAGAGTTTGAGTAGAATAGGTGTTAGCTCTTCTCTAAATTTTTGGTAGAATTCAGCTGTGAAGCCATCTGGTCCTGGGCTTTTGTTTTTTGGAAGATTTCTGATTACGGTTTCAATTTCCGTGCTTGTGATGGGTCTATTAATATTATCTATCTCTTCCTGGTTTAGTCTTGGAAAGTTATACTTTTCTAGGAATTTGTCCATTTCATCCAAATTGTCCAGTTTATTTGCATATAGTTGCTGATAATAGTCTCTTATGATCCTTTGTATTTCTGTGTTTTCTGTTGTGATCTCTCCGTTTTCATTTCTAATTCTGTTGATTTGGTTCTTCTCCCTTTGTTTCTTGATGAGTCTGGCTAA
>ML663009.1:37610177-37718415 GCA_007570785.1 Antilocapra americana
GTGTTTTTGATCTCATTTATTGCATTATTCATTGTATTTTGTCTCTTTTTCATTTCTTCTAAGTCCTTGTTAAAGCTTACCTGCATCTTCTCAATCCTTGCCTGCAGGTTATTGAGGTGTAACTCCAACTTATTTTCCAGGTTTTGGATCATTTTCACTATCATTATTCGGAATTCTTTGTCAGGTAGACTTCCTATCTCTTCGTCTTTTGTTTGGTCTAGGGGGTATTTATCCTGTTCCTTTACTTGCTGGGTATTTCTCTGCCTTTTCATCTTGTTTATCTTGCTGTGTTGTCCCTTTATTGTGGGGATTCCTCTCTATGGGAGGGGTTGAATGCGTGGTTTGTCGAAGTTTCCTGGATGGAAAGCCTTGTGTGGTTTTTTGGTGGGTGAGTCTAGGTTTCCTCACTGTTACTAGCAAGAGATAAGAATTGGGAGAAAGCAGTCAAGCCAATGATCTCACTCCCAGGTAGCAGTGGGTACTGGTGCTTGGATCTTGAAAGGTACAAAGTTGATACCAGGTACTAATGAGCAAAGATTAAAAATCTAGAGTAAAGACTGGGTTCTCAAAAATACTTAAAAAAAAAAAAAATGGAAAATAAAAATAAAGGAGAAAAAAGAAATAAGAAGAAGAAAAAAAAATAGCAAGGTCATATGGGACTTAAAAATTCTAAAAAAAAAAAGAAAAAAAAAAAAAAAAGAAGAAAAAGAAATAAAAAGAAAAAAAAACAATATATATATATATATATATATATAAGTTTTAAAAATTTAAAAGATGTTCCTAGTACAGTTATAATGAAGGCTTTCTCTGGTGCTGGTGCATTCGGTGAAGGGAAGGGTCTGTAGATTTTCAGATGATTCCCTGGTCCAGCTTCTTCTTCTCACAGACTATAGACTCCTTTCTATGCAGTTATCGCCACCTGCAGGGCTTTAATTTGCTTCTCCTGTCTGTTTCAAAGCTGTTAGTTCTTCTAGCGTCTTCTGTCTGCTGGTCTTTTAAGTGTCTATTCAGCACTTTGGAGTTTGCCCTGCTCCTGGTGAGAGGGCTTCCCCCGCCCCCTCTGCTCAGGCTCTCTGTCGTCCGCCCAGCACAGTTGGGGAGTGGGGCTTCTCCCCTCCCCCGGCCCAGCCGCTCGGTTTTCTCAGCGTGCAGCTAAGCAGGCCTTCTTGGTTAGGCTTGTCCTTCTCACAGTCTACAGTCTGCTTTCTATGCAGTCTGTTCTACTGGCAGGGATTTAATTTTGGAGTTTGCCCTGCTCCTGGTGAGAGGGCTTCCCCGCCCACTCTGCTCAGGCTCTCTGTCTTCCGCCCAGCACAGTTGGGGAGTGGGGCTTCTCCTCTCCCCCGGCCCGGCCGCTCGTGCAGCTGAGCGCTCCTTCTAAGGTGTATACAGCACTGATCTGTCCAGAATCCCCAGAAGTCTTGGTTAGCCTCCCCGGGGCTGGGTTATGCCCACTGCTCTCAGGCGGGGGCTGGGCCGGTCCGCAGCCCGCAGCTGCCCAGCCTCTCTGTTGACTCCTCACCGCCCTTTGTTTTGTGCATGGGCCTGGGGGGGAGGGGGAGCTTTTCCTGGAAGGTTAGGTCCCTCAGGCTGCTCCGTTCCCTGAGCCCGCGGCCCGCCCCTCCCTGAGCAGGAGCAGTCTGCTTCGGCTGTGCTGCCGTGCTCGGCTGTTCCTTGTAGCCAGAGACGAACCTTGCAGGGCTTAGCTATTAATCTGCTTCTGCTCTCAGCTATATTGCTCTCCAAGATCCACCGCAGATCTGCCAGAGAGAATGCTCCCTGGTATTCAGAAACCTTTCTCCTCTTTTTTTTTTTTTCCTCTTTATTCCAGACTCCCCTTCCGGGACGGAACCCGTCCCCAGCTCTTTGTCTCTCCCTCTACTTTTTTTTCTTTTCTTTCTTTTGTCCTACCTCCTCCCGTCGGCACTGGGTCGCCTCTCCAGATGCCCGATGTCCTCTGCCAGCATTCAGTTCCTGTTTTTTGGAGTTTGCTCGGCCTTTAAAAGTTCTTTTGGTATATTTATTGGGGAGAGAGTGTTCTCCCCGTCCTATTCCTCCGCCATCTTAGTTTCGCCTCTATCTTCTTTCATATAATAAAATATAAAGATAAAAACAAAACATTGTATCAGCCCTTCTTGGAGATTGCATGAAGTAGATCTGAAAATGATCAGATGATTACTTACTGCATGTATCACATAATTTAGCTCTTAAAATATTTTTTCCTTTTATTTGTGTCTTTTTCATTAGTATTTTTTTTAATTGGAGGATAATTGCTTTGCAATGTTGTGTTGGTTTCTTTCCTACAATACAAATCAGTTATACAAATATATATATATATATATATATATATACACTCTTACCTCTACATCTGTTTTCTTGAAGTATATATGTATACTTCAAACATATATACATATATACACATATATATACATATATACTTGAAATTTATATGTATTATTGAAATATATATGTATTATTGAAGTATATATGTGTACTTCCAATGAATATTCAGGGTTGATTTCTCTTAAGATTGACTGGTTTGATCTTCTCGCTGTCCAAAGGACTCTCATAAGTCTTCTCCAGCACAATTCAAAGGCATCAATTCTTTGGTGCAATGGCACCCCATGCCAGTGCTCTTGCCTGGAAAATACCATAGACGGAGGAGCCTGGTAGGCTGCAGTCATGGGGTCACGAAGAGTCAGACACGACTGAGTGACTTCACTTTCACGTTTCTCTTTCATGCATTGGAGAAGGAAATGGCAACCCACTCC
Organism: Antilocapra americana; assembly: GCA_007570785.1. Classification (NCBI taxonomy): domain Eukaryota; kingdom Metazoa; phylum Chordata; class Mammalia; order Artiodactyla; family Antilocapridae; genus Antilocapra; species Antilocapra americana. The sequence continues at coordinate 37,612,949 of ML663009.1, forward strand.
AGTGTTCTTACCTGGAGAATCCCAGGGACTGGGGAGCCTGGTGGGCTGCCGTCTATGGGGTCACACGGAGTCGGACACGACTGCAGAGACTTAGCAACAGCAGCAGCAGTCTTCTTTACCAGTTCAGCTCTCAGAACCATACATGACCACTGGGAAGAACATGGCCTTGACCATATGGACCTTTGTCAGCAATGTCTCTACTTTTCAACACTATCTAGGTTTATCATAGCTTTCCTGACAAGAAGCAAATATATTATGATTTCATGGCTTTAGTCACCATCTGCAGTGTTTTTAGAGTCTAAGAGGAAGAAATCTGTCACTATTTCCACCTTTTCCACTCTCTGTTTACCATGAAGTAATGAGGCCAGATGCCATGATCTTAGTTTTAAGTATTTGGTTTTAAGCAGACTCTTTCACTCTCCTCCTTCACCCTCATCAAGAGGCTCTTTTTATAATGCACACTTATTAAAGGCAAGGATCCGATAAATAATTTGAAAACTTATCTCTGTAGTACCCGGAAGTCATGCACATATAATAAAATATGTTCAATAAATATTAAATAATTAATATAATTGAATATGATAATATAATTATTATTTACTTATTAACTATGATCCAGATTATCACTCTTTTGCAATTGATGATTTGATTGAAATAAGTTCAGAAATCCATTTAAATAATCAGGATCTAAAAATGAAAATCCAACATTAACACATTCTTTCAGAAAAAAATTAAAGAAAAAATTTTGTAAAGCTTTAAAGATGAGGATACATTTATTGAAATATATTTGTTTTTAACAAGCTTCATGGCAAACATGTTTAACATACTATTTTTAAATACGATCTATTCATTTTATTACAAGCAAAAAAATATTATGTATTCTGATATTAACATAGCAATTCTCAAAATTTTTATTGTTGATAAATTTTCATTTAGTATTTTTATAAATGTTTTCACTATTTTGTGCTGCTCTGAGATGAAAATGGTTTCTTATGGACATACCCTTACTCTGCTACTGAAAAAAAAAAAAGCAATTAGTCTCCATAGCTTCTTTGAACTTTTATGTGAAAATTACATATATGTGCTCAAGAAGAGAAATAATTATTTTCTTTTTAGAGAATACCTCATAATTGAAAGGAAAATTCTGACCTCTTATATTAGACTTTCTTTTATAATTGCTAAGGTCTCTTTAAGGAATAGCCTTCTCAGCCAATAGTTTTGTAGCCAACATTCAATAGTTTTTAATTTACCTTAACTTCACCACCCTCATCATTTGCCAAATGATGAGGGAAAAAAAAAAGACTAAAATAATGAGTTAATTCTCACTTTCCGGAAACCAGGCATTCCTAGCTAACCAAGCTTCATAGGATATCAATGGCATTATCTTCTGGGTACTCTGTATGTCAAAACAGGCACAATACTTTCTGATGTCAGTTGCTATGGTGATTGCCTTAAAAAAAAAAAGTGAACTGCAGATCAAATAGCTTCATAAAACATATACACATGGTTAGCACATAAACTACAGGTGCCCTGTAGCTATAGTAATTTAAATACCACTTTCTGAAACTTTTTAAAAAACTTCAGCTTCTGTAAAGTACATCATCTAATAATAAAATCATAGTTGCTTACCTCCCTTGTCTGTTAAGGTCAATGAATTTCCCTCAGGGGAGAATCATCCTCACAAGATTCCAAAGGAAATTACAGCCTGAGAGTAATAAAGGGTACACATGAGCAGCTGTCCCACCCTTCTCAGAGTCTGAGGGTCTCTGACTGAGGTCTCTGAGGTCAGGAACCCTGTCCCTCTACATTTTCAGGTGCCACTTGGAAGTGCAGAAACACTTTTCTATTTCCAGAACTGAATACTTGGTCTGATGGTATGCTAAATTTATGAATTATTCTTAGAAGTATCACTTTATTTATGTGATACTCTATGTATCATTATATAAAGTAATACAAAATTATGTATCACTTTATTGCTTGATCTTCATGAACAATTTATTAAGTGTTAATTTTATCAATATTTTACATTAGAGAATTTAAAAAAATTGTAACAAATTTCTAAATTTCTAAAAGAGAAATTATACACACACATGCGTGTACATGCTAAGTCACTTCAGTTGGCACTAGTCGTAAAGAACCTGCTAATGCAAAAGACATAAGAGATGAGGACTTGATCCCTGGGTAAGGAAGATCCCCTGGAGGAGGGCATGCCAACCCACTCCAGTATTCTTGCCTGGAGAATTTCATGGACAAAGGAGCCTGGCAGACTACAGTCCATTGGGTCATGTAGAGTCTGACATGACTGAAGCAACTTAGCATGCATGCAGATGCATATATGTGAGAAATATTGTTCCACGTGTAAATTATGTAAAGTCACTATCCGCATGTTCTTAGGTGGTACAGATAAAATGTTAGAGAAGTGGGGTAGATGGGGAAATGCCATGGTCAAATAACCCTTAAAAGAATTTGCCACTAATCTATAGCATATTGCTGCCATTACTAATGCCATTTTTATAATCAATGAACTATGATGCTACCTAGTTTTAAAAGAAGAGTGATTATTTGCATTTTCAAATGCTAAAAACCTTTCTCTTAAGGCAAGAACATGTAGGTTCCATGAAAGGAGGACTCAGTGTGGGTTATGAAAATTGGATTGTTCAGTAGTAAGGATTGTTTCAATTTCATCACTTACATATATACTGACATAATTAACACATTGATGAAGATGTCTAATTTTTGTAATTGCTCTTTCCAGCACAATTATCTTTTAATGTGAATTCAGATGCAGTCAACCTTTAAAAATGTTAACATGTTGCAAGCATTTTGAGATTCCCCAGGTGAAAGTAGCAAACTATGCATCAATGCTTCAAATTATTGTAATTATAAACACAGCTTTATAGATTCTAAGAAAATAATTTCCTTAGTGGTCAGTGTTAATACAGATTTGACATATACCAATATTCCTGATGTCCAATTAGCCATAAAAATGAAACAGTGGTCCTCTGCTTTCTCAATTATCCATGTCTATGTCTTTCTTTGACAGAGGGATCATTTGTGAAATGTGAGGGTTACTCATATAACTTAACCAAAAGAAGGGCATATTCACCTTTTTAAAATTCATTCCTATTCCCAGGATGAGCCATCAAAGCAAAAAGTTGGCAGTTCAATGTTATCTTGTCTCCTCTTTTTGTGTGCCCTGCTAAAAACAAACGTCTGTAATTGACTTGTGATAGTAGCAAATTGATTCTAGAATGTCAGAAATATCTGGGAACAGATGGCTATGTGGATTTCATTCCTCTTAGACCCACTCAGAGCTAGCTGTCCAGGGTTACACGTAACGTCTGCAGCCCTATTTTCTGTTAGCTGGCTATTTTGATGATGAATATGTGTGCCTATAAGTCTCTTCTGAGAATTCAGTCCCTTTTGCATTCCTTCTACTTTGAATGCATAGTCTTCTGTATGTGTATCTTCACAGAATACTGATAGGATTTATTTAAAAGGTGACCCCATGAAAAGATTCAAAATACCTCAATTGATATTTGCTCTGTTTTTGTCTATCTGACTTGGATCTTATATGCAGAGTGCAGACTGTAAAATAGAATGTTATGAATAAAAACAACCTCATACACTTCAAGTTGATTTTACTCTTTTGATTCTCAAAATCATATTTGAAATTTCAGTGTTTGCTTGAAGAATGAGAGAACGATTTTACACAGACAATAAAAGTATAGTGAATAAATGTCTTGGTGGTATTCTTTTTAGTAGCTATTTATGCTTTGAAGGTCGAAATTATATAAAAATATTAATATTTTTTTATCTACAAATATGTTGTTATTCAGTCACTCAAGTTATGTCTCACTCTTTGCATGCCAGGCTTCCCTGTCCTTTACTATCTGCTGGAGTTTGCTCAAACCAATGTCCATTGATTCAATGATGCCAGCCAACCCTCACATCCTCTGTTGCCCCCTTCTACTCCTGCCCTCATTCTTTCCCAGCATCAGGGTCTTTTCCAATGAATCAGCTCTTTGCATCAGGTGGTCAAAGTATTGGAGCTTTAGTTTCAACATCAGTCAGCCCTTCCAAGAAATATTCAGGGTTGATTTCTTTTAGGATTAACTGGTTTGATTCTCTAGCACCACAGTTTGAAAGCATCAATTGCTCGGCTCAGCCTTCTTTATGGTTCAACTCTTACATCTGTACATGGATACTGGAAAAAACATAACTTCGATTATATGAACCTTTGTTGGCAAAGTAATCGCTCTGATTTTTAACATGCTAATATGCTATCTAAATTTATCATAGCTTTTATTCCACAGTAAAAGTATCTTTTAATTTCATGCAGTCATCATCTGCAGTAATTTTGGAGGCCATAAGATGTATGATATTAACAAATAAAATTTAAACATTAGCAATAAATTACAATATTGATCATAGGAAGCTTAAAGTTTACCAAATTACATGTGATTCGGTAAGTTATATAGTTTTCTACATATGATATGCCTGAATAGTCTTGAAGCATTATAACAAATTACATTTATGAAAAACATACTTTAAGTATGCAAAAATATATAAGTAGCTGAGTAATTGAGGCTTCCCTAGTAGCTCAACTGGTAAACAATTGACCTGCAATGCAGGAGACCACAGTTCAATTCCTGGGTCAGGAAGATACTTTGGAGAAGGAACAGACTACTCACTCCAGTATTCTTAATTAGAGAAAATGCACTGGGCCTTTTTCTCCCAGATTTGGATTATATTCGCTAGACTCCAAGCACAGATATCTCTGATTAACTTATTTTAAACTCCTAATTTGCATATCTGACCTGTACTGAATTTTTTCTCAACTGCCTGATCAACATATTTATCCTACTTTAATTTCATAAAATTTGCCTCATTCTATTATCTTGCCTTGTTTATATTTCTAGGGTTCTAAGATGTGTCAGTGAAAGAGAATAGATATCTTTATTTTTATATAGAAATTGTCTGCCATTCTAGATAGATATTTTCATAAAACAGCATATTCTTATGAAACTACTTTTGTTGAAGTGGCCATTTATGGAATTAACTTAGCATGCACAAGTCATTTAGATTTTCACTCCTACAAAGTGGATTTTATATATATATTTTTTTCACTCCTAATTACTGGTTTAGATATTTGTGAGATGAAATCAGTTCAGCCATAACTTTCAGGGATATAGAATTGTAAACTCCATAGTAGGTAAGTTGCTAATACATAATAAGTAAACTCAGAGTTCCTATCATCAGTTCAGTTCAGTTCAGTTGTTCAGTTGTGTCTGACTCTTTGTGACCCCATGACCACAGCACGCCAGCCCACCCTGTCCATCACCAACTCCCAGAGTCCACCCAAACCCATGGCCATCAAGTCGATGATGCCATCCAGCCATCTCATCCTCTGTCGTCCCCTTTTCCTCCTGCCTTCAATCCTTCCCACCTTCAGAGTCTTTTCAAATGAGTCAGCTCTTCGCATCAGGGGGCCAAAGTATTGGAGTTTCAGCTTCAACATCAGTCCTTACAATGAACACCCAGGACCGATCTCTCCTAGGATGGACTGGTTGGATCTCCTTGCAGCCCAAGGGACTCTCAGAGTCTTCTCCAACACCACAGTTCAAAAGCATCAATTCTTCGATGCTCAGCTTTCTTTATAGTCCAACTCTCACATCCATACATGACCACTGGAAAAACCATGGCCTTGTCTATATGGACCTTTGTTGGCAAAGTAATGTCTCTGCTTTTTAAAATGCTATCTAGGTTGGTCATAACTTTCCTTCCAATAACAGATAGCTAATTGGCAACTATTAATCTGTTATACTAAAGAAAGTTTTTTTTTAATACAAATATTTTGACAAACATTTGAATTTGGATATTCATGCAAAAATTACATAATTAACTATGGTTATGTATCAACTATAGCCTCCCTAGAAAATACTTGTATTTTGTAAAATACTTGTAAGTTATTTTTGCTTAATTGCCTAGTCACATCTGACTCTTTTTTGACCCCACAGACTGCAGCCAAACAGGCTTCTCTGTCATGGGATTTTTCAGGCAAGAAAATTGTAGTGGGTAGCCATTTCCTTCTCCAGGGGATCTTCCTCACCCAGGGATTGAACCCATGCCTCCTGCTTAGCAGGTGGATTCTTTACTACTGAGACATGAGGGAAGTGTGAATTTGTGATATCAACAGGCAAATATGGGACTTCGCTGATGGCTCAGAGGCGAAGAATTTGTTTATATTGGAAATCTAGGTTAAATTCCTGGGTTAAGAAGATATCTTAAAGAAGGGAATGGCAACCCACTCCAGTATTCTTGCCTGGAAAAACCCATAGACATAAGAATCTGGCAGGCTAGAGTCTCTGGGGTTGCAAAGAGTCAGACACAACTGAGGAACTAACACTTTCATAGGCAAATATACTATACAGTATTTAAAGTTTCCTACCTAGAAACAATCCATAGTCATAATTTTAGAAGAAATGCAGTTGATACAAGATTGTGAAGAAATTATCCTCCAATTAAAAAATTAATGCATGCTTGCAAATGAAAAAAAAGTGAGTTTATTAAACTTATGAATTGAAAGTGGGCATGGTAGCTGGATGAAACTCAAACTCTGGGACTGCTGCAGATTAAAGACAGACAATATGTCTCTTCAAGGACATGAACCGTGGAATCAAATTGTGGCTGACTGAACTGTCTGGGTGACGTATATAGCTGTCCACAAAAAGAACCTGTTCACTGGTGACACCAAGTTGCATTAGACTCTTAAAAGTGTCTATATTGCTTGACTACCAGATTGCTGCATAAATTCACCACACCAGACATGGCAAAGTGCTCATGTCATAGACTAGGCACTAAAACATACCCAAACCAGACCAAAGAAGACCAGAATAAAACAGACAGACTCTGTTTCTGATGCAGAGGCTATACTTACATGCCAAATTTGTAATTCACATTTAAAGGTGCAAAGAGGAAAAAGAAACATCATATGGAGCATGTGTCCTGTGTACTTAGCCACGTAGTCCTGTCTGATGCTTTATGACCCTATGGACTGTAGCCCACCAGGCTCCTCTGTCCATGGGATTCTCCAGGCAAGAATATTGGAGTGGGTTGCCATGTCCTTTTCCAGGGATCGAACCTGCCTCTCTTGCATCTCCTGCATTGGCAGATGGATTCATTATCACTGTGCCACCTGGGACACCTCCTATAGGACATGGCCTCCTGTTAATTCTGACAGATTGAATACATCTACCTATTGATGAGTATTGATGCCATGTGTGGCATTTCCAGTGTTGATCTTTCTGCCATACTGATAGAGCCATTGCAATTGATATAGAGCATGTGTTCAGCATTCCGGGCTGATGGCAGTTTGTCTTCAACAAACTTTTATAAAAGAAGCTACTCAAAGAGTTGATAGTCTGCTTCTAATTCTCTCATCTCCTCCTGGTACATGTGTCTTAATAAGGCAATTTGGTCATTAAATGCAACTAGTCCCAGAAGGGGATCATCTTCTGTTGTCTACTTAACTACTGTGGCAGACAAAGTGGAGGACACAGGGGACGTTTATAGACCTTTTATACATATTCCTGGAGTGGCTCAGGTGGTAAAGTATCTGCCTGCAATTCAGGAGACCCAGGTTCAATCCTTGGGTTGGGAAGAACCCCTGGAGAAAGGAATGGCAACCCACACCAGTATTCTCTCCTGGAGAAACCCATGGATGGAGAAGCCTGGAGGGCTACAACCCATGTATTCACAAAGAGTTGGACAAGACTGAATGAATAAGCTTGCATGCATACATATTTAAAATTCTACCTTAAACTTTCCTAGTTTTTAGGCATCTTTCTCTTCCCTAGTAAACATCCAGACAGGCTGGGCTAGTATCTGTCAGAGGGAAAGCCAAAATAAAGGAGAATTCAGTTAAGTTCAGTTCAGCTCAGTAGCTCAGCCGTGGCCAACTCTTCCTAACCCCATGGACCATAGCAGGCCAGGCCTCACTGTTCATCATGATCTCCCAGAGTTTATTCAAACTCATCTCCATGGAGATGGCGATGCCATCCAACCATCTCATCCTCTGTCATCCCCTTTTCCTCCTGCCTTCAATCCTTCCCACCTTCAGGGTCTTTTCAAATGAGTCAGCTCTTCACATCAGGGGGCCAAAGTATTGGAGTTTCAGCTTCAACATCAGTCCTTTCAATGAACACTCATGAACTGGTTGGTTGGATCTTCTTGCAGTCCAAGGGACTCTCAAGAGTCTTCTCCAACACCACAGTTCAAAAGCATCAGTTCTTCACCTCTCAGCTTTCTTTGTAGTCCAACCCTCACATCTATACAAGACTACTGGAAAAATCATAGGCTTGAGGAGACGGACCTTTGTTGACAAAGTAATGTCTCTGCTTTTTCATATGCTGTTGAGGTTGGTCATAGCTTTCCTTCCAACGAGTAAGTGTCTTTTAATTTCATAGCTACAATCATCATCTGCAGTGATTCTGGAGCCCCCCAAAATAAAAGTCTGTCACTGTTTCCACTGTTTCTCAATCTATTTGCCATGAAGTGATGGGACAGATGCCATGAACTTTGTTTTCTGAACGTTGAGCTTTAAGCCAACATTTTCACTCTCCTCTTTCACTTTTATCAAGAGGCTCTTTAGTTCCTCTTCACCTTCTGCCATAAGGGAGGTGTCATCTGCATATCTGAGGTTATTGATATTTCTCCCAGCAATCTTGATTCCAGATTGTGCTTCTTCCAGCCCAGCATTTCTTATGATGTATTCTGCATATGGTGACACTATACAGCCTTGTTGTACTCCTTTTCCTATTTGGAACCAGTCTGTTGTTCCATGTCCAGTTCTAACTATTGCTTCCTCACCTGTATATAGGTTTCCCAAGAGTCAGGTCAGTTGGTCTGATATTCCCATCTCTTTAAAAAATTTCCACAGTTTATTGTGATCCACACAGTCAAAGGCTTTAACAGAGTCAATAAAGTATAAATAGATGCTTTTTCTGGAACACTTGCTTTTTCAATGATCCATCAGATGCTGGCAATTTGATCTCTGGTTCCTCTGCCTTTTCTGAAACCAAATTGAACATCTGGAAGTTCACAGTTCACATATTGTTGAAGCCTAGCTTGGGGAGTTTTGAGCATTACTTTATTAGTGTGTGAGATGAGTGCAATTGTGCAGTAGTTTGAGCATTCTTTGGCATTGCCTTTCTTTGGCATTGGAATAAAAATCGACCTTTTCCAGTCCCGTGGCCACTGCTGAGTTTTCCAAATTTGCTGGCGTATTGAATGTAGTGTATTCACAGAGTCATCTTTTAGGATTTGAAATAGCTCAACTGGAATTCCATCACCTCCAATAGCTTTGCTCGTAGTGATGCTTCCTAAAGCCCACTTGACTTCACATTCCAGCATGTATGGCTCTAGGTGAGTGATCACACCATCGTGATTATTTTGGTCATGAAGATCTTTTTTTGTACAGTTCTGCTGTGTATTCTTGCCACCCCTTCTTAATATCTTCTGCTTCTGTTAAGCCTTTTCTACATAAATTGTTTAATTTTTTTAATTGACAGATAATTGCTTTATTATATTGCTTTGGTTTCTGCTATACATCAGCATGAATCAGCCATAGGGATATATACATCCCTTCCCTCTAGAACCTCCCTCCCACCTCCCACATCCCACCCTTCTAGGTGGTCACAGAACATTGGTTTGAGCTCCCTAAGTCTTAGGGCAGTTTTCCCCTGGCTATCTATTTTATTTATGATACTGTATCTGTTTCCATGCTACTCTCTCAATTCATCTCACCATCTCCTTCCCCCACTGTGTCCACAAGTCTGTTCTCTATATCTGCATCTTCATTCTTAATTTAAGCAGTTTTAGAGTTTTCATGTTTATTTGGAAGTTTCTTCACACCAATCAAAAAATGATGACCATTAACTCCTTAGAATCCTTGAATCCTTTTATTCTAAGGTACCACACAGAGAGCTTATTTATGTATCAAATTTATTGATAGGCCAAGTTCCCAAAGAGGTCATTTAAAGGTCTACATTTTCCTTCATAAATTCTGTAGAACTTTTGGTTTTAAGGTAATGTTTGCACATGTAAGAAGATAAGCAACAACCTGGAGACGTGCTGAATGACAGGTGCTTGCTCATACTCAAACGATGAGAATGAACAAGAGACAGTCATATACAGCAAATCTTATGGCTATGCTCCTGCCTCATTCATGAGATCCCTGAGCAGTGATACAAATCAAAGATCATCACAAGCACATTCAAGACAGAAAAATAAACTCTTATGTGGTACTTTAGTACAAAAAGAGAGGAGCACTGGTTTGTCCTGAGCAGAACTTTCTTAGGAGTGTAATCAATAGGATTCTGAGTAGGCAAGCCCTCAAAGACTATTTGACAGCATCTGTCCCAGATGGCTCAATAGGAACAGAATCTGTGAGCAATGAAGGAGACACAGGAGATATCAGTTTGATCCCTGAGTCAGCAAGATCCCCTAGAGGAGGAAATGGCAAGCTATGCCAGTATTTTTGCCTGGAAAATCCCATGGACAGAGGAATGTGATGGGTACAGTCCAAAGGATTACAAAGAATTGGACTGACTAAATATGTCTGTCCTCTTTGAGTGTCAAGGGCTGAAAAGAAGGGATCCAATCCTGATTAAAGGAACAGCACATAAAACTGTGAAAGAAAATCAATTAGTGCTTAGTTGTTCATTTGTGTCTGACTCTTTGTGACTCCAAGGAATGTAGCTCACCAGGATCTTCTGTCCATGGGGATTCTCCAGGTAAGAATACTGGAATGGGTTGCCATGCCCTCCTCCAGGGGATCTTGCCATCCTAAGGATCGAACACAAGTCTCCCACATCACAGAAAGATTCTTAACCATCTGACCTCTGGGAAGGAGAATACTCTGAAAGAAGGTTTGGATTTTTTGTGGGGAGGGGCTTTATCCTGAAGAGTGAGTTGAAAATTCAGCTTGCTTCAGAAATAGAGGGGAAAAAAAAAAATTCTGAAAAGGAAGAAACTGATCACTCGCCTAGAGCCAGCTATCCTGGAATGCAAAGTCAAGTGGGCCTTCAGAACCATCACTACAAACAAAGCTAGTGGAGGTGATGGAATCCCAGTTGAGCTATTTCAGATCCTAAAAGATCATGCTGTTAAAGTGATGTACTCAGTATGTCAGTAAATTTGGAAAACTCAGCAGTGCCTATAGGACTGGGAAAGGTCAGTTTTCTTTCCTTCCCAAAGAAAGGTAATGCCAAAGAATGTTCAAATTACTACACAGTTGTACTCATTTCACACACTAGTAAAGTAATGCTCAAAATTCTCCAAGCCAGTCTTCAGCAGTATGTGAACTGTGAACTTCCAGATGTTCAAGGTGGTTTTAGAAAAGGCAGAGGAACCAGGGACCAAATTGTTTCTGCTTTATTGACTATGTCAAAGCCTTTGACTATGTGGATCATAACAAACTGTGGAAAATTCTTAAAGAGACAGGAATACTAGACCACCATACTTGTCTCCTGAGAAATCTGCATGTAGGCCAAGAAGCAACTGTTAGATTCTGACATGGAACAATGTACTGGTTCCAAACTGGGAAAGGAGTACGTCAAGGCTGTACATTGTGACCCTGCTTATTTAACTTATCATGAGAAATGCTGGGCTGGATGAAGTATAAGCTGGAATAAATATTTCTGGGAGAAATATCAATAAACTTAAATAAACAGATGACATCACCCTTATGGCAAAAAGCGAAGAAGAACTAAAGAGCCTCTTGAAAGTGAAAGAGGAGATGAAAAAGCTGGCTTAAAATTCAGCATTCAAAAATCAAAGATCATGACATCCAGTCCCATCACTTTATGGCAAATAGATGGGAAAACAATGGAAGCAGTGACAGACTTTCTTTTCTTGGGCTCCAAAATCGCTGCAGATGGTGACTGCAGCCATGAAATTAAAAGACACTTGTTCCTTGAAAGAAAAGCTATGACCAACCTAGACAGAATATTAAAAACAGAGACATTAATTTGTGGACAAAGGCCTGTCTTGTCAAAGCTATGGCTTTTCCAGTAGTCATGTACAGATGTGAGAGTTGGACTATAAATAAAGCTGAGCACCGAAGAATTGATGCTTTTCAACTGTGGTGTTGGAGAAGACTCTTGAGAGTCCCTTGGACTGTGATGAGATCAAACCAGTCAATCCTGAAGGAAATCAGTCCTTAATATTCATTGGAAGGACTGATGATGAAGCTGAAACTCCAATTCCTTGGCTGCCTGATGCGAAGAACTGACAAGTTGGAAAAGACTCTGATGCTGAGAAAGCCTGAAGGCAGGAGGAGAAGGGGACAACAGAAGATGAGATGGTTGGATGGCATCACTGATACAATGGACATGAGTTTGAGCAAGCTCCAGGAGTTGGTGATGGACAGGGAATCCTGGTGTGCTGCAGTCAATGGAATAGCAAAGAGTCAGGCACGACTGATTGACTGAACTGAACTGAATGTGTGTGTGTATGTGTGTGTGTTTGTACCTGGTTTGTGAATAAAGTTTCTAAATATGGCAGCTTGTTTCCAGTCCTTTGTTCTCTCCCTTCCCTGTTTTCTCTTCCCCATAAACACCATTTGATGGGCTAATTTCAGAACTTTTACCCTTAGGCATGTGCAGAAAGCTTAAGGATTTTGGAAAACAGTCTTACACTAAGGCCTCCAAATGTTACTCACAATCTCATCCGTCAATAAGAATCCTAGACAGCATCCAGGGAGATTATGACTCTCTGCCCCTTGGCTGATGAGGAGCCAGAGGAGGGACTCTGCTTCTTAAGAATAAAACCTGAGCGGGCCGCCCACTAGGTGTGCTTGCTCTCAGGTCTTTTGTCTGTAACTCACTATTCTGCAGAAGTAAAAGTTGCCTTGCTCAACATTTATTTTTTAAATTGTCTGTTCTATTGCCCCCACACCATTTTGAGAGCATGCCAACAATATTAAAATTCATTTGGTGGTGCAGTGATAAAGAATCTGCCTACCATTGCAGGAGATACAAGAGACATGAATTCAATGCCTGGGTCAGGAAGATCCCCTGGAGTAGGAAATGGTAGCCTGTCAGGGAACATTTGACAGGAGGCTTCCTGTGTGCTGTTTTCTGATGTCCCTTAACCACCCCTGAATATTCATAGATGAGTGGAGAGGCACACCTCTCCTGGGGACAAAAGAAATGCATACATTCTTAAAGTAAAAGTAACCATTTACAGCCTTATTCCCTCTCTGATTGGAAAGTGAGTTTTACAACCCCCTCTGTTTGAGATGGATTCTAGCCTTATGTTTCCTGGATAAGTTGTAAGATTTTTGATCTTTATCTTTGCTGAAAAGGCTATCTTGTAAGACAGTATATATATGCCCACATTATGCTGAATAAACACCTTTACTCCATCAGTCTTGGTCCCCATGTCTCTATTCACTTCTCTTTCTCTCTCTCCTTTCTCTCTTCCTTTATTTTCTTATTGTCGACTCTGTACCCCCAAGCCCCGGCCCATTAAAGGGCCATAACAGTAGCCCACTCCAGTATTCTTGTCTGGAGTATCCCACAGACAGAAGAGCCTGGAGGGCTACAGTCCATGGGATCACAAAATGTCAGAAATGACTGAGCATGCGCACATGTGAGCACGCACATGCCTCTCTTCACTGTGTAAAGTGAAAGTGGCTCAGTTGTGTCCAACTCTTTGCAACCTTGTAGACTGTAGCCTGCCAGGCTCCTGTGTCCATGGAATTCTTCAGTCAAGAATACTGGAATGTGTAGCCATTCCCTTCTCCAGGGTATCTTCCCTATCAAGGGATTGGACCCAGGTCTCTTTGAGAAGTTTTCATATTTTATTAATATTTTATGCATCTAAAGTTTCTCAACATTTGCATTTTTGTGAAATGTTGAGCATTTTTAACAAATATTAGCAATAACTCACCTTTAAAAATTTAGTCAAATGCCATTTCCTCTATGAAATCTTTAACTTGATTCTTTCAGGAAGAAATCCTTTGGTAACAATCAATCTAGAGAAAACTTGATATAGCCCAGATCGAAAGAAAAGCAAAATAACAAGTAGTACTGGACAGTATATGAACTTTAAGTGGCAGTAAATAGGGATTTAAATGCACTTATTCTGCACCTCAAAATTCTTCTTCTTTCTTCCTGTCTACATCAGTCTTTTGCAATATTTCCTCTACATAGATTGATGACAGAAAACAGGACACACAATGCAAAAGTCCCAATTTCATATTAGCAAGGGACTCAAATTAACTCTCAGTGGTTCCAAGTGAAACCCCCTCCCCCCCCAAAAAATAGAATAATTATCTTATTTCAATCAGTTATCTACTTATGAGGAGCTGTTTTGAGCTGGTTAGGCTCTGCATGGAAACTCCCATTCAAACCAAGGAAAAAAGTGCTTTTCAGAAAAGAAAAGAGTGGTGGGTACTGGGTAGATTTTCTTTTTTAAAGCGATTATGTTGACCTCATTTCTCAAATACAATAATTTATTTCCTATGGGTTCATGTAGAAATTTAATTTGATTCTTAAGTCACTAATGATATTGCTTTGTAAGTTTCTCCTGTGCATGAATATCTTGTCTACAGTTTTATACTCCTTATGGTCAAATCTCTATAAGCCATGGCATTCAAATTTTATTCATTATGCTAAATTCCTGAGAGCTTCAAGTCCACAAAATCCAATTAATTAGTGTGTAAAAAGGAGTTTACTCAGCAGGCCTGGGTTGCTTAAGTATTGCACACTTTGAAGAAGACAGGCTTGCCTTCAGGAGGGGCGGCTCTTAACCAGCTCCAGGGAGAAAGCCTCCAAGCCTGGGAAATGTCCTGCCTGATAAGAGTGGTTGTGGTTGCCTGAGGCCCTGGGCCATGCTGTTTCTGCTGACCTCTGTGACACTAAGTTGTTGGTGCTTCATGCCTATGTAACTGATCCCCACTAATAATCCTGGACACCAAGGACTATGTTAGCTTCCCTGATTGGCATTACTCCACATTAGTTGCCACACTTTGCTTTTGGGAGACTTGAGTGCATGTCTATTCTACCCTACTTGAAGGGGACACTTGAAAGTTTGTACCTGATTTCTACTGAACTTTGTCTATGTACCTTTCCTCTTTGCCAAGTTTAACTATATCCTTTCTGTATAATAAACCATAGCTGTGAATATAATGAATTTCTGAGCTTTGTCAATCATTGTAGCACATCTTTCAGCTTGAGGGTTTTCCCTGGGAACTCCAACACAGTTATAAGTCTTTTATAATAAAGCTTTCATTAGCTCCATTAACTCATCCATAAACTAATTTTGTTCCTTTTTTTTTTCATTTTGGTCCTCCATTAGTAATTTTTCTAAATAAAATTTTTAAATTATAATAATTTTAGATTTACAGAAATGTTGAAAACATAACACACAGAATTCCCATATACCCTTATTCACTTTTCCCTAATGTTAACACCCTACATCACATTTCCATGTTTGTCACAATATAAAACCAGTTTTGATGAACTACTATTGATTAAACTGAACCCTTTATTCAAAACTCACAAATTTCCCATTAATATTCCTTTTCTGTTCCAGACTACCATCCAGGTACAACCTTACTGATGGATTTAGCCACTGTTTTCCTAACTTCCTCCCCTCTATTCAATTTCTCAGACTTTTGATTATGATAAATTTGAAAAAGACCCTGAAGTGGGGGAAAATTGAAGGCTAAAGGAGAAGTGGTTACCAGAGGATGAGACAGTTAGATAGTATCACCAACTCAATAGGCATGAACTTGAGAAAACTTCAGGAGATTGTGGAGGACAGGGAAGCCTGGCCTGCTGCAGTCCATGGAGTCAAAAAGAGTAGGACATGCCATAGGGACTGAATAGCAACAAAAACCTTGATTATGTGATTAAGGTGATCATTCTTCATTATAAAGTTATGTTTTCCCCCTCCTCCCTCTTTCATCTTCTACCGTTTGACAGCAAAGTTCACTAAGTAGACCCCACACTGAAGTTGTTGGGAGAGGTTGTCCCTCTCCTGGAAGGAAGAGTAGCTATATAAACTAAATATAGATTATTTGGAATATTCTTCACAGGATATATAGTTATTTTCTCCAATTTATTTAAACATTTCATTGTATATCTAGATCTGTATGGACTTAATTTCCATTTTGGACTATAATCTACTACTACATTGCATATTTTGATGCTCAAATTATTTTAACTTTGGCCATTGGGAACACCAAACATTTATCTTAAAATTTAGGGTAAATAATGAAACAGAGCAGGGATCTGTGGGGTTCCTGCTTAGACAAGTCTTTCTGTGCCCCACACCCCACCCTGGATTACTTGTTTGTAAGGGACAGACTCCAGGCTCTATGACCTTCCCTGAGGCCCAAAAGAGCAGATTCAAAGGTATACTAATCAGGGAAGGAAGGGGATGCAGAGACACAGGAGGAACAGTCAAGAAACAATAATGCAGCCTTGGGGCAGGATCAAAGGAGAGCAGTATCTTTGAGCTCTGTATAGAACCAAAACCCCAACAAATGGAGTTTAGCATTCTTCAGTCTAGAGAAGGCTGCCTGAGGCAGAGTTACACAGAAATTCGAGGAGAGATAAGAAAGACTTCCTCAAAGGTCAGTGCAAAGAAATAGAGGAAAACAATAGAATGGGGGAGACTAGAGATCTCTTCCAGAAAATTAGAGATACCAAGGGAACATTTCATGTAAAAATGGGCACAATAATGGACAGAATGTATGAACCTAACAGAAGCAGAAGATATTAAGAAGAGGAAGCAAGAATACAGAGAAGAATTATACAGAAAAGACCTTCATGACCCAGATAATCAGAATGGTGTGATCACTAACTTAGAGCCAAACATCCTGGAATGTAAAGTTAAGTGGGCCTTAGAAAGCATCACTACAAACAAAGCTAGTGGAGGTGAAGAAATTCCAGTTGAGCTATTTCAAATCCTAAAATATGCCAGCAACAGTGGAAAACTCAGCAGTGGCCACAGGACTGGGAAAAGTCAGTTTAGTTCAGTTCAGTCACTCAGACTCTTTGTGACACCATGAAACGCAGCATGCCAGGCCTCCCTGTCCATCACCAACTCCCGGAGTCCACCCAAACCCATGTCCATTGAGTTGGTGATGCCATCCAGCCATCTCATCCTCTGTCTTCCCCTTCTCCTCCTGTCCGGAATCCTTCCCAGCATCAGGATCTTTTCCAATGAGTCAACTCTTCGTATGAGGTAGCCAAAGTGTTGGAGTTTCAGCTTCAACATCAGTCGTTCCAATGAACACCCAGGACTGATGTCCTTTAGGATAGACTTGTTGGATCTCCTTGCAGTCCAAGGGACTCTCAAGCGTCTTCTCCAACACCATAGTTCAAAAGCATCAATTCTTCAGCGCTCAGCCTTTTTCACTGTCCAACTCTCACATCCATACATGACTACTGGAAAAACCATAGCCTTGACTAGATGAACTTTGTTGGCAAAGTAATGTCTCTGATTTTTAATATGCTATCCAGGTTGGTCATAGCGTTCCTTCCAAGGAGTAAGCGTCTTTTGATTTCATGGCTGCAATCACCATCTGCAGTGATTTTGGAGCCTGAAAAAATAAAGTCTGACAATGTTTCCCCATCTATTTCCCATGAAGTGATGGGACCAGATGCCATGATCTTAGTTTTCTTAATGTTGAGCCTTAAGCCAATTTGTTCACTCTCCTCTTTCACTTTCATCAAGAGGCTCTTTATTTCCTCTTCACCTTCTGCCATAAGGGTGGTGTCACCTGCACATCTAAGGTTATTGATATTTCTCCCAGCAATCTTGAAAATCTCCTGGAAAGCTTGTGGCTTCTTCCAGCCTAGTGTTTCTCATGATATACTCTGCATATAAGTTAAATAAGGAGGGTGACAATATACAGTTTTGATGTACTCCTTTTCCTATTTGGGATCAGTCTGTTGTTCCATGTCCAGTTCTAACTATGCTTCCTGAGCTGCATACAGGTTTCTCAAGAGACAGGTCAGAATGTCTGGTATTCCCATCTCTTTCAGAATTTTCCACAGTTTATTGTGATCCACACAGTCAAAGGCTTTGGCATAGTCAATAAAGCAGAAATAGACATTTTTCTGGTACACTCTTGCTTCTTCAATAATCCAGTGGATGTTGCAATTTGATCTCTGGTTCATCTCTGTTTTATAAACCCAGCTTGAACATCTGGAAGTTCACAGTTCATGTATTGCTGAAGTCTGGCTTGGAAAATTTTGAGCATTACTTTACTAGCATGTGAGATGAGTGCAATTGCCTGGTAGTTTGAGCATTCTTTGGCATTGCCTTTCTTTGGGATTGGAATGAAAACTGACTTTTTCCAGTCCCATGGCTACTGCTGAGTTTGCCAAATTTGCTGGCATATTGAGTGCAGCTCTTTCACAGCATCATCTTTCAGGATTTGAAATAGCTCAACTGGAATTCCATCACCTCCACTAGCTTTGTTTGCAGTGAGGCTTTCTAAGGCCCATTTGACTTCACCTTCCAGGATGTCTGGCTCTAGATGAGTGTGAGTGATCACACCATAGTGATTATCTGAGTCATGAATATCTTTTTTGTAAAGTTCTTCTGTGTATTCTTGCCACCTCTTCTTAATATCTTCTGCTTCTGTTAGGTCCCTACCATTTCTGTCCTTTATAGAGCCCATCTTGGCATTAAATATTCCCTTGGTATCTCAGATTTTCTTGAAGAGATCTCTAGTTTTTCCCATTCTGTTGTTTTCCTCTATTTCTTTGCACTGACAGCTAAGGAAGGCTTTCTTATCTCTCCTTGCTATTCTTTGGAATTCTGCATTTAGATCGGAATATCTTTCCTTTTCTCCTTGACTTTTCACTTCTCTTCTTTTCACAGAAATTTGTAAGGTCTCTTCAGACAGCCATTTTGCTTTTTTGCATTTCTTTTTCTTGGGGATGGTCTTAATCCCTGTCTCCTGTACAATGTCACAAACCTCCATCCATAGTTCATCAGGCACTCTGTCTATCAGATCTAGTCCCTTAAATCTGTTTCTCACTTACACTGCATAATTACAAGGGATTTGATTTAGGTCATATCTGAATGGTCTAGTGGTTTTCCCTACTTCAGTTTTCATTCCAATCCAAAAGAAAGGCAATGCCAAAGAATTCTGAAACTACTGCACAATTGCACTCATCTCACATGCTAGCAAAGCAATGCTCAAAATTCTCCAAGCCAGGCTTCAACAGTACATAAACTGTGAAATTCCAGATGTTCAAGCTGGATTTAGAAAAGGCAGCGGAACCAGAGATCAAACTGCCAACATCTGTTGGATGATCAAAAAAGCAAGAGAGTTCCAGAAAAACATCAACTTCTGCTTTATTGACTATGTCTAAGGCTTTGACTGCATAGGTCACAACAAACTATGGAAAATTCTTAAAGAGATGAGACTAGCAGACCACCTGACCTGTCTTTTGAGAAATCTGTATGCAGGTCAAGAAGCAATAGTTAGAACTGGACATGGAACAACACACTGGTTCCAAATAGGGAAAGGAGTACATCAAGGCTGTATATTGTCAGCAAGTTTATTTAACTTCTATGCAAAATACATCATGAGAAATGCTGGGCTGGATGAGGGACAAGCTGGAATCAAGATTGCTGGAAGAAATATCAATAATCTAACATATACAGATGACACCACCCTTATGGCAAAAAGTGAAGAACTAAAGTGCCTTTGACCACAGTGAAAAAGGAGAATGAAAAAGTTGGTTTAAATCTCAACATTCAGAAAACTAATATTATTGCATCTGGTCCCATCAATTCATGGCAAATAGATGGGGAAACAGTGGAAGCAGTGACAAACTTTTTATTTTGAGCTCCAGAAATCACTGAAGATGGTGACTGCAGCCATGCAATTAAAAGATGCTTACCCTTGGAAGAGAAGTTATGACCAACCTAGACAGCATATATAAAAAGCAGAGACATTGCTTTGCCAACATAGGTCCCTCTAGTCAGAAATATGGTTTTACCAGTACTCATGTATGGATGTGAGATTTGAACTATAAAGAAAGCTGAGTGCTGAAGAATTGAAGCTTTTGGACTGTGGTGCTGGAGAACACTTTTGAGAATCCCTTGAAGTGCAAGGCGATCCAACGAATCCATTTTAAAGGAAATCAGTCCTGAATATTCATTGGAAGGACTTATGCTGAAGCTGAAACTCCAATACTTTGACCATATGATGGGAAGACCTGACTCATTGAAAAAGACTCTGATGCTGGTAAAGAGTGAAGGTGGGAGAAGCGGACAACAGAGGATGAGATGGTTGGATGGCATCACAGAGTCAATGTACATGGGTTTGGGTGGACTCAGGGAGTTGGTGATAGACAGGGAGGCCTGGTGTGCTGCAGTCCATCAGGCTGCGGAGTCAGACATGGACTGAGCAACTGAACTGAACTGACCTGACCTGAGGTCAGATTAAAGGGAACAGAGAAGTTCATCAAGAGATTGCCTAAATTTCAGATTGAAGGAGTGGAGTTCCTGAATATAGTTTAATCTTACCAGCAACTCTATTCTTGACCTGTTGCTATAAAACTTCTTACCAAACCCTCCCAGGTGGGGACACAGTTTTTGAGGGCAGGAGCCTTCTCTTTCCCCCTTTGTCTGGCAAAACAATACTGCTTTTCTACTTCACCCAAAACTCTGTCTCCAAAATTCAATTTGGCGCCAGTTCACAGATGCTGAGATTTTGGCATCAATGTCTCCATTCTCCAGACTTTCACCAATGCAATTATAATCTTGAATCCTGTTTTCATAGTTATCTTTTTTTCTTATATATTTCATCCATTTGTATTCTTTAAATGACTGTTTGAAAGATATAACAATATGTGTAAATATCTTATACTGTGAGAATAATTCATGAAATTGCACACTACTGTCATGAATTTTGATCATTTTCTATTTTGTTATGTGACTATAACAATATATGAGTTAATATATGATATATACTAAGAATCAAATCACATTTTGCAGAATCTTTTGAATCAACTGAGAATTTCTTCAATACATAAGAATATCAAACTGAAAATACCCAAGGGAAATTATAATCAAAGCTTATATGAAATAAATCAACACATATTTTTAAACAAAAATGTCATCTCTGCTGTTATCATATTGTTCCTTCTAAAGTGATATAAGAAAAAATAAATTTTAAAAATCTTTTCAGTTATTTCTAGGTCTAAAAATTCAACATGAGCATTTGTGTGGGTAATCCATATTATCCTGTTTCTCTAAAATAGCCTAAAATTCCCCTTCATATATTTTTATATTGGCAGAATATTCAGGTCTGAGAAGGTGACGGATGCTCTATGTAAATTAAAATGTGAGACACAATGTGATGAGGTAGAAAAACAGTTGTGAGCTTAACAGAGCACTGAAAGCTTTATCATTATTATTCCAAAAGTCAGAGAAATTTCTGTTTGGGACAGCTAGCCATGGGAGCTATTTTTCCAAGTAAAGATGAAATAAAGGATGTTCCAGGAAGAGCAAGCAAGAGAGAAGAAAATGTCTGGGGAAGAAAAACATGTTTCTCCCCAGTTCCTGTTTTGTTGTGTGTGTGTGTGTTTGTGTATGTATACATGCATGCATGTGCACAAGCACAGGCATAATGAACTATGAAGGATAGTAGGGCAAGATCATGGAGATACTAAGATTTTGTGTGGAAGATTTATATTTTACTCTTAAGATGTTCAATGAAATAATTTTTGAAGTTTTCATACTTTGTTTTCAAGAATTGGGTCATCTCTACTAAAAATCATGCTATTAGAAAACAAAAAAAATGTATGTCATATACCACCTGTTACATTTACCAATGTTGAAGAGTCTAAAACTTTTGGTGTAAGGTAGACCCAGCTATGATACCATGCAAGACATTTTCACTGCTGTGCTGCACTGTGCTTAATCACTAGCCATGTCCAACTCTTTCTGACCCCATGGATTATAGCCTGCCAGGCTCCTCTGTCCATGGGGATTCTCCAGGCAGAAATATTAGAGTGGGTTGCCATTCCCTCCTCCAAGAAATCTTCCCAACCCAGGGATTGAACCCCAATCTTTTGCATTGCAGGCATATTCTTTACCATCTGAACTACCAGGGAAGCCCCAAAAGTCTGGAGTTGGCAGCCTATCTCTTCTCCAGGGGATGTTTCTAATCCAAGAATCCAACCAGGGTCCTCTGCATTGCAAGCAGATTCTACATCAGCTGAGCTAGTAGGGAAGCCTGTTTTCACTGATACTACTTAACAATTATTAAGTCATTCAGGGAAAAAAATAATTCAGGGTGAAAATTTGTCTTTTAATATAACAATCTAATCAATAGAAAAAAGGCATATAAATGAAACAGGTCAACAAAATTTCAAAAGAACTATGTTTTATCTGGATAATAATTTGATAACGAAATTCTGTAGCTATGTTGATAAACCTAGCTTTGGAAACCTGCTGCTGATTTCAGAACACCAAAATTCAATTTTCTCCATCTTCAAAACTGAACTTTATTCTAAATTACAAATAATTTTGCCCATTGTGTTTGCATCTCAATTAACTTTACATATCATTCTATGAGGGTTCACATAATATAAGATATAACAGAGATCGAATCCACAGAAGCCATCAATGTATTGTGGATAAAATTTTCAGGGACTCATGAGACTGGAGATTAGATTGATTCAACAGTCAGAAAAATTTTGTCCCTTCAATCAGGTGTTGCAGAAATGGTCAGTGGGGAAAGGTAGATAATATCTTTTTTGGTAGTAGGTGCAGAGGGCCTTGCAACACAGTCAAGATGAGAAATTTCTCAGTAGACTATAAAAGGATTAAAGGTTTGAAATGGAATAGTTTTCCTTTAATCCAAAGTCAACATGAGAGTTTAAGTCTCCAAATAACATCTCTAGGGTTCTCATTGACTCTAATTCTTATAAACCATTGCTGAGTATTTTCATGAGGATCTCTTTCTTCCATTTAACAGGTCTGAGTTTTATCACTTAGGTGGTTTCAAATTTATCTGTAATGAAGCTAACAGATACAAACTCAAGTATTCTAATGATTTCCCAAAGATATTTCTGATTTTTTTAAAAATATAAGCCAGTTTCTTTTGACTGAGTGTATATAAAATCAAAGTCCAACTATCACCTTGATGTTGTCCTGTCAGAAGGATAGCAAACCTCTCATTGCTTTTATTCATCCCATTTGGCAATGTTCCATTCTAATCCATTAATAAATAGGTCTTTTAAAGTCAATAGCACAGTCATGTCCAACTCTTTGCCACCCCATGGACTGCAGCACACCAGGCCTCCCTGTCATCACCAACTCCCTGAGTTTACTCAAAGTCATGTCCATTGATTTGGTGATGCCATAATACAGTCTCATTTTCTACTGTCCCCTTCTCCTCTCACCTTCAATCTTTCCCAGCATCAGGGTCTTTTCAAATGACTCAGTTCTTTGCATCAGGTGGCCAAAGTATTGGAGTTTCAGCTTCAGCATCAGTCATTCCAGTGAAAATTCGGAACTGATTTCTTTTAGGATGGACTAGTTGGATCTCCTTGCAGTCCAAGGGACTCTCAAGAGTGCTCTCCAACACCACAGTTCAAATGTGTCAATTCTTGGTGCTCAGCTTTCTTTATGGTCCAACTATCATATCCATGCATAATTACTGGAAAAACCATAGCTTTAGCTAGATAGACCTTTGTGCTCAAAGTAATGCCTCTGCTTTTTAATAAGCTATGTAGGTTGGTCATAACTTTTCTTCCTGGGAGCAAGTGTCTTTTAATTTCATGGCTGCAGTCACTATTTGCAGTGATTTTGGAGCCCACAAAAATAAAGTCTCTGACTATTTCCATTGTTTCCCCATCTATTTATTTGCCATGATGCCATGGGACTGGATGCCATGCCCTTCGTTTTTTGAATGTTGAGTTTTCAGTCAGCTTTTTCATCTCTTTCACTTTCCTCAAGAGGCTCTTTAGTTCTTTGCATTCTGCCCTAAGGGTGATATCATCTGTGTATCTGAGTTTATTGATATTTCTCTCTGCAATCCTGATTCCAGCTTATGCTTCATCCAGCCAAGGATTTCATATGATGTACTCCACATGTAAGTTAAATAAGCAGATGACAATATACAGCCTTGACATACTCCTTTCCCAATTTGAAACAAGTCCATTATTCCATGTCCAGATCTAACTGCTTCTTCTTCACTTGCATATCGATTTCTCAGGAGGCAGGTAAGGTGGTCTGGATTCCCATCTCTTGAAGAATTTTCTACAGGTTTTTGTGATCCACATAGTCAAAGGCTTTGTTATAGTCAATAAAGCAGAAGTATTTCAGGAACTCTCTTGCCTATTTGATGATCCAACAGATATTGGCAAATTTATCTCTGGTTCCTCTGCCTTTTCTAAATCAAACTTGAACATGTGTAAGTTCTCAGTTTATGGACTGTTGAAGCCTTGTTTGGAGAATTTTGAGCATTACTTTGCTAGTGTGTGAGATGAGTGCAATTGTGTGGTAGATTGAGCATTCTTTGGCTTGATATTTTGGGGGTTGGAATGAAAACTGACCTTTCCCAGTCCTGTGGCCACTGCCGAGTTTTCCAAATTTGCTGTCATATTGAGTACATCACTTTCACAGCATCATCTTTTAGGATTCGAAATAGCTCAACTGGGATTGTATCACCTCCACTAGTTTTGTTCCTAGTGACGCTTCCTAAGGCCTACTTGACTTCACAGTCTAGGTTGTCTGGCTCTAGGTGACTGATCACTCTTGTCATGATTATATGGGTCATTAAGATCTTTTTCACATAGTTCTTCTGTATATCCTCACCATCTCTTCTTAATATCTTCTGCTTCTGTTAGGTCCATAGCATTTCTGTCCTTTATTGTTCCCATCTTTGCGTGAAATGTTCCCTTGTTATCTATAGTTTTCTTGAGATCTCTAGTTTTTCTCATTCTATTGTTTTCCTCTATTTCTTTGCTTTGATCACTGAATTGATTCGCAGGTCTTTTACTTGAATAGAAATCATAAGGCAAGATAGATCTTTGCAATGTTTGTCTAAATAATTTTGCTTAATGAAGAAGTTACATCAATTTTCTTAGGACACATCACTCACATTTACTATCCAGTTTTTGTTTCTTATTAGTCATCAATCCTTGAAGCTATTTTCATCAATTTTTATTCAAACACTGGGTAGAGATCATGACTATTTATCATGATAAAGTTGAACTAGTTAAGTCGCTCTGCCTGGTCATCAAATGATAATGAAGATGGTTACTTGAAAACTTATTAAAAGCAGTACAAGCCATATGTGATCACATTCCTTTAATGCTACACTTGTTTTGGCTTACCATCTATTCATAAGTGCATCATTAGCATTCAGAAGAAATTATAAAAAAATAATGACTAGAAAATAACCTTTTTAATGACTGCTGTTATATTTTTAAAGAATGATTCATTGGCAATAAAGCTTTAAAACTCTACTGAATCATACATCACAGTGAACATGCACTTGCAGGTTAGCCCGTTTCAAGAAAATGCTCTCAAGGAATGTGGACTTCACCTGACAAGGAATCAAGCTCATTACCACTAGAGTAATCAATAATCTCTGCTAATGTGTTCAGCTGGCGACACAAACCAGATCAATAAAACCTGCCACATGCTTTTGTTTTAGGAAATGAAGCCTTTTAGTTCTTAATTAAGGGAGAGACCTCACATCCGTAATGATGTTTGCAATGAATATTACCACAGAGGACATGGGAATGAGTCTAAGTTTCTCATTAATGAACTGCATAAGGAAGGATGAAAAAAACCAAAAGGTTAAAAATAAGGGTCTTTGTTTATTGCTTCCTCAGTATTTAAAATGTATAACCATAGAAAATTGTGTTCCCCCTAAAGTGAGAAAACGGCAAAGATTCAGTTTTAGAAGCTCTGTGGCAGAAAGCAAAAATTATTTGCTCAATAAATCTCCAAACTGCAACCAAGAAAGGAAGTGCCTTTCAAATGGAGGCCAGAGAATCAACTGCCTGGAGAATTTACAAACAGAGATGACACAGAAAAGTAAAGGAAGTTACAATAATATATAGCTATTGACTAGAGTCTGGCTCTAGAATTTTACACATTCCAATCTAGTCCAATATTCAATATTGCTTAGTTTTAAACATAATGTTAATATGTTTATGTTGGTGTGATTGTTTAGTCACTATGTTATGTCTAACTCTTTTTGACCCCATGAATTGTAGCCCACCAGGCTCCTCTGTCCATGGGATTTCCCAGCAAAGAATTCTGGAGAGGGTTGCCTGTTCCTTCTCCATGTTATCTTCCCGACCCAAGGATCGGACCTACATCTCCTGCATTGGCAGGCAAATTTTTTTTTACCACTTAGCCACCTGGGAAGTATAATATATTCACATTTATTTATAATGTTCATATTCATAATGTCATCTTATCATTTAGGTTCTTAACAGGATAGAGCCCCCAAGCAGTATTATAGTGAAGAAATAGTTTACAAAATATTTGATTTTTATTCAATAACACTACTAACACTGGACTAAATACCAACCCTGAGATACACCAAAGTTTTAAATCTAAAAGACAAACTAGCAGATGAACAATATTATTGTTTGTTTTCTTTCAAAAATATCTTTATCACTAAAGTCTTTGAGTATAAAAATCACAAGGTTCTTAGGGCATAGCTACACAAATAAGAGCTACCTGACTCTTTTGTACTAATAAGATACAGAGTTAGAGGGTTCAGCTTTGCTCTGAGTAAATAGCTGATAAGTCTTCTTTGCTATTCTATGTACTTATTTATTGATCTTGCCTGGGTAAAATAGATCTCCTTGAGTCAGGGTAACTTCATCTATTCATTTATTCACAAGATGGAAAGCTTTGACTAAAGTCTTTATTAACAATTAATATTAGCTTGCAGGTGCTATAAAAATGTGGTTATTTCTAAATATTTTCTCACCAGTTTGGGACATTTGTAGTTCAAACAATGTTTTCTGCTTATAAGTGAGTTTAACTCATGAATAGATTCAAATAACCTCTTATGTTTTCCAAGTTTTTTTTTTTTTTTTAAACAAATTTAGACCCAGTTCTGCCTTTGGAAACTTCACCTTTTTATCTCCATAGAGAATGAGGACAGTGATTACAAACACTTTATATACCTTTAAAAATGTTTTAAAAACCTAACATGTTTGCACATAAACCCTTTTGCTTACAGTGATATATTTTTAAATTTATTGGCCTCATACTACATATGGTGCCCAGGTAGGTACCTAATCATTAGGGAATCTATAAGGAGAGAACTAGCTTTACCCTGGCACAGTGGTAAAGAATCTGCCCACTAATGCAGGAGATGCAAGAGACATGGGTTCGATCCCTGGGTTGGGAAGATCCACTGACGTAGGAAATGGCAACCCACTCTGGCATTCTTGCCTGGAAAATCCCATGGACAGAGGAGCATGGTGGGCTACAGTCCATGTGGCTGCAAACAATCAGATATGACTGGGCAACTAAACAACACTATCAACTAGAGAAATGGAAATAGAAACACCAGCCTATGAGAACCTCAGACCAGCAGTTAGTGCTAACACAGCTATATGTTTGTACAGATATATCTCCAGGAGTTGGTAAATATTGATAATAAAAATCTTACTAAGATGAATTATACAACTCTAATATGTTCACCCTTAATAACAATGATAAGCCCTTTATATTACATTTTATAATATATGTATATGAGTAAATAAGTTAGGGCATAGGGAAAGTTGGGGGAAGAGGAGAGGCAGAGAGAGAAGGGAAGGAAGGAGGGAGAGAGACTGAAATGAGTACTTTAGCAACCATGCAACTTTCTGGCTGGGTCGAGCCACACCACAGCAAAGTGGATTTCTCTCCACTATTCCATGCTTTTGTTTTATTCTAGCTAACAAACACTTGCATCAGAGTTGGCAATAGCCAATTTACATATATCAATTTATTCCATTTTTAAAGTAAGTATATAAAGAATGTAGTTTTACTATTATCCTAACTTAAGTAATAAGGATTCTTGAAATCAAAATTGAAAAATAGCTGCCCAAGACAACAAAAATGTGGCAAAACTAGATTTTGAGCTTATAATTCTCTTCAATATATTGTCTCTTCGTTTGTTGTTGGCCAAAACCTTGCAGTTTTCTGAGAATTTCAGGGAATCTGAAAAACTCATTTTGTTCCTCCCTGGTCAAATTCTAAATATTAAGACAAGCATAATTTCGCTATTATTGGGCAATTGTAAGAACAAAATTTGTTCCTTCAGTCAGAGGAACAAATTCTAGATTCTAACAGAAACACTAGAAACTCCTTCTGTAATTCCATGAAACTTTCTCTTTCTCCTTTTTTTTTCTAAATGTTTGTTTCTGTGCGTGTGTGTGTGCTCAGTCCTGTCTGACTCTGAGACCCCATGGACTGTAACCCATCAGTCTCCTCTGTCCACAGAATTCTCCAGTCAAGAACGCTGGAGTGGGTTACCATTTCCTTCTCCAGGGGACTTTCCCACTTCAGGAAATGAACCGGTGTCTCCTTAGTCTCTTGCATTTCAGGCAGATTCTTTACTGCTTGAGCCATCAGGGAAGACCCAGTGTTTGCTTGGTTATGATTATCTGTTCATTTCCCTACGAATATACACTTGAGGTACCCCTTAATATCACAATAGTACTTCATCATAATCCTATTTATGCCCATACAAATTTCATATGATTTCTATGTTATTGGGAAAATGAAAATAATGATAGTAATTTAAAAATTTTGTCATCAAATCCATGGGGTGTGAAATGGTGATTAGCTGTATGCATTGAATAAATACTCATTCACTTGCAAAAAGTGAAAAATTTTCCTAACCAATGATATATTGTTGAGAGCATTTCAGATCAAGTCTTTAAACATTTCTTTTAAAAATAAAACATATACTGAAGGAAGATAGACTGAGATTAACCTTGCCCCTTGTCTCGGTTTGTTCTGTTTTCTTGACTCTGTCCTTTGAACAAAGCTCAGTGTTCCCTCATCCTCCAAGTAGGAGCCTTCTACCCCCAAAGCTTCAAGGCATAGGTCACAGAATATGGAGGTATATAAGAGCTGGAACTGTGATTTTTACTACATCAGAAAGAACAAATGAAATAAGCTCTAAGGTTGATTTATTTTTAAACCATGCTTGAGAGTAAACATAAAGTTTTCACTGAAAATGAAAACATTTTTAGTAGATAACCTGAAGTTCTCTAATTCATTCTTAAAATAAAAGTTCTTAGAATAAAAACTTTATGACACTCTGAGAAAGTATGACAAATATTTATTTAATGAATAAATCTTTTTGTTAGATAAGATTATATTGCTTGTGATATACATTTATTTCAAATGAAACTAATTTTAGAAATCCTCAATCACAGATTTTTTTTTTTTAATGTTAGTGTTACTTTCATGGCATAATTTGCAAACTACTTATCTGGAATATCTCAAATAAGCAAATAAGATGATTATACCCATGCAAATATTGTTGAAGTAAATAATCAAATTAACATTAACTTTATTTAATATACTTTGTATTTTTTAGAATAATAGGATAGTATCATAGGATGAGCTAGAAGGGACTCTAAAGGGGAAGAGGAAGCATACAAGGAAAACATATTCATTTAATGCCTAGAAAATCTGAAACAATTTTATTTCGTATTGCCATAATACACAAATAATTAAATCTCCTTATTACAGATATAGTAAACTAAAGCTAAGAAAATGTAATTTTCCCAAGGTTAAAAAATTAAAAGCTGGTTAGTGACACAGATGAATTTCAACTAAATGTATTTATATACAAAGGGCCTCTGTGATGACCTAGAGGGGTGAGGTGGGAGGTGAGGTGGGAAGAAAGCTCAGGACGGAGGAGATATATGTACACTTACAGCTGATTCACATTGTTGTGGAGCAGAAGCCAACACAACATTTTAAAGGAAATATCCTTCAAATAAAAATTAAAAAAAAAATACTACAGCTATAATCTTTTTACCAATGGCTAGAATATGAAAGGGCTTCCCTGGTAGCTCAGCAAGTAAAGAATCTACCTGCAGTGCAGAAGATCCCGGTTTGACTCCTGTGTTGGGAAGATCCCCTGGAGAAGGGATCTTTTACAATATAAAAATTGTGGTATATGAATAAGGCTTCACATAAGACATGTATAGGTATAGGAAAAGTTCTACATTCTCTATTGTCATTCAGTTGCTAAGTTGTGTTTGACTTTGTGACACCATGGACTATAGCATGCTGGGCTTCCTTGTCCTTCACTATCTCCTGGAGTTTGCTCAAACTCATGTCCATTGAGTGAATTATGCCATCCAACCATCTCATACTCTGTCACCTCCTCCTCCTTCTGCCTTCAATGTTTCCCAGCACCAGGGTCTTTTTCAATGAATCAGTTCTTCTCATCAGGTGGCCAAAGTATTGTAGCTTCAGCTTCAGCATCAGTCCTTCCAATGACTAATCAGGGTTGATTTCCTTTAGGATTGACTGGTTTGATCTCCTTGCATTTCAAGAGACTCTCAAATGTCTTCTCCAACACCACAGTTCAAAAGCATAAATTCTTCCAAGCTCAGCTTTCTTTGTGTTCCAGCTCTCACATCCATACATGACTGTCAGTAAAACCATAGCTTTGATTATTCAGACCATAGTTGGCAAAGTGATGTCTCTGCTTTTTAATATGCTGCCTAGGCTTGTCATAGCTTTTCTTCCAAGGAGCAAACATCTTTTAATTTCATGGCTTCTATCAACGTCCACAGTGATTTTGGAACCCAAAAAATAAAATTCATTGTTTCCACATTTTCCCCATATTTGCTGTGAAGTGATGAGACTGGATGCTACAATCTTAGTGTTTTGAATGTTGAGTTTTAAAACAACTTTTTCCACTTTCCTCTTTCACCCTTTATACTTAGTCTAGAATTATTTTTCATTTTTTGAATTTCAGTATAATGTTGGTTTTGCAAGATCTGTCTGTTTTTACATCTCCATTCTCTTCTACTTTATAAAATTTATGAAGTAATATGAAATTCACAAACATCTGAGAGCAGGGGGAAGAAGTTTGCATTTTATAGCTTACTCCCTTACTGGAATCTATAATTAGCAGCAGAGAACAATAGATTATTATGAAATTGAGCAGTGGTATTTCAAATTAATATTTTTATTCTTTCTGGTAGCAGAAAAATTCTGAGTAGTTTGTACTTGAAGCTTATGTTTCACATGAATTACCACCATTCTAATATTAAATATGTTTTAAATTTAAGAACAAAGTAGGAAAAGCCTCAGAAATGGAGTCTAGCTATAATATAGATCACTGATGGAATATATTTGATTGTTTTAATTTTCAAATGGGAGAAAGCAACTAGTCTGTTTCTAGTACTGCTTGATACTGGCATGATAGCAATAGACAATTGCATTTTTTATGGTCCCATTATTGTTAGTATTTCAGCAATCAATACCATCAGCCAATGTGCTGAGCTGGTGGCAAAATGGAGTCAATAATCCTGCCACATGCTTTTGTTTTAGGAAATGCACCCTTTTATCTCCTAATTAAAGGCCACTCTTTCATTCTCATTTGCATTCCCTAGACATGCAGGAATAGTCAAGAGGAATAATAAAGCAACTTTAAGGTTGATCTGTAGTAATTGAATCATATTTCAATTAGGACACAGACTATAGGTTATTCTTTTTCAAGAAAATCTCATGCAGAATATATGTTTACAAAAAACTAGGAAATTATTTATATCACAGATATTTTCTCTGATTTTATATTTACTAGCTATAATTCTCTCCCTCTACGGCATTTAAAATCTAATTGACCTAATGGAAAATCCATGTTCCCCAGCAATTATGGGAAGCATATCCATATCAATAATCTTGCTTCCTCTAATTCTGTTTCTTTTTTTTTTTTAACTAAAATGGTACATTTTAATAAGTCACTAAATGCTATCATATTGAATTTTATTCTTTGTAAACTAACATTGCAGTTTAGGAAGAAAAGATTATCATCCTTTGACAGTTTGAGTGGTTTCTCTGCGTTTATTCATGGCATTTGTTTAGCTATTATTTAAGTATCTTGTTTCTGATGGATCTCAGTATATTCCTCCCTGTGACTTTCAAGCAGACATAATTAAAAGAGCTGCAGTTAATGTCAACAGTTAAAGCTAACCTAATCAGGAATAGCTGTCAATAAGGGAGACCAGCTGAAGTTTATAAGCCAAGCTTCTCACAGCTAACAGGGTTCACCTAAATCTATAGCGTATATTTTATTACCTTTTATTGAAAGAAATATAGTTAGTGGTTTACACAATTTTGTCTGTTTTAACTGACTTCAAAATGATGGTTGTGCTAGACAAACACTGAAGGTTTAACAATAGGGAATTCAAAGTTAGGAAATATCAAGATTAATATTCTAAAAGTGAGAATCACTGTGTAAACTGTCAACAGCATTTTTAACAAAGTCTGCTACACATAGATAGAAACTTTTACTGCTTTTGAATAATTCCATAAATTCTTCCTGTTAGCCTAGATTTCTTAGGTGCTTATGCTATTTCACTGGTGCTCAATAAGTCAAAAACAAGGTCTGTACTGGCTGGGATGACTAATTTAAATTTTCAGGGATAATTGAAGTTTTTGTTACCACAATATAATTGTGGGTCTATTTGTGGAACCTAGAAGAGTCACTGGAATTCTCCTGATTACTGCCATGTCTAAAATCAAACATGAAGTAAAAAGTACAACTCAATAAAGTCAGGACAACTAAATATTGTAGACCTCTCAGGAGTGAATTGAACTCAAAATGAGTTTTGAAGAAAATGGTGATCAACTGAGGTGCTATCTGAGGGCCAAGGAGGCAGGCATGCATGCTAAGTCACTTCAGTCATGTCCAACTCTGTGTGACCCTATGGACAGCATCCCACCAGGCTTCTCTGTCCATAGAATACTATAGGCAAGAATACTGGAGTGGGTTGCCATTGCCTTCTCCACTAAGGAGGCGTAGGTGGTAGAAACAGGGAGTGACAGGGCTTCCCTGGTGGCTAAGTGGTGCAGAATTCACCTGCCAATGCAGGAGACATGGATTCGATCCCTGGTCCTGGGAGATCCCACATCTCTGGGAGCAAATAAGCCTGAGTGCCACACTAATAAGCCTGTGCCCCAGAGCCCAGGGACCACAGCTACCAGAGCCTGTGAGCCCTAGAACCCATGTTTGCGACAAGAGAAGCTATCACAATGAGAAGCCCACACACCACAACTAGAGAATGGCCGGCGGTCACTGCAGCTAGAGAAACAAGAGCACCGAGGAAGACTGGCACAGCCAAAAATAAACAAACAGATAAATGAAGCTATATACTAAAAAAAAGGAAAAGGAAGTGTTACTGGCAGTTTTCAGGAAAAGAATAGAAATGAGGTGATGAGGAATTTAGCAGGTGTGTGTGTGTGTGTGTATGTGTGTGCTTGAGAGAGACAAGGACAGAGAAAGAGATATATGCGCCTGTACACTACATTAACCTGTATAGATCAGCTAATTATATGTCTCCCTTCTTCTGTCCCGTTATCATGTTTGAAGAGTATGAGTGATGTTTAAATGTTCAGTTTAGTCTGTGTGTCACAAGTCTGCAAGAAGTATATGTGGATTTGATAAGGAAGCTTTCATAATACCTAGAGATCCCAAATTATTGAAATTACTGTGGTAGCTGATGAGACTTTGGAGAGAGAGGAAGAGTAGTTGTGTTTTATGGAATATAGTTGTGCAATATTAGGCAGAGACATGATGTTCGTTCAGGACTTAGAGTACTGTGTTGAAATGGATGCAGAAAAACATTTTAAATGCAATAGGAATAGGTCATTTTCCTCTTTCCTCTCAGATGCAATTCTCACTCTTTATTTTGTATCTTTGAGAGTTGAACATTGCAGTCTGTATTTTCTAGGCTAATTTACCCTCTCTTGCTTATTGAATTCCCAGAGGGAATTGACTTTCTGCCAGTTTGAGTTAGCCAATTAAATTCCCAGAGGGAGATGTTATTTCAGGAAGCATCTCTATGTGTGACTGTGGCTTCTCTGAAATGCCACATGCTTTTGGCTCCTGCTGGATGACAGAGCTTCTTTATTCAGAGCCATGACCTGCTCTTGTTGTCTCTTGAGCCCTGAAATGATAGCCACATTATTGGTAAACCCAGATTGCTTCACTAATTGTCTTATCAGTATCTTGTTATCGAAGTAACCAATATATTAAATTCCTAATCATATTCCTAATCAGGTATGCTAGTAACAATTCTCTCAGTTTTTAATTGTATAAGAAGTTTTGGCTTCTCCATTTATGAAAGTATGGGATTTTTGTTGAGTATGGGATTCTGAATTGCTGTTGGAATTGTCGTTGCTGTTTTTCTCAAAACTTTAAAGATGCCACTATTGTCTTTAGTCTTCAGGGTTTCTGATGAGAAGCTGTTTGTAAGCTTATCTTTTATCCCATGAATATAATGGTTTTTTTTCAAGCTTTCTTCAAAACTTTTTTCTTTTTTTTTAAATTGGAGTATAGTTGATATGTATTGTTGCATTAGTTTCAGATGTACAATAAAGTGATTAAGTTATACATATACATATATTTATATACAAGCTTCCCTGGTAGTTCAGACAGTAAGGAATCGACCCACAATGTGGGAGACCTAGGTTCGATTCCTGAGTCAGCAAGATCCCCTGGAAAAGGGAATGGCAATTCACTCCAGTGTTCTTGCCTGGAATATCCCATGGATAGACCAGCCTCATGGACTATAGTCTTTGGTGTAGCAAAGTCAGACACAATGGACCAACAAATACTTTCACATCCATATATTTTTTTTCTTTTTCAGATTCTTTGCCCATATAGGTTATTACACAATGTTGAACTTTTTTTAACAGTTTGACTTCATTTTGTTTTTGTTGTTTATCTTTGTTGTTGTATTGCTGTTGTTGGTTTTTTTTTTTTATCTTAGTGCTCTCAGAAATTTGTGGACTTGTGATTTTGTGTCAGTCATTAATTTGTGAAAGTCTCAGATACTTTTTCTTCAATCTCTACTTCTTTTTCCTATTTTCTGTCCTTCTGAGATTCTAATTATACATGTTTTAGAACATTCAGTATTGTACCACTGCTTTCAGATATTCTGTGTTGTTTACTTCACTATTTATTCTCTTATTTCACTCTGGATATTTTATGTTTATCTATTGTGTTCCCTATTTATTTTCATCAATGTCAAGGGTGGTGATGGAAGTACTGAAAATCCTTTTACTAAGTTTTTTGTATTTTTTTTTTCTTAATATTCCAACTTGATTTTCACATGGGCCTATATATTTTCTGAGATTATGCATCTAACCTTGCATGCTGCCACTTTTCCTTTAGGAACTTAACATAATCATAATCATAATCATTTTCAATTCATTTTCAGATAATTTCAACATTTGTATTATTTCTTATTTTCATTTTGAGGATTGCCTTGTCTCTTGGAAGTGGTTTTTTTTTTTTTTTGGTCTTTCCATACATTTTGTAATAGTTTATTGAAAGATAGATAATTCACATAGGTCAGCAGAAATGGAGATAAATAGTTTCTAATGTCTGGAAAGAGATAAACCTTTCCTTTTGTTAAGCCTTAAGTGAAGTTATGTTTTACTAGTTAGAACTTGGGCCAAGACTAACTTTTTCTTGCTCAGATAGCCCTCAATGCATTAGTCTTCAAATGTCTGTGATTATTTTTTTTCACACAGTTCTGCCATCCTGCACATTGTGTTCAACAGCTCACCAACTAATGAGCGAGTCTAGTTGAACTCTTTTATATCTATTCGTATCCTGCAAGTGCATGCTCACAGCTCCTACACCACACCCACCCCACACATTCACCTGTCTCTCCTTAGACTTTAGGCCAAATTAAGGCCTTGTGACCTCAATTCTTTGATAGACTCAACAAATCATAAAGTTGATATCAGTCTTGTTATATTTTCCCCAAGTTATATTTTCCCAACCCTATTTCCTGCTCTCTGCATCTCTGAGCAGAAGTCATGCCCTCTGTGGGGGGATTTTCCTGATCCAGGGATCGAACCCATATCTCTTATTTCTCCTGCTGGGCAGCCAGATTCTTTACTACTAGTGCTATCTGGGAAGCCCAGTTTGCAGTGGTGGCTCACAGAGTAAACAATCCACCTGCAGTGCAGAAGACACAGGTTCCATCTCAGAGTCAGGAAGACCCCATGGGGAAGGGAATGGCAACCCTCTCCAGGAGTTTTGCCTTGAGAATTCCATGGACAGAGAAGCCTGGTGGGCTATAATCCATGGGGTCCCAAAAAATTCAGATATGACTGAGCAGCTAACACTTTATTTTTTCTGAAATTGTTTTAGTTTTCATAAACCATTTTTTGTTACAGAAAAGAAATCCTTCTCTCTGTCTCTATCTCTCTCTCAGAAAAAGACATTCATTGTAATAAAATGAGCAAGACACAATAATTTCAATTCCTGGAACTTTTGCTATTTGTTACAGCTACTACTTTAGGTAAGTCCTTTGACTTCTTTGAAACTAGTTTGGAATTAATAGTAACATATTTGCAATGGAAATAATAATAAATTTAATGACCTTTCTGTAGACTTATTGGTAAACTATTAAACCTTATTTTGGGCACTCTAAAATGCTACACAACCCACAGTCCATAGGTCGCAAACACTGAAACAACTGAAGTGACTTAGCACACATAGAGAGGCAA
Source organism: Antilocapra americana (assembly GCA_007570785.1). NCBI lineage: Eukaryota > Metazoa > Chordata > Mammalia > Artiodactyla > Antilocapridae > Antilocapra > Antilocapra americana. The sequence goes on from ML663009.1 coordinate 37,649,744, forward strand.
TGATGGAAATAGCCCAAGATCGTGAGGGATATAGAGCACATAATATTTTAAGGGGACAGACATGCTTCATTAAAGCAAAACTATGAAGGGAACTTTGTAAAAATGTATACAGATAAAGAGTTTTTTTTTATGAGAAATAATGGTTGGTGACACAGAGGAAATATTTGTTAAGGGCAAAAATTGCATTGATGTGGTCACATCTGGGAGTTGTACAGAGTAATATGAGGATGAGTATCTATGTGAAAATTAACAGTTGGGTGGGTTGCTTGCACTTCTGATGTGACTGAATTTAACTGGGATATTAAATCAAAGCTGGGTTTTACCTGTTAGTTCTAAGGAAAGATGTAAACCAGCAGTTAAAGTCAAATTTCAGAAAATCAGCTGGAAGGTATGGCATCAAGGGCATACATTCAATCTTCCAATGAAAGATTGTCTTTGTCCCAGGATTAGGTGTTTTTTTGAGGGACAGGTCTTTAAGGCAGCTAACTGAACCCTGACAGCTTGGGAGGGGTTATCTCAACAAGATTGAAAGTAAATACAAACACTTGTACTTGGTCTTTCCCATAGTAGCATTATTTCATTGTCATTAAAGAGTGAGCATCTATTCTCTTTTTCGTTTTTTAAAATTAAAAAAAAATATTTATTTATTTTCTTTACATTATAGTGTTGGTTCTGCCATACATTGACATGAATCCGCATGGGTATACATGTGTTCCCCTTCCAGAACCCCCCTCCCACCTCCCTTCTGATTCCCTCTCTCTGTGTCATCCCGGTGCACCAGCCCTGAGCACCCTGTAGCAAGCATCAAACCTGGGCTGGCGATTGATTTTACATATGATAATTTATATGTTTCAATGCCATTCTCCCATATCATCCCACCCTTGCCCTCTTCCACAGAGTCCAAGAGACTGTTCTATACATCTGCATCTCTTTTGCTGTCTCACATACAGGGTTATCGTTACCATCTTTCTAAATTCCATATATATGCGTATTGTTGTTTTTCCTTCTGGCTTACTTCACTCTGTATAATAGGCTCCAGTTTACTAAGATGAGAATTATGTTAACTTGATCAGTTAGGATATTTCTGGCTGTTTATTGCAGAAACTCAGATATGCTTGTTAACCAATAAGGAGGATTTCTACCTCCAATTATAATTCCACAGGTAAGACATAACTCACAGGTTGGTTGATTCTGTGTGTAAGCAGAAGCATCAGAAAGCCCTATTTTATTTAATACTCCTTTCTTATATTTTCTCTGGGTTAACCTTGTAATAATATCAGTTCACTTTAGAGTAATAAATTGGTTGCCAGCACCAATTTGAGAAATGTGTTCTTTTGTTCTTATCCATAAAGAGAATAGTTTTGCTTTGTTTCTATTTTCCAAAAGCCTTGAAAGGGACTTTCTCATTGTTTTATATCTATCCACAATTTGGGTGGATTGAATAATGGACTTAATCCAAATAAACACTAGAGACATGAGTTATGTATCATTTGGCAGCCCACTCCAATATTCTTTTCTGGAGACTCCCCATGGACAGAGGGGCCTGATGGGCTACAGTCCTTGGGATTGCAAAGAATTGGACACAACTGAGCAACTAAGCACAGTACACATGACACATAGTGCCATTTCTATAAATTATTGAGCAATAAGTAGTCTTCACTGAAAGTTTAGTGAATGCTTAGTAGTGTGAGTTAATTTTAATGAACTTATATGAGAAGAATTACTTTACTTATTGCAAATTTAGTACATTCATTCTTTTTTATTTTAAAAGAGAACTCTATGACTGATTCATGTTGATGTTTGGCAGAAACCAACACAATTCTGTAAAGCAATTATCCTTCAATTAAAATAATACATTTAAAATTAAAATAGATAATAAAAAAGAACTCTTAACGCTTCTCAATCAATAACTGATTTTCATTTTGATCATCTTCTAGACTAATTTTTCCAAATGTTATTCAGTCACTCAGTTGTGTCTGACTCTTTGTGACCCCATGGACTGCAACACACCAGGATTCCCTGTCCTTAACCATCTCCTGGAGTTTGCTCAAACTAATGTCCATTGAGTTGGCGATGCATCCAACCATCTCATCCTCTGTTTCTGCTTCTCCTCTTGCCTTTAATCTTTCCCAGCATCACAGTCTTTTGCAATGGGTCAGCTCTTTGCATCAGGTGGCCAAAGTATTGAAGCTTCAGTTTAAGCAACAGTCCTTCCAATGGCTATTCAGGATTGATTTGCTTTAGGATTGAGTGCTTGGTCTCCTTATCACCAAAGGGACTCTCAAGAGTCTTCTCTAGCACCACAGTTCGAAGGCATCAATTCTCTGGCTCTCAGCCTTTTTTATTGTCTAGCTCTCACATCTTTATTTGTCTATATATTTAATAATTATCTGCTAAAATTTCACTGGGTGAGGAAAATGTTATAAGATTTATGCCCAATGTTTGGCAGATACTTCCATGTTTAGTCTCAGTAAATGCCTTTGTGCTAAAAGAATGCAACTCTGAATACCTGAGCTGGATTGAAGTATTTATTTGTTTTCTGGATTATTATGGAACAAATAATAGAAATTATAGTCTGTGTGGCATTTTATAAGTGTTAAATATTTATCTAAATTCAGCATATTAAAAATTAAATTTCTGTCTTCAAAATAACTTTGAAGGTTAAGATTTTCCTCTACTATTTCTCAAATCTAATGCATTTGACTAATCCTGATATCCATCCTTTTTTTTTTTAAACCAAAGACATATCATAATCAACCTCTTACTGTCTTTATTCATCGAGATCAGTCCATCAAACTCATCTATTGATTCAATAAATATTTGTCCACTAGCATAAGATGTTATACTAGGCAATGGGGTGTAAGTCTGACCTTCATGAAAATGCAGTTTAGTTTGGAAGATATAAGATGAACAAGTATTCATAAGTGTGAAGTATAGTTTATATTAAGTGCATAGATCTTAAGCAAAAAATTCAGTGAGTCTTGCTAAATGTATACATTCATGTAAACCACACTTGGATCACATTTGTTATAATCACTTGCCTTATTCAAAAAAGTCCCCAGTATACTTTCCAATCAAATTCTCACCTTCACTCTCTGAAATGACTGCCACTCTTCTAATTTCTAATAACATTTCCTGTTTTTAAACTTTACATAAATGGAATTATACAGTAAGAATATTTTATGTCAGATATTCTTTTTGTTTTAATGACTGTGAGATTCATTCATGTTTTTCTTTGTATACATCATAATATGTATGACATAATGATAATTTGTTTCCCATGGATGAATATTTGGATTTTTAAGAAATAATAATAGGACTTCAGCATTTCTCTGATTATATTATATTAATTTCCTTGACTAAATATCTTTAGGATAATTAAAAACTGCAAAAGAAGTTCTACAACATAGACATATCACTTATATTCCCACCTATAATATATGCTCTACATTCTTACTGTTATCTAGTGTTGTCAGTCTTTCTTATTTATATATTTCTTATAGTTGGTTTCAAATGGTATCAGAATATAGTTTCAGTGTTTATTTTCCTGGTACCAAGGACACTGATAATTTTTTTTAATGTGTTGGTTATTCCTGTATCTTCTTTTATGAGGTGATTTTTGAGGCTTTTGCACATTTTTAGGAGTCTTTTGTTTTCATTTAGTATGTTAGGACTTATTTTTTGTATTATTTGCCCCATGTCAAAATTTTTACCTTTACATATTACTTTATATATATATATATAATGTAATATATATAAATATATAATATATAAATTATAAATTATAAATATATAATATATAAATATATATATAAAGTAATATATATGTATGTATATATACATACACACATATATATGTATATATAAAGTTTATGAATATTTTAAATGAGCTAAGCTTATTATATATACACAAGCTGACACTATATGACTTGGTTCAAATATAACTTTATATGATATTAGGTTTAAAATTCAATATAGAAATGAATAACTAATTGAGAGAATTAAAATAAAATTAGGTTAAAATTTAGCTCACTAAAATATTTAGACCTATTAAATATATAACAGTATACTATATATATATTGAAAAAAGCACTTTATTGCTACTGAAGAAATAAACTACTTTTTAGAGATAATTTTTATTTTGTACATCCATAGAAAATGTTTATGTTTCCTTGTTATAAACAACTATACTTGCCAGAATTAATCATTTTATGTTTAAAACTTATAAACACGTTTCAGAATGATCTCATATTGAAAGTTCTTGACACATCATTAATTATGATTTTCCTAATAACTTAGCTGTAATTTATTACATGTTAGATTTCAATTGCTTTGGTTGCTATTGTTATCATTTTTACTTTTATGTCAAATCTTACATTTTAACAAGTTTCTGAATTGCAATTTGAAATTGCAGACTTAATGGTTGGCTGATGTGTTCTTACAAATTAATTATACTGATCAAGAAAATTGCTTAGACCTAGAAAACTGACAAAATGTATTATGGTTTCTAGATACAAATCACATAGTAACATGTCTAGAAGGGTGAGGGAGTCAACAAACATTGTTTCTCAAAGAGAAAAGAAGAAAAAAGAAAGAAAATGAAAGCAAAACATCAGAAAAATCTTTAACATATTTTACAGTTTCCTCATAGACCCACCATTCCTAAGTATGAGATTATCAAACATGAATTCAGTGCTTTATGCTTTGAAGAAGTCTGCCTGCCAACACAGGAGACGCGGTTTCAATCCTTACATCGGGAAGATCTCTCGGAATAGGCAATGGTGACCCACTCCAGTATTCTTGCCTGGAAAAATTATGTGGACAGAGGAGCCTGGTGGTTTATGGTCCATGGGGTGGCAAAGAGTCAGACATGACTGAGCACACAGCATAGTGGGAATAATAGTAAAAGCCAGAAATTTAGGATATAGATCTATCCCTATTGCTAATGGTTGTGTAACACTGGACAATGTAACTAAATTGTAAAGGCATTGATTTCTGAGATGTAAATTAAGGAGGATAGATGAGCTTTGTATTATATAAAGTTTAAATGCTATGTAATCCAAAAATACATCTCCTTATAGGTAAATAAGACCATATTCTTACAAATAGTATTGAGCTGGAAATCAACACATATAAGGCTTCAAAGAATGAATATTGCTAGAACACTGTGGTTATTAATAAAAACATAAAATACTTTCTATGTCACCTTTATATATCATATTACCTAGTGAAACCATTCAAATTTATTTGAATTTCTTTGTGTTAGTCATAGCATTAGTGGTGCCATTCATACACACACACACACACACACATGATTCTGTACAGTTATAACTCTTAGAGATATTACATAGTGGAAATAATGATCTTCCTCTTCTTTCCTCTATGTATTAAAGATGAAGGAATAAGATTTCTCTTCTATCATCTTATCTAACTTGTGGGCTTAGGTTGTCAAATGAGCCATACACAATTCAGGGACCTTACCCACAAACAAGGTTTACAAAGCAATTTCAAGGATACTGTAAATTATAAGCTCAGAAAACTATGACACTGAGGGAGGCTCCACAGGCTGATTTGACAATTTAAGCCTACAAGTTAGATAAGATAATAGAAGAGAAATCTTACTCCTTCATTTTTAATACATAAAGGAAAGAAAAGGGAGATCATTATTGCCACCATGTAATATCTCTAAGAGTTATAACTGTACAGAATTATGTGTGTGTGTGTGTGTGTGTGTGTGTGTGTATGAATGGCACCACTAATCCCATGACTAACACAAAGAAGTTCAAATAAATCTGAATAGTTTCACTAGATAATATGATATAGACAGGTGACATAGAAAATATTTTACATTTTTATTAATAACCACAGTGTTCTACCAATATTCATTCTTTGAAGGCTTGTATGTGTTGTTCTTGTTGCCGTGTACAGCATGCATCTCTGGCTCAGACAGATGAGTTAAGTTTGCAGATATTTTTACATAATGAGTAGTATTTAATTTATAAAACATCTTCATTTTTAATTCTAGGTAGCTGTGTTGTTTTGTTGATATTTTCTGGTCATGCCTTACAGATCCTAATCTCTATTTATTATAGAACGTCCTTAACCAGGACTGATGCTGAGATTATCTCAGAGGTGAAGTCTCTCCCTCCTTTCTGTAAAGATGTCCAGCAGAAAAGGAAATTGAGCATGGTTCCTTGTCTTGTTTTCTTGTGTCTAGGAGTGTCTTCTTGGCAAAAGAAATTAATGTACAGCTGGCCAGCTGCTTTAACTCATTTTTCCCTGAAAAATTAGACTCTAAAATCAGCTCATCATATATCAAGAAGAGACAGGTATATGTATATATATATTTTCTCTCTTTCTCTTTGCATCAATTTTGTACACTTAACATTAGCAAAATATTGTACACTAACTATAGTTCATCAAAAATACCATTTAAGCAAAGGGAATGTTTCATAAGAAGTGCAAGGTTAAATTGAAGTTATTATATATTTATAAAAAAACAAGTTAATCAGAGTAGCATCAGGAAGAAATGGAAAATAGAAAATAACAGCCACAGAGGCAACATTCTTAACACCCCTATAGGAGAGAGTGTTGAGAGAAAATTCATCTTTTTGAGAAGATTGGCATTAGAACAACCAAGCCTGAACAAGCACTGAAACATTCAAATGATAAACCTTATTTCCTCTTGTGATACCTTCTTGTTCTTGCTTGACAAGATATTATTTTTGCTAAATTCATTCTCCATGTGGCTTTCCTACAGAGAAAACTGTTCAGATTTATTTCACTATCTTATACCCATGACAGTTCTATTTTTCATTGTAAATTAGTACAATATCAAGTCTTTTGTGAATTCTGTATGCATAAATAAGCATCTTTAAATCCTGAAGGATCTGACTGAGTGATGGGACATGGAATTTGATGAAATTGCCAAAGTAGTAACATTTTATTGATGCCTTTTGGTGGAAAGAAAGCTAGACAAGCAGATGATACCTTAATGTCACTACCTTTTATTTTAGTGGTTCTTCCTACATTTGTGTTATTCACTCATTTCCTTGTGCCACTAATACATTTATTTGATTCATAGAAGTTAAGATTTTAGAGGGCTTCCCTGGTGGTTCAGATGGTAAAGAATCTGCCTGAAATGTGGGAGACCTGGGTTCAATCTCTGGGCTGGGAAGGTTCCCTGGAGAAGGGAATGGCTACCCACTCCAGTATTCTTTCCTGGAGAATTCCAGGGACAGAGGAGCCTCATGAGCTACAGTCCATGAGGTTAACAAGAGTCATGCTAGATTTCTCAGAGCTACTGTCCATCATGCACAAGATTGCCCTTTACAATGTTCTTGACTGAAATTGACTATTTTACATTTTACTTGAATACTTTTGGGCTTCCATAATGGCTCAGCTGGTAAAAAAAACCTGCCTGCCAATGCAGGAGACATGAGGCACAGGCCTGATCCTTGGATTGGGAAGATCTCTTGGACAAAGAATGCCAGTCCACTCAAATATTCTTGCCTGGAAAATTACATGGACAGAGGAGTCTGGCAGGCTACAGTCTATGGGTCACAAAGAGTTGGATATAGCTGAACACACAGGTACACACACACAGTGGATACTTTCGTGATGAGATTTTCATAATTTTGTTACACTAATTACAAACCTATTTCTTAGAATCAACTTTTTATCTGACAGATTTTAAATTACTTCAAAACTCCTTCACTCATTAGTTTTATACATATTTATACATGCCTTATTCTATGAAAATCAATATAGAAATAAAGCTCACACCAAATTCTTACCACACACATTTAGAACATAAGAGTGCCATGGCATTGCAATATGCTGTCCCTAAAAAGAATAAATAAAAAATAGGAGGAGCATCTAACACAATTTGGCATAGAGAAAGTCTAATATAAGAAGTGATAAATTGGGTGAGAATTTAAAAGGCAATATGTCCTCATTCTGGCTCTTGTCTTTAAATAGCAACACTTAGATAGTTCTAAAGTTTATATCTCGACAAGACTTCTTCCTTAAACTTTATCTATTAAAATTGCAGACAGTTTCATTTGAATATCTAAGTGTCTTAAACCTACCTTGCACAAGTATGATATTCTACACACATGTGATTCTCCTACAATCTTCCCTATTCCAGAAATGGCATTTTGTTTCTTTGGAGAGCTAGGCAGAAGACCTAAGATAGAATTCTGTGATTCTCTTTTAGTGCAAATTCTTCCAAAGATAATCTATCAATAAATCTTGTCAGTTCTACCTTTGAATTTTACCCGTTTACATCAACTGCATTAACCAAAGTCTTCATGTGAAAACTTCACACTATATTCTATTTGTTGGGTTCAATGCCGCAACCTCAATATGAGGCTTCCCTGTCCTTCACGGTCTCCTGGAGTTTGCTCAAACTCATGTCCATTGAGTCAGTGATGCCATCTAACCATCTCATCCTCTGTGGCCTCTTTCTTCCCTTGCCTTTTACCAGCATCAGGGTCATTTACCATGAGTCAGCTCTTGGCATCAGGCAGCCAAACTATTTGAGCTTCAGCTATGGCATCAGTCTTTCCAATGAATATTCAAGGTTGATTTCCTTCAGAATGGACTGGTTTGATCTCCTTGCTGCCCAAGCAACTCTCAAGAGTCTTGTCCAGCACAACAGTTCAACAGCATCAATTCTTCAGCACTCTGCCTTCTTTATGGTCCAACTCTCACATCCATTTAGAACTACTAGAAAAACCATAACTTTGACTTAAACAGACCTTTGTTGGCAAAGTAATGTCAGCTTTTTAATATGCTGTCTAGGTTCATCAAAGCTTTTCTTCCAAGGAGAAAGTATCTTTTGATTTCATGGCTGCAGTCACCATTAGCAGTGATTTTGGAGCCCAGGAAAATAAGTTCTGTAATTCTTTCAATTCCTAACACACAGTATATAGTCAATAAATATTTATTGCAATAACTGATTAATAGATTTGAGGGACAAGAAAACATTAAAGGTGATACAGCAAAGTATGTTGAGAAAGATGTAAGTAATTTTTGTTTTTTACCAACATTATTGAGATATAATTCACTTACTATACAATACACCTAAAGTTAAAACATCCAATAGATTTAGTGTATCCACAAACTTGTACAGCCATTACTACCATAATCCATTTTTAAAACTTACAATGCCTCAAAAAGAAAATATATACCTGTTAGCAAGCACTACGTGTTACCCCCTAATCACTTTCCCACCCCATCCCCAACTTTGGCTGTAGGAAATCACTAACTTACTTTCTCTCTCTGTACGTTTGCTTAATCTGGGCATTTAATGTAAGTGAAATCATTCAATACATTGTCCTTTGTGGCATTTCTTTCACTTAGCTTATTTCCAAAATTTATTTATGTTATAGCACATAAGAATGGTTCTTTTTTGATTAACAAATTATATTTCATTGTATGGATATATGTATTACATCAATTGATCCCACTCCTGATACTACCCTCAGGCTTCCCAGGTGGCACTAGTGGTAAAGAACCAGCCTGCCAATGTGGGGTACATAAGACACAGGTTTGATCCTGGGTTGCGAAGGTCCCCTGGAGGAGGGCATGGCAACCCACTCCAGTATTCTTGCCTGGGCAATCCCCAATGGACAGAGGAGCCTGGCAGGCTGTCATCCATGGAGTCTCAAAGAGTTGGGCATGACTGAAGCAATTTAGTATATATGGACATTTAAAAAATAAATGAATAAATAAACTTTGGTTATTATAAACAATGCTGTAATGAATATCTATGTACAAGTTTTGTGTAGACAAATGTTTTAATTTATCTTAGTTGCATATCTAGAAGTGAATTTACTGGATCATATGGTGATAACACTATGTTTAACATTCTGAGAAGCTACTGGATGGTTTCTAAAATAGGTGCATCATTGTACACTTCTGCTAGCAATGTATAAGGATTCCAAGTTCTCCACCTCTTTGCCAACATTTGGCTTGTCTGATTTTTCAGCTGTAGTCATCCTAGTGGATGTGAAGTGGTATCACATTGTGGTTTTGATCTGCATTTCTCTTATGATGATATTGAACACTTTTTTATAGTTTTTGCCCTTACATTTGGATTCATTTGAGTTACTTTTTTGTATGATGTTGGGTAAGTGTTCAAATACTTTTGCATGCACATATCCAGTTTTTATAGAACTATTTGTTAAAAAGGTCATTCTCCCTCCACCCCCAATTAAATTTCCTTGATACAATCTCATGAAAAATCAAATCACTGTTAATGTGGGTGTTGGTCTCTGGACTCTCAGTTCTATTAGACAAGTTCTACTTGTTCTAATGTTTTTCCAGTACCACTCTGACTTGATTGCTGTATGTCTGTAGTAAGTTTTTTCTCTTTCTTTTTTAATTGAATAAAAGACTCTTTAAATTCTTTAGTGCTCATTAATATATCATATACTCTCTGATACATTGTGCAGAGAAGGGCAACTCACTTCTGAATTTAATCGTGAGAAAATTTTAGACGAATGAATTGACCAGCCCTCATCAAACTATCAAGGATATAAATGGCAAAGAACTAAGAATCTCAGAATAAATTAATGAGATATTACTGCTAATTGCAATATGATACTTGATATGGCTCAGGCACAGAAGATGGATATTGGTGGAGCAAATAGATTTTGAGCAAGTCTAATTGCACCAATGATGCTTTTCTAATTTTGATTTTTGTGTGTGTGTGTTTATGTAAAATGTAATTATTTAGAGAAGCCAAGTAAAGGAAATACAGGAAGTAAATACTTTATACCTGCTACATTTTTGTAAATGTGAAATTACTTTAAATGAGAAATCAAAATAAATAAATAAAATTTTATATAGTCACTTTTTTCTTTCATGTACCCTAATGCATATATATTTGCAAGAAATAATTCTTAAAGGACTTACCATTTTATTAAAGAGTAGTGTGATAGATTGAATGATAGTCCCCCAAAGATTTCTACCTCTTAATCCTGGAAACATGTGAATATGTTACCTTACATAACAGAAGTGCCCTTGCAGATCCAATCAAGTTAAAGATCATAAAATAGGGATATCAGTGTAATTATAAGAATTCTTAAAGAAGGAAGCAGAAGATGAGAGTCAGACTTAAAAAAAATGTGATATGAAAAAAGAAATCAGGAAGAGATACAGAAATTTTGAAAGCTCTCTACTGCCAGCTTCTAAGTTGAAGGAAGAATCCACGAATGAAGAGATATTGATGACTTCTAGAAGCTAGAAAGGGCAAGGAAACACTCTACCCTAGAGAGTTCTAAAGGAATCAACCTTTGCTAACACTGATTTTAGAACTTCTTCGTTCCTAATCTGTAACATAATAAATGTGTGTTGTTTTCAGCAACTAATTTTATGGATATTTGTTGCATTGGCAATAGAAGTTGAATACAGATAGCAATATACTCAAAAGTGCCAAAGCCTTTCACAGCACTTTTAACTAGTTTTCTTAGTATTAATGTGAAGTAATTTATGTTACTACTGTTTTTGTGTGACTAATTTAGTCAGATTCCTGCTGAAAAGGACGTCAGTAAAATTTTGTGCTCATCTCCTCATCTGAAGTTTTACTCAGTTTAGATCAGCATGGTAATTACTATTGTCTCAGAAAGAGCCTTAAGCTCTCTAAGATTTTAATTCTATTACCCTATAGCTATCTAACTAAATCCCACAATTAGGCAAGTAGGTGTTTGCATCAACCTATGATATGAAAGAAGAGACATATCTTGTGATCTTGCTGAGCAGCATCTCCTCCGCTCCCCCACAAAATGAGCAGAGTGAGCCAACCATGCACTTATGCTTCATCATGTATAAGTCATGGCAAGGACAAAATAAAGGTCCAGAAGCATACCAATTTTGTTTTTTGTCAGGTAAACACATCAAAGTTGAGGAGGAAACATTCCCACCACCCCCATCACCATTGCTGTTGTCACTATTGCTGCCAGCATCATCATCATAAATAAATGACAACAGAAATGGCAGGAATAATGCATAAAAGCAATAAAAGCAAATGAAATAAAAGCAAATGCAACCTTATATAATATTTATATTATTGTATATTTTGACTATAACCAGATCAGGAAATTGATCATATTTCTGAACTTGATCACCAGATTCCTAGTCACTCTCTATTCTTTATATACTAGTGACTGCAACTTTGCATATTAGGATCATCAAAAAGTTTTTATTGACATGTCCCCATTCATAAAATAGTTAAATCAAACCTCAAATATGCACACATGATAATGTAGAAATTAAATACATATGTTACTCTGATAGTATATGTATAATAAATACCAATGCTGCTTAATTCATTCTGATTATCTTATGAAAACAAGCATAAACCCATAGAATCCTCAGCATAAGATCTTCTTGGATACCAATCAGGGATTATAGTTCTCTCTCTCTCTCTCTTTTTTTTTTAACCTGGAAACTCTTCTGCTTTGCCAGAAGACCTTTTGCTTGTTCTTGATATATCAGCTGTGTCTTTCAAACAGAACTTTAGAAAGCAACTGCAGTATTTCTTTAAAGCAAGCCTCAATTGAAGACAGAGAAAGCCTAGAAAGAAGACAAGTAAGCTCCCTTCCTGTGTTTCATGACTAACCGATAAAAGCTGAACAAATTAATAAATACACAAAGATATACTGCTTTGCCTGTCACAAAGAAGAAGCCAAAATAGGAACTATATTCTCATACCATAAGCTCTCTAATATGAGTGTTACTCTTAAAAAGTAATCAAAGTTTGTAGTCTTTTCTCTATCCTTAGTATTCAGAATCCTGTTCAATATCCATAGGCTGAATTATAAGCTGATCCTACAATGATCACAACTGCTACTGATGAAATTTTGCATTTTCCTTTGCATCTACTTTCTTTTTAGGTTAGGTTATTCTTTAAATGAGGCTATATATTATTTTGCAGTAGATCTGGATAGTTGATGTTATCACAGTCAAATATATGTGCTTGGTTAAGTTTGTAATTGAATAAATACTCCATTCTTCTGCTATAAATTTGTTTTCATTATCTTTCTTTCCTTTATATCTCCACTGATTCATCATATTTTATTGAACTTTAGATTATTAGTCACACACTTTCTAGTAGTGATAGAGATATCAAAACTCAGGAAGGCAAAAGAGCAAGTAATCAAATAACTTCAATTGAGCACCGTCTGTGCTTAAATTTAAAAAGATGTAGGATTCAGGGTTGTCACATAGGAAGGAATAACTAATCTTCTAACTTCATCTGGCAAGTTGAGTCAAGACTTCAAGGTACAGGAGGTGCTTAAATGGATCCCGAAGAATGAGAAAGAGGGCAGTACATAAGTGTGGGTTTTCAAGTAACAGGAGTAAATATCATGGTCTTGGGGTATGATATACATGATGCCACACTTTTTCGTACATCTAAACACAGGATGATAGAATAGAAGTCCCAGAAAAATGAAGTAGGAAAGTGGAGAACTCAACTTTTTACATAGTAAAGTGCAGTTTTGTGTAGATCATAGAGGAGGAGTTTGGGGGGGCCAAATTCAGATTCCTTAAACAAAGGAACTCTCCCGTCTATGAGCACTGAGCATCATGACCACAATATCAAGATGTTAAGACCAGTGCCCTTTCTCTACTTACAAAATGGTTCAGGCTTATAAAAGGAAGAAGTTGTTTCCATGCCTAGGTAAAGCAAATCTGGGGATGTGAATTGGTTAGTTGGGGGATGTGGTATAATAAATATTTGTTGACACAGTGTATTAGAAAAGATGCAAGGATGTGTATCCTGGGGTTTCTGATCGGTTTTGATAGAAATGTTATATTATATATTGTTAACTTAGCCAGATTCCTCATCTTTTCAAGCTTATATCCTCCAACTCTTCCCTCTTTCTACAATGTACATGATAAAATCTGCTAAGGTGAATCTCCTGATACCTTCCTTTCCCTGTGATTGCCTTTAAGATCAATCTTTTGAGCATCCAATTTAACTCACAAATTATAAATTGCCACCCCCCCCACACACACAGCTGGCTGGCTTTTCACAAAATCATTCATTTCCTCTGGGGAACTAGAATAAGAAATATATTCGTTTCTTCAGCCAAAAGAAAAACTATCTCAGAAAGATGAATTTTCTCAAAATACTGCAGCAGGACGCATTTGAACCTAATTTCTCAAAGAAAGCATTATATATAACAGTGTCACAGCAATCCATGACTAGTGACCAATTTTCTAATGTACAACAGGTAAATTTTTAAAATTTTGTTTAAAATACCAACTAACTAGCAAAGAAAAACATGAGATAAGATTCAAAATTTTCCATAAGATAATGCCATATATACTTGCAATTATATATACTTTATTGAGTGAGAGAAAAAAAAAAAAAAACTGGATAGGATTTCCAAAAGCATGCTAAGAATTGTTTGGCCTACATATATAAGTTACATACTAGCAAGTAGGCAACAGTTTATGTACGATGTCAGGAGGAAAAATGATTATAGGTTCTAACATAAAGCATAAAAGAGATAATCATAATGTAAATTAAATACAACTTTAAGAGAACATTTATTTTTGAGCAACATGTATTTTAAAAGGTCACTGGAGACCAAATTAAGCTATAAAGAGAATATCTACACTACTTCACAAATTAAGTTTTGAAAGAAGCACTTAACCTTATTTTTTATAAATGATAAAACTTAGGTATATATTTAGTAACCGCCAGTGTTTTGTCTGATAACACACAATTAGCTCTATTTCAATGGCCAATTTTGGCATTTCATGAAAATGCAGTGATTTTACTATACAAAAGATGTACATAGTCATATTCACTATGGTAAGAGGCTAATTTTATTTTTAGTATTTAAAAGATTACTGAAATTCATAGAATTTTTAAAATAAAATACTGCATTAACAGATCATATAACTTAAAATTAAGTAGAAGTAGAAATCAAATAAACACAGATAATTACCTTGTTCCTGAAGTGTTCAAATTAGATTATTATCTTACAAGTACTTCCTCTCATAATTCTTTCATCAGGCAGCAAAGGTCCAGTAAAAACCAACTACTTTAAGTAGCCTTCATATTTATATTATTTCTCATTTTTCTTAATAATTTTATTATTTTTTTAGCAATCAGTATGTTCCATGTATTTTAGAAAGTGCTTTTGATTTATTACCTCACTTATCATAAAATCCTGTGAGATGGATGCAAATAAAATTTAGTCTACACACAAAAAGAGTGATGATAAGTTAAATATTCAACTAAATGCATACTATATTGTTTAAATAATTCTACTTTCATTTGTCATGGGACTTTGTTTAAAACTTTTATTTTTTCCTCATGCTATTCTACCTACAAATTTCTGCACCTAAGCATTCACCTATAAATACTGTATCTATTTTTCAAAGCTCAATCTTAAATATATTTCCCTCTTATCTTCTACTTCCAACTCATATTACATTTCACCTTCTTTTGGACTACATTAGTTTGTACATTTTTTCAGTAACTTGAATATTTTTTCTTTGGTTTCTATATTTTCCCGTAACTTCCAGTATAACTGCCAGTTTCAAACTACTTGAAATCAGAGGGGTCCTCAGTGATGAGAAGTGTCCAGGGATACTTGGACTATCTCCCATAGCTGAACATTTCCTAAAGTCTCAGAAGGAATTAGTGAGGAGTCAGATCTGTTACCGTTGAGCCATCATATCATCCTGCCTCTCATAGGATTCTTTCTTTCCAAATTCCTAGGAGAATTTTGAAAGCAATATGTAAACTTCTAAAATATAAAATTTAGTTGCAAAATATTGCCATTCAGATGGTGAAAGCTTCTTCCGTTTTCAAGGAATTGGCTTTACCATAATTTTTTTTTCCTCTACACAATTCTGAAAAACATAAAATAGAACTTGAGGAAAAGAGTGGTAAAATGAAGAGAAAAAGAAAGGAAGAAAAATAATATGGAAAATAGAAAAGGGAAAGAAAAAAAATTCTCTGTTGTAAATGCATTAGTACTAGAAGAATTTATGGCCTCTCAGACATTCAGTTTTGCTAAATTATTTTCATGATTGCCATCCTCCAAACAGTTTAAAATGATGATTTAGAATCACTGACATCTGGAGAACTCATAAAAACTCTAATTTATATAAAGTCATGATATATCAAGGCTTTGGATAGATTTTAGGAGAATGAGTTTGTTTGCATTTTCAGAAATACATGATTCTTTTTTCTTACACTATCAAGAGCATAATCACAAGATTTTCTCTACAAATTGTTAAGTAATAGAATGCATAGGAGAGACAACTTAACCTGAGTATTTTATACCTTTACTTCTCCAAGGCAAATATTTCATCTTTTTGCCTTGACTAATAGTCACATAATAATTAAAATATAGGGAAAAAATATCAGCACTCCTGGATTAAAAAAAGCAAAAATTAATAATATGTGCCACCTGATTCCTTGTCCATAAGCTGGCATAAACATTAGTATCTCCAAAAATCTTATAAAAAAGAAGTCAATAGACAACCCTACAACTTGGCAGATATGAGAATCCTTTACTTAAGCTTTTAGTCAACAGCTCCTAAACATAGTGATGACTTATAGATTTGAATCTTTCAGGGATAAAAATGTTGCTTAATGTGTATAGAGTGTCAGATTGACAAAATGAAAAAAAAATCGAGAAATCCATTTCACAACAGTGTAACTATACTTAGCACAAATTAGCTTTGTACTTAAAACCAATTAAGAAGGTAAACTTTAAGTTATGGTTTTTTTGCTACAATATTTTCCTTAAAGGTCTGAATATGTGTCTTAATTAATTATCAGGAGATTAAGAAAGTGAGTGAGGCTCTGCTTGCTTTCATGAGTTTGCAGTTTGTGGAGGTTACGGACAATGCATTAGTAACAAAGTACACTAAATAACACAAATGTGTTATAGATAAAATGTCTTACAAAATTAAAATAAAGAAAAATCTTATCCTGGTATATGAAATGTAGATAAGGGTGTTTCCCTTTATTTGAAAGCAGGGAAACATGTTTGAGGAAATCCTTAGCCTTAAATCAAAGAAGTTTTTAATGCAAAGTTTTATAGGATAATAAGGTGGTGAAAGCCAATTCCCTTCAGAAGTTGTAGTTAATGCCTCTAGTTAGAACTAAACTTGGATTATTTTACTTAAATAAAACAATTCATTAACTGGGTTCCTTATTTCTGGAAATATTTCACAGTGGTAGATGGTTAAACATCATCTATAAGATCTCAAGTGCTTCTAAAACTTCTGCTGTAGTCAGTGAATATATTCTTAATACATTTCTGGACTTACAAAAAATTAAAAAAAATGACTGATAAAATGAAAACAGATTAGGTAGATGTAAGTGATAAAAGAAAGGGCTTTCCTTGTGGCTGAGTCAGTAAAGAATTCGCCTGCAATTCAGGAGATGCAGGTGAGATCCCTGGGTTGGGAAGATCCCCTGGAGAAGGCAATGGCAACCCACTCCAGTATTCTTGCCTGGAGAATCCCATGGACAGAGGAGCCTGGTGGGCTACAGTCCACAGAGTCACAGAGAGACACAACTGAGTGACTAAGCACACAGGTGGTAAGAAAACTAAGAAATCTGCGTTGTGTTTGCTACAAATGTGAACATGTGATCTTGATACTCAGCCTCAAATCACAAGAAAATTAGAGGACTTGAATGGGAAATTCTCACATTCAGTCAAGGACCTGTTTTGTTTTTTTTTTTTTCCAGTTTAGTCACTCAGTCCTGTCCGATTCTTTGCAACCCCATGAACTGCAGTACACCAGGCTTCCCTGTCCATCATCAACTCCTGGAGTTTACTCAAACCCATATCATCATGTTGATGATGCCATCCAACTATCTCATCCCTTCTCCTCTGCCTTCAATCTTTCCCAGCATCAGAGTCTTTTCAAATGGGTCAGTTCTTCGCATCAGGTGGCCAAAGTATTGGAGTTTCAGCTTCAGCATCAGTCCTTCCAATGAATATTCAGGACTGATTTCCTTTAGGATTGACTGGTTGGATCTCCTTGCAGTGCGAGGGACTCGAGAGTCTTCTCCAACACCACAGCTCAAAACCACCAATTCTTCAGTGTTCAGCTTTCTTTATAGTCCAACTCTTACATATATATATGACTACTGGAAAAATCATAGCTTTGGCTAGACAGAACTTTGTTGACAAAGTAATGTCTCTGCTTTTTAATATGCTGTCTAGGTTGGTCATAATTTTTCTTCCAACGAGCAAGTGTCTAAATTTTATGGCTGCTGTTATCATCTGCAGTGATTTTGGAGCCTCCCCAAAAATAATGTCTCTCACTGTTTCCTTTGTTTCCCCATCTATTTGTCATGAAGTGATGGGACTGAATGCCATGATCTTAGTTTTCTGAATGTTGAGTTTTAAGCCAACTTTTTCACTCTCCTCTTTCACTTCCAACAAGAGGATATTTAGTTCTCCACTTTCTGCAATATGGGTGGTGTCATCTGCATATTTGAGGTTATTGATATTTCTCCCAGCAATCTTGATTCCAGCTTTTGCTTTTTTTTTAGAGGGGAACATAATCCCAGATTAATTATCCTGCCCCACATCCTGGAAGAAAGCAAAGCAGTTCTATCAATAAGGAGTAAAACTACTTCAAAACATTCCCATGATACTGCAGATTATGTTCAAGTAAAGAGATGTGTATAATAAAAAATTTCCCAACACACAAAAAAACCATTCATTATGAATCAGAGTCCACAGAAATAACAAACAGATTTAAACTCAGATATTCAATCAACAGGAAGAAGCTAAACACAAAAAACAGATGGGAAATAGTGATGTTTCTTTCCCCTCTTGAAACTCAGCTCCCCTTGTTTTTGTTCATAGCACTTTTAAAAACAAAAATCAAACAAACCATCTAGTAACATTGTGGAAATTTATTTTAGAGAATAGAGAGGAAACTCTGCATGTTTGCCTTTGGAGAAATGTGTTCATTTGGACTTTAGAGCTTAATGCTTATTTTTATAGACATAAATCACTTCATATATATAATTGCAATAAGTGGAAGTCTTATGAGAATGAACTATATGTACCTCTTTCTTCAATACAGTCTTCCTGAACTTTGGAAAGTTTTGATTAAATTTTGTTTGTTAAAAATATTTATTATTTACTTGGCACATAGAAACAATTTTGGAAATAGAATAAAAAAATCAAGTGAAATTTCATTTTAAGATAAACCGCAGATAATATTTTAGTGTAAGTATGCCCCAAAGAAACTTTTGTCTAGTCTTCCTATGTTTTATCTGGTAGTCAAATACATAAATCTGTTGCTAGATATTGGAGACCCAGGGAGAATAAGTTAGATAAAAATTTTTGTCTCCGTATGCTTTATAATCAGTAGTGGCTTTAAACAATGCAATGAAAATAATAAATATTTTAAAATATTTTATGTCATGCCATTGTGTCACATATTAATAATCACATTATAATTGATTGAAATATACCTAGTTAGATAATATTCTTCAATAAAAACTTTAGTTGTTGTCTACTGCTATAATGTTTTACTATTAAGGTAAAATATAGAGCTGTCAGTATGTCTTCACTCTTTTCACACCTATCAAAATATAGCTACAAAAGAGGTTTGGTCCTTAAATAACTGATTTTGGAACAGGTGGAATATTATTGTTGCATATATTATTTTACTTTTAAAACTCTTTATATAAAAGTTAATATGTGGATTTCATTCTGGGATATCAATGGAGCTTGAATTAAACACTAAATATTAAAAGAAGTTTTTGAAATTTAACTAAGTACCTTATTTGAAGAAGATATTTAAGTATTCTGCAGCAGTAGCTATAGAGTATATGCTAAATGAATATAAATTCAAGTGAAAAAGAGACTACATAAATGTCTTGTTTAGATATAACTTCCTTACATTGTTACAGAGATTATCTTTTCATTGAAACAAATCATTAAGCA
Source organism: Antilocapra americana (assembly GCA_007570785.1). Lineage (NCBI taxonomy): Eukaryota > Metazoa > Chordata > Mammalia > Artiodactyla > Antilocapridae > Antilocapra > Antilocapra americana. The sequence goes on from ML663009.1 coordinate 37,669,705, forward strand.
ATGCACAGTTTTATTCAGAATTGGAGTTCTATATCTGGAAATATATGGAGAAATATAAATACCCATTGTAAGAAGAATCCAGTTCTCTCCTGCCAGTGTTCATAATTATGCCTCTGTCTTACTTTAAAGAGAAGTCATTTTCTTCTGCTCTCAGAAGTAAAATACTTCAAGAACTCTTTTAGAATGATTTCTTTTTCATTTGCTTAGAGTTTTAAACCATAGTTCCCAGCAAACAGCATCAAAGGAAAAAAAAAAAAGGAAAAAACAACAACAACACATTTGATCTCTTGGCTATTTGTCTGTAAGCACTTCTTTGGTGCCAGATTTCTCTCAAAAAATTTCAGGGCTAGACAATATAAATTAGCATCAAGGAATTTTGCCATTGACTTGATGGCATTAGGAAGGAGACTGTAGAAATTAGAGATACATGATGGATACCATTCAGCTGATGCTTTCTAATCACCCTGTCTCTTTGCTGGCTAATGGATTCTCTTTCTCCATCACACAGAGTACAGTAACTTCTATGAGGTATGTGGTAGATGGATAAGCATGAAATCCGAAGCAACCTAATTATTTGAGACCCTGATTATTGAACGTATATTTGCAAATGAAGTCATTTGCTTATTCCTTTTATTTCTAATAAAGAAAGCATAAACTTTTATCAAAGTCTGTAATTCATAAACAGAAAATATTTCAGGACTGGAAATAACATTAGAAATAAACTCTGCCCCTCTTCCTTTTGCCTATTTACCTTCTTCTCCAAAGACTGAAGAAGCAGTTATGAAGAAAAAAAAATATTAGGGCATAGTTTAGAAGACACAGCTGTGCATGCATATATTCCCCTAGTAAGCTTTAGAAAATGCATGAAGCTGAGAAGAGGGGAAGGAAATAAAGCAGAAAGGAAGAAAAATAAAATGTAAAAGAAAGTAGTAAGACAGAAAGGGGAGTTTACTGTGTGCAGACTTTGATTTTCATTTGAATAGCACCAACTAGTCAAAATAAATGATAATATGAATGTGCTTTCCAAGACAGTGTGTTTGATTTCCACAAAAGAAAAGTGATTTCACTGAACTGTGTGGTAATAGGAGACACTTTATGTAAAAGGAATTTCTAAGAATAGAATGCTATTTGGACCTCAGATGAGAACGAAGAATACATTTTGACATATCATGTACCAGCTTTCAGTTTAATAGTATTTTATGCACACATTTCCTTTTTCTTAGAAACTGATTAGAATATACTTATATTTTCCATTTTTTGTTCTTTTTCCTGTATTTCTCTACAAAGCACTTTGTAAAGATGCATCAGGTTGTATTCAAAGACAGGCATTTATAGCAAGCTGTGAGCATTATTCTGAATGTATGTTCTCTGCTGGATGCCAAGCTATTGGGTTCTCTCTTAAAACCAGGTAGGTTGAATTTATAATAAAATAGAAAATAAACATGTAAAGTGACTATTTATATGCTATGGCAAAAAAGTCTGTGATTCAAATAGTATACATATATATGATTACATATGCATATATATGAATATTATGTATGTAAAATATGCATATATATATACACACACACACACATAAACAAAAAGACTGATTTCTTATCTAGAAAAGGTTTAAGGAATGTTAGCACAGCAATAATGGTTAATAACTGCTACATGCCAGGTCATATGTTATTTGCTATATTCACATTATTTTATTTAATCTTCTCAAAAAACTTACTAGCTGGATACAGATAACAATGTGTTTGTTAAGAAAAGAGATCAATGTTTAAATAGATCATGTATCTTTTTCATAATTCTGTAATTTAGAAGGGGCAGAGACAATACTTGCTCTAAAAAGATCCAATGCAAAAATAAACACTATTTTCCCCTTCAACAGCAACAAACAAATGAGAACTAGGGGAAAGTAAAAGTAGAAAAATAAGAGATAGACTTAAAATGAAGCCATAAATGAATCTAAATTATATATCACAAAATGCATTCTTTTCAAACAAGGGGCCACAGAACATTCTAGACTTTTTGAAACTCCACCTAAATTCTAGTCACATAGAGAATCATATAGAGTTGACATAGTTATGTATATTTTACAAATGTCATGGTATTTTTTATATCAGAAATAAATTTATTCTTAGAAATGAGACAATTACAAATTTCACTTCAATGTGTGTTTTAAAAGGAAGCTATGTCAAGTAAAGCATAATATTCTAAAACAATTATACAAGCAATAAGTAAAAACAACACAGAATATTTATTGGAGCATCCAGGTATAGATTTCCTGAGTAGAGCATGTTTGCAAGAAACTCCTCAAAACAAGGTTATCCTCACCAATACTTCTAACCTCACTGGAAGAATAGAGTGAAATATCTGGAAGAATGAACATACTGCTGTGATTCAAGCTCACTGAGTGGCAAAGATTGGATATGACAATTGATTCCAAGTACTTCCTATCACAGTTCTTACTCCGGTTGCTCAGTTGTGTCCTACTCTTTGCAACCCCGTGGATTGCAGCAGGCCAGGCCCCCCTGTCCATCACCAACTCACGGAATGTACTCAGACTCATGTCTGTTGAGTCAGTGATGTCATCCAACCATCTCATCCTCTGTCTTCCCCTTCTCCTCCCGCCTTCAATCTTTCTTAGCATCAGGGTCTTTCCCAATGAGTCAGCTCTTTGCACCAGATGGCCAAAGTATTGGAGTTTCAGCTTTAACATCAGTCCTTCCAAAGAATATTCAGGACTGGTTGGATCTCCTTGCAGTCCAAGGGACTCTCAAGAGTCTTCTCCAACTCCATAGTTTAAAAGCATCAATTCTTTGATGCTCAGCTTTCTTTATAGTCCAACTCTTATTTCCATTCATGACCACTGGAAAAATCATATCTTTGACTAGCCGGTCCTTTGTTGACAAAGTAACATCTCTGCTTTTCAATATGCTATCTTGGTTGGTCATAACTTTCCTTCCAAGGAATAAGCACCTTTTAATTCCATGAGTGCAGTCACCATCTACAGTGATTTTGGAGCCCAAAAAAATAAAGTATCTCACTGTTTCCATTGTTTCCCCATCTATTTGTCATGAAGTGATGGGACCGGATTCCATGATCTTAGATTTTTTCAATGTTGAGCTTTAAGCCAACTCTTTCACTCCCTTCTTTCACTTTCAAGTGGCTCTTTCATTTTTCTTCACCTTCTGCCATAAGGGTGGTGTCATCTGCATATCTGAGGTTATTGATATTTCACCTAGGAATCTTGATTCCAGCTTGTGCTTCCTCCAGCCCAGTGTTTCTCTTGATGTACTCTGCATACAAGTTAAATAAGCAGGGTGACGGTATACAGCCTTGACATACTCCTTTTCTTATTTGGAACCAGTCTGTTGTTCCATGTCCAGTTCTAACTGTTGCTTCCTCACCGGCATACAGGTTTTTCAAGAGACAGGTCAGGTGGTATGGTATGCCCATCTCTTTCACAATTTTCCACAGTTTATTGTGATCCACACAGTCAAAGGCTTTGGCATAGCCAATAAAGCAGAAATAGACATTTTCTGGAACTATCTTGTTTTTTCGATTATCCATTGGATGTTGACAATCTGATCTCTGGTTCCTCTGCCTTTTCTAAAACCAGTTTAAACATCTGGAAGTTCACAGTTCACATACTGTTGAAACCTGGCTTGAAGAATTTAGAGCATTACTTTACTACTGTGTGCTCAGTTCAGTTCAGTCACTCAGTCCTGTCCGACTCTTTGCGACTCTATGGACTGCAGCACGCCAGGCCTCCCTGTTGTGTGAGATGAGTGCAATTGTGTGGTAGTTTAAACATTCTTTGACATTGCCTCCCTTGTTATTGGAATGAAAACTAACCTTTTCCATTAGTACATACCCACTTGGAAAAAAAAAAAAAAAACTACAAAAAGTATAAAATAAATTTTGTATTACTCTAATTCCACCAATGTCCACCTCCTCCAGAACTAAACAGTGTTTTGATTTTTTTGGTAATAACTAAACATAAATTAAATAATATAACTTTAAATAACATGCCTCTTTCTCTCTCTCTCTCAAAGTCACTTAGTCATGTCCAACTCTTTGTGACCCCATGGACTGTAGCCCACCAGGCTCCTCTGTCTAGGGAGTTCTCCTGGCAAGTATACTGGAGTGGGTAGCCATTCTCTTCTCCAAGGATCCTACCAACAGAGGGATCGAACCTATGTCTCCTGCATTGCAGGTAGAAATTTTTTTAATGTCTGAGCCTCTAGTGAAGCCTAAATAACATCAGTATGCCTATTTAGCTCATCTCCTTCAAGCAATGATTTTGATCACTCTTTGCTTTGAAAATGAGGACATTATTTTTCCTTTCACATGCACTGACTTTTTAATCCCTCAAGTTTTGTTAGTTATTTCAATACTTCATATAATCAAAATTTATATTTTCTTTGTATTCAGTAATGCTAATTCCATCTTGGTTATGTTAGCAGAATTTCTAATCCTAGTAGATGGGCCACCTGCATCAGAACCCCCTTTCTGCTCATTGAAATGCAGATTCCTAGGTCTACATGTGGGGAACTAATTAAGTACTTCTGAAATTAGGAATAAGAATCTTCATTTGTAACTATCTCATTAAGTAGTTCTTATAAATACTAAATATCCAGAAATCTTTGGGGAGTTCAGTCCAAAACTGAAACCAGCTTTATATTTTAATATATAAAATATATACTAAATATGTGTCTTTTAGGGCTTCCCTGGTATTCGGCTGGTAAAGAATCTGCCTGCAATGCAGGAGACCTTGGTTCAATTCCTGGGTTGGGAAGATTCTCTGGAGAAGGGATAGGCTACCCTCTCCTGTATTCTTGAGCTTCATTGGTGACTCAGATGGTAAAGAATCTGCCCCCAATGTGGGACACCTAGATTCGATCCCTGGATTGGGAAGATTCCTTGGAGGAAAGCATGGAATCCCACTCCAGCATTTTTGCTTGGAGAATCCTCATGGACAGAGGAGCCAGGCGGGCTACAGTCCATGGGGTCACAAAGAGTTGGACATGACTAAATGACTAAGCGCAACACAGAATGCATCTATAAATGTTCTTCTATAGTACCAATAGAAAATACTGCAATGCTATACTATTAAAATCATTATCTCAAAACAGGATTTTATTGTATCAAGCTTTAATGCATTCTCTTTTGATTTCTTTCTGGTTTCCTTCGATTTTTAATCTTACTCAACTATCCAAGATTCACTTTCTTTCTGAGAGTACTTTTATGGGTGGTGCACATTCTTGAGTAATTTAATAAGATCATAAATACTAAACTCAAAGAGAATCCTTTTTTTTTATAACTCCTGAGCTTCACCAATAATTGAGCATCAAATTAAAGGGTCACATTTTTTTCTATCGTAACTGCAATTACAGTAATTCATTTTTTTCCACACCTGTGACTAATGATAAGCACTTCCAGACTGATGTTGTTCCTTTTTTGGTATCCTAATGTTGTATTGTATGTTTTTTTGTCCCTCATAAAGGCAATTATGCTCAAAGTTGTGGAATTTTCCCAGGTGATAAGGCTTTGGGAGAAAAAAGAGGATGTGCTCTCATAATGGAATAATTTCCTACACATATCACCGATTTGCTAATACAAAAAAGGCATGAAAATTGTTGAGGTCTATGTGTGAGATGAGTATGAGTACAAAATGAATTAACATTTTTGGAAAGTGATTTAAAATGCCATATATTTTAAAGTTAGCTTTTGTCATTTGACATTTGAAACTTTCATCTTTTAGCAATATTATTTAAATTTTATTAGCATTCTGAAAAATGAGTTATGATTCTTTCTCTTAAGATGTAATTAACCAGGGCCTCCCTGGCTATCCAGGAGTTAAGACTTCATCTTTTTATGCAGGGAGTACAGGTTCAATCCCTGGTTGGGTTGCTAAAATCCCACATGCCTCATGGCCAAAATACCAAAACATAATACATAATCAGTATTGTAACAAATTCAATAAGCTCATTAAAAAAAGTTAAAATTAGCCTAATTGCTTTACATTTCTATGATTTAGTTTCCTCAGTGCGTGTGCTTATTCGCTCAGTCCTGTCTGACTCTTTCGACCCCATAGACTGTAGCCTGGCAGGTTCTTCTGTCTATAGAATTTCCCAGGCGAGAATACTGGAGTGGGTTCCCGTCCTTCTCCAAGGGATCTTCCCAGCCAGGAATCGAACCCAGGTCTCTCGCATTGCAGGCAGACTCTTTATCGACTGAGCCATGAGGGAAGCCCTAGGGAAGTTTCCTCAGTACAATGACCCAAATGTATCTTAGGGTTTTCTTCATGATTGATTCAGGTTGAAGATTCAGAATGTTAATAAATTTCATTAGCTATGTAGATATTTGCTGTGACATTCATTCTCTTTAACATTAGATTTTAAACTTCTTAAGTTTCAAGTTATATAACTTGTCTAGTCTTCTAGCTAGAAAACTTACTGATTTATATAAAATTGTTTTCTAAAGTTTCTTTAAGCATATTCACTCAATTTCAGTGCAAAAAATTTATACCATTTTAGAGACATATTTTACGAATAAATAATATAACATGTGCAATGATTTAGAAGTCTGCCTTTTAAAATATGCTCATTTAACATTACTTTGATAGTTGTTTGAAGGGAAAATGATAGCACAGAATATTGTGCAGATGATAAGGCTTTGATCAGATTCTTTCTTGTTAGTCTGAGTGGTTGCATTTGGTTCTCAGAAAAATTTTCATGCATATCAGATAACCAAACAATTGCTTTACCCATTATGATATTGTGTTTTCCATTCCTTAACTTAATTTCTTGTAACAAGACTATTTTTCAGGGTATTGAAATTTTTTTATAATGAGGAGAAATGCATGCTCTGTTACTTCTTTACAAAGTCATTTACATTCAAATGAGCTCCTCCTCTTATACTTGTCTATTGTCTTCATTTTGAATACATTTCCATATTTAACTAAAATTTTCAGATCATATATTAAGTTCAAAAAGAATAAATAAATAGCTATATTGCAGTTTGGGAAATGTTGATAAAATATTAGTACTTACTCAGTTTCTATGAATTTCTTCAGAATCAGAGACTACACCTGTTGAAAATTAAAGAAATGAAATTGATTTGGCATATGAAACTAAGGAAGCACTTAAGAACTTATATCACACAGATACATTTTCTATGTATTGATTATTAATGCATGGGTGAGGAGTTTGAAAAATTCAGTTTGATTCAGTTTAATTATCTACTTTTTTTTTTTAATTTTTATTTTTTTATTTTTTTTTATTATTGTTTTTGCCATACATTGTCATGATATCACCATGGGTTTACATATGCTTCCCCTCCGGGTCCCCCCTCCCTCCTCCCTCCCCCCCGGGAAATCTCGCTGCACCAGTCCCGAGCATCAATCCTGGGCTGGCGATTGATTAGACACATGACAATTAACATGCTTCAATGCCCTTCTCCCATATCATCCCACCCTTACCCTCATCCACAAAGTCCACAAGTCTATTCTATACATCTGCGTTCCTTTTGTTGTCTCCCATGTTGGGTTCTCATTACTGTCTTTCTAAATTCCATATATATGTGTTAATATACTGTATTGTTGTTTTTGCTTCTGGCTTACTTCACTCTGGATAATGGGCTCCAGTTTCGTCCATCTGAGTAGAATTGCTTCAAATGAATTTTTTTTTAATGCTGAGTAATATTCCATTGTGTATATGTACCACAGCTTTCTTATCCATTCATCAGTTGATGGGCATCTAGGTTGTTTCCATGTCTTAGCTATTGTAAACAATGCAGCGATGAACATTGGGGTGCACGTGGCTCTTTCAATTCTGGTTTCCTCGGTGTATATGCCCAGCAGTGGGATTGCCGGGTCATATGGCAGGTCTATTTGCAGCTTTTTAAGGAACCTCCACACTGTTTTCCATAGTGGCTGTACTAGTTTGCATTCCCACCAACAGTGTAAGAGGGTTCCCTTTTCTCCACATCCTCTCCAGCATTTATTGCTTGTAGACTTTTGGATGGCAGCCATTCTGACTGGTGTAAAGTGGTACCTCATTGTAGTTTTGATTTGCATTTCTCTGATAATGAGTGATGTTGAGCATCTTTTCATGTGTTTGTTAGCCATTTTTATATCTTCCTTGGAGAAATGTCTGTTAAGTTCTTTGGCCCACTTTTTAATTGGGTTGTTTATTTTTCTAGAATGGAGCTGCAGGAGTTGTTTGTAAATTTTTGAGATTAATTGTTTGTCTGTTGCTTCATTGGCTATTATTTTCTCCCATTCTGAAGGCTGTCTTTTCACCTTGCTTATAGTTTCCTTTGTTGTGCAAAAGCTTTTAATTTTAATTAGGTCCCATTTGTTTATTCGTGTTTTTATTTCCAATATTCTGGGAGGTGGGTCATGGAGTATCCCGCTTTTGGTTATGGCAGAGAGTGTTTTGCCTATGTTATCCTCTAGGAGTTTTATAGTTTCTGGTCTTATGCTTAGATCTTTAATCCATTTTGAGTTTATCTTTGTGTATGGTGTTAGAAAGTGATCTAGTTTCATTCTTTTACAAGTGGCTGTCCAGTTTTCCCAGCACCACTTGTTAAAGAGGTTGTCTTTTCTCCATTGTATATTCTTGCCTCCTTTGTCAAAGATAAGGTGTCCATAGATGCGTGGATTTATCTCTGGGCTTTCTATTCTGTTCCATTGATCTATGTTTCTGTCTTTGTGCCAGTACCATACTGTCTTAATGACTGTGTATTTCTACCTAAAGAATCAAAAGACTTGTATATAGAAAACTATAGAACACTGATGAAAGAAATCAAGGAGGACACAAACAGATGGAGAAATGTACCGTGCTCATGGATTGGAAGAATCAATATAGTGAAAATGAGTATACTACCTAAAGCAATCTATAGATTCAATGCAATTCCTATCAAGCTACCAGAGGTCTTCTTCAAAGAATTAGAACAAATAATTTCTCAATTTGTATGGAAATACAAAAAACCTCGTATAGCCAAAGCAATCTTGAGAAAGAAGAATGGAACTGGCGGAATCAACCTACCTGACTTTAGGCTATACTACAAATCCACAGTCATTAATTATCTACTTTTTAATCAAGTTAATTGATAATAATTGAGCCAGCACTTTAGTTTTCTTATCTGGTTCAAATTTTACCTTTCTTAACTGATAGTCAGTCTTTCGTTAAAAAAAAAATACTAGCAACTATAACTCAGTAGAAGTTACCAGTTCTGTTTTAGGATATTTATGGTATGATTTTACTCTGAACACCAAAGAGATTCTAAATACCCCACACATGATATTCATCATGCACATACAAACAAATTCAGCTAAAAGATTATCACTAAAAAGTTATATTGATTCAACGTTACTTTTAAATTTCTTTTTTTAATATAATTATGATAATTGCTATTCAGTATTAGCTTAATATTTTCTGATTTTTATATATTGTTAGTTAAAAGATTAACAAACACTAATTGCAAGATATAAAAATGTACAAATTACATAAAAGGAGTTAAACTCTAGTCTTCATACTAAGTTCTCACACCCAGTTCTCTATTTATTGGCCATGTAGAAATATATACACAATTTATTGTTTATGCTAGAGGAAGCATGATCAAATACCATTATAATTCACAGTGTGTGTGCATGCATGCTCACTCATGTCTGCCTCTTTGCAAACCCATGGACTGTAGTCCTTCAGGCTCCTCTGTCCATTGAATTTTCCAGGGAGGAATATTGGAGTGGCTTCCCATTTCCTTCTTCAGGGCATCTTCCTGACCCAGGAATCAAACCCACGTCTCCTGCATCTCTTGCATTGGCAGGAAGATTCTTTACCATTGCACCACCTGGGAAACCTGGTAATTCATAGAGGGGACACCCCAAATAAACAAAATACCACTATGCACACACAAACACACACACACACACAGAAACAAACCTCTTATCTGGAAAGTCCTCTGATTTTGCCTCTAACTCCTACCAACCATGATCACAAATAAATCTTAACATTTCATTGGTTATAATATCTTAAATTTTCCTAAACAGAGTAAATCACAATATTGTTCATAATATGTGCAGGAGTAGCTCTTACATGTCTTGCAACTTGGGTTAAGTAATGCTTTTTGGCATAGTCTCCTCCCTTTTACTGTGTTCTGTTCATCACTTTCTCTGGGTTTGATTGATAACTTGGCTTCTGTGAATTTAATACCCTGATATTTTCCTCTAGCTATTGCCCTTTTCATAAAGCTAAAAAATCCTAGATGTTTGTTTGAATTTCTCTTGAGTGAAAGAATAAGAATTTATCCCCTGATCACACTAGTGATTAAAAAGATGCCCCTAATCCCCTTTCCACATAGGTTACTGCTTATCCATATGTGTGTAGTATGCACTGAGAGTGGAAATAGAAGAGAAAGATGAGTGGCAAAGATAATTTGTCTTGAAATGTCAAGAGCTTGACTTTTTTCCTTTCCGAATACATTCAAAATAAAAGATGATTTAGAGAAAATGGAGGTAACTTTCTAACTTTCAGAAAAATAGAATTATAAACAGTATTTATTTCCTAGAAAACAACTTGACAGTTGATAAAGAGCTACAATCATATGTTTTATGGAAAAGATATTACTTTTGGCATTATATAACAGTAAAATTATTAGACGTTCAAAGATTCAAGAACAAAAATGTTTTTTGCCACATTGTTTCTCATCCACATGCCTATGGATTGATCCTGATTAGATTAATTATAGAATAGCTAACTTTACAAAGGATTCAGTTAAGAGTGTTTATAAACAAATGCAAATAAGGGAGATTTCCAAACTGCCATATGAGAATTTATCTTAGGGAACTATATGCTATTTTGGCATTGTTAACAGTCACAAGTAGCCCTGGGTGAGGGGTAGCTGATTTTTCAGAATTATTCCACAAGGAAGTTATGATGACAGCAAATTTCTGACCCTTTCTGCCATACATGTTGACTTAAAATAAGCACATATAATGAAAAAATGTGACGCTGAATCTTCTATCCCTTTGTGTTTTTCGGAGTTCCCAAAACATCCTCTGTTTAAGGTTCACCTGAGACAAATGGGACGTGTTCCAGCTACAGTATTTATCCTGCCATCTATCAAGGCCATGGACTCAGGAATCCTCAAAAAAAAGGGTCAGAATACTGCCATTTAGGGATCAAGCCTAAGGAGCCTTTCCAGCATTACATTTTAAGATTCTCCCTGAATTTTTATACCATGCGAGTGCAATGTTGGGGGAAAGTCTCTACAATATTTTAGATAATCTGTTTATCTTCAAAACCATTTCTAACATTCATTTTGGGAATTGGCTGATTTCAACAATGAATGCCTGGTTCTAACATCCATTATATGAGGTAGCTGCTACAGATGGGGCATTGAGGTGCTAGCTTACTCTTTGCAGCAGCCTCTGTGGTTTGGTATTTTTAATATCTCCTGGTATGCGAATTACTGATTAATGAATTAACAACCCGTATAGCATAGCTTAGAAAAATACTATATCATCTATAGTGAATAATTTTACAGTTAACTGCACAATTAAAACACATACAGCACTAGGTTTAAAAGTCTATTAACTATATGCACGTATATATGTGTGTTTCTGTGTATGTATATGAAGCTTCCCTGATGACTCCAGGGATGAAGAATGTGCCTGCGAACAAAGACAGAAATATAGATCAATGGAACAGAATAGAAAGCCCAGAGATAAATCCACGCATCTATGGACACCTTATCTTTGACAAAGGAGGCAAGAATATACAATGGAGAAAAGACAACCTCTTTAACAAGTGGTGCTGGGAAAACTGGTCAACCACTTGTAAAAGAATGAAACTAGAACACTTTCTAACACCATACACAAAAATAAACACAAAATGGATTAAAGATCTCTACGTAAGACCAAAAACTATAAAACTCCCAGAGAAAAACATAGGCAAAACACTCTCAAACATAAATCACAGCAGGATCCTCTATGACGCACCTCCCAGAATATTGAAAATAAAAGCAAAAATAAACAAATGGGACCTAATTAAAATTAAAAGCTTCTACACAACAAAGGAAACTATAAGCAAGGTAAAAAGATAGCCTTCAGATGGGAGAAAATAATAGTAAATAAAGCAACGGACAAACAATTAATCTCAAAAATATACAAGCAACTCCTGTAGCTTAATTCCAGAAAAATAAATGACCCGATCAAAAAGTAGGCCAAAGATGTAAACAGACAGTTCTCCAAAGAAGACATACAGATGGATAACAAACACATGAAAAGATGCTCAACATCACTCATTATCAGAGAAATGCAAATCAAAACCACAATGAGGTACCACTTTACACCAGTCAGAATGGCTGCTATCCGAAAGTCTACAAGGAATAAATGCTGGAGAGGATGTGGAGAAAAGGGAACCCTCTTACACTGTTGGTGGGAATGCAAACTAGTACAGCCACTATGGAAAACAGTGTGGAGATTCCTTAAAAAACTGGAAATAGAATTTCCAAATGACCCAGCAACCCCACTGCTGGGCATACACACCGAGGAAATCAGAATTGAAAGAGACACATGTATCCCAATGTTCATCACAGCACTGTTTATAATATCCAGGACGTGGAAGCAACCTAGATGCCCATCAGCAGACGAATGGATAAGAAAGCTGTGGTATATATACACAATGGAATATTACTCAGCCATTAAAAAGAATACATTTTAATCAGGTCTAATGAAATGGATGAAACTGGAGCCCATTATCCAGAGTGAAGTAAGCCAGAGAGAAAAACACTAATACAGTTAATTAACACATATATATGGAATTTAGAAAGATGGTAGTGATGATCCTATATGTGAAAGAGCAAAAGTGACACAGATGTATAGAACAGTCTTTTGGACTCTGTGGGAGAGGGTGAGGGTGGGGTGATTTGGGGAATGGCATTGAAATGTATATTATCATATGTGAAACATATCACCAGTCCTGGTCCGATACATGTTACAGTGTGCTGGGGTCTGGTGCACTGGAATGACCCAGAGGGATGGAATCAGGAGGGAGGTGGGAGGGGGGGGTCAGGATTGGGAACACGTGTAAAACCCATGGCAGATTCATGTCAATATATGGCAAAACCAATACAATACTGTAAAGTAAAAATAATAATAAAAAAAATAAAATAAACTACAAGAATATTTTATAAAATGGAGGACTGTAGCAAATGAATATAATCTAAAAATTATGAATCACTATTTTGTACACCCATAATTTATGCAGTATTATACATCAACTATACTTCAATAAAAAATAAATTACTTTTCAAAAGAAAAAAAATGCAATGTGCCTTCCAATGCAGGAGATGCAGGTTTTATACATAGGTTGGGAAGATCCCCTAGAGAAGGAAAGGGCAATTCACACCAGTATTCTTGCCAGGGAAATCCCGAAGACAGAGGAAACTGGTGGGCTCCAGTCCATGGAATCACAAAAGAGTTGGACACAACTTAGTAACTGAAGATATATATATAAAGTGCGAATGTGTGTAACACATAATGTGTGTGTGTGTGTGTGTGTGTGTGTGTATACACATGCGCATTATAATTTCCACATTATGATTTCATGTATATTAAGATGTATAAAACAAAATATTGCTGGAAAATTTACAGAAAATGTTGACAATATTTGATTACTGATTACTTTTTATTTTATTCATTATAGACATATGTTTTATTATCTAGAAAATTCTTAACAAATACTATAGAATAAATAGGGAAACAAATTATTTTTACTTAAACTGAAAATGCATAGATTAGTGGAGGACAGCCTTATGAGTTGACTTGATTGTATTCGTTTGGGCTGTTACAAAAATACCTTAGATTGGGTGATGTAAACAACAGAAATTTTTCACAGTTCCAGAATATGGGAAGACTGAGATCAGGGTGTCAGCAGATTCTATGTCTCGTGAGGGTCCTTCCTGTTTTTGGTTTGCAGATGGCTGCCTTTTCCTTTTATCCTTTGGTGGAAGACAGAAAGAGAACAAATAAGCTCTCTCATGGTTGGTCTTATAAGGGTACAAATACCATTCATGCAGACTCCATCCTAATTACTTACCAAAGGCTTCAACTCCTACTACCATCAGACTGGGGATTAGGGCTTCACTACATGAATATTTAGTGGAGGCAAAAACATTCAGTCCATAACACTGATCCTTTGTATATACTTAAGAGTGAAGTAGTAATGACCTTTCTGTTGATTTCACCTTCAATTAGTAAATAGATGTGTCAAGCTTTTTTAAAGTATTTTTCTTTGTTTATTTGTTTCATTTAAGAAACAGTGGAACTGCCAAGGAAAATACAAATTAAAAACAAGAGACAATAGTCCTTGGTGAAAAAAAGGAAAAGAATTTCCTTGTCCTTCTTTTTTAAGAATATTTTAGTTTTGAAAACATGTAATTATAAATTATTTCTCTGTCTCTTTAAAATGTATATACATTTTTCTAAAAGCTAAATCCTTTTGCTAGATTTCTGACTCAAGAATGTCTTTCTCATGAACCTGAAAAGTGCCTGTTTCACCTACCCAGGGAAGATAATGTCCCTATTTCCCATTTTCTGTTGAAGGGTAGGAGTCTCACTTCAGCAGGCTTTAGACTTTGGTCTGTAAAAGTAACTCCTTTCATAAAGATATCAGAAGTTTATTATTTCATTGTTTAAAACCAACTGACAAGTGAAATCAATTACTAAGTTAGTGGAGGATAAATTATCTGTAACAAATAGTAGTGTCAAGTCCTCTTACTTGAGGACTAGTAATTCTTTATCTTGAGAACATATACCAAATGGATTGTACCTGCTTGATCCTGTATAAGCTTGAGATTTCTTTCTATGTTTGCAATCTTTTAGTAGATCACAATTGATGCACATTACACTCTAGTTTAATCTACTCAATAATAACATTGTTTCCTTTCTCTTCTACATTTGTAGAAATATCTGGGTTGAAAGAGAATTCTATTTTTAATTATGTTGCTCTGCTGTGTTCAGTCACTCAGTCGTGTCCAACTCTTTGTAACCCATGGGCAGTAGCTTACCAGGCTCTTCTGTCCAGGGGATTTCCCAAGCAAATACTGAAGTGGATTGCTATTTCCTTCTCTAGAGGATCTTCCCAACAAAAGGACTGAACCCATGTCTTCTGCATTGCAGGTGGATTCTTTAGTGTTGGGCCACCAGAGAAACAATTTTAATACATACCTTCACAATTTCTTTCTAAATATGTCTTTAAATTATTATTTATAAATAACCATCATTTCCCCTAAGAAATCAACAGCCACAGTAATATTGTTTTCAAATTAGCTTTCTTCTTGTTTTGGATTTGCATTTTACCATAGCATATATATTTTAATTACAAGATTAACAACAACAACAAAAAAAGATACAAAAGAATACACAGTAAGACATAAAGGGAGTTAAGGTCTACCTTCTCTCCCCTTCACACTCAGCAACTTCATTTTTCTGATGTTACCAAGGCAACCAGATGACATTTCTTTCCATACCTTTCTCCATGCTCCTATAATTTCATACAAAGCACTTTGTGAGCTATGCAATACTAGATTAAGTGGTGGTGATTTTAGACTGCCTTAAGTGTAAGATTTAATTATATAAAGTAAATTTACAAGGCTTTCTTTTCCTATTTCAGATATGGAGCTTTTGAAGGAGTCAGAAAAAAGGTTACACTGAAGAGTCAAGCAGAATGAAATTAAACAGGAAGGAAAATTTTATTCAAGATGGTTTCATTAGTCTTCAAGACTATTGTGGTAAGGGAGAGAGGATGAACTTAAATCCAAATTCATTGAAACAAAAAGCAGAGGAGTTTTGAAGCACTGGGATGAGTTAGTGGAAAAGTACTAGAAGGCATTAGTGGTGAGATTTGTCAATATAATTAGTCCTTCTGTGTTTGCTAATTGGTGCTTATCAAATTAGATATTGATCATCTCACAGAGACTGATATATTGAAACTTGGTCTTTCTAGCTCTTATATTTCAAAAAAGTGGTCCGTAATTCTTGAGAAAGACATGTCTAGATTATAATACTGGCATACGTTGGGAGATATTCATCTCAAAGAGGCCGAGAAAAACTTATAATTGCTCTAAAATAAATGTTCCAAGAAAGGGTAATATGGTCAGATGCCTCTACTAGGAAAGATGCATGCCTGAATTGTGGTCAAGTTGAGGAGAAAAATGAGGCCATCTTAGTAATATTTAATAGCCTGACTATATTTGGGAAGTGACCTGGTAGAAAAAGATAAAATTGTAACAAGCATCAGGCGGCAAATGTAACTACCCAATTAGCTCCCTTAAAAATATACACAATGCATTATAGACCTATGAAGCTCAAGTACTGAAGCCAAACTGATCAACAAATGGTAGCACAGAATGAGAAATCAAGGGGACTCTATGTCAGTAGCTGTAGCCAGAATAATGAATGAATTTATATCCTAAACTAGACTATAAAAGAGTCTATATTAAATTAAAATCTTCATTTTAACAATATGTATTAATAAGAATAAACCGTAATTATTATGTTTACCATTTTAAATAACCAAACACTTTTAATTTCCCCATGTGATCAATTTATTGTTTCACTGTCCCACTTATTCAAAATGGAAACAAATGATGTCTTTCTAGCCATCACTTCAGAAACAAAAGCTAAATGCGGCAATGTCAATAAATATTGATAGAACTTAGTTCAGTCGGTATAGTTTAATGATCTAATAAGCTACACTTCTTTGGACAATTCTTAATAGAACTATTTTAACTATGATTCATATTTCCCAGCTTCTTGTAACTAATCTTTAAATACATCTCTTAATCAATGTAAATATGAAAAACTCCTATCCATTGGCAGTTTTATAAAAGTATTAAATGTTTAGAAGACTTCTAATTATATATAAAATATTTTGATTATTTATTACTTGAACATAGAAATGAGCAATCATACATATATATATATCATTTCTCCCACAAATAATATCTGTTACTGGTCAATTTCATAATTGGCATAAGTGGTAAAGATACATTATACTCCTAGGCTCTGTACATTATTACAATGGGGATAGTACTTACTTTTTTAAGTTCTATTTTATTTTGTTCTGTTTGTAAAATACACAGAAAATTGCTCAACTTGAGGTCTATAGCCAGCAATTAACACCACTTAACAGCTGCTAAAATGGGTAATCGCCTGTTGTTATCTTCATGTGGCTTAATTCAAATGTTAATTGCTCTCTAAGCACTGATCATAAACCTACCACATCCCTTACAATCTGCAGACATTTTGAAGTAAAATAAATCATAGTTTTTTTGTGTGTTTGGTGATGGTAGCTATGGTGAGAGAGAAATGTTCAAGATTTTAATATTTGGACATGGTGAAAAGCAATGAGGCAACTTCCAAGAGGATTTATTATTATTGTGGTGCTGCAGTCAGATCACATACAGCCATGATGTCCACTGTGGTCCCCACTTAAACATTTAAAATGAGGCTAGTGTAAAGAAAAATGTGGTCTAAGAGTGAGACACACACTAGATTTCAAATACTTATTACTAAGAAAAAATGTAAAATAAATCTATAATGATATTTATATTGATTGCATGTTGAAATGCTGATATTTTCCTATCCTAATGTCACCAGGTGATGAAAAATTAATCATTCCATCTAGGAAAGAAATAGAAAAGTTTATTCATGCCAAATTTGAGGATTATAACCCAAAAAGATCATCACAAAATGCTTTGAGAACTGGTCCACCTGTAGAAGTCAAGGCAGTTATGTAAGTTTTCTTTTTTTTAGACAGAGGGTTATACATTACATGATGTACTATTGACAGTTTACACAATCCAGATCTAAGTGTCATTGTGGCTCCTTAGGAGATGAAGAAGAAACGCTATCTCTAAAGGAGTTGTCTTGTGGATACTAGGAGAGTCCCTTTACTGTTGAGCAGGTATTTATGCCAATGAAGGATGTTTAATGGATGCATAATGCAGACACACAATGCACAGTTGGGTGGGGAGTGGGGGTTAAGTGACAGAACATTTTTGTGTTTAAATCTTTCTTATCTTGCCATAAATTATGAATTTTATTCCACACTAGGTTAAATAATATATAGCACTAAAATTAATTTCGTAATTCATTTTATTCTGTTTAATATTGTTATTGAGTTGATACTCACTCTGCTTGCCACAAAATAGGCCAATGAATCTGAGAGAGGAAATGTTAAGGCAAGGAAGAGACTTTAATGGGGGAGCCAGTAGACCAAGATGGCAGGCTAGAGCCTCAAAATAACCATCTTTTGGGGATCTAGATGCCAAGTTCTTTTATAAATAAGAGAGAAGGAAGCAATGAGGAACTAAAGACAAAAGGCAGAATAGAGAGGGAGTTACAGTGGGGAAGTAGAGTAAAAGGGTCTTCAGCCTTGCAAAACTTGCCCAAGGGAATGCCCGGGCTTCAGAAGGCCTGAGTTCATCTCTTCTATTCACAGGTGAGCAGGGACAAACTATCTCTCCAAGAGCTGAACAAAGGCACATTAGTTTATAGTCAAGCAGACAGGCAGGGTTCTCCAGGCAAGCCACTGAGTATGATTATGATGATAAAAGCAAGTCAAAGAAACAGTTTCAAGTATGGAGTCAGAATTGGTTTCCTTCCTACAACAATGTGGCTACTAGAAAACTTAAAATAATATATGTGACTCGCATCATATTTCTGTTTCATAACACTGAAGTAGAATATGAACAAATTCCTAGGGTGTTAGAAACAATCATCTTGTGTTTCCTGCCATATGACCTCTGCTTTATGTTGAGAAGCATAAAAAATGGTAAGTAATAAACCCATATAGACCAACTAGTGACTATCAAAAGTCAAAACATCATTTATTTTAATTTAGTTATTGAAAGATAATTGCTTTACAGAATTGTGTTGTTTTTTGTTAAACTTCAACATGAATCAGTCATAGTACACATATATCCCCTCCCTTTTGAACCTCCCTTCCATCTCCCTCCAATCCCCCCTCTCCAGGTTGACACAGAGCTCCTGTTTGAGTCTCCTGAGTTACACAGTAAATTCCCATTGGCTATCCATTTTACATATGGTAATATAAATTACCATGTTACTCTTTCCATACATCTCACCCTCTCCTCATGTCCACGAGTTGATTCTCTGTCTCTTTCTTCATTGTTTCCCTGTAAATTAATTCTTCAGTACCATGTTTCTAAATTTCATATATATGCATTAGGGTATGATATTTATCTTTCTCTTTCTGACTTACTTCACTCTATATAATAGGTTCTAGGTTCATCCAACTCATTAAAAGTGACTCAAAGGCATTCCTTTTTATGGTTCAGTAATATTCCATTGTGTATATGTACCACATCTTCTGTATCCATTCATCCGATGATGGACACCTAGGTTGTTTCCATGTTCTAGCTATTGTAAATAGTACTGCAATGAATAATGGGACACATGCGTCTCTTTCAATTTTGGTTTCCTCAGGGTATATGCCTAGGAGTGGGGTTACTGGGTCATATGGAGGCTTTATTCCCAGTTTTTAAGGAATTCCCATACAGTCTTCCATAGTGGCTGTATCAATTTACATTCCCACCAACAGTGCAGGAGCACTACCTATTTTTCCACACGCTCTTCATCATTTATTGTTTGTAGACTTTTTGATGAGGGCGATTCTGATCAGTGTGAGGTGATATCTCATTGTAGTTTTGATTTGTATTTCTCTAATAATGAGTGATGTTGAACATTTTTTCACGTTTGTTAGCCATTACTGTGTCTTCTTAGGAGAAATGTCTGTTTAATTCTTTTTCCCACTTTCTGATTGGGTTGATTGTTTATCTAGTTTTTATTGAGTTGTGACAGCTACTTGTATACTTTACGGAATTACTTCTTTGTCAGTTGTTTCATTTGCTACTGTTTTCTCCCATTCTGAGGTTTTTTGGTTTTGTTTTTGTTTTTGTTTTTTCATCTTGCTTATAGTTTCCTTTGCTGTGCAAAAACTTTAAGTTTAGTCAGATCTCACTTGTTTACTTTTGTTTTTATTTCCATTATCCTACTAGGTGGGTCATAGAGGATTTTGCTTTGATTTATGTCATTGAGTGTTCTGCCTATGTTTTCTTCTAAGAGTTTTATAGTTTCTGGTCTTAAATTTAGGTCTTTAATCTATTTTGAGTTTATCTTTGTGTATTGTATTAAGAAGTGTTCTTCCAGTTTCATTTTTTTACATGTAGCACCATTTATTGAAGAGATTGTCTTTGCCCTATTGTATATTCTTGTCTCCTTTGTCAAAAATAAGGTACCCATAGGTGCATAAGTTTATTTCTGGTTTATCAATCTTGTTCCATTAGTCTATATTTCTATTTTCATGCCAGTACCATACTGTCTTGATGACTAGCTTTGTAGTATAATTTGAAGTCAGGAACTTTGATTCCTCTAGCTCAATTCTTCTTTCTTAAGACTGCTTTGGCTATTTGGGTCTCTTGTGTTTCCATATGAATTGTGAAATTGTTTGTTCTAGTTTCTGTGAAAAATGTCATTGGTAATTTGATAGGTAACACATTGAATCTGTAGATTGGGTTTGGTAATATAGTCATTGTCTCCATATTGATTCCTCCTACTCAGGAAGATGGAATATCTCTCCATCGTTTATGTTGCCTTTGATTTCTTTCATCAGTGTCCTATAATTTTCTGTGCATATTTCTTTGAGTTAAATAGAGGTAGGTGAAGAAGATTGATATACATTAAAGATTAACTGCAAGGGGAAAAGAACAATAAAAAAGAAGCAAACAAAGGAATAAATGTATAAAAATAATAATAGGTTTAATATATTAAAATTAAAAAAATAGAAAAGAAAAAAAGGAAAACTCCACAGAGCTGCAAAAGCCCAATCTAGAGGCAGAGGTTTATAACAATAATAAAAAATATGAATAAGAAAAAAAAGAAAACCTCAAAAGCATAATTGGATTTCTTAGTGCCAATAAAATCAACAGCTACAACAGAAAGGGGGAAAGGGGGGAAAAAATAAAAAAAAATAATCCAAAAGAGTCTACAGAACAAGTCAAAAAAATACGAATAATAAATGTTTTTATTATATTACTGCTGTCAGAGTCCTTTCCCTCACTGGGAGTCACAGTCTGCCTCGCCTTCCTAGGATGCTCTCCTTCTCTGTGTTGCTCTCTAGACCTGCTGTGGGGGCAGCTCAGATTCTAATCTGGTCCTATTCCTGTGTGTTCTTGCCTCCAACGTCCACAACTATCAGAACCAGTGAACTTTCTTTTGTGGGAGCTCTTGATGGCCTTTTATATATTCCATAGACACAGAGTCTACCTAGTTAATCATGTGGATTTAATCTGCAGCTTGTACAGCTGTTGGAAAGGTTTGGGTCTTCTTCCTTAACCACACTGCCTCTGGGTTTCAATTGTGGTTTTATTTCCACCTCTGGATGCGGGTCATCCACTGGAGTTTGCTTCTTGAGGCTGCCCTGGAGGACTTGGGCTTGCCCCTGTGAGGGCCAGGGATGGAGGTGTTGCAGCTGCTTGGGTCCTAGGGATTCTGGCAGCACCAGGTACTCAGGGGAGTTGGCGGCTAGGGCAGCAGGAAATATAGTGCTCTAGAAGGGTGTGGCAACCACTATTGGCCAATACACTCCAGTATTCTTGCTTGGAGAACCCCTTCCCTGGCAGAAAAGCCTGGCAGGCCACAGCCTACAGGGTTGCAAAAAGTTGGACACGACTGAAGTGACCCTGTGCACATAGATGCAACACATTTTTTGCCTGAGGCAGCTCTGCCCCAGTGAGAGTTGAGCATGAAAGTGGTGCAGTTGCTTGGCCTGCGGGGACCCTGGCGGCGCCAAGTATGCAGGGACACGGACTGCCTGCACTGCAGGAGTTATGGCCCTATCAGAGTCTTTTTTTTGAGCCTCCTGTAGCTAGTGATCAGAAGTCTTCTTTGGCCAATGGTTCTCTGGAGCTCTGCCCATTCAGGCACATAGAGCCCCCCCCCCCCCCGGCTGGAGTCCTAATCTGTAGATTGGTGCATCAGGTACATAAAGGGGCACCCTGGGTGGGGCCCTACTCTGTAGTTCAGTGCATCAGGCATTTGATGGGCCAGGCTCTCTATTGTTCAGCTGCCGATGCTGGCGTGTGGAGAGAGGCTATGGTGATGGCTCCATCCCCTACTCATGACTCAGCAATATCTCCTTGCTTCCATGGCTGCCTGGCTTTCCTCCACAGGCATTTCCCACCATGACCTCCTCCCTCACACCCCCTCTGTCCATCTCTCCCCAGTCAGCAGCCCTTGCCCTGGGATTGCTCCACAATCCCTAAACTCTAGCTGCCAGCTGCTGTGCCTTCCAGGGGACCTGTTTCCCTGTCCTGGGTATGTATGGCTGAGGCTAGGACTGTCTGATGCTCATTCCATGTAGGCTGCCACAGATCAACTGTTTCACTCTCAGGGTAAACTGTTTCTCCTCTCACTCCATGACGGGGTTGCCCAATGTGGGGATTGTACCCCTGCTTCATTTCCCCCACTGGCTGAGGGCAGGTCCAGTCCTACTAACACTCTTGTTTCCCCTTCTAGTTCCTGTATCCTACCACGTTTTGTGTGGCTCTATATATTTTTTTTCCACCTGTCAGGTACCCCTGTCCGCTCTCAGCTGGCATTCTACATGCACTTCTGTGTCTGAAGGTGTATTCCTGATGTATATGTGGAGAGAGATGTACTCCATATCCACCTACTCCTCCGCCATCTTATTCTCCTCCAATTTTTTTTTTGTTTGTTTAAGGAAATCAAATACTTTCTGTTCTTTTAAAAATTAAGTTAAAATACAATCCCCAAAGTGAACTAAACTTCAAAAACATAAAGGATAAATGAAGCTAGGAAATGTCACTAAGAGAATTAGAGCAGGCTGTAATTAATCAATTATTGAATAAAGGGAAGGAAACAACATGCATTTTTAAAGCTAGTTTTAATAAAATACATTTAATTGTGTGCACTTTGGAGCCTTCACTAGGCAGTGGAACCAAGAGTTCCATCTGTGTGTAATTTTAAATGAATGTAGATCCTCCCTACTTTCCCCTTTGGCTCCATGGCTAATGAGAAAATGGAAAATGTTTTGATCTAAATAGTCTTGTTTGAATATAACACTATTGATTTCCTTATGACTCACTCTTCATTTTAGTGTCTTGAGAGACAAGAGATCTTATTGGATGAGACATTAAGCTGAAGTCCTGACTATTTGTGGTCATTAAGCATCACAGGGCACATTTTACTAGAGAGTAGGATGGTTAGCTTACTACACTTGGGCTCAGTTCCAATCTATGTAAGGACAGCCTAATGCCCTAAATTCTCTGGTTTCTACAAATAAGAAATAGTTTCCTCTCAAGCCCCATACCACAAACTGCAAAGTTCTGGCTATTTTCTATTAAACTCTTGCCAATTTTCACTCTAAAAATGCCTATATTTGAGTTAACTCAATGTATATTTCAAAATGTGAAATCTTACCTTATATTATCATTGATATTCCATAGTGAATTAAGTTAATTTTATCATTATATATAATACCATATTATATATAATGATAAAGACATAAGTTTGAGGCTTCCCAAGTGGTGGTAGTGGTAAAGAATCTGCCTGCCAATTTAGGAGACAAAAAAGATGCAACTTCAATCCCTGGGTCAGGAAGTTCCCCCAGAGGGTGGAATGACAACCCACTCCAGTGTTCTTGCCTGGAAAAACCCATGGACAGAGAAGTCTGGCAGGATATGATCCTTAGGGTCAGTTGTAAGGAGTTGGACACGATTGAGCGACTGAACTGAACTGAAGCAACTTAGCACACACCCACAAAGACATGATTTAGAAATATGGTAGAATGTGTACGACTGTCTAGTCTATTTAAGTGAAAGAATATTGAGTATCTACTCAGTAAATATGTTATACTACACAGTAAAAATGCAAACAACTGGTCGCTGTCTTCAAGAAGCAAAAGGTTTGATAAATGAGACAGTTATGTAAATAGGTATTTTCTGTATTGAATGGTAAAAATTACAAAAGTTTTAAATAAAGATAATGTGGAAGACAGTTTCCTAACTCCACAAAGGATGGTTGTGAAAAAGAGGTCATGTGAGGTGGTCATATGTTTCTTATTTTAGTTTACTTATAAAAAGAAGAAGATGAAGAGAAATTAAGTGTAGGAAAGAAGTAAAGAGAAATGAATACAGAGGAAATAATATTAGCAAGGTCAGAGAGCCTTGATGTGGAATGGAACATGAAATCTTTATCAATGATTGTGTTCTGAGAATAAGTAAACAGAGAATAGAAACAAAACTATGTAAGGAAGAAACAGATCAAGAAGACTTGGATGTTATCTGTTTTTCTTGGTATCTACAGATTATTTGTTTTACTTTAAAATATGTCTGTTCTAAAATATAAGCCTTGAGCTCCTCTAACTCCAAAGAAGAAAACCTTGGTGTCAGATTTGCTTCAAGTGAAGCCTAGCAGAGTAAGAAATTTTATGAACAATGAAAACTATTAAAGAGGTTTAAGTAGGAAACATGTCAGAATTACATGCTAGATATGTAGTGTAAATAAATAATTTTTATAATTATGATAATTACAAAAGGGTAGTTTTGAAACTGGCAAAACGTTTTAAATTATAAGACTAACTAGAAATGATAAGACCACAGCTAGCAGGAGAGCCTACTGGTAGAGTGGTTACTTTTCTTGGAACATGACCCCAAGTTTTACAAGGGACGAACAAAGACTGAAAAAAAAAGCCTGAAAAATGTTTGTTTTTCATACACTGTAACAGATAATTTGCACCTAGGGGTAGACCAGGATTTTTAGAAAAAGCTAAACACTGAAGAAATGTTATTGCCCCATTTTCTAAAATGCTTTCTAAATTTTGTAGTTGCATATATCTGTATATTTCATCTATTCCAATTTTTTATTACTGTTTCATCTTTGACAGGTTTTATCCAATTATTGGATAATTCAGAACTGTTTATGTTAATATAATATTGCTTACATATTTGAAGGTGCTTCCAAAATATTCTTTTTTTTTTTTTTATCTTATTTGCTTCAACATCAACTGTACTGATTGATTCAAATTTGGTCATTTAGG
This sequence comes from Antilocapra americana, assembly GCA_007570785.1. Classification (NCBI taxonomy): domain Eukaryota; kingdom Metazoa; phylum Chordata; class Mammalia; order Artiodactyla; family Antilocapridae; genus Antilocapra; species Antilocapra americana. The sequence goes on from ML663009.1 coordinate 37,694,850, forward strand.
GCCTGACCTTCAATTAATAGAAGGAATAGCTTCATGGTTTGCAGGGAAGAACCATGAACCAAGAAGCCTTAATCTAACATAATTGTTAATGGAATTGAGAGCAGCAACGATTAATATTATTCTGTGTATTACATTTACTGTTTTATGTAACCAAGTACACTGCTCACTTACTGGGAGCAGGTAATGATTACCATCATTCTAGAGAGGTAAATGTTTTCTCTAGGGAAAAAAGCTCATTTATTTTATGTAAGTTTATTTAAAAAATCTCTATCAGTTTGCAAGGACTTCCATAATATATACTAGAGATTGAGTGGCTTAAACAATTGAAATCTTTTTTCCCACAATTCCAGAGGCTTGACATTCAAGCTTAAGGAGCCATCAATGCTGGTTTCTTTTGAGATCTCTTTTTCTTGGCTTGCAGATGGTCTTTTTTCTTTGTCTTCATATGGTTCTTTTTATGTTTGTGTCTGGGTTCTAATGTCTTTTGCTTATAGGAACTCCAGTCATTTTAGAATAAGGACCACCCATATGATTCATCTTACAATAATTACTATTTTAAAGGTCCTATCTCTGAATATAATCAAATTTAGAGGTACCAGGGAGTAGGATTTCAACAGGTGAATTTGAAGGGAAAACACAACCCAGTCTATGTTGCTGTTGTTCAGTCGCCAAGTCATGCCCGACTCTGTGACCCCATGGACTGCAGCATGCCAGGTTTCTCTGTCTCTCACCATCTCCCAGAGTTTGCCCAAGTTCATTTCCATCAAATTGGTGATGCCATCAGACTGTCTCATCCTCTGTCAAACTCTTCTGCCTTCAATCTTTCCCAGCATCAGACTCTTTTCCAGTGAGTCAGCTCTTGGCATTAGGTGGCTGAAGTATTGAGTTTCAGTTTCAGCGTCTGTCCTCCCGACGTATGCCCAGGGTTGATTTTCTTTAAGATTGACTGGTTTGATCTCCTTGCTGTTGAAGGGGCTCTCAAGAGTCTGTGCTGGCACCACAGTCTGAAAGCATCAGTTCTTCAGTGCTCTGCCTTCTTTATGGTCCAGCTCTCACTTCTGTGCATGACTACTGAAAAGAGCATTCGATATGGAACTTTGCAAAGAGATGTCTTCGTTTTAATATGCTATCTAGGTTTGTCACAGCTTTCCTTCCCAGAAGCAATCTTCTTCTAATTTCCTGGCTGCAATCACCATTTGCAGTGATTGTAGAACCCAAGAAAAGGAAATGTGTCACTGCTTCCATTTGTCTTGAAGTGATAGGACTGGAAGTCCTGACCTTAGTTTTTTGAATGCTGAGCTTTAAGACAGCTTTTTCACTCTCTTCTTTTACCCTCATCAAGAAGTTCTTTAGTTCCTCATCGCTTTCTGCCAACCAAGTGGTATCATCTGCTTATCTGAGGTTGTTGATATGTCTCCTGTCAATCTTGACAGCAGCTTGTAAGTCATCCAGCTCAGCATTTTGCTTGATGTGCTCTGCATATGAGTTAAATAAACAGGGTGACAAGAAACAGTCTAATTATACCCCTTTTCCAATTTTGAACCAAATCCAGCCTATAAAAGCATCTAAACACAAAAATATTTTAAAACCGAATTTAAGCCATGAAAGTCTTAATAGTCAGAAAGGTGACATAAATCATCACTGAGAAAATAATGCTTTATTATATCCATCCATGTAATGTGCTTCGGAGAAGGCAACAGCACCCCACTCCAGTACTCTTGCCTGGAAAATCCCATGGACGGAGGAGCCTGGTGGGCTGCAGTCCATGGGATTGCTAAGAGTCGGACATGACTGAGCCACTTCATTTTCACTCCCATGCATTGGAGACAGAAATGGCAACCCACTCCAGTGTTCTTGCCTGGAGAATCCCATGGTCGGAGGAGCCCGGTGGGCTGCCGTCTATGGGGTCTCACAGAGTTGGACACAGCTGAAGCGACTGAGCAGCAGCAGCATGTAATGTGCTTAAAAAGGTACCTCTGAGAGAAATCTTTCAAATTGTTTTTGGAGTAGGAAAGATTGTCAAATGATTGACACATAGGAGGTGATTCAAAAACACAACAGTCAAAATTAACGAAGGGAAAAAGAACATGGAAGAAAGAATTCAAGAAAAACAAATTTACTTGTGATATGATATCAAACCAGTTAATTATGAGGTTCTGGAGACAAACAAACATGAACAGAGATAGGTGCTGGAAAGCTAAGAATTTGTGGTTTATTCGTGATGCAGTGGAGAAACTTGAGCAGACAAACAGGAAGAGAAATGATTGCTTATTGTAAGATTTTGGAAAGCCTGAATTAAATGGGCCAGAATGGGAGGGAGGATGTAAACAATAAAGTCAGTGCAAAGAGCTTACCATACCTCTGTATATGATGATCTGATGAATTAGAAATAGCTGACTATGAAGCACTGCTTGGGATATGCCCATAATATTCATTAAATATTGAATACTATTATGTACCCAACACCAGACTGAGTAGTTTATAGCCACTATTTTAATCTAATTTCCACAGCAACTCTGACATTTGGTGATTTACCCTCGATCACAAACCAGGTAAGAGCAGAGCTTGCACTGAAGTCCTGGCTCATCTTCTCCACGGTCCATGGTCTTCATTGCTATGCTCTACTGGTCATAAGTTGCAAGAGCTACAAAAGTGGGTTTGAATCTTTTCTGGGAGAGTAGAATAAAGATAAAAAACAAGAGACAAAAAATAAAATTAGGCTTAGCATCTAACTTAGATTATCCCACTCAAGTCTCACTATAGTGTTAGAAGTGAGACCATTGCTAAACATTTCAAAGATGTGAAAACAGATGCATGAAACAGTGAAAAAAGAAAAAAAAAAAAAACTTGCCAAAGGACACCCACAAGTAATAGGTGGCAGAACTAGGACATAGACCCAGGCATTAAGATTCTAAGGCCTGCTAATATATCTACTATATCCAAGGTGCTACATAATCTAAATAGTAAGATTATCAACTTCCACTGAAATGCTAATCTGAAGGAAAGGTGACAAGACAAGGTTAAAAAAAATAAGGGACCTTTTCAGACACACTGGTTGGGAAAACCAGCTCTTCCAAGAGAAGTATCCAGATTATTATATTCCTTTCTTCATCCATTCACTTTGAAATTGATTATATATATGGTGTCCCTGATGGCTCAGATGGTAAAGAATCTGCGTGCAATGCAGGAGACCAGGATTTAATCCTTGGGTAGGGAGAAAGATCCCTTAGAGAAGGGAATGGCTACCCATTCCAGTATTCTTGCCTGGTGAATTGCAAGGACAGAGGAGCCTGGCAGGCTTGCAAAGAGGTTGGGTTGCAAACAGTCAGACATGACTGAGTGACTAACACTTTTACATATGAAAGTAAAACTGAAGTGAAAGTGTTAGTCACTCTAGTTTGCCAGGGTTGCCGTAACAGAGACAACACACTGGATGGTTCTAAATAGCAACTTATTATCTCACAACTTTGGACTCTGAAACTCTAAAGTCAAGGTGATAAAAGGGTTGGTTATTCCTAAGGACTTGAAAGAGGATCTTTTCTATGTTTTTTATTTGGCTTTCAGATAGCCATTTAACATGTTTACATGGCCTTCTCTTTGTGTGTGTGCCTGTATCCTAATTTCTTTTATGAGGGACCAGTTACACTGGATCCTGGACCATCTTAATGACCTCATTTTAATTCGATTAGCTCTGTAAAGAGCCTGTCTCCAAATGAGGTACTGGGTGTTACAAAGTTGAAAAACTTTCTTGGGAAATTCTTCAGCTAAATACTCAAGTTCAGTACTTACCAAATCTGCTTCCACATCAACATAATATTCAGTTCAGCTAAGTTTTCTCCATTATATAGAAAGAAACTCCTTCCTTCCATTTTGCATAAGATGTTCCTCATTTCTTTCTGAGCTCTCATCAGAAGAACCTTCAACATTTATACTTCTACCTGTATTCTGCTTAAAACAATACTGGAATTTTCTTCCATGTTCCTTACTTTCTCCTGAGTCCTCACTGGTGGTTTATAACAACCATATTTCATCCAGTAGCCTGTGCAGGGGAATATAGGCTTTTTCTATTATGCTTCCTAAAATGTTTCCAGTCCCTACCCATTATGGAATTATAAACCATATAATAGGCTTATATTACATATTTTAGGCACTTGTTACATCAGCATATAGCTTCATGATATGAAAATAGTTATTGCAGAGAAATAGCCTATATGACTGTGGAGGTTGGCAAGGCAAGTTAAAAATCTGTGTTTCAGGCCCCCCAGGAAAGGTGGATTAGAACTTTCAGGCACAAGCTGAAGCTGTCAGAGGAGGCTGAGCAGTAATGCAACTTACACTATCACATCTTGATAATGAGCTCTCTTCCTTTCCATTGTGTGGAAGCTACTGTTTATAAAGTAAAATACTTTTTCACCTTAATTCTAGAGAAAGTGAGCATCAGTACTAAGCATCATCACACATTGATTTATGTGTCCTTGTAGATAGGGGATATTCTTTTCTTTTTTTAAGAAACTAAAATTTTGAGTAAAGAAAATAAAGATTATACTCTGGAGATTTACTGAAAAATCTACAGAGAAACAAATATGCTTAGTAGTTGATATTCAGAAGAAGCCAAGAGACAAAGTTTTTTTGTTTGTTTGTTTTTGCTTCTATTTTTGATAGGATAAGTTTTCTCTCCCCAAAGTTGTCAAATCAAAGGAGTATGTTCTGTGAATAGAAAGGAGAAAGAATGCCATAGTAAGGTAAATTTTGTCCTCACAATAAGTTTCACTAGAGGAGTAGAAGACCTAGGAGCTGAAACCAGCATTGAGTAATGAATTTCAAGGAATTAAGGAAAGAGCTACATTGACTACCCAGATAAGATATTCATTTTCTTGTGTCAAGGTGACTCAAGTAAAAAGCACTCTACTATGGAAATGTGAACACTCCCAGAAGATAAAATGTCCAGTTTTAAGGGTTTTCCATGTCCATGGAGTAAAAAGCCAGCCATTGTAGTAAATGAATATATTATAAAGGAATGAGGTGAGACCAAAATCAAGATATGTCTTTACTCTATCACAAGGAATGATTGTTCAGCACAACAAAGATTAGACAGATATACAGACAAATTGATCAATTTTCAGATAAATGCTTTTGTAGTCTAAATAATCTTAAACTCAAAATTCTTTTTTAAAATATCTAATTTTTCTGTCAACTTCTCCAAATGCTTCTATTGTGGCCTTTTATTTACCAGAGCAGTGATTTAGAAAAGGATAACCTTACAGCTAATTCATATTATAATTTTCTTTACACAACTTGTTTTGTGTAGGGAGAAAATCATGAAATGTGCTGATGGCAACAGTGAGGTCAAGAAGGATGGAAGGAGAGAAGAGATTTAGCCTTGGGATTGTGGCCAAAGAAAAGGGTAAAGGGGTTGTTGTTTCAGTTGAATACACACAGAAAAAAAAAAAAAAAAAACAAATTAAATATGTCAAGGAGAGAGTATTAGAGGATAAAGCAGAAAGTATGTGAAGCAAGCTTTGAAGAACTAAGGATACACCTAAATATTCTTATACTTCATGTTGTCCTACCAAAGTAATAAATATGCAAGTGGAAGAATTTTTAAAGCTACAAAAATAATGTTTAAATAAACAACAAAACAATTTTGCTTCACATAAAATCTATTTAGCTATTTAAATTTTATTTAAACAGTTTATGTAGAGAAAAATAGATGTACTGGTTTCAGAAGACAAAAAAGATGAGGAGTCATAGTGAATTTTTTAAAGTGTATTAACCACTTCTAAAAACATATGTTCAGTATTAAAAGAAGAAAAGAGAAAAGAAGAAAAACATCCATATTTCAATGATTGAAAAATGTGACATTTTAACTCTTGGGTTGGTGAAAAAGTAATTGTGGTTTCAGACCACAAATTTTAAGCCATTATTACTAGAGTCAAATGCATTTTTATATTAACCAAAAAAGGAACCATGGCAAATCAATACATTTTTGCCAATGAGAAATAAGTTTGTTTTTCCTGTAGCATAAAAATATATACTTTGGGATTCAATGAACACTTGGAAAGCATTTTCTACCTCCTGTTGTTGTGGGAGCATTTTCCCTGCAAAATTTTGTTTAGATGCTTGAAGAAATGATAGTCCATTGGCAAGAGATCAGGTGAACATGGCAGATGAGACAAAATTTTGTAGCCCAGTTTGTTCAACTTTTGACGCATTGATTGTGTGATGTGCAGTTGGGTGCTGTCTTGGGAAAGAATTGGGCCCTTTCGGTTGCCCAATACTCACTGCAGGCATTGCAGTTTTCAGTGCATCTCATCAGTCTGTTGAGCATACTTCTGAGATGTAGTGATGTTGCTGGGATTCAGAAAGATGTGGTGGATCAAACTGGTAGCAGACCACCAAACGGTGGCCACACCTTTTTTTGGTGCAAATTTGGCTTTGAGAAGTGTTTTGGAACTTCTATGTGACCTGATCATCACTGGTTGCTGTATAAAATTCACTTTTCATTGCATGTCACAATGCAGTTGAGAAATTGTTCATTGTTCTTGCAGAGAATAAGAGAAGACAACACTTTAAAAAGACACTTTTTTGATTTGTGATCAGCTCATGAGGCACCTGCTTAGTGAGGTTTTTTCATCTTCCCAATTTGCTTCAAATACCCAATGACCATAGAAAGGTCAATGTTGAATATTTTAGCAATGTCTTGTCTAGTTGTAAGAGGATCAGCTTCGATGATCCTCTCACTTGGTGCTTATCAACTTCCAATGGCCAGCTTCTGCACTCTTCATCTTCAAGGCTGTTATCTGCTTTGCAAAACTTCTTGAACCATCACTGCACTATAAGCTCATTAGCATTTCCTGGGACAGAAGCATTGTTGATGTTGCAGGTTGTGTCTGTTACTTTATGATCCATTTTGAATTCAAATGAGAAAATCGCTCAAATTTGCTTTTTGTCTAATATCATATCTCTAGTCTGAAATACACATCAAATAAACAGCAAGTAATTCCATTAGCAAAAAAATAAATAAATAAAATAAAATAAATAAAGTGATAAATGTGCATTAAAATTATGTATAACAGAACAACATTGATTTAAGAATGTACTCCAATATCAAATAGTGCATTTCAACAATGCAAAACCGCAATTTCTTTTGCACCAACCTAAAAATTTCCCGTATATTACAGTGATTTTCCTTTGTGTTAAACTTGTGAGAATTTTTGTTTAAAATTGTAAACTTGGCAAGAGAATGAATGTCAGTTTTCTAATCCACTTCTTCTCTCCATGTCTTACATTATTATCTAGTGCTTACACACACAATCCTTTCTTTACTATTGATTGGATGTTCAGCGGTATCTTCATTGTTGTACGTCTTTACCATTAAAGGAGATCAAGATTTCCTTCCCCCTAGTGATTTCCAGCATTAATCTGCCTGGCTCATAAACTCCAGGTCATTTTCTTAAAATTTCACTCCATCACATTAAAAAATACTTACCAGGAACTGTTTAAAAGCCTGTTAGAGAAAGCGGTATGAAGGAAGCAGAGATTCACATAGAAGATGTATCTCTTTGCCTGTGTGCTTTTATTGTCTGAGGAGGTACAAGAAATCATATACTATCTAAATATTGATTATTCTTATTTACCTATTATAACAACTATAAGGCAATAAAGTTTATAAGCAAATACAATTAGCATAAGACCTAAACACAGAGCAGGGACAATTCTCTAATGTCCCTACCATAAGCAGAGATAGGCATAAAGGACAGACAGCTAGTCAAATTATTTTCAAACCTTGTAAGTAGAAAATATCTGTATTAGCTTTTAATCTATACTCAATCTCAGGATCAGTAAGTCATTTATAATCCTATTTCATGATACTGACAAGTCTTCTTTTGCAATTTCTATTTATTACCCTCCACCCCAAATAAAAGTTTTATTTGTTGTTGTTTTTTTATTAAAAATTTCCTTGGCTTCAAACAAGCAATATATCTTTAATTTTAGAATATTTTATTTAATAAATAATATGGCAATAATATTATAGAAGATTCAATAACCTCTAATTAATTTTTATTACTACTATACATTTTTATCTATTTATCTTGACATTTTTCACACAGATTCATCCCTTTTGCTACTATAGTTGTGCATTTTGATTTTTTTTGTGATTGATTTGAAATCTCAATTATTTTTTTAAAAATGACCTATTTCTTTGTTATTGTGACTTTATTAGCTAGATAAAATAATTTTCATCTATTTGATGTGTCATGTTTTTAATAATTTCATTCCTCCATTTAGAAATAACAAACTCAAAAATTAAGTGCTAAAATAGAACAAATTGATAGCTTGAGAACTGTGTATATTGCCAACATTATAGAACTGAAATAATTAATGTATCTTCTGTAACACATTGTGTGTCTCAGTACAGAGGGGGCTTTACATCACAGTGGTTACCTAGTAGCTTTTGACTAAATGGGGTTACTACAACAAGGTTTGACAAGCTATGGTCCTTAGGAAGGATGCCTATTTGAGTTAATAAAGTTTCTTGAGTAGTTGAGACAGAAACGTCATGATCTACAAAGCCTAAACTACCATACCGATGTTAGGACTAACCCCTAACATATTGTCTTAGGCTTGTAGAGTAATGACAAAAGATACGTTTTAGCAAATTACCTGCTGAATAGGAGAAAAAGAGAGTGTTTGGACCAGTACAATCCTCTTTGCTCCTTCCCTCCATAAATCATTCCCCTGGCTGTAGACTGACTATTCTACCACCAATTTAATAGTGTCCCTCTACCACTGCACTACTGAAAAACTAAGCAGTGACGCGAAGCTTTCAGACAGAGCTTTAATTTCACACCATGTTTACAGATGAAACGTGAAAAGATATTCTGATGTCATCATAAAAGTTTCATTCACAGTAGATATATAAAATTTTCTATGACTGTCAATCAATAGTTGAATATTATTATTTATGTTTTATTCATAGCTTCTGATGTGCCTAGTTTTCCTTACATGAAGTATTTTTTGTTCAGAATTTATTATTTTATATATGTTAATCCCTTAGTTGAACATTTTAATATTGTCAGTGTTTTATATTTACATAGTCACAGGTATTACAATGAAAATTCATGAAAGCCTTTTCAAACAAAATCTCAATATAATTCTTCAAACATTGTATTAAACTGAAATATGCCTGCTTTGGGTAAAAGCCAGAATCATAAAACTACTATTCAGTAACATTTCTTTGGTTTATATTCAACTCTAAAATAAAGTTTTTATTGAAGTCAGTCACCTGAATAAAAATAAAAATTAAATGTAATTTTGTGATGGATCTGCTTCAAAATGTGAATTATCTTCAAAATGCTAAAACCAGAATGTAGACTTGGGAATTCCATATTTCAGGATGCTTAAAATTGTAATAATACATAATACAGGGCATGCATATTCCTTTGTTTCCCCACTCACAGTGTCCAGCACATATTTGGAGCATCTGGTAAATACAGAGTGAATGAATTAATACCAGACATCCTGGTATATAGAAAGATTAGTATTTGAGACTTCAATTCTGCCTAGAAAGCTCAGTGTGAAAAAATATTATCAACTCAAATACAAGCTCAGATGAATTATAATTCGTATACATGGATCCTCTTTACATAATGAAAATTCAAAATGAACAGCCAATTTAATGTCCAGTTATCTTGAATGCTACCCAAGGTGGTTACCAACAGAATCAAAGGCCTCCTTGTTGTGCCTTTATTCTACCCTCTTTCTGTTACTACAGAAAAGACCACTCATAATGGCATAGTGAAGCCTCAGTGTGGGCTGTAATCATTATCACCACAATAATTAGTTAATAATATGCTTTGCTCAGGAAGTTGTGGAAAAAGAAACTGATTTGAAAATGATTGTTGGAGGTCTTTTGAGTTGCACAGACACTCTTGTAGGGGAGCAGGTATCTTTTCTTCCTAGCAGCAGGAAATGCTTTATATAAGCGCGGCTTCTCTGATACTCAGGGTTCTTCATTCCCGCCCACGAGACTCCTTAGCAGAACTTACTGCAAAACCCCGTGGGCCCTCAGGTCTCTCGTGTTTGGTACCTGGCCTGTAAAATCCAGCCTGACACTGTGCAGAAGTTAACAAGGTGGCTCCTGTCAGGCTCTCTGATCCCAGGCTCTCACGCCCTCTTGCGCCATGCTCTGTAAACAGTGACTTTTCACGGTTGTGTAACAACCGACATCCCTTACAGCACTCCGCATGCGCGTCACAAGGTACTCGCTTGGTCACGGGCTGCTTGTTCGATACCCCTGTAGGAGCTTCACCATGAAAGCTGTGGCTGCCCCTGCACCGGAGCTGCGTCGGCGCGACGTCACGGTTACGCTGTGTGAGGTTATGTGATGGCTGCGCTCTGCTTACGGCTATGCTATGGCCGCCGTGTCAGCCAGGAGAGAGGCTGTGTTACGGCTACTGAGCCAGTCAGGAGCGAATACACTGTCTGCAGTTCCAACGGCTCTTTGATTCTTCTTTCAGCCTCTTAGCTTCCACTTCGCCTACCCTAGGTTCAGCAAACAGTGTGAACAGCGGGACTATTGGTTCTATGAGGAGGCTCAGCAGTACACACACCAAACATTGTATTGCAGTGTTGCCAGATTTGCACTGTCATGTTGCACCATAATAAAAAAGAAAAACAAGGGGCAAACCCTGTCATTGGAATGCAAACCCATACTGCAGGCTCAGCGATATCAGACGCAGACTTAACTGTGTGTGTGAAATAATAGGAGAGTGTGGACCTGTCCTTTTGAATCTCTTCATGCTCACTCCACTATTAAGGATTTTCTGTTTCTCTAGTATGCCTATTTTGATACTGCGCGACATTTTAAGCTTTATCTCTAACCCATAAGAGACGACTCTTGGTGATAAAAGTTAGATGATAGTTTCAAATTAATATTTTTGAGAATCTATAAAATGATGAAACAACTAATAGTGTATTGTGTGGAGAGAGATATTTGAGTGTTTCTACTTGAGTGTGTGTATGTGAGTGGGAATTGATTCTGAAAAAATTCTGAACTGAATTGCATGCTTTGGAGGAAAAAGAAAGCTTCTTCAAATCAGCAAAGATTAGTTATTCCATAGTCCTTTATCTGAATTATCATGCTAGCTGATCTAAAAGTCTCAGCCATGGTAAAGTTAAATTGAAGGAAAATGAAAGTCATGAAAATTTCAAAACTCACTTGCCAAATGGTCTGGACAATACTGACCTATATTATTCCTCATAGAAACTAACCACCCAGTTCACTCTTTTTTAAATTTTTGCTGTGTAAGGAGTATTTAGGTACCTTCATTCAGGAGCATTGTTATTGCTTCCCTTGATAGAATGTGATGACTAATCAGGATGTGTGTTTTTTCTGTAATAAGAATGAGGCAAATGTAATGGCAAGAATAGAGCTAGCGAAACAATATTCAGATATTAGACTATTAGTTTTTTTGCAGGGCAGTTCCCACTGTGATGGACTATAAAACTGCCTTTCCAATAAAGGTAGGAATTTCCTGCTTAGAAAAGTGTGCACGTCATATTGAGCTCCTAGGCAGTTTAAATTACAAGCACAACATGAGCAAGCATTACAGGGAACATAAAATCAAGTCTATGTACAAAAGAGTTGTTCTAGGCACAGATCCCAGAGGGTAGTAGAGGAAGAGAAATTAGGAGATAGAAAAGTAACAGGTTGCAGAGATCAAAGGAAGACTCTTTGTCAAGGGCAGCCAATAAGTATGGTCACTGCACTGGCGGCATCAATTTAAAAACAAAGAACAAAAGCATGAACCTTGAAGCTGACCTTTTTGATAAGGAAAATGTCAGCTTTAAGTTGTGGTCTTTGGATGAGGCAGGGAAATGATATTAGAATGAAAATAAGTAAGGTAAGCTGGGTAGACAGCAAAGATTAGGGCAGCTCCTAAATTTAATTTACTCCCTAGAATACCAAGTAAAATGTGTGATTACTCCCAAGGTGAAATTGCCCTTCTAAATGTTTTTTATAGAATGAAAGCAAATGCTGAAGCAAAATAAATGTGCAAACATGAGGAGGAAGTCTCTTGATTTTGTGCTTAGAACTAATATTTCCCAATCTAAGAGTGTCAGACCATAAAATCATGGATCTTACGTAGAGGTTTCAACTCACTCAGAGTATATCTCAGGGATATAGTCATTCATAGTATGAATATTCTATATGCAGTTTCATTCTGGTGCCAACATGATCTCAAAAATGAATGTTTCCATAGGGACATGATGAGAACTTGAGGACATGGCCTTCCAGAACTTTACTGGCTATAAAGTCTGCACAATCAGTGTACAGGTTTTCCTTTTTCCCCCCGTTTTTTTATTCTTTCAATGAAAATTCTCTGATCAGAAATTATATTCTTGGTGTTGCTTAAAATCTATTTTTATCTCTAGGAAATTGGTAATTAGTCCAGATTCCATGGAATTCCACCTGGTTTCTATGAACATTCAAATTGTATTGGATATGTTTTATCTACATGCATCTACAAATTTATTTTGTTTCCCTTGTTTTTTCTTCCAATTGTATTGCGATATCACTGCCATACAGCACTATTTAAGTTTAAGGTGTGTAGCCTAATGATTTGACTTACATACATCATGAAATGACTGTCACAATAAGCTTACTGAATATCCACTGTCTCATATAGAAACAACAATCAAAGAAATAGAGAAATATTTTATTGTAAGATTTATTCTCCAAACAACTTTCACATACAACATAAAGCAGGGTCAATTATATTTATCATTTGATAAACTATGTCCTTAGCAGTTAATTATCATATAACCAGAAAGTTTTACTGTTGACTGCTTCCTCCGATTTCCTCTTCCCTCACCCGCTGCCTCTGGTAACCACAAATCTGTTCTCTTTTTCTATGATTTTGTATATTTGTTTTTGAAGTGTAATTGACCTACAGTACTAAGGTGCTTTCTGTTACAGACCATAATGATTTGATAACTCTAGAAATCTAGCTACATTTCATTATATGAAAATATTACATGCTTATTGAGTATATCTGCCACACTATACATTTCATAACTGTGACTCATTTATTTTGCAGTGGGAAGTTTTTATCTCAACGTTTTCATACCCCTCACCACCCCTCTAGCAACCACTTATTTCTTCTCCATATCTGTAAATCTATTTGTGTTCTGTTTGTTCAAGTGTTTTTGTTTGTTTGTTTGTTTTTATTCCATGTCTAAGGAAAATCATACAGTATTTATATTTCTCTGCCTGACTTATTTCACTTAGCACAATACCTTTCCAAGTTTTTGCAAATGGCAAGGTTTTATTCTTTTATATGATTAAGTATTATTCTACTGCATATACATACCACTTCTTTCATATCCATTCATCTATTTATGAGCACTTGATTCGTTTCCTGGATTGCTTCCAACCCTTAGCAATTGTAACTAAAGATGCACTGAACATAGAGGTGCATATATTTTCTCTAGTTGGTGTTTCCTTATTCTTTTGGATGAATTCCTACCACTAGAATTGCTGGCATTTACAGTAGTAGTTCTATTTTTTATTTTTTGAGGAATCTCCTTGTATTGTTTTCCATAACAGCTGTACTAATTTACATGTCCACCAAGAGTGCACAAGAGATTGTTTTTTTCCATATCCTCACCAATACTTGTTGTTGCTTTTGTTTTTGAAAATAACTATACTAAATAGGTGTGAGGTTATATCTTTTTGTGATTTTGATTCACACTTCCCTGATGATGAATGATGCTGCACGTCTTTTCATTTGCTATTGCCTATCTATGTCTTCTTTGGAAAATTTTCTATTCACATTCTCTTCCAAATTTTTAATCAGATTGTTTGATTTTTTTTTTTTTTGATGTTGAATTGTATGAGTTTTTAAATTTTGGATATTAACCCTTTATCAGGTACATCATTTGAAAATATTTTCTCCCACTTGTTAGGTGACCTTTTCTTTTCTGTTTAGTTTCCTTCATTATTTAAGGGCTTTTTTAGTTTGATATAATCTTTTTTGTTCATTCTTGCTTTTGTTTCTTTTGCCTAAGGAGACATAGGCAAAAAAATATTACTAAGGTCAATGTCTAAGAGCTTACTTCCTACGTTTTCTGGAGTTTCTGTGGCTTCAGGTCTCAAACGTAAAGATTTTACATTCAAGTCTTTAATTCTTTTCTTTAAAAAAGACAATTCACTGTACACATTTTATGTAGTTTTGCACACTCCTAATAGGAATGGGATCACTTGTTTACTTAAGCTATTTTTTAACCAAAGCAAAGTAACCTACGTATTACAAAGTGTTAAAATACAACATAAATATTCCAAAAAGACGTATTAATTATGATGTTACCTTTTTATAATCCAGAATTATGGTAGGGAAATAACACAAAGACCACAGATTTGAATGAAATGCACAAATTTTTAGCAAAGTTTTGCAGTTACAAAGAAACAAACAAACAAAAATTACCAAAGGATGCACAAAGTTAGTGTTTATTCCCCATGTGTCATATTCCTGAAACTTTTACCAATGTTTTATAAAGATAAAAGAAAAACTAAAGCAAAACAAATGAAAAATTGAAATCAGAATAATGAATGTCATCAAGAATAGAAACAAATAAATTAAAATCTAATAGACATCAGTAAGAGTACAGGACAGACGATACTGTCAAAAAAAAAAAAAAAAAAAAATTGCTAGAAAACTGTATGCATCATATTCTTTCAACCTGGCAAACTATATTATTCATACAATGGAACATAAATAGAATATGTTTTTCATAATATATAGAAATGCAAATTATTTATTTTTTAATATTGTAGATGTGTCAAATGTGTTTGTAATGGTCAATTCTAGTATGCTATTACAAGTAGCCCAGGAACACATTTATGGATTCCAGGGATGAGATGTTCTGTAATACTTTGATTGGAGAAATGGATGCTTCTGCCAAAATTAACATATATGTATATATGAATTCAGAAGTACAAGAAAAAGGAAAATGAGACTTTTATCATAGAAATGTTTAGATGGAAATCAAATTTAAATGCTGTACACTCTGCTGTTGAGGTTATTGATATTTCTCCTTCCAATCTTGATTCCAGCTTGTGCTTCATCCAGCCTGGCATTTCACATGATATAATTTTCATATAAATTAAATAGCAGAGTAAAAATATAAACCCTTGACATACTCCTTTCCCAAATTAGAACCAGTTTGTTGTTCCATTCCTGGTTCTAACTGTTACTTCTTGACCTACATACAGATTTCTAAGGAGGCAGGAAAGGTGGTCTGGTATTCCCATCTCTTGAAGAATTTTCCAGTTTCTTGTGATTCACACAGTCAAAGACTTTGGCATAGTCAATAAAGCAGAAGTAGATGCTTTTTTTCTGGAACTGTCTTGTTTTTTCTATGATTAAACAGATGTTGGTAATTTGATCTCTGATTCTTCTGCCTTTTCTAAATCTAGCTTGAACATCTGGAAGTTGTTGGTTCATGTACTCTTAAAGAGTATTTTGGAGAATTTTGAGCATTACTTTGCTAGCATATGAGATGAGTGCAACTGTGTGGTAGTTTGAACATTCTTTGTTATTGCTTTTCGTTGGGATTAGAATAAAAACTGACCTTCTCCAGTCCTGTGGACACTGCTGCATTTTCCAAATTTGCTGGCATATTGAGTGCAGCACATTCAAAGAACCATCTTTTAGGATCTGAAATAGTTCAACTGGAATTCCATTGCCTCCACTAGCTTTGTTCATAGGGATGCTTCCTATGGCCCATTTGACTTCACCCTCAAATATCAATAACCTCAGATATGCAGATGACACCAACTTAACAACAGAAAGTGAAGAGGAACTAAAGCGCCTCTTGATAAAAGTGAAAGAGGAGAGTGAAATTGATGACTTAAAAACCCAACAATCAAAAAACTAAAATCATGACACCCATTGCCATCACTTCTTGGCAAATAGGTGGTGAAACAATGGAAACAGTGACAGACCTTATTTTCTTGGGCTCCAAAATCACTGCAGATGGTGACTGCATCCATGAAATTAAAAGACACTTGCTCCTTGGAAGAAAAACTAAGACCAACTCAGACAGCATATTAAAAAGAGATATTACTGCTCTGCATTACATTGTCACTGACAAAGGTTCATCTAATCAAAGCTATGATTTTTTCCAGTAGTCATGTATGATGTGAGATTTGAATCATGAACAAAACTGAGTGCCGAAGAACTGATGCTTTTGAACTGTTATGTTGGAGAAGACTCTTGAGGGTCCTTTGGCCTGCAGGGAGATCAAACCAGTCAATCCTAAAGGAAACCTTTCCTGAATATTCACTAGAAGGACTGATGAAGCTCCAATACTTTTACCACCTGATGCAAAAATCCGACTCATTGGAAAAGACCCTGATGCTTAGACAGATTGAAGGCAGGAGGAGAAGGGGACAACAGAGGATGAGATGGTTGGATGGCATCACTGACACAATGCACATGAGTTTGAGCAAGCTTCGGGAGTTGATAATGGACAGAGGGCCTGGCGCGCTGCCGTCCACGGAATCACAAAGAGTCAGACATGACTGAGCAACTGACATGACTGACTCTGCTTTTGAAGAGGCTTTGGTTCAATTCCAGATCTCGAATGCTTGATGCAGTCTCTTATGAAAATAAGAGACTCAGAATGTGTCTTCTTAAATAACAAAGCTGGTTTTAGTGGTGGAGCCATTCTTAGCAGCTGCATCTGCATGGGACTGATAACCAATCACAATCTCCTGAGGAAGTCCTAAACTTTTCTTGTGTACCCTTCCTAAAAAGAGAAGAAAAGAAAAGAAAATAGCAGAGTGCCCATTTGTTTCATAAAGGGTGTTTAACATAGTGTTCTGGGTTAGCCACATCCTGATTAGATTCTGCTTTCTCTTCTGTAGGTGAGCAATT
Organism: Antilocapra americana; assembly: GCA_007570785.1. Lineage (NCBI taxonomy): Eukaryota > Metazoa > Chordata > Mammalia > Artiodactyla > Antilocapridae > Antilocapra > Antilocapra americana. The sequence goes on from ML663009.1 coordinate 37,711,793, forward strand.
AGGAGTTGGGGTGGTTTCTCCTTCTAGAGTCACCATCTTAGATCAATTGACCTTTTAATTCATTTTTAATATATTTTTGCACATGATATAAGAGAGTAGTCCAATTTTATTATTTAACATACAATCATCCAGCTGTAACAGCACAATTTATTGAAGAAGCTGTATTTCTTCATTGTATATATATATGCTTCCCTTGTCATTTATTAATTGCCCATATAAGTGCCAGTTAATTTCTGGGCTCTATTCTGTTCTAAGGCTGTAAGTGACTCTTTTGTTTGGTTCTGGTACCATACTGTTTTGAGGACTGTAGCTTCATAGTATACTTTGAAATCAGGGAGCCAGTGACCTCAGTTTTATTCTTTCTCAAGATTGTTTTGACTATTCTGGGTTTCTATGTGTCTGCATACAAAATTTAGAAGTCTTTTTCAAGTTCTGTGAAAAATGCCAATGGCATTTTGATAGAGATTACCATGAATCTGTAGATTGCCTTGGGTATTATTGACATTTAACAATATTAATTTTTCCAATATTTGAACACATTGTATTTTTCCATCTGTTTGTGTCATCTTCAATTTCTTTCAAGAGTGTCTTATAGTTTCCCAAGTGCAGGTCTTTTACTTCTTTAGTCAGATTTATTCCCAAGTATTTTACAATGTATGATATCATTGTAAATGAGGTTGTTTTCTTACATTCTTTTTCTGATAGGTTGTTGTAACTCTATAGAAATGCAACAGATTTCTATGATTAATTTTGTATCCCACAACATTACTGAAATTATTGATGAACGATAGTAGTTCTTTGGTAGAATCTTGAGGATCTTCTATGTATAGTATCATGTCATCTGCAAAGGTATCAGTTTTATTTCTGCATTTCCAATTTGGATTTATTTAGTTTATTTTTTATTATCTGATTGCTGAAACTGGGTATCTTTGTCTTATTTCTGGTCTTAGAGGAAATACTTTCAGATTTTTACTTTTAGTGTGAAACACCTAAAATGTTTCCCCTAGAAAAACAAAATACAAAAGATAGCTAAAATACAAGTATTCAAATTTTCAAAGTATAACTATTAAAATAAATGTATATTATGCTATTTCAACATGAAACAGTAACAGTTTATGGACTCTTGCCAGATTTAAAAGAACAAATAGGAGTTAGTAATTCTGCAGATAATTGAAATATCTTAGTATCATACAAATATCTTATAAGTATTTCTTTTTAGCATCTTATTTAACTTTTGAGTATCTCAGTTCAGTTCAGTTCAGTAGCTCAGTCATGTCTGACTCTTTGTGGCTCCATGGACTGCAGCATACCAGGCTCCTTGGCCATCAAAAATTTCCTGAGTTTACTCAGACTCATGTCCATTGAGTCAGTGATGCCATCCAACCACCTCATCCTCTGTCATCCCCGTCTCCTCCTGCCTTCATCTTTCCCAACATCAGGAATTTTTCCATCTTTGCATCAGGTGTCCTAAGTATTGGAACTTCAGCATCAGTATCAGTTCTTCCAGTGAATATTCAGGAATGATTTCCTTTAACATCAACTGGTTTGATATTCTGCAGTACAATGGACTCTCAAGAATTTTCTCCAACATCTCAGTTGAAAAGCATCAATTCTTTGGTGCTCAGCTATCTTCATGATCTAGTTCTCACATCCATACATGATTACTGGAAAACCATAGCTTTGACTAGATGGACCTTTGTCGGCAAAGTAGTATTTCTGCTTTTGAATATGCTGTCTAGGTTGGTCAGAGCTTTTTCCCCAAGAAGCAAGCATCTATTAATTTCATGGCTGCAGTCACCATCTGCAGTATTTTGGAGTCCAAGAAAATAAGGTCTCTCACTCTTTCCATTGTCTCTCCATTTATTTTCCATGAAGAGATGGGACTGGATGCCATGATCTTCTTGTTTTGTATTGGGTATTTTTTTGAGAGTTGTGAGTCAAGTTTTATTTGGGGCACCATGAGGACTGCAGCCCAGGATACAGGTAGATGGCAAATGCCCATGGCAAGAGAAAATTTGTAGTTGACAACCTGGATCTCCACACCCTTAGACTCTTAGATCTTAGACCCTTGGATCTCCACACCCTTCAGTAATCCACACCTGTGTATTACTGAAATGAGACTGCCCATGAAATGTGGGAAGACCTACGAGCACATGGATATATCCAGACAAGAGATAAATAAAGCTTTAAGCAGAAAAGTCTTGGCAAGTTGAGTTGGAGAGAATCTCCGCTGGAAAAATGTTCATCGCTGCATTGTTTACAATAGCCAAGACATGGAAGCAACCTAGATGCCCATCAACTGACGAATGGATAAGAAAGCTGTGGTACATATACACAATGGAATATTACTCAGCATTAAAAAAAAATTCATTTGAAGCAATTCTACTCAGATGGACGAAACTGGAGCCCATTATCCAGAGTGAAGTAAGCCAGAAGCAAAAACAACAATACAGTATATTAACTACTGAATTTCAGAGGCTTCCATGATTTCACTCAACGCAAAGGCCAAGTGCACCTTTCAGCCATGATCAAGTCAGCACCGCAAGATAGCACTAACATGTCTTCATCAAAGAACGTGAAATATGTAGGTCCCTGAAATGGTGCCCTGGAAAAAATAACTTGAAATTCTGGAGTTTTTGTAATTTGCAGGAGATTGAAGCCTGAGCATTAAGACAGATGGCACTAAGATAGATGTCTGTCAAATAGATGTGTAGTAAGAAGGGCTAGTCTTGTCCTGATCTTTTCCTTTTGGCGGTGAAGGGATCTTGGCCTACAGGCTGCTTTGAATTTTTAGTAAAGAATTCCTAACAATATTTTCAATAGACATAGGACTATATAGGTTATGTGCTTAAGTGAGCTTTGGTACTTTCTACCTTGTAAGGAATTTATTTCATCCAAGTTTTTGAATTTATAGGCATGCATTGTTTGTGATATTGTTTTTTTTTAAAATTTTATTTATTTTATTGTGTTGGTTTTACCATACAATGACATGAAACTGCCGTGGGTTTACATATGCTACCCCTCCAGAACCCCCCATTGTATTGGGTTTTAAGCCAAGTTTTTCACTTTCATCAAGAGTCTCTTTAGTTCTTAATTTTTTGCCCTAAGGATGGTGTCATCTGCATATCTGAGGTTATTGATATTTCTTCTGGCAATCTTGACTCCAGCTTTTGCTTCATCCAGTTTGGCATTTTGCATGATATACTCTAAGTAGGGTGACACTATACACCTTTGATATACTCCTTTCCCAATTTGGAAGCAGTCCATTGTTCCATGTCTGCTTCTACCTGTTGTTTCTTGACCTGCATATAGATTTCTTAGGTGACAGGTCAGGTGGTCTGGTATTCCTATCTTTTTAAGACTTTTCCATTGTTCATTGTGATCCACACAGGCAAAGGCTTTGGCATAGTCATAAAGCAAAAGCATATGTTTTCCTGGAACTCTCTTGCTTTTTTGATGATCCAGTGGATGTTGGCAATTTGATCTCTGGTTCCTCTGCCTTTTCTAAATACAACTTGAACATCTGGAAGTTCTCAGTTCATATACTATTGAAGCCTGGCTTGGAGTATTTTGAGCATTCCTTTGCTAGTGTGTGAGATGAGTGCAATTGTGGGGTAGTTTGAACATTCTTTAGCATTGCCTTTCTTTGGGATTGAAATGAAAACTGACCTTTTCCAGGCCTGTGGCAATTGTTGAGTTTTCTAGATTTGCTGGCAGAGAGTTCAGCACTTTAACAGCATGATCTTTTAGGATTTGAAAGAGCTCAACTGGAATTCTATCAACTCCACTAGCTTTGCTCATACTGATGCTTCCTAAGGCTCACCTGACTTGGCATTCCAGGATGTCTGGCTGTTGGTGAGTGATCACACTATCATGGTTATCTAGGTCATGAAGATCTTTTTTTATATAGTTTTTTTCTGTGTATTCTTGCCACCTCTTCTTAATATCTTCTGCTTCTGTTAGGTCCATACCATTTCTGTCCTTTATTGAGCCCATCTTTGCATAAAATGTTCTCTTGGTATCTCTAATTTTCTTGAAGAGATCTCTAGTCTTTCCCAATCTATTGTTTTCCTCTATTTCTTTGCATTGATCACTGAGAAAGGCTTTCTTATCTCTCATTGCTATTCTTTGGAACTCTGTTTTCCTGTGAGTATACCTTTCCTTTTCTGCTTTGCCTTTCACTTATCTTTTTTTCTCAGCTATTTGTAACACCTCCTCAGGCAATCATTTTGCCTTTTTACTTTCTTTTTCCTGGGGATGGGCTTGATCATTGCCTCCTGTACAGTATCACGAATCCCCATCCATAGTTCTAGAAAATACAGGGAAGAGGATTCTAGGAAGCAAAGTTCAACTTGGACAAGTTAAAACATTAAAAATTCATCACACATGAACTTGCTTTCCAATTATTCTTACAAGTAATAGCAATTAGTCTCATAGGTAATAGTATGAGCATAGCAATTAGTCTCATAGATAATAGTATGAGCAAACTATCATTAAAGCTTTGATAAATCAATTACAGTAAGCTTCTTTGTATAGCATATTTTGATTTATCAAGAAAAGTCAGTATTCCAAATTATTATATGAAAACTGTCAATTGTTAAATTTTGAAAAATCATAATGGAAGTTAAAAAAAAGAAAAACATTGTAAAGTTAAAACTAACAGCTGTATATTGTATTTAACTCACAAATGAAATTTTGTAATTTCTGCACTAGATGATAAGCAACTTGAGTTCCATTATGTGTACGCTATATATATGTAGACATATATATAATATATATACACACATACATTTAACAGCAAAATGGACACATGTACGCCTTTAAGGATAAATTGAAATCTTTTAAGTTTTTAAACATTGGAACAATAATATACATATATCCAGAAAACTTAATGCAGCCTCTGTTATATCAATGATTCTCTGATCAAGTTCCTTTTTCCTTACAACAAATTCAGAGAAACATCAGTACATTAATTGCTCTGACTCATAGTCAAACAGTTAGATGGGAATACACTAAACTCTTTAAAATCATTCATTCTCTAAAGGGATGAAAAAAGAAAAAAAGAAAAAAAATCTAGGAGGGAAAAGGCAAATGGTAAATCTAAAGCTGCTGAAATTCAATATTCAGGTTTTGGTAAGCAGACATATTCTTTTATGAATTATTTATAAACTAATTAAAATAGCATACATCACACATTTCTGATGGATACAAATGGGACTCTGTATGGACAGTCCACCACACCACAAAGGCCAGTTTTGATATGACCAGCTCAATAATTGCTGTTTAGTAGAGCAGTTGAGAATTGTAATATTGCCTATTCTGTAGCCCAAATTGAACCAGCACCATGTCAATTAGCGTATGTTAAAGCCTCCTCTCTTTTAAATCTCTTGCTGGTGGAGCATCTGTGCTAAGGAAGTAATTGGACCTTTGGAAAGCAGAATATTACAACAATAAAGTTAAAACAGGCATAGGGTGCAAACTGTTTCTGCGAATGTAGGAGTACCCACAGGTGTGTATATATATGCAGGTATAGTGCTATTGGTTGCTTGTTCTTTAAGAAACTACTAAGCCTTCGAAAGTCTGCATGCAGCTTTGTTTCCATGCTTGGGCAGAGACAGAAACCACAAGAATTGCCCAGCACTGTTGCCTGCTATTTGAAATAGAAAGTCCTGCGTGTATTTAGCATGGGAAAGAAAAAACAGCAACAGACAGTGCTATATAACCTTGTTATCTGAAGAGTAGCGGCAGAGCAAATAGTATAAGGAGGACCTGAAGGTCAAAGTGGAAAATAAGGGTCAACCAAAAAGTCTCAAGATGTCGTAATGAGTGACAGTGGAAACAAAGCAAAGAACTAGGAAGTCTTCGGCTACTGCTGCTGTTTAGGTGCCAAATCGTGTCTGACTGTTTGGGACCCTACTGACTGTAGCCCGCCAGGCTCTTCCGTCCATGGGATTTCCCAGGCAAGAATACTGGGGTGGGTTGCATCTTCCCAACCCAGGGATCAAACCTGAGTCTCCTGCATTGGCAGGTGGATTTTTTTAAAACCATTCAGCCAACTGGGAAGCCCAAAAAGTCTTTCAGTGACCAAATAATGACCAGTGAAAGCACTGCCTATTTTCAGTGGGACTCACAAATATTTTTGAGAATTTCTGCAAGTAACAAACTACTTGATAAAATACATGATAAACATTTTAAATGTCTCATGTCTGTTTTTATACCTACTATGATGTATTAATTCTCTAGGGTTGCTGTAACTATTTATCAAAAACTTGGTGGCTTAACACAACAGAAATTTATTCTCTCACAATTCAATAGACCAGAAATCCAAAATCAAGGTGGTGACAGGTGATTGATTCTTCTAGAGGCCCTGAGAGAGGAATTTCCCCTTGCCTTTCTGCTGGATTTTGATGATCGTTGTCAACCCTGGGCATCTCTTGGCCTATAGACATTCTAAACTGCATTCATTGCCCTCTTTCCTGTATACGTGTCCTTTTATGTCTCTTATATGGACATTTTCTTTGGATTCAGGGCCCTCTCTAATATAACATGTTTTTTTTTTTTCAATTCTTAGTTACACTTAAAAAGATCTTTGGTATATATATATATATATATATATATATATA
>ML663009.1:37718515-37841775 GCA_007570785.1 Antilocapra americana
TATATATATATATATAAAGGAAGCAAAGGTAATTTTTAAATATGGTTACACTCTCAGATTTAGGATAGGTGTGAATCTGGAGGAAACACTGTTTGTCTTACTACAATGATTCCTTTTAGAGTCTAGAAATAAGTCATTTATTTCTGAAGATTTCTTAAAGAAAAAAAGTCTTTGTTTCCTTTTTAACAATCCTGAGTTGTATAGCATAAACTCATACCATTATTTTTTTTCAAGTGATATAAGAATGGTTATATAACTACTTACACTTAAACTGTACAATATTTTTCTGTGCCCCAATTTAGAAAACTAAATATACTTACCTAAACTATTTTTGTTTTATTCCTAATGAAACCTGTTTACTAAAACCTATGTTGTGTTACTTTTCCTATGAGAAAGAAGGAAATCAGTCCAAGTTGCTGGCTGTCTTTATGTTCATACAGTGCTTGAAAGACTGAACTCACAAATTTTCCAGTTGATCCTGTTGCACACTAAAGTTTGAGATGCTGGAGTAGGTGGTGCAGTGTTAAGAATCCACCTGCTGATGAAGGAGATGAAAGAGATGTGGTTTCAATCAGTGGGTCATGAAGACCCCATGGAGTAGGAAATGGCAACTCACTCCAGTATTCTTGCCTGGGAAATTTCATGGACAGCAGAGCCTGGTGGGCTAAACAACTGAGTGACTAAGCAACCAACCAATTTGGAGTAGCTAGTGATTTTACTTGCATGACCTATTTACTTCTTAAAACAAGCCAATGGTTTAAGCATTAATTATAAATCAAGAATAGAAAGCTCCAAGTGAAATGACTCATGTGAGAAAATTCACTGACTTGCTGGCATAGATGAAACAAATATTTATTTGTGTTATTCAATACAATGTTTTCTCAGTCTTATGAACTTAAAAAAAAAAGTGGGATGAATACAGAATTAAATAATATGGAGTCCCCAACTTCATCTACTGGGGGTATGTTTCACTTACATTTTCTCTTTCCTTTTATTTTAGGCTGGATGTAGCAGGCAAAGCCAAAACTCAGTCCTAGACACCAATACCATCACCCACCAGGGAATTCTTTCTCACTTGATATTCTGCTTCCCATCTGCATGCTCCAGTGAACCCTGGCACTTGGAGGATCTAGTTTGCTGAAGTACTGTTCTCATCCCCACAGTAGGATCATTTTCCATCCTACAAGGAAATTTTTGGTGAAAAAGATATGCAGGGAAATTTAGATAGGGATATTTAGATTTATGACCCTTGAAAGATATCTCTCTCCTATAAAAATGCATGCTTTGCATTCATAAGGTTGACTGCACATGGGGGGAAAGTTATTCTTACCCTAAGCGTAGCAAACAAACATCAAAATAGTCAATCTTTCAAATATTGCTCTTTGCTAATCAGCAGGGACTGTGAATTACAACCCAAATTATACAGATTTTTAATTGCTCTTTTTTTCATCTTACCTGCCAAGTTTCATTTTTTTTTTTCACCTAGAAAATGCAAAAGGAAATCATGAGTTGAAAATAAGATTACTAATTTATGGATCAGATTATATAGATCAAAAAAGAGATTATATAGGTATGTAAAAGAAACCACTCAGGTCTCTTTCAGGTCCATTCTTAACATATGATTTTTTATCAACTTGGTATCTTCAGTTTTGTTAATTTAAGGTAGTGAGGTAAATGTTATTGTCTTTCAGAACTCATGCAATTTAGATGAAATTTTAGTATTCTGTCAAAAATACTTGGCTAAATAAGTTCATTTCAAGTAAACCATCATATTGTTAAAGGTCTGTTAAGGAGACTACTTTACTACCTTGTTTAGGTGAGGTAATCTAAAGAGAACTAACAATGCTTAAAATTGCTTTGCTCCCAAGACCAACTACACAGGTATAACAAGTTATGCAAAAAAGCTCTGGACTATGAACAATAAGATTACTTAGAAAGTCTTGTAAGAGTGACGAAATTACCCACATTTAGGTGTCATCAATAGTTAAAAGAGGATTAGTGCACACCTTGATTTTATTTTCCATGGTTAGTCAACCTCTTAAAATGTGTGAAGTTGAAAAATGTCACATTACAGAAAAGAATGTCAGTAAAGCAGGTCCCAGTGAAAGTGTTTTCTCAACTTAACACTGAATGTTGCACATAGAAATTCTCAGTGTTTGCACTGACCTAGGTTAAATAACATTTTCAGATTACAAGGCATATTCTACCATCTTAAATAGAAAACACTTCTCATTAACCTCAGTTTTCTTGCCTTTAAAATAGAATAATAATAGCACTGTGATGTTACGAGGATTTTAAAATATAAATTTAAAGACTTTGAATTTATCTCAAAATGCCCATGATATTCAACATGTTAATACTGACCACATATAGTATTTCAATTAAATTAAAATTAATGTATATTAAATGAAATTAAATATTCAGTTGCAATAGTCATATTTTAAATCTTCAGTAGGCGGAATCCAGCTAGTGGTTACTGTCAGGTACAGCAGAGCAAATATCACAATAAGCTCTATATGAGAGTGCTAGTATAGGTTCTTGAAACTGGGAAATAAATTTTTGGTGTTTGGCAGGGGAATGACATCCAATCTGCATTTTATTTGTGTAAAATGTAGTGTGAAGAATGGCTTGACGGGTAGGCAGAGACTTAAGCAAGGGAGAGATGGGTGGCTCCTGTACTGGATTTCTGACTCCCACTCCTGGAAGACTTCCTTGACTTCTGCAGTCTGAAATAGGGCCTCCTCTTCTGTGCACCTGTGGCTGAATGCATTTTCCATCTGCAATGCCCCAGTCAACATTTTATTCTTACGATGTAACATTAACACTCATTCATCATAAGGTAAGGTCTATAGTCTTGCATACCCAGGAAGCTAGATTACTATGAAGTGATATTGCATGATTTCTGAGGCAGGATCATAAAGGATGATCAGCTTTCACCTGATTTTTGTTGCTGACCTTTACCTTAGGAGTCTCGAATCTGTATAGAGGAAGTTTGTCATTACTTAAATGGTAGTACTGGAGAGATTATGTACAGATACCACAGAGATAAAGAAAGTCCCATTTTTCCAGTCCTAGCTACTTGAGTGTTCCTAGCCCAGATACCTTCAGGTGAATCCAGCCACTATGTAATGCTGAGTGGAGCCAGAGAGCTGTTATATATAAACTCTGTCCAGATTGTACATTTATCAGCAAATTAAATGTTTCATCCACTAAGTTTTAGAATGGTTTGTTACACAGCTCTGTAACAGCACTTATAGTATATTGTGCTATTTAGTTACTAATTAGGCTTTATTTGATTACTATACTTTTCTATCTATATAGTCAACTCCCAAACATTATTCTTAAAATCAGGAGTTAATGTTGTACCTTCAATGCCCTGAAAAATGCCTAGTATTCAGTAAAAGATAATCACAAACCTCATTTAAGAGCATGAGGCAATTCTCCCTTGGCTATCATTATATGGTCTTAGTAACCAAGGTAAACAGGAGCATGCTGTAACAGTTTATCTTCTAAGGTGGAAGTATTTGTAAGGAAAATAAGAGAAGCTTGCAACTGCAAAAGTTTGGAATTGTTATTCTTTCTTTTTTTTTTTTTTTCTATAAGCCTCTTATACTAAAGTTTCTGTATTTCTAGTATATAAGATAATTTACCTATTATAAAATGAACATAGAGTTATCATGAATTTTACTATTAAGAAGCATATAATAGAAGGAAATGCTACTATATACCATGATTCTTTGATACACTGCATTCAATTGAATAAAAAGCAGGAGATAAAGGACCTTTCATAGCCCTAAGTGTTCATTTTATAATTCAACTATCTGATTATTCAGTGACTAAAAAAACAAATCCACTCCAATAGTAATGTTGCCTTTTCTTCTCTGATTCCCTGCTTTATTCCAACTAGGGTCTCAGTCATATTGAAAATCAGCAGAACAAGACTGCCTCTGGTTCTTTCACAACTGCAGGAGTGGGCATTTTGGAATTAAGGGACGCGATTTTTACTTGACTCTAAACTTGACTTAGTGCTGGTGGCCTCTGAATGTGTTAGATGTTTGAATGCTGGACCTTTTTCCTACTGAATACTTGTGGGTTTCCCCAGAGAACTCTCTGACCTGAAGAATGTGAGGCAGACTCCCTATCTCATCCTTTAACGGGTCAGTATCAACACCTAGGAGTAAACCTTTATCTCTGCTTACTGAGTGTGCTCATTCATTTTATTTCCCAGCTTGACTAGGCTGGGGGGTAATTAGTTGTTTGGTCAGACATTTTTCTGGGTACTTCTGTGAGGGTGGTTTTGACTGAGATTAAATTTTGAATCAGTAAACTGACTAAAGCAGAGTACCCTCTCTGGGGTGGATGGGCCTCATTCAATATCACAAAGGGCTGACTTTTTTCCAAGTAAGAGATAGTTATTTCTGCCTAATGGTTTTTGGACTAGGATTTTGACTTTGTCTTGCCTTAATACTGGAATTGAAATATTGATTCTTCTTGGGGCTTAGACCTGTCAGCTTTTACACTGGAATTATACCATTCACTTTTCTGATCACAGGCGTTTGGATTCAGATTCTCAGACTGGAACTGTACCACTAGCTCTCCTGGGGCACTAGATTATTGAGGACCTCACTTGGCAAGTAATGGCACTTGTCCAGTCTCCATAATCATATGAGCCAACATCTTATCTATCTATCTTGATACATGTCTATTATTGGTTATGTTCCTCTGGGATAACACTGAAGATGCCTCTCCTTGAAGGTAGACTTCCTGAGTGAGGTCCTTTGAGGCCCACTTAAATCTGGCTACTTTCTGAAATCCCACTTGATTTAGGAGAAACCTATCAAGAGTAAAAACTACAACTTTTTTGTTGTTGTTGTAGCCTTTTCTATTCACCCTCCCATCAGAGTAGATCAAGCCAGCCTCTCTCCTTCATATATCTTTAATGATCAAGTGTCAGAAGCAAAAAAAAAAAAAAAGCAGGGTATATTTCAGGTTCTTTCAATAGTTCTTTTTCTATGTGACAATTCTAGCCACTTGTCAGTACCAGAACTAGCAAAATTCTTCTAACATAAAACCAGGAAAGAGACCTGGTATGGATCTCCCTGCATTTTATGTTTTTCACCATGATAGGTAGAGAAGACATTATGAATAAATCCTTAACAACTTCTCAAGAAAATTTACCATTTCCAAGTTCTCTGATTGATCTTCTTGTGATTAGTGATGGAAAAAGAAGATAGATAAATTTAGGTGTCACCTAGTGGAGATTTGTGTATAGATGATCTAGCATCTCAAGTTGATTACAACTGCAGAATCTTAGTTGAGCCTGGATAGCAGGAAGGCATCAAATTTAACATCCCTCAACTATATAAAGAAATAAAGATACAAACAAGAGATTTCTCTCTGAGGCAGAGATAAATAACTGTAAAAATCCAGAGGAGAGAAAGATAACTTACGTTATAGAAGATAGGCAAAATATAATCATTTTTAAGCTAGAATAAAAAAAAAAGAAGTGAAATTTTCACACATAGAATTGAGACATAGTTACTTCATACTAAAAGAGAGAATGATTGAGCCCAAAGTTCAGTTCAGTTCAGTTCAGTCACTCAGTCATGTCTGACTCTTTGCAACCCCATGAATCACAGCAAGCCAGGCCTCCCTATATATCACCAGCTCCCGGAGTCCACACAAACCCATGTTCATCAAGTCCTTGATGCCTTCCAGCCATCTCATCCTCTGTTGCCCCCTTCTCCTCCTGCTCCCACTCCTTCCCAGAATTAGGGTATGTTCCAATGAGTCAACTCTTGGCATGAAGTGGCTGAATTATTGGAGATTCAGCTTCCAATGAACATCTAGGATTGATCTCCTTTAGACTGGTTAGATTTTCTGGCAGTCCAAGGGACTCTCAAGAGTCTTCTCCAGCACCATAATTTAAAAGCATCAATTCTTCAGTGCTCAGCTTTCTTCACCGTCCAAAGATCACATCCATACATGACTACTGGAAAAACCACAGCCTTGGCTAGACAAACCTTTGTTGGCAAAGTAATGTCTCTGCCTTTCAATATGCTATCTAGGTGGGTCATAACTTTCCTTCCAAGGAGTAAGCGTCTTTTAATTTCATGGCTACAATCACCATCCACAGTGATTTTGGAGTCCCCCAAAATAAAGTCTGACACTGTTTCTGTTGTTTCCCCCTCTATTCCCCATGAAGTGATGGGACCAGATGCCATGATCTTAGTTTTCTGAATGTTGAGCTTTAAGCCAATTATTTCACTATCCTCTTTCACTTTCATCAAGAGGTTTTTAGTTCCTCTTCACTTTCTGCTACAAGGGTGGTGTCATCTGCATATCTGAAGTTATTGATATTTCTTCCAGCATTCTTGATTCCAGCTTGTGCTTCCTCTAGCCCAGCATTTCTCATGATGTACTCTGCATGAAATTTAAATAAGCAGGGTGACAATATACAGCCCTGACATACTCCTTTTCCTATTTGGAACTAGTCTGTTGTTCCATGTCCAGTTCTAACTGTTGCTTCCTGATCTTCATACAGGTTTCTCAAGAGACAGGTCAAATGGTCTGGTTTTCCCATCTGTTTCACAGTTTTCCACAGTTTATTGTGATCTACACAGTTAAAAGCTTTGGCATAGTCAATAAAGCAGAAATATATATTTCTCTGGTACTCTCTTGCTTTTTCGCTATTCCAGCAGATGTTGGCAATTTGCTCTCTGGTTCCTCTGCCTTTTCTAAAACCAGTTTGAACATCTGGAAGTTCATGTTTCACATATTGCTGAAGCCTGGCTTGGAGAATTTTGAGCATTACTTTACTAGCATGTGAAATGAGTGCAATTGTGTGGTTGTTCGAGCATTCTTTGGGATTGGAATGAAAACTGACTTTTTCCAGTCCCGTGACCACTGCTGAGTTTTCCAAATTTGCTGGCATACTGAGTGCAACACTTTCACAGCATCATTTCTCAGGATTTGAAATAGCTCAAATGGAATTCCATCACCTCCACTAGCTTTGTTTGTAGTGATGCTTTCTAAGGCTCACTTGACATTCCAGGATGTCTGGCTCTAGGTGAGTGATCATACCATCATGATTATCTGTGTCATGAAGATATTTTTTGTACAGTTCTGTGTATTCTTGCCACTTCTTCTTAACATCTTCTGCTTCTTTTAGACAGAATGTGGCCCACTGGAGAAGAGAATGGCAAACCCCTTTAGTATTCTTGCCTTCAGAACCCCATGAACAGTATGAAAAGGCAAAAAATAGGACACAGAAAGATGAACTCCCCAGGTAAGTAGGTGACTAATATGCTACTAGAGATCAGTGGAGAAATAACTCCAGAAAGAATGAAGGGATGGAGTCAAATAAAAAACGATACCCAGTTGTTGATGTGACTGGTGATAGAAGCATGGTCTGATGCTGTAAAGAGCAATATTGCATAGGAACCAGGGATGTTAGGTTCATGAATCAAGGCAAATTGGAAGTGGTCAAACAGGAGATGGACAAGAGTGAACATTGACATTCTAGGAATCAGCAAACTAAGTGAATTTAACTCAGATGACCATTATATCTATTACTGTGGGCAGGAATCCCTTAGAAGAAATGGAGTAGCCATCATGGTCAACAAAAGAGACCAAAATGCAGTACTTGAATGCAATCTCAAAAATGACAGAATGATCTCTGTTCGTATCCAAGGCAAACCATTCAATATGATGGTAATCCAAGCCTTTGCCCCAACCAGTAATCCTGACGAAGCTGAAGTTGAATGGTTCAATGAAGACCTATAAGACATTTTAGAAATAACACCCAACAAAAATGTCCTTTTCATTATAGGGGACTAGAATGTGAAAGTAGGCGGTGAGGAAACACCTGGAGTAAGAGGCAAATTTGGCTTGGGAGTACAGAATGAAGCAAGGCAAAGGCTAATAGAATTTTGCCAAGAGAATGCACTAGTCATAGCAAACACCCTCTTCCAACAACACAAGAGAAGACTCTACACATGGACATCATCAGATGGTCAACACCAAAATCAGATTGATTATATTTTTTGCAGCAAAAGATGAATAAGCTCTATACAGTCAGCAAAAATTAGGCTGGGAGCTGACTGTGGTTCCGATCATGAACTCCTTATTGTCAAATTCAGACTTAAATTTGAAAACCACTAGACCATTAGGGTATGACCTAAATCAAATTTCTTATGATTATACAGTGGAAGTGAGAAATAGATTTAAGGGACTAGATCTGATAGAGTGCCTGATGAACTATGGACAGAGGTTTGTGACATTGTACAGGAGACAGGGATTAAGACCATCCCCATGGAAAAGAAATGTAAAAAGCAAAATGGCTGTCTGAGAAGGCCTTATAAATAGCTGTGAAAAGAAGAGACATGAAAAGCAAAGGAGAAAAGGAAAGATATTCCCATCTGAATGCAGAGTTCCAAAGAATAGCAAGGAGAGATAAGAAAGCCTTCCTCAGCAGTCAATGTAAAGAAATAGAGGAAAACAACAGAATGGGAAATACTAGAGATCTCCTCAAGAAAATTAGAGATACCAAGGGACCATTTCATGCAAAGATGAGCTCGATAAAGGATAGAAATAGTATGGACCTAACAGAAGTGAAGAACTCAAAGTTAGAAAAGAGTAAATGGTGTAATGAGAATTGCTCTTCATTCTTTCAACTAGGAATACATGAAAAGAGGTAAAAAATGTAAAAATGGTAAACCATTACATCAATCATCATTACAGGACACTTTATTAATCAGGGTAAGTACTTGGACATTTTGTGTATGACGTGTGTGTGTATAAGTGTGTGTATAGAATGGAACCCAGTTAAGGTTTGGAAGGCTGAACAATATCATAATTAGAGCTAATTTAAGGAAACTAATCTGACTGCAAATAGACTTGAGTGTCGAAAAGACTGATTTGCATTATGTTCATTCAACTCTCCATAATATATTAATTATTCTATTACAAAGGGTTACATAATAATTAAAAAGACTATTTCAATGTCACTAAAAGAACATGTTCCAAAAAGTAATTCATAAGTTAACCATTTGAAACTAATTTGTATGTTAGCTTTTCCAATATGTAAACACTGTATTAATGAATGATAGAAGCCCTAAAATGCCTCTTCCTTTTCATGTCCACTCCCAACAAAGCAATGATTAAATGCATCATTCCACTGATATCCAAGTGTGAGTCTGGACATTGAAATGACTCACGTTCTTCTTCATCACTACAATATGTCCATTATTTAGGAAGTTGCCTATTTTACACAAAATAATGAGCTTCTCAAATACCTTTAATGTGTGAAAGTGTATCAATGAGTAAGGAAAATTTAAATCTCATAGCTTCTTTGAATAAGAAGAAATTTAATATGGGTAAAAAGAAACTCAAATAATCAATGGGAAGACTGAGACAACCGAGGAAGACAAATCAATTTTGGGGAAGCTTGATAAAACAGAGGGTCAGGGATGCTACCACAAGAATTGGCATGCCTGAAGTTCAAAAGTGAATGTTTAAATTTGTTTTGAAACTGCTGAAAATCTACAATGATTTTAGCTATCTACCTGGAGTAGCTTCCAGTAAGTAATGCGTTCTCCAGTTCTCAAGCTCTACATTTTGTGGTCTGCTTGGACTGTTGTAACAAAATGTTATAGATTGAATTGGAGTAGGAAATGGCAATCCACTTCAGTATTCTTGGGTGGATAATCCCATGGACAGAGGAACCTGGCAGGTTGCAGTCGACGGGGTTGCAAAAAGTCACACACAACTGAGCAACTGGGCACACACATAGATCGGTGTTTTAAACAAAAGACATTTATTTATCATAGCTTTGGGAGCTGAGAAATTAAAAATCAACATCCTGGTCATTTCAGTTCCTTATGAGAGCCCTCTCTGGCTTGCCTTCTCTATGTGTCCTCACATTCAGAGAGAGAGAAAAATCTCTTCATCTTCTTATATACCCAACAATCCCATAATGAGAACCACACCATTATCAACCCTAATTGCCTCCCATGATTTCCATCTCCACATTTGATGTTAAGGCCTCAAATATGAAGTTTCAGAGGATACCAATATACAGTCCATAACACTGCCTTTCCAATTTTGTATAATGTCACTCACCAGTAAAATCTAACCAGATTTCCTGCTGATGAGAAAACATGGAAAATCCTTTTATCTGGGCTTTTACTCCTAAAGTAAGTTGTTGGGCTGAGTGTTCTATAAATGTCAATTAGATCTTCTTGGTTTATGGTGCTGTTGAGTTCTTCTATATAATTACTGATTTTCTAATTGTTTTGCCAATTGTTGTGAGAAGATTGCTGAAGTTTCCAACTGTACTTATGGATTTGTCTCTATCTCATTTCAGGTTTATCAATTTTTACTCCATGTATTTTACACCTCTATTTTTTGGAACATAGATTTTGAGAATCCCATATCTTCTAAGTGAATTTTATCATTATAAAGTGCACCTCTCTTTAGTAAATTTTTTTTGTCTGAAACATACTTTCCCTAATATTAACATAGCCACTACTGCTTTCTTTTGATTGAGGTTTGCATGGTTCTACTCTAACAATCTCTTGTCTTTTAAATGGTACATTTAAGCCATTTAAATCTAATGTAATTATTAATATACTAGGGCTTAAGTCTACCTGTTATATTTTCCCTCTGTTCTCTTAGCTTTATATTTTTCTGTCTTCTTTTATCTGCCTCTCTGAGGGTTACTTGAACTTTTTTTTTTTAGAATTCTATTTATCTCTTGTGTTTTTAGTATGTTTCTTTATATAGCTTTTAAGGGTTGCTCTATATCTTAAAGGCATTACTTAACACAGTCTACTAATGTCAGCCCTTTATTAGTTACAGTCAAGTGTAGAAACCACCCTCCTTTATGTCCCTTCATCTCCTCCATTTATAACATAATCATATTAAATATTTCCTTTAAATGCATTTTAGATACAATAACAAATCATGATCTATTAAAGAAAAAAATCAATAAGTTGGATTTTATGAAATTAAATAATACTACTCTATGGAAGAAAATACAAGAGGATTGAAAAACAAGCCAGATTTGGAGAAAATATTTTCAAAACACTTATCAATTAGGGAACTTAAATCCAAATATACAAAGAACTCTTAAAACTCAGTGATAACAAAGCAAGAAACTCAGTCAAGAAAATAAAACATCTGAATAGCCATTTCACCAAATAAGATGCACAGATGGAAAATAAGGATATGAAAAGATGCTTAACATCATATGTCATAGTTCAGTTCAGTTCAGTTCAGTCGCTCAGTAGTGTCTGACTCTTTGTGACCCCATGAACTGCAGCATGCCAGGCCTCCCTGTCCATCACCAATAAGAAAACTGCAAGTTAAAATAATGAAATACAACTACATTAGAATGAATATACTTTTTTAAAGACACATGCTAGCCAATATAGAGCAACAGGAACTCTCATTCATTGCTAGTGATGATGCAAAACACAAATGTAACTTTGGAAGATAGTTCAGCAATTTGTAATAATACCAAAATAACATAGCACACAATCCAGCAATAACACTCCTTGTTATTTCCCAAAGAAACTGAGAAGTTTTGTCTATATAAAAACCTGCATATGACTGTTTATAGTAGCTCTATTTAAAATCCTATGGACTTTTTAGTTAATAATACTTAATAAATCACCAGAATTTGAAAGCAACCAAGATGTTCTTCACACGGTGAATGGTAAATAAACTATGGTATATCTGAAAGTGAAAGTCACTCAGTCATGTCCGACTCTTTGCGACCCCATGGACTGTACAGGCCATGGAATTCTCCAAGCCAGAATACTGGAGAGGGTAGCCTTTCCCTTCTCCAGGGGATTTTGCCCAACCCAAGGATCAAACCCAAGACAAACAATATTCTTCAGTTCTAAAAATAAGTGTGCTATTAAGCTCTAAGACATGAAAGGACCATAAATATATACTGTTAATTTAAAGAAGACAGTCTGAAAAGGCTACACACTGTATAATTCTGATGTCATGACATCGAAAAGGAAGCAAATCTACAGAGATGGTAAAATGGTATGTGCTTGTGAGGCACTGGGAGGGTGGGGTTCACAGGAAAGGGAGAGATGAACAGATAAAACCCAGGGGAAACTACTCTGTATGATCCTATATTGCTAGATACATGACATAATGCATTTATCAAAACGCATATAGCTGTAGAACACCGAGTGAACCTTAAATAGACTATGTGTGTTTAGTTGTTCAGTCATGTTCACCTCTTTGAGAACCCCATGGACTGTAGCCCACCAATCTCTTCTGTTCATGGAATTCTCCAGGCCAGAATACTGGAGTGGGTAGTCATTCCCTTCTCCAGGGGAAATTCCTGACCCAGGGATCAAAACCAGGTCTCCTGCGTTGCAAGCAGATTATTTACTGTCTGAGGCACCAGGGAAGTCCAAAGTAAGCTATAAATTATAGTTGATAAAATATATGAATAATGGTTTATTTGTACCCCACTAATGTAAGATGAGCAAATGCGCAATCTGTATGATTGTAGGTAGGGGTAGTATCGTAACACTGGTACATGTATAAGATTCTTAAAAATGCAAATTAAAGTATGCCAGCACAAAGAAGTCCAAGAGTTGTCCCCTGATGTGAACAGATTGAAAGATGGACTATGGAGGGGCATGAAAACTACTTTTGTTATGATTAAACTTCTAAAGAAATATTGTTTAGTGGGTATGATTATATAAGCTTGTGTCTAGCAGAAAGAAAAGAAATTTCTGGATCTTGAGTCTTTTTCAGTGTCACTTCCCATGATAATCACCTAACACATACCACTTCTAATCCTCCCAGTAACCAAGAGAGGTAGCAATTGCCTTCATTTTACTGATGATGAATTCCAGAGTTTGAAAATTGGGCAAAAACCCTAGTGTTAAACCTGCAGCTAAAGAAAAATGTTCAGGGAAATTATATGTATCCACTTTAGTTTAATGAGTGTATAAAACTGCCAAAATGGAGCAAATTGTACGTTTTAAATGGATACAGACTTCTTATTTATTAATCCTCAATGTTGATTTCTAGAAAAGCAACATTCTATCTTTGGGCAACATAATGCTGCTAGCTTTTGAAAACACTGAGTACATCTAGGTCATATGGTAGTTCTATTTTTAGTTTTTTGAGGAACCTCCATAATGTTCTCCATACTGGCTGTACCAATTTACCAATAGTATAAGAGGGTTCCATTTTCTCCACATTCTCTCTGTCATTTATTATTTGTAGGTTTTTTGATGATGGTCATTCTGACTGGTGTAAGGTAATACCTCATTGTAGTTTTGATTGACATGTCTCTAATAACTAGAGAAAACCATAATTCAGAAAGATATATGCATCCCAGTTTTTACTGCAGCACTATTGACTATAGTCAGGACATGGAAGCAACCAAAATGTCAATCAATAAAGGAATGGATAAAGAAGATATGGTACAAATAAACAATATAATTCAGCCACAAAAAGGAATGAAATAGTGCTATTTGCAGGGAAGTGGATAGACCTAAATACAAGTGAAGTTAGTCAAAAAGAGAAATATATATATCCCTTATATGTGGAGAGCTTCCCAAGTGGTATTACTGGTAACAAACCTGTCTGCCAATGCAGGAGATGTAAAAGATACAGGTTCAGTCCCTGGGATAGGAAGATCCTTTGGAGGAGGGCATGGCAACTCACTCCAGTGTTCTTGCCTGGAGAATCCCTTGGACAGAGGAGCCTGGTGAGCTACAGCCCATAGGGTCACAAAGAGTCCGACACAACTAAAGCATGTTCACTCATATGTAAAATCTAAAAAGTGGTATAGATGAGCTTACTTGCAAAGCAAAAATATAGACACAGATGTAGAAGCAAATTTATGGATACCGGGGGGAAGGGGAAGTCGGATGAATTAGGAGATTGTGATTGACATATGTGCACTACTGTATGTAAAATAGGTACTGATTAGACCTTACTGTATAGCACAGTGAACTCTCTACTCAGGGCTCTGTGGTGACCTACATGGTAAGAAAGAGGAGATATCTGTACACATACCAGTGATTCAGTTTGCTCTATGGCAGAAACTAACATGGCCTTGTAAAGCAGTTCTAGTCCAATAAAAAAACAATCAACAATAGAACTTCTTCTGTTAACTGGTAAGCAAAGGAGATGAGAGAATTGGTTGACATATTTAAAGATAGGCAGCAAATCAAGGAAGGAAATTACATGGCTTCTAAAGCAGTCACATCTGCATGTGGATATAGGGTATAGTTAGTACCTTTCTGGTTGTATACCCAGCCCAACATTCATTCCCTTTGATAGCAGCCAGCTCTTCTGCCATTTGGGGTACTTTTCCTAGTGTAGTGAGCCTTTCATTCCAAAAAGGTCTGAGAGCTGGAGCCATTACTAACACTTCTTCATTAAGTTTCTATAGGATATCTTTATCACTTACCCTGAAATAGCAGAGTTTTAAGATAGGTCCACTTGGTCCCTTCAATTCCACTTCCTCTGTTTCCTTTATGTGGTAATTGAGGCATCAAATAGTGGATATAACTAGAAGCCTTGAAGTCCTAGATTTCTATCCCTACCTCTCTCTCCGAAAATATCTGATCTCCACTCCCAGGGAACATTTTTATTCTGGTATAAATTGCAATTTAAACAGTTTTTCTTTTATAGTCATTTCACTCTCTGTTTCTCAAAATCTGTTTCCTTAGACTTTTGAACACAAATCAAATCATAATCTCCTCAATGATTTAAACATTTGTAAACAAAAGCCAGGAAGGCAAGTGCCTACAGGCACATCTGCCTTCTGCCAAGACATAAATCTTCCCCAAGGCACAGCAAAGACATGTGCTTAAATATAGACGAAAGAAACTTAAAAATATTTAGGGGAAAATAAAACAAAGCAAAAGAACTCTTTAACCTCTCACAGTGTGTTATGATTTAAAAAAATATAGAAAAAAGTGACAATAACTATGTGGTGTGTGTGTTAGTAGCTCATATATGATTCTTTGTAATCCCATGGCTGTAGCCTGCCAGGCTCCTCTGTCCAAGGAATTCTCCAGGCAAGAACACTAGAGTGGGTTACCATTTCCTTCTCCAGAGCAGAGATAGCTGTAGAGATAGAGATAGGCCTCCAGGACCACAAAGCATGTCAGCTTCAAAATCTGATCTTCCAGCTATTCTGCCAAATTGTTTTCTGCCTTTTACAAATACTGCTCCTTCCCATCATTTCTACTGAATCTCTATAACTCCAAATTATATTCACAATAGCTCCTTTATTAACATGTCAGAAAAATACAGAGCTAGAAACAGTGCAGTTGGAATAGTTCAGTTGGGTATTTTTATTGAGGTATATAATGTAAAAACCTTAAAATTAAATGGTATTTTCCAACAACTGATCAGAGATAAACTATAGAAAAAACATTTTCATCAAATTAAGTGAAAAAAAGTTTCATCATTTATTCATTTGATTTGTATAGGGATTGTACTGTCCTAGAAGCATAGTCAATTCTGACTTAAATTAATATTGAAAAAACTCACTTAGTGACTGTTCTGCTTCATACCAGAGCCCCTATTGGTGCAAAACTTCTGCATTCAGTATGTGGAGCTCTGTTTGGAGAACTTATTCTCAAATAATTAAAGTGGACTTTATTAAACATTGGTCACTTAATTAAATTAAAATAAAACATTTAATTAAATACCATTAATCCAGACTTGCACTCTGAGGTGATTTTATTATAAAAGAAAAAATTTTCTAAATACAAAAGTTAGTAAATATTTAGGAAATATAAATAAAAGACTGACCTTTCCCCCTTGGAATATGTATAAAATGTTTGGCTACAGTCTGCCAGGGTTTATCTCCAAGCCTAGGTCCTCTGCTGAAAAATTTTAAACTGAAATTCTGACACTTCAGTTTTGCCTGTGTTGTAGTTGAAATTTACAATAGATGAAGGACAATAATAACTGATCAAATTTTCTTCCTTTTTTTGTGTTATGTTGGAATTTATTCTTAGGTTTTCTCTTCACTAACCTTTATGAAAAAGGACAGATATATATACAGATATATATATATATATGTATATATATATATATTTATTTTTTTTTAGATCCACATTTTTGCAGTAAAGCACCCAGCATAGAAGATCAAAGTATCTTTTATAAGTATTACTAACAATTTCTGGTTTCTTACTCTGAATGCAGCTCTATGACAGAAGATGTAGATACACACACATTTACACCCACACATAGAGAAATGAGCATGGCCTTTAGATGGGGGATTTTTTTTCATCAGAAAAAAAAAATGGTTAACTAAAAAACAAAACATATTTGTATGAAAGTATTTTCATATTACTTTGGTTTTAATCATGAAAATGATTTTGACTAGCAAATAGTCCAGTTAGGAGGGCCAATGACCACTTGCCCCACCCAATTGTCTTTTAAATGCAGAATGTGATGTATATTCAATATCTAAGCAGAAACAGCTACGATGTTTATGAAACATTGTAGCTACACTGTTTTATAAATACTGCTAAAGACAAATCTTTTAGCTATGTACTGTCACATAAATATCCTGCTCTTCATAAATGATTTGACTATCTGGAATCAAAGACAAAGGGGTCCAATGTCCGTGCTTGATCAACTCATTTCCAATGACAGCCTTTCGTATTTTTACAGTATGTTAGAAAAGATACCTGTATAATTTTATCTCAAAGTGTCTTTGTGTTCACCGACCCTCTTGCCACCAACACTGCAGCAAGCGTTTTCTGGTATGCAACACATTTCATAATAGCATTTTAAAGAAAAGAGATGAAAGCAAGGATATATTCAAAAGCAAATTTTCTTAATATAAAAAACAGGCTATCTGAATTTTCTTATTGTAATTGTTGTTGCCGTAATTTAATTTTCTATGTGTCATCTTGATATCTTAATTCAAATTAGAAGTATAGGAGAATGGGGATTTCCCTGGCAGTCCAGTGGTTAAGACTGTGTTTTCACTGCAGAGGCCGTGAGTTTGACCCCTGATCTGGGAACTAAGATCCCCCATGCTGCAAGGTGGGGCCAGAAATAAATAAAACAAAACAACAAGACAAAAGAGGAGAACGTTAACTTCACTACAAAATTATGATTTCCATCAATAGTGTATTATGGTTTCCTTTCCTCCACACCCTTACTGATGTTTATTATTTGTTGACTTTTTGATGATGGCCATTCTGACTAGTGTGAGGTGATACCTCATTGTGGTTTTGATTTGCATGTCTCTAATAATTAGTAGTGTTGAGTCTCTTTTTGTGTGCCTGTTGATCAAGTGTATGCTGAAGACTTTCTCGTGATCCTAGACTCTGCTTTGTCAGATGTTCAGGATACCAGTCATAATCTCTCCAATGGTTTTAAGCTCTGATAAATAAAATTCATAAAGGCATTTGTCTGCAAGAACCTCTGCCTTCCCCAGAGCAAATCCTCTCTAAGGAAAGAAAGCATAGATACTGCTTTATTTTTATCACTATCTCTCACCCATAACAATCTCCAACCAATGACAGATGAAAGTTGGCTTATAAACTTCTCAGTTCTCTTATTCTTCAGGTGAGATAAATCTCAGCCAAGTGTTTTGTGTTATGCTCCTGGAGGTTTCCCAGCAGGATTAATCTCCAGATACCCACAGTGATAGGTGACTTGGTAACATACCCTTTTATTGGTTTTCTTTCCTTGTCTCATCTTCCATTCCTAGATAAGAGTTTTAGTCCATCTCCCAAATAAAATCCTTCATTTGAATTTTTACTTCTGAAGATACCAAACAAAAAAACTGTTTTTTTCATCTGATAACTTATTTATTAGTTTTTGCACCAACACTAAATAATAATACACTTAAGGGTAATTACTCTACCCCTTTCCATTGAAATAGGAGGAAAGAGAGAAGACAGATGAAGACCAAAAACAAAAATATTTCTTTCTTAGCCCAAAAAAAACCCCTACAGCTGTCAGTTGCAGGCAACTGATGAGTCATAAATATATATATATATATATATTCTGCTAGGATGCTTTGATTTTTGTGACTTGGAATATTTTAATTCCTCACTGAGTTACTGTTTCTTTATTTTCATGACATATGGACTAATAATTTAGAACATAGACTTTCATCCAAGATGTCAGAGAATTTACGTAGGAGTCTGTTCTTTCTTTTATCTCACTATGAAATCTCTATATTTATTAATTTGTGTTCTAAGCTCCAGGTTTTGACACAGCCTCTTATTGTTATTCATAACTTTCTCAAGGAAACTGTAGCCATATGCAATCATTATTTTACTTTTTGTCAAAAATCTTTGATTATTAGCTTTGACTATTTAAACAGATTAGCATATATACACGTATATATACATGGCATGAGAATTACTAAGATGCTTCTGCTTCGTATATTGTTGTTGTTCAGTTGCTGAGTCATGTCTGACTTTTTGCAACCCCATGGACTGCAGTATGCCAAGCTTCCCTGTTCTACACTATCTCTAGGAGCTTGCTAAGCTTCTTATCTGTGGAGTCAGTTATTCCATCTAATCATGTCATCCTCTGTTGCTCCCTTCTTCCCCTGCCCTCAATCTTTCCCAGCATTAGGATTTTTTCCAGTGAGTCAGCTCTTCACATCTGGTGTCCAAAATATTGGAGCTTCAGCTTCAGCATTAATTCTTCCAATGAATATTCAGGGTTGATTTTTTTCTGGATTGACTAGCTTATCTCCTGCTATCCAAGGGATTCTCAACAGTCTTCTCCAGCACCATAACTTGAAGGCATCAATTCTTCAACTCCCAGCCTTCTTTATGGTCCAGCTGTCAATCTGTACATGACTACTGGAAAAACCATAGCTTTGACTATACGAATCTTTGTCATCAAAGTGATGTTTATGCCTTTTAATACACTGTATAGATTTGTCATAGCTTTCCCTCCAAAGAATAGGAGTCTTTTAATTTCATGACTGTAGTCATTGTTCACAGTGATTTTTTAGCCCAAGAAAGTAAAATCTACCACAGCTTCCACTTTTTTCCCATCTATTTGCCATGAAGTGATGGGACCAGAGGCCATGATCTTAGTTTTTTGAATCATGAGTTTTAAGCCAGCTTTTTCAGTCTCCTCTTTCACCTTCATCAAGAGGCTCTTTAGTTCCTCTCTGCTTTCTGCCATTAGAGTGGTGTCATCTGCATATTTGAGGTTGTTATTTCCTCTGGCCTTTTGTTTCCAGCCTGTGATTCATCCAGCCTGGCATTTTGCATGATGTGCTCTGTATATAAGTTAAATATGCAGAATGACAATATATAGCCTTTACGTACTCCTTTGCCAATTTTGAACCAGTCTGTTTTTCCATGCCCATTTCTAACTGTTGCTTGACTTGCATGCAGGTTTCTCAGAAGACAGGTAAAGTGGTCTGGTTTTCTCATCTGTTTAAAAATTGTCCTGATTTTGTTGTGTATCTTGGGCAAGTAATTTAACATATTTGTTCTTCAGTTCCTTCATTAGTAAAACCAAAGATTAAATTTTGTACAACATTTAAGTTAAATGCTACAATAAAATACTTAGTACATGGCTAGGATTACCACTGTCCAATGAAGGTGAGTTATGGGCACCACTATTACAACTAACTATAATCAAATGACAATTACAAGTATTTTTCTATTAACATCGGAAGCGTAAGTCACTTATATTGCCATCAGAATCTCACATGGCAAGCACATACTTTTCAAAAATCTGTGTGGAGTGTTGAGATACACAATGGACTGCAGGGGGAAAAAAACAGCTTAGTTTCCCTGATCTCATCTATATGAAAATGTTGTATGGCAATGATTATGGCCAAGCATTCAATTAATTTCTATGAAGATCCCAAACAACTCATTTTTCTCAAGTTTAAATGACATTGCCTATGTTTGCAAACTCAATTATGAGTGGCAAATGTTTAAAACAATGGAGTTTTGTTATTGTTTTTTACAATATAAATACAAAAATCCTTCCTACAAAGGACCCTTCTTTGTAGGAGCCATCCTCCTTTCCCTCCTTCTTCCACAAGTATCAACTCAGGAAAACTTTTTTAAAAGCATTGATTCTTTCTAGACACAGTGAGAATAGAAAATGAAAATCCTTTTAATTATTTCTACCCTCAATGCCCAAACACAATAAAAATATAGTGGCTGAGGGAATCAAGGACTAGAAAAATGATTACTCAAAGACAACATCAACTTTTATTTGCTTATTCCCAAATCATCTGTATTGAGCCAAAAATTCAATAACATAAAGCATTCAGTGGAACATTTCATAAAAGACTCATGTGTACAGGGGATTGTTGGCCTCATTAATAAGTGACAACCGGACATACTTTTATGTTGTAGCTACTTTTCTGAGACTTATCTTGCTCACAGGATGTGTGTGTTGAATTACTTATAGGTATTTAATCACACATCAAGGAATTCAACATGGTTTCCACTAGACTTGTGGTAAACTGCAGATGCTGATGGCTTAAACATTTGTCAGTATTTTTAAAAATTGAATCCATACTAATTTTTGTTTTCAATAAAATGTGATTTCCAACATCTTTTATTGCCTCTGCCCTTAAAATGAAAGGAAATTACAGGTTAACTTGGATATACTATTATGAACCAGGAGCTACAGTGTGGAATTATGAGTTATAAAAGTGGTGAATTGATGAAAGGATTGCCTATTTGATGTTATATTGACTACAAAAATATATAGCTTTTGATTTATTGGAATAAGGTTCTTCACCCTTAAAAAATAAAATAAAAAGCCAGATGTTTACTTTACTTTTTTCTCTATATATTACATTACTTAAAATTTTTCTTTAAGACAAAATTTGTAGTTTCATAACAAAATCTCCATAGTCTTGCTCCTTAGTCTTCAGTGTTCTTTCTTTTATACATTACTATTTTGCTCATACTGTTTGGGATAAGATTACTAATCATTACTGGATTGTAAATCTAGTAGAAATATTTCACATCTTTTGTTATTTGACCTCTGTGCAGCATTAACCCTATGAACTATTTCTCCTTGATCTCCTTTCCTGCTCTTTGTGATCTTATTTTCTTGGCATTCTTTTTGACATTTATATTATACTGGCTGCTGTGTTATTTTCTTTTATTACTCAGTTAAATCAATGGATCTCAAGCTTTATTATCCATCATATCAATTGCAATGCTTCTTTAAGAAAAGAATAAAGAATTCTTGAGCCTCATCACCAAAGTAGATCTGAGGAATAATTTAGGAACCTGAATCTTCAAAATATTAAGCAGATGTTCCTGAGGCAACGCTTTCATTGTTAGGCCCACACAGCATTTCATCAGAGCTCTTAATTAACTTTAATTGTACTGGCTCATTTTATTTGCTGTCAGTCACCGTGGTTCCTGTTGTATCTAAAATTTCAGACAGAGATGGCCAACTGTTAGCACACAACTTTACATGATAATTCTATAGGTACCTCAACCAAATATGTCCAAGATATGTAATCCTTTTTTTACTTTTCAAGTCTGTATATCCTACTGTTGGATTTATTTTTATTGACTCATCTTTCATCATTTGAACAATTTAAGGATATAGTCTTAGTTTCTTCATTCTTTTCATAAGCCCCACACCTCATCCAATATCACTCACCTCACCAGTTATCTAGTTATTAATTAATCCTTAGTCAGAAAAAGCAGGGAAAATTAAAATAGCATATATTATCTCGACTTGGTAGTCAAAACTCTGAATATTTTCATTGAAAGACCCATTCTGTGGGAAATTTTGTCCCATTCATTCAATCATTGCATTTCTTATTCTTAAGTCAGTATTTTCTTTAATAAAGTAATCTTTAAACATTTAAATAAAATATATTTCTATATATCCTTTATTTATGTGAAATAAGATCTATAAAAGGCTTAATTATATCTTTTGAGGTGGAATAGAAGTTGTCTTGGGCATCATGTTACTTATTAGAGAGAAAATACTTTAAATAACTGATTTTTACCCATGAAAATAATCATTGCACAACAATCTTTCAAAATTTGCACAAATATGATTTTTATGGGCTAGTATTTTAATTTTTGATAATGAAATTTATTATGAATCTATTATATGATTGGGTACCAAAAGTCCTAGTTATCTTTTGCAATAAATATTAAATAACCAAGTAAATAAAATAGCAAGTATTTTTCATATCATAAGCTTGAAATCACCACACATATCATATTTAATTTTACAGTAAATTTCATTTAAGAATTTTTCCTCATTGATACTATAATGCCTTCCATTCACTTTTTTTTTCTTTTCTTTTTTTTTTAAATGGACAAGTTATTTAATTAGGTTCTTTGCAAGAAGTTCAGAATACTACTTTGTGAGGATAAATTCCATTTGTGAGAGAAAACACAGAGTGGAGGTAGCCCTGGAGCTGAGGGACAGCTTTGATTCTTCGCAGAATTTGTGAGTCCACAGCTTTCTGATCAACCTTGTGCTGCTCTGTGATCTCCTATTTCTCTCTGTGTGTGTCGAAGATCTCACCCTCCTGGTGTCTGTGTTTATGCAGCTTCTTCTTCTTGAAGTAAGCGTCAGTGAGATGTTCTGGGATTTTCACACCACTGATATCGATTTTGGTGGAAGTGGCAATGACAAATTTCTGGTGTGTTCTACGCAGAGGAACTCGATTGAGGGTCAGAGGCCCAGTCACAAGTAGCAAGCCACTACCCAGCTGCTTCAGGAAAACGACCCTCTTTCCTCTGTGGCGCCCGGTGAGGATGATCAGAATGGTCCCAGGGGTGATGCTGGCACGCAGCTTCCTCACATGCTTACTGAAGGGTTTTTTGCTGTGACTCAACAGTTTCCGAGGCACATCTTCAGTAGGGTAATACCTAGGCATCTTGCGAAGTTTGACCACTCGGGTACCACCATTCTTGTCACCACCAACTGGTTTTGTGACAGTAGCAAGAACCCGAACCTTCTTTTTCTTTTCGACCTTGGATTTAGCTGCAGAATACCTTCTCTTGTACAGGGCCTTTCTGGAGTACATGGCTGATCGGGAGTACCTGCCAATTCCTCTGACCAGGACAGGGTTTCGGCTGCAGTGGGGCTTCCCCTTCTTAACTTTCTTCACCTTTTCCACATTTTTAGCCTTGTTGCCAGCATCAGCCTTCTTGGCTTCAGCTTTTTGCTCGTTAGCATTCTGATTTCTCAGCCTTTTCACCCGCGATCATGCAAGACGGGAAAGAGCTCACTTTTCTATAGTGTTAATCATTTCCTGATGTTGAGCTAAACAATGGTTTGCAGTAAAGATGATCTTTTCAGAATTAGATTTTTTTCCAAAAACTTCTTTGTAGAGAACATTTTTTATTCTTCATTTGAAAAATACAGAAGAATGGTCAGTCCTGCAGCCAACTAGCTGTATGTTTTATGCCATGAACAACTGTGTGAAATATGAAAGTGTTTTGCAGTATTTATGAAAATTACATGACACATTATCCTATTGCCAAAATTAAAAAAAAGTAAACTGATAATGAGATCACTTTAATGACATCTGCTGCCCATGTCTGAAAGGAATATAATCTGGTACTGCCCTCTTGAGTTCTCACCCTACATCCCTTCTCCTGTCAGAAAAAGCAATGACAATCCATGTATAGACTGTTTTTGACAAGTTCATTCAATTTTATTAACCTTTACTATTTAATTTTTCAAAACATTCATCTTAGTTTGATCTAGAGATTAAATGAATATAAATATTTACATTCTGCCAACCCCACATTAAGATATTAAAGAATCAGAGATGGATTTTGCCTTGATTAAAAGATGCTTAAGACCAGGGTTTTAAAAGTGCAATTATTAAGTTAGAGCATTTCAATCAATATTGTTTTTCCATGTTCTCTTTTCTGTTATGACTTCTGCTTTATTATAAATTTAGCCCTCATTGCTGGCACTGATGTTTTTGACCTAATATTAGCCTAAACCAGTATTTCTGCCTAATGGATTGTGTTTCCAGTTTATGCCATGATTGGCTATACAATATTGGTTTCTGATATTCTTCGTTATTTATGTCTCAGAGAGATAGACATAGATAAATTCTGCAGCATCAAAGAATTGTTAGTGTGAATATGTATGTGTGTGTGTATAATTTTGTATTTATAATGAAATTAATTTAAAGAAAAACAATGAGTGTATTCTCTCTCTATGACCAGTGATATAACAAAGTATAGATATTAGATTTTAGTGCAAACATTTGTCTTTGTTCACGAGATGAAACAAAATGGCATCTAGTACAATATATCATTAGACAATTTGAATAAAGAAAACAAGTGGTAGAATTGAACCATAATATGGCTCATTGTAATATATTTAAGTTGAATTCAAATGACTATGCAAGATAACAAGGTCCAAATAAGATCCATCATGCCAACATAAGAATATCCAAGTAAAGATAAAAACCAAAAATTCCTATTTCCCATACATTTGATATTGGTGATATATTTTAAACCAGTATTTTTTTGTCAAAACTTCACTATTGCTAATTTGAATTTCATTATTTTTTATCATTTGATACTTAGTACATTGATTAAAAGAATAAATATTTAACATAAATCATGTAACATCAATCATAAGGTTAAACATTCTGCTACTTTCCTTAGTTTCTATCAGGGGTTATTTTATCTGATCACGTTTATAAGATAAAACCTTACCATGTTTGGCATTTGCACACATTACCAGTGGATTCACATAATTGATATACATATAAAATTCAAATGCCACATGCTGACCAAGGATAAAAGGGCACACACCTGTCAAAAGGTCTTTTTAATATAAGATAATAAACAATTTCTAAAACACATACAATCTTTTTTTTTTTTCTATAAGTAGAATCACATCTAGAAGTCTGTTGCATAAGTTGTGTCTCCAAAGTTCACAACAGAGTAACCAGGTCTCAGTTCTCCTGGGGAAAATGCTGGCTACTTTATTATTTCAAACTGGCTTTTCACATTAAGTGTTCAAAAATTTTACCACTTAAAATTAGCATCAGGTCACAGAGTTACATCTACACCATAACCTCCCTGAAACATTAAAACAACTTTACTCTCCAATATTACCAAGGTTTCAAAACATACTTCATGGAAAATGCTTCATGTATCATAGCAGCTCATACTTGTGATAGAACAAGTTTTCAGGTTTTCCTTTCTTTCTTTTCTATTTTAATATTCACAGAGAAACAAGTGCATTTCATTTCTTATTTTCTCTTTTTCCCTTCTTCAGAGTGCTGAGATTTCTGAGCGAACCACAGCAGAGCTGAGTACTACAGGTCAGTGTTGTACCTAAACTGCAAACTAAAAATAACCAGCTGAGCAGAGCAGGTTATCCTTTGCCAACATATGGATACTTTTTAATTTCAGTCTATATTTTGGGAGCTGAGAAATACATTGACAAAGAAAATTTAGTGTATTGTTACTAGAGAGTTCAAGACTTATGGTTTTGTAAGCAAGTGGACCTTAAGAAGTAGCACTATGAACAAAACTAGTGGAGGCAATGGAATTCCAGTTGGGTTCCTAAAGGATGATGCTGTGAAAGTGCTGCACTCAATATGCCAACAAATTTGGAAAACTCAGCAGTGGCCACAGGACAGTAAAAGGTCAGTTTTCATTCCAATCCCAAAGAAAGGCAATGCCAAAGAATGTTCAAACTACCGCACAACTGCACTCATCTCACATGCTAGCAAAGTAATGCTCAAAATTCCCCAAGCTAGGCTTCAAAAATATGTGAACTGTGAGGTTCCAAATGTTCAAGCTGGATTTAGAAAAGACAGAGGAACCAGAGATCAAATTGTCAACACCTGTTGGTTCATCAAAAAAGCAAGAGAGTTCCAGAAAAACATCTATTTCTGCTTTATTAACTACGCTGAAGCCTTTGACTGTGTGGATCACAACAAACTACGGAAAATTCTTCAAGAGATGGGAATACCAGACCACCTGACCTGCCTCCTGCACAGAGAAATCTGTGCAGGTCAAGAAGCAACAGTTAGAATAGGACATGGAACAACACACTGGTTCCAAATTGGGAAAGGAATACGTCAAGGCTGTATATTGTCACCCTGTTTATTTATCTTATATGCAGAGTACATCATGAGAAACACTGGGCTGGATGAAGCACAAACTGGAATCGAGATGGCAGGGAGAAATATCAATAACCTCAGATATGCAGATGACACCACCCTGATTGGAGAAATCAAAGAGGAACTAAAAGAGCTTCTTGATGAAAGTGAAAGAAGAGAGTGAAAAAAGTTGACTTAAAACAACATTCAGAAAACTAAGATCATGGCATCTGGTCCCAGCACTTTATGGCAAATAGATGGGGAAACTATGAAAAGAGTGAAGTACTTTATTTTGGGGGGCTTGAAAATCACTGCAGATGGTGACTTCAGGCATGGAATTAGAAAACAGTTGCTCCTTGGAAGGAAAGTTATGTCCAACCCAGACAACATATTAAAAAGCAAAGATATTACTTTGCCAACAAAGGTCCATCTACTCAAAGTTATGGTTTTTCCAACAGTCATGTATGAATATGATAGTTGGACTATAAAGAAAGCTGAGCACCAAAGAACTGATGTTTTTGAACTGTGGTGTTTGAGGATACCCTTGAGAGTCCTTTGTACTGCAAGGAGATACAACCAGTCCATCCTAAAGGAAATCAGTCTTGAATATTCATTTGAAGAACTGATGCTGAAGCTGAAACTCCAATACTGTGGCCACCTGATGAGAAGAACTGACTCATTGAAAGACACTGATGCTGGGAAAGACTGAAGGCAGGAGGAGAAGGAAACAACAGAGGATGAGATGGTTGGATGACATCACCAACTTGATTGACGTGAGTTTGAGCAAGCTCCAGGAGTTGGTGATGGACAGGGAAGACTGGCGTGCTGCAGTCTATGGGATCATAAAGAGTTGGAGATGACTGACCAACTGAACTGAACTGAACTGAACTGAAGCATATGTGTTCACACTTCGTATTTCGGTTTTCTTTTAAAAGGTTTTACTCTGGAATACAATTTATTCCCCCATTATTTCAAATCTAGAAACTAACTTGAATGTATAATATAATTAATTAAACAACTTATGTAAGGTATCATTTTTATTTAATTTTTCTTCTTCCAGTTTTATTGATGTATTATTGACATAGAACAGTATAAGATTAAGGTGTACAGCATAATTACTTGACTTAAGACATCATGAGATGATTATTATAGTATGGTAAGTAAACATTTATCACCTTATTTAGATGCAATGCAGGTACAAAGTTAAAGAAATAAAAAATTTCCTTTCTAAATGACTTTCATACATAACATACAACTGTGTTAATTACATTTATCATATTTAAATTATACCCCTAGTATTTATTTACCTCATAACTGAAAATATATACCATTTTCCAAAAAAACACATGGAAATTTTGGACAGTTAAATGACACTTCCAATTGCAGTAAATAAAGACATATTTTCTTAACTAGAATCATTAAAGGGACAAGGAGTAGAGGGTGAGGAATTGGCTGCCAAAAAAAATGCCTAAAATCTGGTTGACTTCCCAAGAAATAAACATCATATTAAATTGCTTGTTTGCTATTTCAGACAAAAATATTAATATTGGAAAATGAGAGAAGCTGGATAGAGTAGTGGACTTCCCTGCTAGCTCAGTTGGTAAAGAATCTGCATGCAATGCGGGAGACCCCAGTTCAATTTCTGGGTTGGGAAGATCCACTGAAGAAGAGATAAGCTACCCTTTCAGTATTCTTGGTCTTCCCTTGTGGCTCAGCTGGTAAAGAATCTGCCTGCAATGCAGGAGACCTGGGTTCAGTCCCTGGGTTTTCAAGATACTCTGGAGAAGGGAAAGGCTATCTACTCCAGCGCAGAGTGTTAAAAGCTCCTAACTTTAGATTTTCTTTGAAAAGAAGTAGCTGTCTTGAAGACAGGGTCCATTCAAACTTAGTAAATGTATTTTCTTATTTTAATATATCTTCTATATGTATTATTCTTCTGTATATCTTCAGAAACTAGTTATACTAAAATATATGTCCAGAAAAGAAAATGTACAGACATCAGAGTCTTCCACAGTTTTTAAGCCAAATTCAAAACTCAAGAAGACAACAACTTAATTTAGAAGGAAAATGCAAAGTTAATGTCTAGCAACTCTCCAAGCACCACTGTCCACAAATATTTAGCTTAAGATCCTTATCCCACAATTTTTCTCTGAACTGGTTTAGCACCTTTATCAGAATGGCTTGTGGATTAAAATAAAAAATCTAATTCTCCATAATAACAAATCAGAACTGAAAAAATTCTCATCAATTAAATAAATTTAATTAATATATAAATAAGTAAAAGGAAGTTTAGTGGAGTAGGAACTGAAATCCACTATTTTGCTGTTA
The DNA here is from genome assembly GCA_007570785.1 of Antilocapra americana. NCBI lineage: Eukaryota > Metazoa > Chordata > Mammalia > Artiodactyla > Antilocapridae > Antilocapra > Antilocapra americana. Next base: position 37,746,936 of record ML663009.1, read on the forward strand.
ACCAGAAATATTCCTAAAAAAATACGATAAATCATTTAATAAAATGTTAAATATGAGAAATATAAATGACATGACAATAAGAAAGGATGATAATTACTACAAAAGAAAAGAAAGCTCATATTTGCTAATGGCCTGTGGAACAATATTATTATCTCTAACCTACATGTAATTGAAATCTAAGAAGGAGAGGTGAGAGAAAGTTACAGAAAGAATATTAGAAAAATAATAACTCTTTTTCTGTCTGGTACATAAGGAGATTGGAAGTCATTTCTCCATCCTAAAAAGTAAAAATGTAAATTGATTGGAGACCAAAAATACTTCTTAGACTTGACAGACAAGTAAGTTTCCAGGGAAAACTACTGTTCCACAAATAGGCAGAGAAATAGAGCAAGATACAGATAATCATAACTTCTGATTGTTGAGAAGCAGGGAGTAGAGGAAACTTCTATGGGAACTAGTGCCAAAGTAGGAAAAGCTAAACTACAATTAAGAAACAACAAAAGAGAAAGGACAAAATTACTAATACCAGAAGTGAAGGGGGATGACACTACAGTTCCTACATACTTAAAATAATAATAAATACTATGAACAACTTTATTCCTATAAATTTAATAACCTAGATAAAATGGGCCAAATCCTTTAAAGACACAATTTACTAAAACTCAAAAGAGAAGAAAGAGATACGGTATCTCTCAAAAAAATTGAATGAATAATTAATAACCTTTCCAAACAGAAAATGTCATTCCTAGATGTGTTCATTGGTGAATCCTACCAAGCATTTAAGAAAATAATTATACAGTTCTTTATAAACTCTCTCAGAAAATAAAATCAGAGAGAATATTTTCTGACTCGTTCTATGTAGCCAGAATTATTCTAATACTAAAACCAGATGAAAACATTACAAGAAAGGAAAATATAGATCAATAGCATACATGAATATAGATGCAAACATTCTAAACAGAAAATTAGCAAATCAAATCCAACAATGATAAAAGAATTGTAGACCACAATCACGTGGATTTTATCCCAGATATGCCTGGTTCATTCAACATGTAAAAATTGATTAATGTTATCCCTTGCCTCAACACACTAAAGGAAAAAATATGTGCTTGTATCAATACACCGTATACACCTAGTGGTGTCCAACTCTGTGACCTTCAGGATTATAGCCCACCAGGCTCCTCTATCAGTGGGATTCTCCAGGAAAGAATACTGGAGTGGGTTGCCATTTCCTGTTCTAGGGGATCTTTCTGACCCAAGGGTGGGACTTAAGTGCTCTGTGTCTCCTGCATTGGTAGACAGATTCTTCGCCAGTAGCACTACCTGGAAAGCTCCAATTATATCAATAGATGAAGATAAAACTTTTGACAAAATCCAACATCTATTTGGGCTTCCCTGGTGGCTCAGTGGTAAAGAATCCACCTGCAGTGCAGGAGATAAAATTTGGTTCCTGGGTCAGAAAGATCCCCTGTAGGAGGACATGGCAACCCACTCCAGTATTCTTGCCTGGAAAATCCCATGGACAGAGGGGTCTGGTGGGCTACAGTTCATAGGGTCACAAAGAGTCAGACATGAATGAAGCGACTTGACACAACATCTGTTTATGATAGAAACTCAGCAAACTCGAGGAGACATTCCACACTTGATAAAAAAACATCTACATTAAAACATACAGCAAATAATCTTAATGGTTAGGCATTCAAACCTGTCCTTCTAAGATCAGGAACACAGTAAAAATGCTCCCTCTTACCTCTGTTTTGCAACATTGTATTCAACTCATAGCTAATGTAGTAAGAAGAAAAAGGGAAATAAAACAGATTGAAAATATTATACATTGTAAGGATGTTGACAACCACCTAATGATATATATCATGATAATCATATCTTTCAGATACACATAAAATTAGCATATGAATGCTTACAATGGCTTTATTTATAATTTCCAAAACTTGGAAGCAGCTGAGATGTTCTTCAGTAGTTGAATGGATAAATAAAAATGTGGTATATCTAAATAGTGGAATATTATTCAGTGCTAGAGAGAAATGAGCTATCTAGCCATAAACAAACATTCACGAAACTTAAATGAATATTACTAAGTAAAAGAAGTCAATCTGAAAGGTCTACATATTGTATTATTTCAACTATATGACATTCTAGAAAAGGAAAAACTATTGAGACAATAAAAAGATTTATGGTTCCTGTAGCTGTTGGGAAGGAAGGATGAAGAAGCTGAGTTCAGAAGATTTTTAAGGTTGTAAAACTATAGACTTTGGGTGATAATGAAGTATCTGTGTATATTCATTGACTGTAACAAATATACCATGGCAATTCAGAATTTGATAATGGGAAGAATGTGTATGTTTGGGAAGAATATGTATCCAGGAACTCTGTAATTTCTGTCTGATTTTGCTGTGAATCTAAAACTGTTCTAAAAATATAATGCTTACCAAATTTAAAATACAATATTTTTCATAATATGATAAATATCAATGAAAGCTTATAAATTCAGTAAATCCCAAGCAGGATGAAGACAAAGTAAACAAAATCTATGTAAATGTAAACATTAATCAAACTGTTAAAAGCAAAAGTAAAAAGAAATTCATAAAAATAGTGTGGGTGGGGACACTATATACTGAAAAGTATAAAGATTTTAAAAATGACTAAATTTTGCCAGAAAGGAGGCCAGAATATTTTTACTGAACAAAGTAAAATTCCTTAAAAATTGAAAAATAATTTACTATTTAGTTACACATAATGATAGAATTGACCACTGGTGCACTTTACGAAAATGCTAAAGAAAGTGCTCTGGGCTAAGGGGAAATACTTGTAAAGACGTTGGCATCTGCACTAATGAAGAACATTGAAAATAGCAAACAAGAGGGCAAATATAGAAGCTGAATTTGTTAAAATTTTCAACTTATTTAAAAGACACTTTTGTTACAGAAGCTGTTTTTTATTTATGCAAATAAACAGTATTTGGTTTATAATATATGTAGTTGTAAAATATGCAACAAAGTGATACAGTGGATAAGGGATGGAAATGGAAGTATATTGCAGGCCACTATACATGATATGAAATGAGTATATTTCCAAGAAAACTGTGTTAAGTTAAAAATGTATATGTAAATTCTAGAAAAAAAATTCTAAAAAAATAAATTAAAAGAGGCATTAGCAATATGTCAATAAAAATGATAAAATGGAAAACTATAAAAACTTAAAGAAAAATAAATACGGTTTTATAAGAGGCAGTAAAATGATTAAGAAAGATAAGAAAATACAAAATAAATAATAAGATCATACATTTAAACCCAATCACATCAATGACGCCTTTCCTTCCTTTTTCTACTCCCTCCTGTGTACCTCCCTCTCTTTTATGCCCTTTCTTTTTTGTCATTCTTATTGACTATCTTACTTTCCTCCTAACTAGCTTTTTTTTTAAAAAAAAAAATTGCTTTATTTTCTTTCTTTAGCATTTTTAAAATAATTTCATTAGACAGTCATTGAATGAGCAATTGTGATTGCCCATCACTTTTCTCTTTTTATCTGAAATAAAAATATATATTAATGTGTCTTCACTATGCTCTGTCATTATGCAAGGTGCTAGACATGTAATAGGTATATATAGGGTAAAATCAGTAGTGTTGAATCCGGTCTTTATCATAGCCAATTGTCAAATTGTTAAGAATTGTGCAAACCAGTTAAATTCACATCAATAGTCTTGATGAAATCAGATTCATCAAGATCTGTGAAATACTACATTTCTTAGTCTCTTGCTTTCCAGAGAGCCAGGTCTTAAGTATTTCCCAGCACATCACTGAGTACATTTACTTGAAAGTGAGTGTGGACATTACAGTAGAAATAATAGAGTCTAAAAAATGAACAATTAGGAGAGAAAGTCAGCCAAATCTTAAAGGATAATGAAAACTTTTCAGGGGTACTTATATAAAACTTAAGATAGCTTGAAAAGTGAAAAGTAGAGTATATTTTTCAGGGGGCACTAGTGGTAAGGTACCCACTTGCCAGACATAAGAGATGCAGCTTCAATCCCTGGGTTGGGAAAGGTGCCCTGGAGGAGGGCAGGGCAAGCCACTCTAGTATTTTTGCCTGGAGAATCCCAGGGATAGAGGAGCCTGGCAGGCTACTATGCCTGGGGTCTCGAAGAGTCAGACATGAATGAAGGGACACTGAAAATGGTTCTTTCATTTAAATGAATCAGTTTTCTGTCATGAAGGTGGTTCTTTCATGACAACACCTGCACACACAGACAGACAGACAGGCAGAGGGTGTTATACAGCAACTGTCCACTAGTGACCTATTTTACATATGGTAATATATATATTTCCATGGAGGCTCAAGAGGGAGGGGGCACATGCATGCTTTTGGCTGATTCACTTTGTTGTATGGCAGGAACCAACACAACATTGGAAGGCAATTATCCTCCAATAAGGAAAAAAAAAAAAGAAGTAGAGGATGCTGGCAGCTCAGGCTGGCAGTGGTAAGTGAAGCCCCGAATCTGCAGTTTTGCAAGCCCTGCAAAGAAATTTGAGATGAAACCTGAGACATCCTTAGTAAGGTACAACTGCAAGGGCATTGCGATTGATTTTATTTGCAAAGTCTTGAGTCTCTTGAATTCAGATGGATAGAAACTGGATGAGTCCTCAAATCTTTCTTGCAGCTAAAAGACAAGAGACAAGCAACAAATCAAGGAAGTAAAGATGAATTCTGTTACTGATTGCTGAGTTTCAGTACCTGTGGCTCAATCCAGCAGAGAAGCATATAGACCACTGGGTGTATGTAAGTATGATGCTCAAAAGAGCTATTTGGGATGGTGACTGATTTGGGATGTTTTACCATGTAGTGATCATAGTGGACTATATCACCTCAGTGAGTTCCTAAACATTTTGTACATCACAAATTCTTCAAAGAAGTTGATAAAACTTTCTAAAATATTCATAACATTTGGCTATATTTTCTGGAAATTTAAAAATGTTCTGTTATCCCTATTCTCCAGTTTATGAACTGCTGATATTCTGAGAAAAAAATAAGTTATATATGTAAGACTAAGAAAGAAAATTCCAAAACAAAATATCTGGAGAAAATTAATATTTTGCCAACTTTAGATATGATGAAAATCAACAACTGATGTTTTTATTATAGTGATAAATAATAACTGAATTATAATCTATATGTAATGGAAAAAAAATCGACATTTTGGAAGGTCACATTGCTAAATCTACTTAAATAACTTTATAACTTTTTGGGAATACTCACTGCTTCATCTTTAAAGAATTTTGGATATTCTTGTATTTTTAAAAAACACACAATCAACTATAATATAAAGATGAAATAATTTTGATTTAGATACCTCTAACAATGGAGTATTTTGACTCTTCATGAATAAAGTAAACATTAATTTATTTTGGCATTTTAATGACAAAATAAGTCACATTCACCATTTTGTATCTCAATGTCAGTGAGAGAACTAACTGTGTACTATGCATTTTTCATGTAATATTGTGAATAATTATGTTACTGTTTAGATCTCTAACCTGTTCTATAATCTTACTTGAAAATAAACTCAATAGAAAAAACATTGACACAATATAGTATGTAACATGAAATTCAGGCAATGTATTCAACTTTTTGTCAGATTGTATAAAACCAAACCTTGTAGGATTCCAAAGAAAACTAATTTCAAAGTTTATAGAAAATTTAAATGTCCTTCCATAAAACTTTTAGAATATAGTATGTTGACAGTCTAGTTTAAACTAGACTTGCGATAACTACATATGGATTTATTAAAATCTATTTCGTGTTTATTGACAACTTACTAAATGTTTTACCAGATTCTGGAGTTGGTAAACTTTGTTTCTTATAAAAGAATAGCTATTAATGCTTTGTGATCCATAAAGGCTCTATCTCAACTATTCATTTCTGCCATTGTAGTGCTGCTGTACAATGAAGCAAAAATATATAAATTAATGGTTTTCTGATAATACTAACAGGTGGCTGATTTAATTCAGTCTACAAGGTCTGCTCTGGGAGATAACAAAAGGGACCATAGAGGGTGACTGTCCTTAAAAATATTATGTTAAATTAATCTCATTATATTTATCTTCATATATTTGATTTATCACTTTAAAATAATATTTTTTACAAGAAAGAGTCACACACATGACATATACAAACACAAATAGCTATAAATCATCTAAAATCCCAAGACCTAGGGATTAATTCATGATATTTGCTGAACATGAATCTAGATATACTTTTATGCATATATTCATTTCTTGGAGAAGGGAATGGCTACTTACTCTAGTATTCTAGCCTGGAGAATCCCATGGACAGTATAGTCCAAGGGGTTTCAAAGATTTGAACATGACTGAGTGAAAATTTAATAGATACAAATATTCAGAAAAAATTATAGGGATAAGATATGCATACTGTTTTAATTTAGCAAACATTTTTTATTTGAATTTTAGAAAGAAAAAAGTTGAAACTAAAAAATTGTAAATTTGAGATAATTATTTCCTTAAATAAGGAAGAAAAAAATAGGAAAACTAAAAATTATTAGTTTGGAAATCATGTGATATTTTTATGATGCGTTTCAGACAAAATCAATTCAATTTTTGCTTTTGAGGATCAAGTGAGAAGAAAGACCATATTCTTTTAGGTGATACTATATACAAAATATAATATTAATCCAAAAATATGAATAAAAAGCAGTATCATACAAAAATAAATGTCACTGAGAAAGCATAAAAATGTAAGAGATTATTTTTGAATTGATAAATTGGTAAAGGCTTTATCAGTGAATTTTAGCATATGAACTAAATTTTGAAAAATGGATGATAATAATGGTAATAATTATATTCCTTTTTATGATTAAAATTTACTTTTACATGAACTAATTTGGATTTAGAAAGATATTGACAGTCAATGTATTTGAAGTCAATAAATCAATTTGAACAAAAGTAAGAGATTGAGAATTTATAAGGCATGTTGGGGCATGACTCAGTGTAAAAGGAAGGTGAAGTGTTTTGGCTGAAATAAAAAAGTGGAGTGAGAATTAGAAAATGTTCAGAGTTTACATGTTAAGATTTAGATAATGTGGAGTTATTAGTCTTGCTTGAGTATTATAATGATGAATCAGAACACACAAGAATATTCATACAGCAAATTCTATTTGATAGATTATAATTGGTATACAATGGAGGTTGACTAATAAATTAAAATATAATCCCAGAACATTATTTATGAAACTGATTAAATTACCAAACTAAGGAAGTATCAGATAAAATGGAAAAGCAAAGTTATTTGTGCCAATACAATCAGGAGCATCATAAAATGATACAGCCATTGTTTTTGATTTACTCTTTTTTAAGTAAAGAAAGTGAAAGAAAGTGAAGCCACTCAGTTGTGTCCAACTCTTTGTGATCCATGGACTGTAGTGTACCAGGCTCCTCCATCCATGGGATTTTCCAGGCAAGAATACTGGAGTGGGTTGCCATTTCCTCCTCCAGGAGATCTCTTCAACCCAGGGATTTAGCCCAGATCTCCGGAATTGTAGGCAGACGCTTTACCATCTGAGCCACCAGGGAAGTCAGAGCAAGTTTATTTATTTTTGATGTGAGTTCCCATCTTGATCTATGTGGTACTTGGGAGGCAAACAATCCAAATTGTCCCTCTTTACCAACACTTTCCCCTTTCTTATAACTTTGATATTACTTAAGTGATAATCTTTCTCTCCAGAAAGGCCAAACTAGAACAGATGAAGTAAGCCTCCCCTATTCTTGCATGAAAGTAAGAATAATAATATTGCCATGTCAGTTTAATTTTTCTTCCTCAGCTCTTGTCTAGAGGGTTTAAAACAACAAATAAGTTACAGCTCAGTTTACTCAAGCAGACAGATCTTTTATTAGACTCACACTCCCAAGACATGGGAACAGGCTGACCCTAGAGGTGTCTTCCTTCTCCTCCCTTTGGGCTCCCCTCTTTTTATACTTTTTTTTTTTTTTTTTATGGTCCTGTTTTTACAACTCTTTCTTTATTCTATGTGTTCCATCAGTTCTTCTCAGCTACATAGTCCAATAATCCCACTTTTCTTAAGCTACTCTCAAGTAGTTTTGTAATATTAGAAATAAATACAGTTCTTGATTCATTAGACATGAAAGCACATAAAAAGAGAGGACTAAATAGAAGATTCTGAAGTTAAGTCATATTGCAAAGGTGACTCATAAAGGAAAGAGTAATAGGCTTCTATATTAGGAGGTGGCAGTCCCAATTTTGAGGGGTCAGTAATATATCTGTTTTACAAGGGGAATTAATGGATGGGAAGAAAGCCCAGAGAGATCACCAGTGCTGATTTCATGAATGTGCGATCTATTTATTCCCTCAGGGTCCCTTTGAAGGACTATATTCTTGATTTGATGATGTGCTTTTGCACTCTTGAAATTCTTATTCATTTTTGAACTTGTGGTTTGCTAGTGGGCAATAGAGCATATGTGAGCAGGGAAACTACCTGCCTATGTACCTTTGCCATTCCTTGCTGTCTCATTTGCATGAAACATTCATTATGCCACATGAGCACAGAAATTGAGGGGTGCCATAATGCCTTGAAGTGCAGAGTCTCAAAGTAAGCACAACTGGGGAGGGGCAACTTTTTCCCGACCCTTCTAGGTTCTTCTAGCTTGGCTAAGAATTAAACTGCCATGAGTCAGACTAACAGGATAAAACATTAAATATGTAGATACGGGAGCTCCATAAGAACATGAGGCCCAAAGAAATGGCCAAAGTAGCTTTTACAGCTTTTAGACAAAGAAACATATTTGTGATGAACTGACAGGATAAAGAAACTTATGGTGGGTACTAATTAGTGAGGAAACTGAGCAGAGTTTGTATACCTAGATTTCTCAGCCCTGAGTTCCCTTTCTCTGGCAATAAAGAGTTTCTTTCTGTCTACTTGTACTGAGCATACCTTTCACACAGGAGATTTATTTCCTACTTTCAGTTGGACATAGAGAAAGATCAGAATGTCCTTATTGTACAAGTTTTCCCTCAAGTAAATTTAATTCAAAATAATATGCCAAAGTGGCATATTTGGGGGCAGTCTGTCCTGAACCCCATCAGTACAAAGTAAGTGTGTTACAACAACGACTGATTAAGTAGGAGGGCTGACAACCGCAAGAAACCATGCTTTCTTTTTGAAATAGAACAGATGGTGCTGGTGGAAAATAATCCACCTGCCAGTGAAGGACACATAAAAGAAACAGGTTCAATACTTGGATTGTGATGATCCTCTGGAATAGAAAATGGCAGTTGCTCCAATATCCTTGCCTGGAAAATTCCATGGACAGAGGAGCCTGGTGGGCTACAGTCCATGGGTCCAGAGAGAGTTGGACACGACTGAGCAACTAGGCATGGTTGTTACTTTAAATACGTAACAAAGACAATTCCACTCTAAGAAAACATAAATAACTTAGAAACTCTCTCCTATTTTTTTCTTACTCATATTATTTCCTTGCATTAGCCAATCATTTACACTGAAAATGATGATACACAAAGTATAGGAAAGATAAAGCAATACATTGGTTCCTTCTCTTTTTAGTTTTTCTTTACTCATTAATAAGCTAATGGTTGAGAGTGTTGGTAGAATGTGAGTGTATCAGGTCAAACACTGGAATTAGTTTTCTGCAACATTTTCATCATTCCATAAAGAAAAAAATATATATGCATGTATGAGCTATAAAATATGAATTGTCAGGTGGTTCCACACATGTTAGTTGAGCACAGTTATATTTGCATTTAAAACTGGAATTTTTGATATAGAGATACATGATAATATATTAATAATTTAAGAACTTAATTTATCTTTATGTAAAATAATATTAAATACAAATTAAAAACAGCATGTCAAGTAGAGAGAGAAAAACCATGAAAGGAAGAAAAAGTTTAAAGTTTTAGTAACTTTAAAGGCACTATTCTTCTGTTTTCTGAACAAAGAGCTCTGCATTTTCATTTTGTACCAGGCCCTGCAAATCATGCCTACACTAAAAATTATAGAACACATGTGCATATGCCCCCTCCATTTGTTAGAAACATTTAGATGCCCAGGCCTTGGTGGATTTGAAGGAATCAAGGATGGGGAATGAGGTGAACAGTGAAAGCCAGAGCTGACAAGAGTTAAACATAGGAGGGGGCCAGAACTCAAAAGTGCGTGAACCAGTTAAAGGAAACCCATGGGATATCACCCAGAAGGGTGTATGTTAGAGTTTTAAAGTAAACTTATTACTGGAAGGGAAGTCTTGCTACTAGTCCGTCGAAAGCCAAAAAGTGGCAAGTTTGATGGAAAGGAAAGTTTGCCTTATTTTGAAATCTCCACTGAATTTGCAATGGGGAGTTGGGAGGGGTGGACTTCCCTAGTGACTCAGTCAATAAAGAATCAGCCTGCAATGCAGGAGACCCAGGTTCAATCGTTGGGTTGGGAAGATCCCCAGGAGAGGGAAATGGCAATCCACTCCAGTATTCTTGCCTGGAGAATTACATGGACAGAAGAGCCTGGCGGGCTACAGTCCATGGGGTCTCAAGGAGTCAGACATGACTGAGTGACTAAACAGCAGCAATCAGGAATGGGGGGAGACTCCCCTCACAACTGACAATCAGTGGACAAGAGTTTTATAGATGCAAACAGGGAACTACATGGAGAAACAGTGCAATAAACACTGATAGTATCTTGGAATTGGTCGTTAGTGGTCTGACCAGCCTCATCTTAATCTTCAATTCCAAGGTCAGTTCATTCCCATTTCTTTGAGGCCAATTATTGGACTTGGGGCAGCTTATGTCATGGCTACATCCTGGTGTCATGTAGAATACAAATGGATTTGTGTTACTCCTCTAAAAGTCAGTCAGTGTATTCTTGGAATCAAATACAGAACCATGTCCTTGGGATATAAAATCAGTCAGATGTTGGTCTAGATCTAACTAAATTGCATAAAGAAATCCAAGATATAGGCAAGTCAGAGTTAGATTTTCCATCGCTGGCATAGCTGATTCTTTCTTTAAAAGTCTCTCTGATTTCGTTTCCCATAAGAGCCTCCTCCCGATTTTGATGAATATAGGAACAATTATTGCTGTGGTTTTAATAGTCTTCCTTCTGCTTTCAGTCATCATCAGGATCCTATGCAAGAGCATAAAGGACATCCCCCTTGAACTGCATGCCGCCATCTTAAAAAACAAAAAAGGGGAAGATGCCGGGAGCTGTCAGGATGCCCCCTTGCTCGGATGACAAGGTCACGAGACTAAGAAAGAAATTGCAAAGCTGACTTTCTTTATCAGGGCATCCTGGGCAAGCCCCACCCTGGTATTTTTCTTGGAAGTTCTGTCCATGCTTGGAACATTGGCTCATATCAGTAGGTCAGTCACAGTTGGAAAGAATTCGTCCTGAGATAATCCCCCCAGACCTTATGGACCAGAGGATCCGGGAAGGTGGATCACCTTCCCCGGGGGCTATGGAGGAATGAAAGGGACATTTAAATGGATTACTACTCCTTACTGGGGAGTTTACCAAGAGTTCTCTGGAGGTCATGGCAAGGCCACCACCAGAAAGGCTCATACTTGGGTCACCTTTCCACCTCCCACTCCCCTGACCACTCCACAGAGGAGGCTTGCTTCCTTGAAGAAATCAGGCTCGACTGAGACTTAGGAATGCTCATGACTGTGGCCAGCATAGTTGGAGATATTGATTGCTTTAGAATAATGTAGACATAGGAATTCATTTTAGTAGTTGTAAGGTTAATAGGACTTCATTGTTAAAGCAGTGCTGCTAAACTGTCTCTTTGTCCTCTTTTCTCTTTCCTTGTAAGAACCAAAATAGGTTAATAGAATAAAAGTTTCAAGCTTAAGCCCTTCTTTCTAGCTTCTACATAGTTGCACCTAGTAAGAGAAATGTAACCTTTCTACTTAGATTGAGGTACTTATCCGAAGTATGCTGGAGACATTCAAATGGTAAACATACTATTGTTAAGTCTAATTATGCAGAAATCCGACCTTTTGCAAGGAAAATGAGCTTAAAGTTGTTGATGGTAGGCAAAAAACAAAAGATTGTATAGAATATTTGTGATGTAATGGGGATGTTTTTTGGCTATAAAACTGTAAACTAACAAAAATAAAGAGAGAGACTTCTCCATCTTCTTTTGGAGAGACTTCTCCATCACCCCACAAAACTAACAGCAATAAAGAGAGACTGCTCCATCACTACACATCGACTCAGTTCAGTTCTTCTTCTGCCGACGCCACTCATCCCTCAAGACCCCCGGACCCCGCCGAGGCTGGACCCCGGCAGCTAACTTCTTCCACCTGGTGGGAGTTTCTACATCTAGAAGACAGCTCACAGGATATGACTCGGAATATTATTTGTACTGCTTGAACTAAAGGTCCTTGACTTTCTTTAATGAGTAAACTATTACTGTTTAGTTGTGTTGGACTGCTTTTCTTACAATCTGCATCTTCTCATTTCTCTTATCAAACGAAATAGTTTGACTAAAGTTTTTTCCATAGACAAAAGGAAGGATGAGGCTGTGGGGGGGCAAGGGCCATAAGTTCCTGCTCTGTTTCAAATATTTTCCCCATTCTTTATGTTTTCCTGATGACATTGCTATGCCTAGTGGGAATGAAATTTGGAATAACATTTCCACTCTCTATGGCATCTACTATACTTTATCCCTCCATGAGAAGAGTGATTTATCAGATGTTTGGAATATATAATCTACAGGTTTACTTTACTCTGTTGAGTAGAGCAAAGGTATCGATTACCAGAATAGGTCTTTTTCCTGCCAATGACAAATCTGCAAATACGGCCACCAAATTTCTAATATGTAACATGACTCTGGCTGTAGATTTACATTTGCTCTGCAGCCTAACATTATTGATGACTTTTTAAAAATTCTGATACTTTAATACCTTTTTAAGAGTTGTATTTATTTTGAGTGGTTTAAAGCCACAGAATATAGTTAGGATTAATCATTACCCGTAGGAAAATCATAGCCCTTAAATTCTTTAATCACAGGTGTCAGAAGCTAGAAGATGAGTCAAATGGTTGTAAAAGGGAGACAGGGTTTTGGGGAAAATATACAGGTGTTGCCACCTGAGCTGGGTTTTATGTGCCCACAATGATTTTTTTTTTTAATAGTAAAAGAAATAATGGCCTTTAGATAACTGTAGGACTCCTTGGAAGTTGCTGTTCTTATTGAATCTTTAAAAAAATTTTAAATATATTTAGAGTATATATTTTTATCTAACTAAAGAAGAAGTCATTTAATCTAATACCAGCTATGGGAAATGGGAAGAGTGGAAAACTAGGAAGCTTGTGAAATCGCCCCTCCCTGTCCCCAAACTGCCTAAGCACAATATTACTAAATTAATTACTAGCAGGGATGAAAAAGAGGAATGCAAGATGAGCAAGATGCCTGGTACCATGATCCATCAATGATCATGTCTCTTCACCAAAATAGGTGACAATCTTAGAAAAGTAAGGATGAACTCAGAAGAAAAGTTTGGGGTCAACATAAGTCTTTGGATCCATTATCCTTTATTATCATTCACATTATTATCCACAACTTTCATTAGAAGTCATTTGTGCCCAGTTTTTCTTAATAACATACAGGTGCAAACAATATAAACTACATGATTGCATCTCCTTTGGGTTTTCAATATTAACAAAATACAGTACAATCAACAATAATAATTGATTGTTAATATATAGATATTTGAAACTAAAGATAATTATTTTAAGGATATCCTGTAAGAGCTAAGCTGTTCCCCAAATGAACTTATTTTTTTCCCCCAAAACCATTTTCCTAAATCTGAATTATTGGGAACATGTCAAATGCAGTTACATAAAATAAAAACCTCACAGCATGATATACTGTTTTTCTAAAATTGCAATTTCTAAGCAGACACGTTCTATGCCTATGAAAAAATGAGAATAAGGCTATTTAAGAAAGATTAAATTGTGGGGTTATTAGTTGCAAATATAGAAAAGGTCTTATAGGTTCATTTTATCAGACACTAAAATTGAGAATGATGGAGTCTAATTTTGTTATGGATGGTAGTTTTAAGAATAAATATTTTTTTTAAGCTGACCCATCCCAACCTTCTGACAGATCATTTCTGAAGCAAATCCAGATCTGTCAAAAATAGTATTTATCTACATTTATGTAAGCTCTGGCAAGGATAAACTGTCTAAACATTGAGGCATAGGCTTCATGAGCTTGAATCTTTTCCTTTCCTCAAACCATTAATGTAATGAATAGAAAATAAGATGAATTGTTAATTCTTTGTGCATTTATCATGCCTTTGTGAGCATCTAAAAAGTATTTTAAGAGGCATTATTTCTTACATTTAATTTCTTACATTTTTTTTTTAATTGGGAAGCCTCATGTAGGGATAAGTAAAATCGCAAAGTAACGTGTCAAAAAGAAACAAAAAGTTCCTAGGTCTACTGTGCATTTGTTTTTAGAGTTTTTATGTGCAGCTGGCCTTATATGTTGTAGTAGTTAAAAGCCTGCCTATCTTGAAATATTGAAATTCCTCTTACACTATGCATGGGTATTGACAGTATCTGCTAGTTAGAGTTGCTTATTGTTAAAACAGTCTTAATCTGAGTGATTTAGGAATTACTTGACTGAAAGAACAAGCAAATCACACAAGATAAAACACTCAAGTAAAATGGGGCAAATTGTCAGACTTGAGAAACAACTTTTCACAATCACTAACTACCATCCTCTCTGTGTATACAAGGCTGATCTTGCAAACCAACCCTGAGTCAACACATGTTTACAGGCCTGATACCCACTGCAAGACAGGTTTATATCCTATTTTGCATCCTTGAGAGTGAGAAATCTGGTAAGTCTCAGAAATGTAGTGAGGATCAGACTTATTTTTTTAATTAATTTATTTTTAATTGGAGGATAATTGCTTTGCAGTATTGTGTGGCTTTCTGCCATACATGAACACGAGTCAGCCATAGGTATACATATGTCCCCTCCTTGCTGAATCTCCCTCCCACCTCTCACCTCATCCCATCCCCCTAGGTTGTCACAGAGCACTGGATTTGAGCTCCCTGCAGTTCAGTTTAGTTCAGTCGCTCAGTTGTGTCCAACTCTTTGTGACCCCATGAATTGCAGCATGCCAGGCCTCCCTGTCCATCACCAATTCCTGGAATTTACCCAAACTCATGTCCATCGAGTCGGTGATGCCATCCAGCCATCTCATTCTCTATCATCCCCTTCTCCACCTGCCCTCAATCCTTCCCAGCATCAGAGTCTTTTCCAGTGACTCAACTCTTCACATGAGGTAGCCAAAGTATTAGAGTTTCAGCTTCAACATCAGTCCTTCCAATAAACACCCAGAACTGATCTCCCATATAGCAAATTCCCATTGGCTAATTTGCATATTGTAATGTATATGTTTCAATGGATGGATGAACACAGCCTATTATACAGAATGAAGTAAGTCAGAAAAAGGAAAACAACTATCATATATTAATGCATATATACTGAATCTAGACAGATGATGCTGATGAACCTATTTGCAGAGCAGCAATTGAGGGATCACACTTCTATCCTTGAATATATGACTATGTCCCATTTATGTTTAATATGAGTATATCGTTTGCTTCAAACTCGATTTAAGCTTTTCAGGACTTTCCTGGTAGCTCAGTTAGTAAAGACTCTGCCTGCAATACAGGAGACTTGGTTTGGGAAGATAACCTGGAGAAGGAAATGGCAACCCACTTCACTATTCTTGCCTGGAAAATCTCATGGACAGAAGAGCCTGGCAGGCTACTGTCCATGGACTTGCAAGTCAGACATAACTTAGTGACTAAACCACCGTACTTGGGAAAACACTCCATAATATCTATTTCTTAAAAGCTTAGAATGAACATGGTCATAGAGCAAAAGTGGTGAGAAGAGTTTTGAAATTAATTAAAGTGAATGAAACCTGCGTTTATGCCAGGAATTATAGGGACCTTAACAATATCTATTGTAACATTTTGCTTATCACTTATGAATCATAAAAACATAAATATTTCTTCCTGTTTCCTATGTTTACATGTGTCCACATAATACCATTTTCTGACATGTACTGGCATGATTGTGAGAAGCACCCTTTATCACTGGCAAAGGATCCTGGTTTGACAATAAATTTTATAGCTGCTCTATTTTCATACACAATTCAATATGCTTTATAATTATTAATCTCATTTAATCTTTACTATAACTTTTTAAGATATACACAATTATTACTCTTATTTAAAAGATTAACAAAGCCAAAGCCTAAAGTCAAGAAGTGTGAATACTGAAGGTGAATTTAAATCAAATAGAGTGATTCTATAATACCAGCTCCCAACTATTTATATCTTTTTGGACCTTCAGAATCAAGACTTTGAGTAGTTGGAACATGATTTTTTTTGCAAGTTTAAGGAAATTAGAATATGGAAAATTATTCACCTTTTGTTTGTAGAGATAAGATGGCCCTGGTATATGTACTTAGGCTGAATACAAAAGGGAGAAAGAAACCAAGATCTAAGATCTGTAATCAGATCTTAGAAGTTGAGAATGTTTTCATGGCAAAGAAAAACAGGCTGAGCAACACAATAGAAATTGATTTTCTCATCATTCTGGAGGTTAGAAATCCGAGAACACGGCTTTGGCATGGTCGACTTCAAAGACCTTTCTCCTGGTTTTGTAGATGGTTACCTTCTGGTATCTTCACATACGACTCTATATATTGTGTGTCTCTTAATCTCCTCTTATAAGACACCAGTCAGTTGCCATTTCCAACAGCCTAAGAGCTTTGCTTTAATCTAATTACTCTTTTTTTTACATTTATTTATTTATTTATTAGTTTTGCCATACAATGACATGTTATCGCCATGGGTTTACATATGCTCCCCTTCCAGAACCCCCCTCCCTCCTCCCTCCCCCCGGGAAATCTCGATGCACCAGCCCTGAGCATCAATCCTGGGGCTGGCGACTGATTACACATATGATAATTAACATGTTTCAATGCCATTTTCTCATATCGTCCCACCCTTGCCCTCATCCACAGAGTCCATGAGTCTGTTCTATACATCTGTGTTCCTTTTGCTGTCTTGCATGCTGGGTTCTCGTTACCATCTTTCTAAATTCCATATATATGCGTTAGTATACTGTATTGTTGTTTTTTCCTTCTGGCTTACTTCACTCTGGATAATGGGCTCCAGTTCCGTCCACCTGAGTAGAACTGATTAAATGCCTTACCTTTAAATACAGTCACATCCAGGAGTAAAAGCTTCAAGGCGTGATTTTTGAGAGATACAGTTCAGCCCATAACAGCTCAAAAACCAGTATTTTAGAAGGGAGAGTGTGTCCAGAATATTTGCATGTTCCATAGTTTTTGTTTTCTCCTTAGTTTATAAGAAATATTCCACCAGGGAAGTCCTTGAAAATCTTAGCATTCCACAATTATGCAAAGTAAAATCAATGAAATGGTTTTCACTTGAGTGTTGATGAAAAGTATTAATACTGTCTGCAATGGACTCCATGGGTAGAGTGCTAATTAAAATAAAAGAATGACAAGAATTAACTGAAACTTTTGTGTATAGAATTGAACTTGTGCCACTGACTTTGCAACTGTACAAGATTATTCTCAAACATATTTTACTGCTGAAAGGTGGTATGCATCTGTTTATCTCTGGAAACTTACAGCATTCTAGTCTCTCTATATTTACCTTAACGTTTAAGTCATCCTAATATAGGATTATAGTTTTTGTTCAGTTGCTAGGTCATGCCTGACACTTTGCAAATCCATGGACTACAGCACACCAGGTTCCTCTGCCCTCCAATATCTCCCGGAGTTTGCTAAAATTCGTGTCCAGTGAGTCAGTGATGCTATCTAACCATCTCATCCTCTGCTGTCCCCTTCTTCTTTTGCCCTTAATCTTTCCCAGCAGCAGGGGCTTTTTCAATGAGTCAGCTCTTTGCATCATGTGGCCAAAGTATTGGAGCTTCAGCATCAGTCCTTCCAATGAATATTCAGGACTGATTTCCTTTAGGATTGACTATTTTGATCTCCTTGCTGTCCAAGGGACTCTCCAGAGTCTTCTCCAGCACCACAGTTTGAAAGCATAATTTTTTCAGCACCAAATCATTTTTATTTTCCAACTCTCATATTTGTACATGCCTATCAGAAAAACCACAGCTTTGACTATACTCACCTTTGTCAGTGAAGTGCTGTTTCTGATTTTTAATACACTGTCTAGGTGTGTCAGGACTTCCCTTATGGCTCAGATGGTAAAGAATCTGTCTGTAATGCAGAAGTCCTGGGTCAATCCCTGAGTTGGGAAGATTTCCTGGAGAAGAGAAGCGCTACCCACTCCAGTATTCTTGCCTGGAGAATTCCGTGCACAGAGGAGTCTGGTGGGCTACAGTCCATGGAGTCACAGTGTCGGATGGATATGACTGAGTATAGTTATATTTGGTTTATATTTCTTCCTCCCTCTTGTGGAAGAATCCTTAATTGTGCTTGTATGTCTTGCTCAAGAAACAACAGTTAGAAAGAGACATGGAACAATGAACCAGTTCAAAATTGAGAAAGGAGTACATCAAGGCTGTATATTTTCACCCTGCATATTTAACTTTTATGCAGAGTACATCATGAGAAATGTCAGGCTGGATGAATCACAAGCTGGAATCAAGATTGCTGAGAGAAATAGCAATAACTTCAGGTATGCAGATGGTACCATCCTAATGGCAGAAAGCAAAGAGGAACTAAATATCTTTTGATGAGAGTGAATAACTGGCTTAACTCTCAGCATTCAAAAATATCACAGAATCTGGTCCCATCACTTCATTACTGATAGACAGGGAAAAAGTGGAGAAGGTGACAAGTTTTATTTTCTTGGGCTCCAAAATCACTGCAGACGGTGACTGCAGCCATGAAATTAGAAGATACTTTCTCCTTTGGAGGGAAAGCTATGACAAGCCTAGATAGCATATTAAATAGCAGAGACTTCACCTTGCAAAGGTCCATGTAGTAAAAGCTATGGTTTTTCCATCAGTCATGTATGAATGTGAGCATTGAACCATAAAGAAGGCTCAGTGCTAAAGAAATAGTGCTTTCAAATTACAGTGTTGGAGAAGACTCTTGAGAGTCCCTTGGACAAGGAAATCAGTCAGTCCTAAAGGAAATAATTTCTGAATATTCATTTGAAAGACTGATGCTGATACTTAAGCTCCAATATTTTGGGCACCTAATGTGAAGAGCCAATTCATTGGACAAGACCCTGATGCTGGGAAAGATGGAGGGCAAGAGGAGAAGAGGGTGGCAGAAGATGAGATAGTTGGATAACATCACTGACTCAAAGGACATAAATCTGAGCAAGCTCTGGGAGATGATGGAGGACAGGGAAATCTGGTGTGCTGCAGTGCATGGGGTCATAAAGAGTTAGACAGGACTTGGTGACTGAATAGGTTTGTCATAACTTTCCTTCCAAGGAGCAAGGATCTTTTAATTTCATGGCTGAGTCACTGCCTTCTATGACTTTGGACACCTAGAAAATAAAATCTGTCACTGTTTCCAATTTTTCCCTTTCTATTGCCATGATGTGATGGCACTGGATGCTATAATCCTATTGTTTTGAATGCTGAGTTTCAAGCAGGCTTTTTCATTCTCCTCTTTCACCCTCATCAAGAGGCTCCTTTTCACTTTATATCCTTAGAATGTTATTATCTACATATCTAAGGATGTTTATATTTCTCTTGGGAACCTTGATTCCAGTTTGTGATTCATCCAGCCTGGAATTTTACATGATGTACTCTGCATATAAGTTAAATAAGTGGGATGACAGTATACAGTCTTGTCATACTCCTTCCCCAATTTGAAACCAGTCAGTTGGATCAAATACATTTCTAACTGTTGCTTCTTGACCTGCATACAGGTTTCTCAGGAGATAGGTTAGGTGGAATACCATCTATTTAAGAGTTTTCCACATTTTGTTGAGATCCTCACAAAGGTGTTAGTGTAGTCAATGATGTAGACATTGATGTGGTTTTTTTTTTTTTTTTTCTTCTGGAATTGCTATGTTTTTTGTATTACCCAATGGATGTTGGCAATTCAGTCTCTGGTTTCTCTGCCTTTTCTAAACCCAGCTTGTACATCTGGAAGACCTCCATTCTGCTAAAACCTAGGCTGAAGGATTTTGAGCATAATCTTGCTAGTATGTGAAGTGAGCAAAATCATACAGTATTTTGAACATTCTTTGTTATTGCCCTTCTTTGGGATTGGGATGAAACTGACCTTTTCTAGTTCTATTGCCACTGTCATTTCCCCAAATTTGCTGACATTTTGAGTGTAGCACTTTAACAGCATCATATTTTAGGATTTGAAATAGTTCAGCTGGAATTCCATCAGCTCCCCTAGCATTGTTCATAGAAATGCTTCCTAAGTCCCATTTGACTTCATACTCCAGGATATCTGTCTCTAGGTGAGTGACCACACCTTGTAATTATCCTGGCCATTGTGATGGTTCTTTGCATAGTTCTTCTGTGTATTCTTACCACTTCTTAATTGTTTCTGCTTATGTTAGGTCCTTACCATTTCTGTCCTTTATCATGTCCATCCTTGCATGAAATATTTCCTTGATAGCTCCAGTTTTCTTGAAAAGATCGCTAGTCTTTCCCATTCCATTATTTTCCTCTATTTCTTTTCACTGTTCATTTAAGAAGGCCTTCTTATCTCTTCTTTCTAGTCTCTGGAACTCTGCATTCAGTTGGGTATGTCTTTCCCTTTATCCCTTGCTTTTTGTTTCTTTTCTCAACTCTTTGTAAAGCCTCCTCAGACAACAACTTTGCTTTCTTGCATTTCTTTTTCTTTGGTAAGTTTTGGTCACTGCCTTCTGTACATTGTTAAAAACATCCATCTATAGCCATTCAGGCACTCTCTCTACCAGATCTAACCCTTGATTCTCCTCATAATCTTCACTTGTAATCATAAGGGATTTGATTTAGGTCATGCTTCCCAGGTAGCACTAGTGGTAAAGGACCCTCCAGCTAACACAGAAGGGATAAGATACATGGATTCAATCCCTGGGTTGGGAAGATCCCCTGGAGGAGAGCATAGCAATCCATTCCAGTATTCTTGCCTGGATAATCCTATGTGGTGAGCAGGTTGGTGGGCTATGGTTCATAGGGTCGCAAAGGGTCAGATAGGACTGAAGCAACTTAACACACACAGGATGAACATTCCTGAATGGCCTAGTGGTTTTCCCTACTTTCTTCTATTTACACCTGAATTTTGCAATAAGAGCCTAATGATCTAAGCCACAGTCAGCTCCAGGTCTTGTTTCTGCTGACTGTATAGAGCTTCTCCATTTTCAGCTGCAAAGAATATAATCAATCTATAATTAATCTGATTTCAATATTGACCATTTGGTGATGTTCATGCATAGAATTGTTTCTTGTGTTGTTGGAAAAGAGTGCTTGCTATGACCATTGTGTTCTCTTGACAAAACTTTGTTAGCCTTTGTCCTGCTTCATTTTGTACTCCAAGGCTCAACTTGCCTATATTCAGGGAATCTCTCCACCCTCTATATTTACATTCCAATCCCCTAGGATGAAAGTGTTATTCCTTTTTGTTGTTATTCTAGAAGGTGTTGTAGGTCTTCATAAAAACCACCAATTTCAGCTTCTGCATCATCCCTGGTTGCAGCATGAGTTGGATCTTTGTGATGTTGAATGGTTTGCCTTGGAAATGAATCGAGACTCTTCAGTATTTTTTGAGATTGCACCCAAGTACTGCATTTCAGACAGTTTCATTGACTATGAAGGCTACTCCATTTCTTCTAAGGGATTCTTGCCCACAGTAGTAGATATAATAGCCATCTGAATTAAATTTACCTATTCATGTCCATTTTGGTTCACTGATTCCTAAGATGTCAATGATCAATCTTACCATCTTCTGCTTGACCATGTCCAATTTACCTTGATTCGTGGACCAATATTCCAGGCTCCTATGCAATATTGTTTTTTATAGCATCAGATTTTACTTTCACCAGATACATCCAGAGCAAAGCATCATTTATGCTTCTGCCTAGCCACTTTATTCCTTCTGGAGCTGTTAGTAGTTGCCCTCCACTCTTCCCCAGTAGCATACTGGATACCTTTCAACCTTTGGATTTCATCTTCCAGTATCATATCTTTTTGCCTTTTCATGCTGGTCATGGGGTACTTAAGGCAAAATTGTGGGGGTGTTTTGCTATTTCCTCTTCCAGTGGATCAAGTTTTGTCATAACTCTACACTTTGACCTGCTTATCTTGGGTGGCTCTGCATGGCATGGTTCAGCATTTCACTGAATTATGCAAGTCCCTTCACCACAACAATAGTCTTCACAGGCCATAGCCTTGTTATGGCAAAAAGGCTTGTGTAACTCAGAACCTTTGCACCATGCTGTGCAGGGCCACCCAAGACAAATGGGTCATAGTAAACATTTTCCACTGGAGGAGGAAATGGCAAACTGGTCCAGTAGTCTTGCCATGAGAACTCCATGAGAAGTATGTCCAGATACAAGATTCTTATGTTCTATGGAGGCAAACAAAAGGAAAGTTTGACATTATAAATAAAAAACTTTTTTTTGTTTTCATATAGTGGAATATAATTTGTTTATACATTAAAATGTATTCATTATAGTTAAATGTTTCTTAATATATGTCATCATTAATACATTTTATACATAAGCACTTAAAATCTATGGACTGAGACAGAAACTGTTTCCATATTACTATTAGAATACTAAAGCTTTCAAATTAAATTGAGTTGAAATGTTTACAATGTTTGTATGAAGCTCCAGTAATTCTATTGTCTATTATATTTACTACTTATTGTCTATATAACAATTTAAATCAATATAAATAATGATTCTGTAGGCATATATCACTTTTGCTTACCATTTAGAAATTTTCTGTTGAGATTGTAATTAAATAATAATTGTAAATTCTTCTTCAATACTAACAAATATAAGCAATTTTATTATTTGATGATTAAGTATGGTGAAAAATATTTGATAGTACCAGGAAATATTTTATTCAAATATGCACATTATATGCAAAACCAAAGCTATTAAAAATCTTGAAAATCTGAAATTCCATAAAAATCAAATTCCACTTTGAATTTTAAAGATGTTGTGACCAGATCAGCCATTTGAAAGACAATTCGTTAACTGGTTTATTTGTCACATTGTCAATTCTTTCGTACTTTCATTCAAGAATGAGTCAATTCCTCAGTAATTATGATGTATCTGACAATTGTAGAAATGTAGAGAATTGAAAAATAGAAATGAGTACAACCCTCAAATGAGTTACGATTTAGTACAGATATTTGCAAAATTAACTGTAGTAAAACGTGCAGTGCAATGAGAAACTTAACTGAGTCATGAGTTCTGAAGTAAAAGAATCCTTTCAATCACAAAGTATCAGGGAGTCTTCCATTGACAATATAGCATTTGAGCTGAGACTTGATAGGATATTGAAAGCCACAAATGTTAATATGCAAAAACAAGACTGAAAAATAAGTGAATGCAGCTATGTCTCAGAAAACACAGAGCCCAAAACTAGACTTACTGATATAATGGGAAAAGATTGTTTAGGAAGTACGTTTATATCCAGATTCTCTAATCTGGAGCAAGTTACTTAATTTTTCGTTATCAGTGCTTCTATATGATAAACAGTTTTGTTACAAGGATTAAACATGATGATTATCATAAATCATATTTTGGATAATAAGCGTGTAATAAAAGATAGTTCGCCTAAGAATGTGTTCATAAAGGCAATAAACTCTCTTCCTTAAAAAGAGAACCAGCTATGGTGTATATTCTGTTCCTAGCTCCTTACATGCTTCTCTGCTTCTTTCTCTCCAATTATGTGGATCTTCATTCTCCTCTACTCTGTTTTCATCATTTAATGTTTTTCATATCAAAGGCTCAGACCTAATACTTCCTGATTTTCTTCACTGAGCTATTATTTAGAAGCTATTTTTATCACATCAGTAAATAGGAGGGAATTTGTGATCCTTCACTAAACGTGTTTTTAAGCAGCAATACACACCCTGGTATTTGTTGATAGCACATGGCACTGCTCTGAAAGGAAAAGAAACATCACATATTCATCCTTTTCCATCTAAATAAGAAGAAAGAACAGTAAGTCATACTTATTTCTTATCTAACCAACTAATCAGTGCTTTTCTTTTCTCCCACACACTCAAATTTTCTTTGCAGGACATTTTGTTTAAAAACAACCTTCCGTGTGATATGAAGAAACAAAGATTTTCAAACTGACTTTGCAGCATACTGGGGGATTGAATTAGGCAGAAAAGCTGCATGAAGCATTTCACATGCATATAAAAATAGCCTTTTAAATTAAAGAGATACTTTTTTGTCCTTGAATATTCTTGAGGACTTCATGTGGAACAAAAGTTTACAGGAAAATCAATTTTTGCATTCCCAAAATAGGTTTATGGCTCAGGCTCAAAGTTAACATTTTATGAGTCCAATTTTAACATTTGCATATTTTGCTTTAACCAGTAGTAATCTCTATTATACTGATTCATTGCACTCTACCTTAGATTTTATATACAGATGAACTGGAAGTTAGGCCTGAGAAATTTTTGCCTGATAACCTGAGTATAATTCACTTCATTCAGTAGTCAAATTTTCTCTTGTTCTATAGTCATTGTGTTGTTTTAACCTACAAACTGTCAAATAAAGATGAATAATATATAATTTTAGAAATCAAATAATGCTCATGAAACTGAACATTGCTTGAATAGTTTTTAAAGAATGTTGGTATATTTTGAAAGCATCATTCTAATTTATAAATAATTGAGTTCTTTGTATTTCTGCATAATAAATGCTATTAAGAAAAACGAGCAAAATATTTTTGGTTTAACAAAGGCTAGATCAATAATTCATGAGCATCTGCATAGAGTGATAGCTAAACTATTTACAAGTCATGAAAACATTGAAAGGAAGCCATAATAAAAATTATGTTAATTATACCACATTATAAGATTTTATCAAGCTAAAAATGCCTTACCCTAACTTTACTTAAAAGTTACACTCCATCACTAATCTAAAAGTCATTTTCTTCCAAATATCTGTTATTTTATTTGAAATAAATATAAGGTACATAGCACAGCATTTGTCAAGATGATTGTCACATCAAATGGAGCAAAAATAAATTATTAAGAGGTATTCACTTATAGGGCTGGTCTGGTGGCTCAGACTGTAGGCAATCTGCCTGCAATGGGGAATTCCTGAGTTTGATCCCTGAGTCAGGAAGATCGCCTGGAGAAGGGAACAGCAACCCACACCAGTATTCTTGCCTGGAAAATCCCATGGACAGAGGAGCTTGGCAAACTAAAGTCCATGGGGTCGCAGAGTCAGGGCTGAGTGACTAACACACTATCATTTATGCATAGAGACTTTATATTACTTTATACTATGTAGTATGTGCTACATATACTACTAAATAGAATAATTAAATCACAGTATTTTAAAGCAAATACTTTCAATTAGGTTAATGTAACATGGGATAAGGATTTTGCCCACTATTACTATTTGAATCATGACACACTGCTCTTTCTGTTTCATTTTCTTCAAGTGTACCATGAGGATAATAATATCTACCCTATGAAACTGTTCCATGGATTTAGTTAGAAATGGGGTCTAAATTTCCTTGCACAGGGTCTGGTAACACAGGACATTATGTTAATTTTTGCTTAACAGGAAATGTATATTTTAAAAAATACTTAGATGTTTAATTTGATAGGCATAAATGCTTAGGAATGTTTTCTAACAGTTAATAATGTATGAATGTGAAATACAGCAAATAGCACTATTAATGTTACAGTCCATTCTTTATTTTAAGTAGTTTTAATAGGGTGTACTTCTGAATTGTGGCAGTGGTGTCATATCCTTGCCAACAATTCACATCAAATTATATGATTAGCCTTCTAAAAGCCAAAAGTGATTCTCTCTGCAAAGACACAGTTGCTTTAGCATTCTCTTGTGTAATTTGGCAATATCAAACATGAGAAATTTTGCCTTTCACTTTCAATTACACTATATGAACATTTTATTTGAAATTAAATCTGCAAAGAGCTGAAATGAAACACACATGGAAGAGTGTGAACAGGAAGGACAACTGTGTGGTGGCCTAGGATAAGCACAAAGGCTGCTTTACGAGGCACAGGGGTATTAGACATTACGCTTCTGAGACTACGCATATCCAACCTGCCTTGATCACTGTTTCTGAAAGTAAGATCACCTGTAACTTTCACATGGTCAGATAAAAACAAATAATCTCATTACTCATCTGATCACTTTCCTCATCATTCAAGCCAAGGAAAATTTGGAATAGTGGTTATTCTCAACGATTTCAGATATGGTATGAAGTCAGCTCCATATTTTAAGGACAACTCACTTATTTTGTTGGATTTCTTTGAGTCTAGGGTCTAGTTAGAAGAATATATCTTAGGAGAACTGACCTAAGTACTTTACCTTTCTTCTTCATTTATTTCCTGATTATTAATAAAGCTCAAAGGTACCTAGAAACAGATGATTTGCAAATTCTTTATCCGTGCTCAGCCATTCCTTTAGAGGAAAAAATATAAATCTGGATATCCAGAAAAATAACTAAGTCTTCAAGGTTAGTATGTGAGTGTAATACACTATTTTTCGATGGTTTTCTATCATTAGCTTCACTGGTGGGTTCTCTGCTTATTAGTAGAATTCAACCAATTGGATTCATTTCACAATGCTTTCATAAAATAATTAATCTTATTTTTGTTTACTCTAATATGTCATATTTCTAGGTCACTCTCACAAATTATATCTGACCTAGGTTCTTTTCATCTGTGACATGGAGTCTCTTTATGGCCAAGTGATGACCGAATGAACCATCTCAAGTCAAGTTTACACAGATTTACACAGAGGCAATCTTCCTCCATTCTAGGTGAACAGTCCCTAACAATTCTCATATTTTTAGGGGCTAGTTAGTTAAGGAAGTTTAATTTTGGTTTATTCAGAGCACCTTACAAAATGCAAAATGAATATATCAGTCTATTTTTATAGAAAGAGTTAACCTGAATAGCAGTAAAAGTGTTTATACATTTTTTAACATCTAATAAATTTTCCTAAATGTTCCTTCATAATTGTTGTTTTCTTTCTATGAATAGTTAAGGATTCAGACTTAAAATTGCATAGTGCTGGCCTCAGATGAGCTCTGTAATTCATGATAGAAATTTCCTCTAGTCTTAGTTCAGTACCTAGCAAATGAATGCTACTTGTTAAAGCTACATTTGTTTGTGAAGGTACAGTCTGCCCAGACAGATAATTTTGCAGACCTGTATGCCAATATGATTATGTCAATAGATTTTACTAGGAAGTGTAGTCATTATTCTAGTGAGAAATACACAGGCTAATCTAAGTGGGAAACTATATAGATAAATCTATAAAACTGGTGTTCAATGATTTTTTTTATCAATATCATCACACTAAGCCAATATAAGAGATTACTTTGAGCAGATAATCTAGTCCGTTTGGATTTTCAACAGATCTTTGAATTTAAGCAAGTTACTTAACTCTCTCTGATTATTTTCATCGTTTATAAAACAAATGTGATACTTACACATACCTCACAGGGCTATCTTGAAAGTTAATAGAATTAATCATTTGTAAGGTACTTACAACAGCACTTGGCACATAATATTTTAGATTTTTCTTTGGTATTTTTAGTACTAGTCAGAATCCAGGTTTTGTGGTTATACATGATAAGGCCATGCCATGTTATACCCTTGCTTAGGAATCAATTATCTTCTGTATTTAATTTTCGGCACTGTTGTCCTGGAATTGATCATCTTTTTTTGTTGGACTGATGGAAAAAAAAAATAAGGAAAATAAGATAGACTCAGAGTTATTAAAGCTCTTTTTATGACATTCTGCTTCAGACACTCTTCATGGCATTTTAAAATTGCTTCAGATACTTCATAGAGTGTCCGTTCTTGCCTCACTTAGATGGATTGCTGATAATTAAAAATCAATCTTATTTGCCATTATTATACTGTTAAGGTGGCAAAGATTAAGCTTCTTAAATATCAATTCGATCAGACACAACCTCATCTACCAAGTTCAGTCTATAGGCAACCTGTGCTAAGATCTCTGTCCTTATCACTAAATCTCATGAGCAAGTATCCAAAGAATAATACACCTACATTTATTTGTTTGCTTGTTTTTATACTGATTGGAGTGGTCTGTTCTGATTTGGTTCATATTATGCCTCACTCACATGGACAAGGGTTTCTGTGGACTTTGTATTTTTCTACCTCCCTCCACTATATCTAATTTGTTTTTATCACAGTGATTAGCATATTTTCTGAAGTAAGGAAAGTAATGAAAATGATGAGATTATGATCCTTACTTTTACAAGTTTTTGTGAGGAGTTGTTAAAAAAAATAGTACCCTCTTAAATTGCTTACAATGTAAATTAGTTACACCTGTCTTGAAATAATTTTGTCATCTCAAGAAGAAAATTATATATTCTTTATTCTTCACTTTTAATTCAGTAGCTTTACATCTAGAAATTTGTGCTAATAAAAACCTTGGAGTGTTCCACAAGAATCATATATACAATATGCATAATAAAATTATTTACTCAATTTTGGTAATAAAAAATAAAAATAAGTAATGATGTAATATTTCCAGGGATGTTAAATTAAAATTATTTCACATAAATTTATATAAATTGCTTACAAATTACTATGCAACTGTGTTAGGTATGGCAAGTGAAGCTTAAATGCAGTTAGCTATAATTTTGTTTGATTAAATGTATATTGCATATTACATATTTTCATTATATATAATTTGCATGTTACTTTTATCCTATATTGTATTATATACTTTTATAAACTCTCTCCTATTTAAATTAATATTCATCTTGGAGACATAATAGGGAGGCAGAACAGTTGGAATAAAATGTGTTTAATCTTGGTCTTCAAATTAAATAATATACTGCAATAATTACCTATTAAGGAAAGAATCTGTATTAATTCCCTCTTCCTTCTCTTCTTAGCTAAATAAAAATATCTGGGCTATAGGAATTTAACAGAGTAAAATAATTAGGAACACTGTGGATAACAGAATCTGATATCAAGTAGATTATGTGCTTACCAAGTGGGGAATTGGTAAATGTTGAAGGAATTCTACCAATATCCTCATCTCATCTAAGCATGACATAAAAATATATATATTATAAGTACTATATATAGTTTTAGGCATATAGTCAGGCTTCCCGGGTTGCTGAGCTGGTAAAGAATCCGCCTGCAATGCAGGAGACCTGAGTTCGATCCCTGGGTTGGGACGATCCCCTGGAGAAGGGCATGGCAACCCACTCCAGTATTCTGGCCCGGAGGAGCCTGGTGGGCTACAGTTCATAGGGTGGCAGAGTCAGACACAACTGACTCAGCACAGCACAGAACAGCGCAGGCATATAGTCTCATTTAGGCTAGTGTACCACTTTTATGTGTAGTTAATAGTGCCAGAAATGTGATGCTAGTAGTTTCCAGGTTTAGAGAGTTCCTGAAATTGTGATTATTAGCAAATATCTTCATGTGTTGAAGACCAGAAAGAAAATAGGAATTGTAAAAAAAAAAAAAAAAAAACCGAGAAAACTCTAAATTAATTGAATTTACTAGGAATCATGAGAATTAGATTTTTGATCATCAGCAGAATGGGTATTCAAGGCCTCAAACAATACTACAAAGTAACAGTAATCAAAATAGTATGGTACTTGTACAAAAACAGAAATATAAGTCAATGGAACAGGATAGAAGAATGCCCAGAAATAAACTCACATACTTATTCTCAATTAATTTACAACAAAGGGAGCAAGAATATACAATGGAGAAAAAGTTTCTTCAATAAGCGGTGTTGGGAAAACTGGATAGTTATTTATAAAACAATGAAATTAGTCTAAAACCATATACAAAAATAAATTCAAAATGGATTAAAGATATAAGTATAAAACCAGTTATTATAAAAGCCCTAGGGAAAAACATAGGCAGAACACTGACATAAATTACAGCAATACTTTTTGGATTCATCTCCTAGATAATTGAAATGAAAACAAAAATACTAGGGAATGGAAATAAAAACAAAAATACTAATTACATAAAGGATCTTAAAAAGTACAAATGAACTTATTTACAAAACAGAAACAGACTTGCAAATTTAGAGAATGAATTTAGGATTACCAGTTGCAAAAGGTTGGGGAAGGAATAGTTGGGGAATTTGGGATTGACACCTATGCCCTGCTGTATTTAAAATGAATAATCAATAAGGACCTACTGTATAGCATAGGGAACTCTGCTCAATATTATGTAACAACATGCATGAGAAAATTAAAAAAGGACCTAATTAAACTTAAAAGCATTTGCACAGTGAAGGAAACCATAAAGAAAATGAAAGGACAACTTACAGATTGAGAGACTATATTTTCAAACAAGGCTACTGAAAATGGATTAATTTCCAAAATGTACAGAAAGCGCATGAAACTCAATATCAATGAAAACAGCCCAATAAAAAACTGAGCAAAGACATAAATAGACATTTCTCCAAAGAAGACATATAGATGGATAGTAGGTACATGAAAAGATGCTCAGTGTTGCTGATTATTAGAGAAATGCATATCAGAACTAAAATGAGGTACCCCCTCACACCAATCGGAATGACATCATCAAAATGCCTACGTAATATATATTGGAGAGGATGTGAAGAAAAAGAAACTCTCCTACACTATTGCTAGAGATGTAAATTTTTGTAGCCATTATGGAGAACAGTATGGAGATTCCTTAAAAAACAGAAAATGGGGTTACTATATGAATCTACTAGTCCCACTTCTGGGCATGTATCCAGAGAAAACACTAATTCAAAAAGATACATGCATCTAAATGTTCATAGCAGCACTATTTGTAATAGCCAAGACATGGAAGCAATCTAAACATCTATTGATAGATGAATGTATAAAGAAGATGTCATATATTTATACAGAAAAATATTCCTGCACCATAAAAAAGAAATAATGCCATTTGCAATGACATAGGTGGACCTAGAGATTATCACATTCAATGAATGAGGTCAGAGAAAAACAAACACAAATATACATTACTTATTTGTAGAATTTAAAAAAATGATATTAATGAACTTCTTTACAAAGCAGAGATTAACTCACAGATATAGAAAACAAATTTACAGTTACCAAAGAGGGGAGGAAGATAAATTAAGAGCTTAGGATTAACATATACATACCACTATATATAAAATAGGCAAACAACAAGGATGAACAATATAGCACAGGGAACTATATTCAATGTGTTGTAATAACTTGTAATGAAAAAGTGACATTGGAGCTTTGTAAAGTCAAGGGCCAGGAAAATGACCCTGCCAGGAAGGTCACTGTCTATATATTACCCTCAAACATTCAGAACTTATATTAAATTTTTAGTCTTCAATAATTGAATTCAGGGAATCAAATCGAAGGTTAATGACTGAAAAACAAGAAAAATCTTTTTTATTTATTTATTTTCTTGACATTATCATGTTGGTTTTGCCATACATGAAAGGAGATTATTAAAAAAAAATGTGCAACTTTCAGGAAACCAATTATGAAGTGTTAAAAAATCATCAATTTTTTTAAAATTACAAGCTCAGTTCAGTGAAATAAATAAGTTATTGCAACCATTGAACAAGTATAGTATATAATTTAAGAAAACAGAAATAAGGGCTCTTTGCTCTTGAACATTAAAAAACATGATAAAGAGCTGCTGCTGCTGCTGCTAAGTTTCTTCAGTCGTGTCCAACTCTGTGTGACCCCATAGACAGCAGTCCACCAGGCTCCCCCGTCCCTGGGATTCTCCAGGCAAGAACACTGAAGTGGGTTGCCATCTCCTTCTCCAATGCGTGAAAGTGAAAGTGAAAGTGAAGTCACTCAGTCATGTCCAACTATTCGCGACCCATGGACTGCAGCCTACCAGACTCCTCCATCCATGGGAGTTTTCAGGCAAGAGTACTGGTGAAGAGAGAACTCATGAAAGGACTGTGAAAATGAAGTTGATGTTATCTCCCAGAAAATAACTTAAAACGAAAAACAGAAGTTGGAGAGAAAAGAGAAAAATTCGAAGACAAATCCAGTTAGAAATAAGAGAATTTCATGAATAGAAAATAAAACCTATAGAAAAAATTATCATTGAAATATGCAAGAACATTTCTTAGGAGGGAAAGACAACACTGACAATGAATGAAAACAGACTGAATCATCACAAAACTGCCGAAAATATAGGACAAAGATAAAATGAGAATGATTTTACAGGTCAGTAAAAGTGCTAATACAAATATAAAATCCATACAATTTGTTATATCAACCATAACCTTTTTAACATCAAATGGGGGCACTACTAATAATTACATTATATGGCTGATTCATGTCAATGTATGGCAAAACCGCTACAATATTGTAAAGTAATTAGCCTCCAATTAACCTACATATAATAACTCAGAACCAAGAATGACTTCATTTTCATGGCAAGACTTGAAAAGAAATTTTATGGGACACTTCCTTCAAAATTCTGAAGAAAAGATTTACAGCCAGCAAGTCTGTTTCTGACCAAAAGTAGTGTCAATATACACCAGATTTTGAAACAAAAAAAAAGATAGCTGTTGGAGGATGTACTCTATCAACAAGTGAGGAAGAAAAAATACACAGGACGCAGAAACAAAAGATGTGAAAATCAAGACAGATAGAGGAATTGTTTAAATTATAGCAAAGGAGGATCCATGGTACAACAGATGGAGAAGGCAGCCAAATCTGACTGGTGTAGGAAAAAAGGCTCCAGAAAGGACTCTCTTAGGAGTATTAACTAGTGAACTTACATGGTATGTCTAAACTTCAAGAGGATATTTAGATAAAAGATAAAACTGCTAAGAGGTTTTTTTTTTTTTTAATTGCATGTAATATGAAGGTAGCAAAAGTCACACAAATAAATGACCTCCAGGAAAACAGAGTTGTGTAAGAAGGATATTTTTTTTAAATAATTTTTTAAAAAATTATGATTTTTTTTTAAATAGCAAGAAATTGATTAGGATTTGGAGCCTCATATCAAAATAAGACCATCCCCATGGAAAAGAAATGCAAAAAAGCAAAATGGCTGTCTGAGGAGGCCTTACAAATAGCTATGAAAAGAAGAGAAGTGAAAAGCAAAGGAGAAAAAGAAAGATACTCCCAGTTGAATACAGAGTTCCAAAGAATAACAAGGAGATATAAGAAAGCCTTCCTCAGCGATCAATGCAAAGACAAAGAAGAAAACAACAGAATGGGAAGACTAGAGATCTCTTCAAGAAAATTAGAGATACCAAGAGAACATTTCATGCAAAGATGGGCTCAATAAAAGACAAAAGTGGTATGGACCTAACAGAAGCAGAAGATACTAAGAAGAGGTGGCAAGAATACACAGAAGAACTGTACAAAAAAGATCTTCACGACCAGATAATCACGATGGTGTGATCACTCACCTAGAGCCAGGCATCCTGGAATGTGAGGTCAAGTGGGCCTTAGAAAGCATCACTTTGAACAAAGCTAGTGGAGGTGATGGAATTCCAGTTGAGCTATTTCAAATACTGAAAGATGATGCTGTGAGAGAGCGGCACTCAATATGCCAGCATTTTGGAAAACTCAGCAGTGGCCACAGGAGTGAAAACAGTCAGTTGTCATTCCAGTCTCAAAGAAAGGCAATGTCAAAGAATGCTCAAACTACCGCACAATTGCACTCATCTCACACGCTAGTAAAGTAATGCTCAAAATTCTTCAAGCCGTGCTTCAGCAATACGTGAGCTGCGAACTGCCAGATGTTCAAGCTGGTTTTAGAAAAGGCAGAGGAACCAGAGATCAAAGTGTCAACATCTGCTGGATCATCAAAAAAGCAAGAGAGTTCCAGAAAAGCATCTATTTCTGCTTTATTGACTATGCCAAAGCCTTTGACTGTGTGGATCACAATAAACTGGAAAATTGTGAAAGAGATGGGAATACCAGACCATCTGACCTGTCTCTTGAGAAACCTGTATGCAGGTCAGGAAGCAACACTTAGAACTGGACATGGGACAACAGACTGGTTTCAAATAGGAAAAGGAGTACGTGAAGGCTGTATATTGTCACCCTGCTTATTTAACTTATATGAGAAATGCTGGGCTGGAAGAAGCACAAGCTGGAATCAAGATTGCCAGTAAAAATACCAATAACCTCAGATATGTAGATGACACCACCCTTACATTAGAAAGTGAAAAGGAACTAAAAAGCCTCTTGATGAAAGTGAAACAGGAGAGTTACAAGATCATGGCATCTGGTCTCATCACTTCGTGGGGAATGGATGGGGAAACAGTGAAACAGTGTCAGAGTTTATTTTTGGGGGCTCCAAAATCACTGCAGATTGTGATGGCAGCCATTAAATTAAAAGATGCTTACTCCTTGGAAGGAAAGTTAAGACCAACCTTGACAGCATATTAAAAAGCAGAGACATTACTTTGCCAACAAAGGTCCATCTAGTCAAGGCTATAGTGTTTCCAGTAGTCATATATGGATATGAGATTTGGACTATGAAGAAAGCTGAGCACCAAAGAATTGATGCTTTTGAACTGTGGTGTTGGAGAAGACTCTTGAGAGTCTTGGACTGCAAGAACATCCAACCAGTCCATCCTAAAGGAGATCAGTTCTGGTATGTTCATTGGAAGGACTGATGTTGAAGCTGAAACTCCAATACTTTGGCCTTCTCATGCAAAGAGCTGACTCATTGGAAAAAGACCCTGATGCTGGGAAGGTTGGGGGCAGGAGGAGAAGGGGATGAGAGAGGATAAGATGGCTGGATGGCATCACCGACTCAGTGGACATGAGTTTTGGATAAACTTCAGACGTTGGTGATGGACAGGGAGGCCTGGCGTGCTGCAATTCATGGGGTCATAAAGAGTCGGACATGACTGAGCGACTGAACTGAACTGATCAAAGTAAACAATGAATGGTGTTCTCACCAAAATTATAACATGACCAAGTTTCAAGAATAGGTGAATGAGAAGATTATGTAAGTTGATGAGTAAGGTTGGAAGAGGAATGTGCCTGTGGAATGATAGGAAAGCACCCATGTTCTATGCCAGAAGTGATTATTTCATGCTTTCATACCTAAAACTAAAACTCCTGAGAGGCAACATTAACATGTTTTTTAGAGGCATGCATATAAATTCCAAAATGATTATTCAAAGAGATTAAAGTTTAGTTTGCTCTGATGAGAATGAATTTAAAAAAAAGTTGAAACACAGAAGCTGTTATTTTTCATCACAAACATTGTAGAATTGACTGACTATTAATATGTTCACAAAATTTTGTTTGAAATTAGACACTAAAAAGGTATAGAAGGCAATATACATATAACACAAATTGAGCTCTATCTACTTTTATGGTTCAAAGATGCACCATTTCCTAAAGTGTAGGGAATCTCTATGCTGTTCTCTCTTGTCCCAAGATAACAATCATCATCTTATTTAGAATAAGGGATATTAGAATATAAATGGTTCAGAGTTTTACTTGATGCACTAACCCTTGCTACATAATCTCCACTAAGGCAGTCTATAATTCAGCATCCTATATAGCACATTGAAGGTAAGCAAGAAATATTTTCAGATATATATCTACAGTGTTGGATAGTCTATAGAGTGTTTGAAATGGCAACCCAGTCCAGTATTCTTGTCTGAAAAATCTCTTCCACAGAGGACCCTGACTGGCTATAGTCTGAAGGATCTCAAAGAGTCAGACACAACTGAACATCTAAGTACAGAGCATTGTGTTTGATTTATGTAAGTTTAAATTATATAGGGATATTAACAAACTGACTAAAAAGAAAGGGTATTCTAAATAGAATAATAATTAAATATCTCAAAATTAAAAAATTCTTTTGAAAAAAACATGAGAAAAGCAAACTAATTAGAATTTTAGATTGGTACTTGAATTGTGTCAGTGGGCCATGATGGTGATTTGATGGTGGGAGTCATTTTGAAGATTAAATTATATATTTGAAATCTTTAGTTGGATAATTAGGTACATAAATATAATTAGGTTTGATCTAATTATTTTGGTCCATGAAAATTTTACTGGGTCTAAATTTTAAATGATGAGAAGTTGTAGATACAAATACTGTAAGACTGAAAAATACATGTAGAAAGTGAGATGTTTTCATATGTATGTGTTTTGATGCATCTTAATAGATGATTTAACCTAGCAGTCCCCAATCATTTTGGCATCAGGTTTTGTGGAAGATAATTTTTCTATGGATCAGTGTAGGGGGATGATGTTGGGATAATTCAAGCATATTACATTTATTGTGCACTTTACTTGTATTATTATTGCATCAACTCCACCTCACATTATCTGGCATTAGATCTCAGAGGCTGAGGTCCCCTGATTTAACAGATATATACATACACATATATATGTGTGTGTGTGTGTGTGTGTGTGTATTTACTTATATACATGGTGAGTTATGAATTCATATTATAAGAAAAAGGGACTTTAATAAAGTAAGAAATATTTGGTGCATGTCAATGTGAAGAGAGGAAAATGAGGTGGCTGAGATTAATGATGATAACTATTAAGAACATGTGATAGCAGTGCCACCAAAACTGAATCAAAAGGAATGTCAGAATCTCTAATCTTCAATGTCTAATTTGTTTTGGAGTAGAAATGTGCTTATTTGACATTACATACAAAGGAAGTTAACCTGGGAGAAGTATATCAATGGCTCAAGGGTACACAGTAATTTAAAGAGCGAGGTGTTAAACCTCAATTTAATCTGGTTACATATCCAAAGTTCAACATGTCATTGTACACTACTCTTTTATCTTACACAATTTCAGAGGAATTATGATTGTTCTATCACTGTTGCAAACATAATCTTGTACTACCATCATCATCCCTATTGTATCAGGATAATATACTGTAGATACAAGCAATTCATAGCAGCTTTCCCATATTGTTTTTGCCAAAAAGTATCTGGTATATACCCACTGCATCAATTAACTTGAAGCTCTGCACATCCTTAGTGCTAAATGCATGTCTTGTGATAAATAAATATGTGAAGTAATGAATTAATTTTGGGTGGTAAAGTTTTGACCATTTAAAGTAATTTTCCCTGAGAGAAAACTGATCATGTTTTGACAAAAATTATCTTACTCTCCTGGTCAGAAGGAGAATATTCAAGATTCACTGAACTATTTTTTTCTGACTCAGTGTAGTATCCTCTATTTTCTTTAAAGACTTTATCTTTCTGTATCCATTTAGTGGGAAAGTTACTTATTGAGGTTTTGGAGTCTAGTCATGTAATAATATGCAGAATTTCAAGCTGTAGATCAGATAATCCTTTCCAAGCACATATTTTCAATGAAATGTGTTTTTATTTAATGGTCCTTTGCTTATAGTTTTTTTTTTTCTGCTATGAATGACAATATAAGGAAAATAAATGAAAATTGAAGTAAGCTGCCTAGGGCTTAATATTTCTGTACTTGATCAGAGGAAATACATCTTCATCATATAGTAAATTTACTCTGAAGTAAAATTTCCACATCTTATGGAGGTATATTAAACAAAGGCAAATAATTCATGTGCTCTTCTATATTATAATGTCAAATAAAAATTCTGTTGTACTTTCAAAGTCTGTAAATTCATTGAGATAGATACTAAACTATGATTTGTTATATTGTAAATTCAAATCTATCTAAGAAACAGAATGCTGCAAATTTCTCTCATTCAATGTTGAAAATATGACCTAACATGGGTGTTCAAAATATATATAAGAATTACCTAGTAGAGGCATCTTATATACAGTATCTTGTATACAAGATGTACCTTATACACTGTATATACTTTGAAGAATAAACATTTAAATACATCAGTTCAGTTCAATTCAATTATGTCGCTCAGTCGTGTCCAACTCTTTGCAATCCCATGGACTGTAGCACATCAGGCCTCCTTGTCCATCATCAACTCCTGGAGTTTATCCAAACTCATGTCCATTGAAACAGTGATTCCCTCCAACCATCTCATCCTCTGACATCCCCTTCTCCTCCTACCTTCAATCTTTCCCAGTATCAGGGTCTTTTCAAATGAGTCAGTTCTTCCCATCAGGTGGCCAAAGTATTGGAGTTTCAACTTCAGTATCAGTCCTTCCATTGAATATTTAGGACTGATTTCCTTTAAGATGGACTGGTTGGATATTCTTGCAGTCCAAGAGACTATCAAGAGTCTTCTCCAGACCACAGTTCAAAAGCATCAATTCTTTGGAATTCAGCTCTCTTTATAGTCCAACTCTCACATCCATGCATAACTACTGGAAAAATGATAGCTTTGACTAGATGAATCTTTGTTGGCAAAATAATTTCTCTGCTTTTTAATATGCTGCTTATGTTGGTCATAATTTTTCTCCCCCAAAGCAAGCATCTTTTAATTTTATAGCTGCAGTCACCATCTGCAGTGATTTTGGAACCCCCCAAAATAAAGTCTGTCACTGTTTTCATTTTTTTCCCCATCTATTTCCCATGAAGTGATGGGAACGGATTCCATGATCTTAGTTTTCTGAATGTTGAGCTCTAAGCCAACTTTTTCACTTTCCTCTTTCACTTTCATCAAGAGGCTCTTTAGTTCCTCTTTGTTTTCTGCCATAAGGGTGGTGTCATCTGCATATGTGCGGTTATTGATATTTCTCCCGGCAATCTTGATTTCAGTTTGTGCTTCATCCAGCCCAGTGTTTCTCTACATATAAGTTAAATAAGCAGGGTGAAAATATACAGCCTTGATGTACTCCTTTCCCAGTTTGGGAAATAAAGCAGAAGTTGTCTGGAAACCTCTTGGTTTTATGAGGCTCTACTGGATGTTGTAATTTGATCTCTGATTCCTCTGCCTTTTCTAAATCCAGCTTGAACATCTGGAATTTCATGGTTCATGTACTATTGAAACCTGCCTTGGAGAATTTTGAGCACTACTTTGCTAGTGTGAGAGATGAGTGCAATTGTGTGGAAGTTTGAGCATTCTTTGTCATTGCCTTTCTTTAGGATTAGAATGAAAAGTGACCTTTTCCTGTCCTGTGGCCACCGCTGAGATTTCCAAATTTGCTGGCATATTGAGTGCAGCACTTTCACAGCATCATCTTTTAGGATTTGAATTAGCTCAACTGGAATTCCATCACCTCCACTAGCTTTGTTCATAGTGATGCTTCTTAAGGCCCACTTGACTTTACATTCCAGGATGCCTGGCTCTAGGTGAGTGACCACACCATTGTAATTATCTGGGTTGTGAAGATCTTTTTTAAATAGTTTTTCTGTGTATTCTTACCCCTTCTTCTTAATATCTTCTACATACATAAACTAAAAACAAAAGTAAAAAGACAAGAAGAAAAGATGACTTCATATATTTTGGTATCCCACTCTGACCAATATGCTGTAAGTAAAAATAGCATTATTTAGTATTTCTGACAATATTTAACTTCAAAGAAGTGGCTATTTTGCACATAGTTTCCTTTAGCACAACACATGTAAAGGCAGCAACAAATAAGATAAACCAAACAGAAGAGTCTGGTAGGCTATAGTCCATGGGATTGCGAAGAGTTGAACATGACTGATCAAGTAACACAAACTTGTTCAGATAAAAAGAAAGAAAGAATGTATGCTACCTTACACTCACCTTCCAAAGTGTATAAAAATAAATTCATATGTAAGGTAGCCCACCAGGCTCCTCTGTCCATGGAATTCTCCAGGTAAGAACACTGGAGTGGGCTTCCATTTCCTTCTCCAGGGGATTTTCCCAACCCAGGGATTGAACCCAGGTCTCCCACATGATGAGC
The DNA here is from genome assembly GCA_007570785.1 of Antilocapra americana. Taxonomy (NCBI): domain Eukaryota; kingdom Metazoa; phylum Chordata; class Mammalia; order Artiodactyla; family Antilocapridae; genus Antilocapra; species Antilocapra americana. Next base: position 37,786,947 of record ML663009.1, read on the forward strand.
AGATTATTTACCATCTGAGCCTCCAGAGAAACTCTGTAAAGTAACAGGCAACACTCAAATATAATTTAAAAGCTTTTCTGGTTAAATTTATAGAGATTATCTACCATTTGCTTAGCAAAAAGGGAGAAATGGAGAAAATTAAAGGAAGGAATGATCAATCTAAGTTCTAAGGGCCCCAAATCACAGAGATAATGCGATCTGTGCCAATCAGGCCAGTCCAACCGATTATTTGCTACCATCTAAGCACTGTAAATCAATACAAAGATCAAAAGCTCTGCCAACAACAACTATAAAGGAAAAATAACAACATAATTTCAGTGAACAGAATTATCTACAGAAACATCAATATTCAACCATATGTAGAATATTATAAGTTACTTAGAGTAAACAGGGCTAATGAGAACTGAAACGGAATAAGTAATAACACTAAATCTTATAGATATTCTAATAGGAGAGAATGCAATATAGAGTCAGACACAGTGGAGATATGTAAACTCATCCTTAGAATGACTTCATGATTCAAGTGGCCTTTGAGTGTGTGAACAGGTTCATCCTATATCAGAATAAATATATTTTAGATATATTTCCTGGCTTTAGGTTCAACCAGAAATCAAACCTTTGAGCCATCAGGCAAGCCCCACTTTGGAAGTAGCCATGCAGGACACACATAAGCACACAAATGCACACCAGAACTAGTTTGGCTAAATAAACATAAACTATGGTACATACATACAGTGGACTATTATGAGTCTGCTAAAATAGATTTAAAAAATTGCTAAAAGCCAATATGGGGTGATTCTCAGAATATATTGCTAAGTAAGAAATCAATGTAAAGAAGAATAGAAATGTTCATCCATTTCTGGTAGGAATACAAAATGCTACATTCACTTTGGATAATGTTTTAGAATTTTATTACAAAACTAAACATGAGCTTCCCAGGCAGCAGGGTGATAAATAATTCACCTGCCAATGCAAGAGACTCAGGTTCAATCCCTGGGTTGGGAAGATCTCCTGGAGCAGGAAATGGCAACCCACTGAAGTATTCTTGTCTGGAAAATTCCATGGACAGATGAGTCAGGTGGGCTACAGGCCTCAGGGTCACAAAGAGCTCATGTACAAAACTAAGCATATTCTTACCATATAGTCCAGCAATCACCCTCGTAGGTATTTAGCTAAAGTAGGAAATGAATGTGCAATCTAAACAACAAAAAAACTGAAGAAACATAACAAATCAGAAACAGTCATAGATACAGAGAAACACACATGTGGTTACTATGGTGGTTGGTGGAAGAAAGGAAAGAAATAAGCAAGGGATATTAGGAGGCATCAATTTCCACTGTAAAATAAATGAGTCACAAATATAAAACAATAGTGTGGAGAGTATAGTCAAGAACACATAGCATAACTAGACTTATGCTGGTGAGCATTTAGAAAATGCATAGAAAGAAACACCACGTTGTATGTGTGTGTTTGTCACTCAGCCATGTCCGACTCTGCGACCTCATGGGCTGCAGCGCACCAGGCACCTCTCCACATGGGATTCTCCAGGTAAGAATACTGGAGTGGATGTGCCATGACCTTCTCCAGGGCATCTTCCTGGCCCAGGGTTTGAACCTAGGTCTCCCTCATTGCAGGCAGATTCTTTACCATCTGAGCCACCGTGGAAGCCAGCTAGGGTAAAATAAAAGGGCTCAATACTGAAGTAATTGAATGCTAAAATATCAGAAACCATACAAATGATAGTTCACTATCACAAAGGTCTAGTGGGGAGATGGAGAAACTATTTCCAATTAAGTGACTGAAGCAGTTTGTGTTTTTTCTTCTTACAAGTCTTTATCTGTTCTCTGGCATTTCAGAAGTAGATCTTCATGATTGTTTTGATTTACAATCTGGTTCTTGTAAAGTATAGCAGCAGGAATCTGAAAAATGATGCATTACATTTCCTTATTAAGGGCCACATTTCTTACTAGGTGAACTGAACTGCATGCTTCCAAGGAAATGCCTAATACAGTTCCAGCTTGTTGCTGAACATCTTCAGCTGGATTAGCATCTTTGGAAAAGCTGTAATGGTGCATGATGGGAAGAAGTTCATTGCCATGTGGCTGCCATCTAAGAGTGCTTTGAAAGCAGTGAGAAACTCAGTAAATAGCCTTTGCTGTCAAGTTCATGACAATGCACACAGAGTGTTTTCTTCCTTTTGACAGTGGCTTCAGCTGCTGCATTAACTCTTCTCCGACTGGTCCCTGCAGGAAATCTTTCCCATCCAAGTCAAAGACTTTTACCTTTTGGTCCGCTTTATCTAATTTACACTTGTGAAGTAGCCATTTATTGGATTCAGGGTTGACATCACTAGCAAACACAATGCAGTTTTTCTTTGCTGCTGGAATGTCCAAGGAACCAGTCCCAGCAAAACATCAAATATAACATCCCCAGGTTTGAAAAGTTCTGTGATATGATTGTGTTCTTTGGAGAGACAAGAATTCCATTAGACTTTTGAAAAATCAAATTCACACTGCTGAACAACCAACAAATCACAGAAGAAATCAAAAATGAAATTCAGTTATGCATAGAAATGAATGAAAATGAAAACACAACAGCCCAAAACCTATGGGACACTTTGAAAGCAGTGCTAAGGGGAAAGTTCATAGCAATACAAGCTCACCTCAGGAAACAAGAAAAAAGTCAAATAAATAACCTTACTTTACACCTAAAGCAACTAGAAATGGAAGAGATGCAGAAGCCCAGGTCTAGTAGAAGGAAAGAAATCTTAAAGATCAGGGCAGAAATAAATGCAAAGGAAACAAAAGAGACCATAGCAAAAATCAACCAAGCCAAAAGCTGGTTCTTTGAGAAGATAAATAAAATTGACAAACCATTAGCCAGACTCATCAAGAAACAAAGGGAGAAGAACCAAATCAACAGAATGAGAAATGAAAACGGAGAGATCACAACAGAAAACACAGAAATACAAAGGATCATAAGAGACTATTATCAGCAACTATATGCAAATAAACTGGACAATTTGGATGAAATGGACAAATTCCTAGAAAAGTACAACTTTCCAAGACTAAACCAGGAAGAGATAGATAATATTAATAGACCCATCACAAGCACGGAAATTGAAACCGTAATCAGAAATCTTCCAAAAAACAAAAGTCCAGGACCAGATGGCTTCACAGCGGAATTCTACCAAAAATTTAGAGAAGAGCTAACACCTATTCTACTCAAACTCTTCCAGAAAATTGCAGAGGAAGGTAAACTTCCAAACTCATTCTACGAGGCCACCATCACCCTAATTCCAAAACCCGACAAAGATGCCACAAAAAAAGAAAACTACAGGCCAATATCACTGATGAACTTAGATGCAAAAATCCTTAACAAAATTCTAGCAAATAGAACCCAAATTCACAGGTGTAATTGTTTTCTTGAAAATTAGTCACCATATTCTCCTCTCTAGATAGTATTTCCATTTGTAAATTTCAGTAAGTATCATCACTATTATTGATTTTATTTACTGCTGAGGTGATTCCTGGATTTTTGCCAATCATAACTTGGCCAATTAAATGCTTGTAAAGTAGTTGATGATCTCAAAGTTTCAGGTGGGCAGTGTGCCCAACTTTGCTAAATGCTGAGGTCACATCTAGACCTTCAGAAAGCACTGCTCTCAAGATTTCTTCTGACTTAAAGTTTTCATAAATTAGTTCCAAATTATATTTAAATATCTATGGTTTGACTTTCAGCTGCTTTAAATGCTGAGTTCTTCTTTCTCAAAGGAATCAATGGTAAACATTTTATAGGGATCCAACATAAATAGCCTACCTTCTTCATCTTCTGAATCTTCAGTCACACATTTTAGGCCTGGGTGCTGCCCTTTTAAGAGATCACAGCAGTTTATTGACTATTTATTTCCTCACTTTAATTTCTGGGATGGTGACTGTCTTTTAAAAAGTTGTTCTATCAAGTTCTGTCATTCCTTGAACATCAGAGTGTGGGGAAAATAATTCAGAGTCTCTATGCTTTGTTTCAATTTCAGGCATGGTTGAGAATCTTTTTCTTTGATCCAACAAGAAAACACCAGGTGCTCTGCTAAGCTTCTGTATCAGTGATGCCCAAGGAAGTAGAATCAGTGATGCTGACTCAGTTATTCTACAGCTTTCCACTTTGAGAAGTCTTCTTAAGAATACACATCATTTTAATAAGCTCCTCATTCTCTGGTGCAGCTTGGATCTTCACCATGTTGTATAATAGAAACTAATACAGTGTTGTGGATAAATTATATCTCAAAGTAAACAAGAAATACAAACAAACTCATGGGAAAAGAGATCAGATTTTTCATTACCAAAGACATAAGGTGAAGGAAGGGGAACTGGATGAAGAAGGTCAGAAAGCCTTGCAAAGGCAGAATTGATTAAGCATACTGAGAAAGGCTTGCAGAAAGTTGAGATGGGCTAGGTAGGCATCTTGTGCCTAACAGTTAGCCAAGGTGTGAATACAAAAAAAATCTTGAGCAAAATTAAAAGTGCTACCCCAGCATACACATGTGAATGATAAGACAAGGAACCGTATCGTTGAAGTGGAGATGTTTTAGTGGTCTGAATGTAGGATCAAATCCATCACAATGGTTCCTTAAGCCAAAGATGAATCTAGAGCAAGGCACTAATGCTCTTCAATTCTATGAAGGCTGAGAAATGTGAGGTGCAGAAAAAAGTTTGAGGCTAGCAGATGTTTGTTTATTAGGTTTAAGGAAAAAAGATATTTCCATAATATAAAAGTGCAATGTGAAGCAGCAAGTGCTGATGTAGAAGCTACAGCAAGCTATGAAGGTGCTATAATAAACAGCACATTTTTCTTGCAGACAAAGAAGATTTATATTAGAAGACGATGGCATCTAAAACTTTCATAGCTAGTAAATAGAAGTCAATGCCTGGCTTAAAAGTTTCACAGAGCATAGTGACACTCTTTTAGGGCCTGATGTAACTGGTGACTTAAAGTTGAAACTGATGCTCTTTTATCATCTATGAAATCTTAAGACCCTTAAGAATTATGGTCAATTTCCTCTGCCTATGCTCTGCAAATGGAAAAACAAAGCCTGGATTACAACATATCTGTTCACAACATGGCTTACTGGATACTTTAAGCCCACTATAAAGAACTACTATATTTAAAAAATCATTTCCAAATAATACTGTTCATTGATAGTGCATCTGGTCAACCAAGATTTCTAATGGAGATGTACAATAAGATTCATGTTCCTTTCATGACCACTGACACAAATTCATTTGTACAACGCATAGATCAAGAATTAAAATCAAATTTCTTCAAAGTTTTAATTTCAAGGATTACATTTCATAAGGCTATAGTTGCCATAGATATAGTGATTCGTTTAATAGATCTGGTCAAATTAAATTAAATGTTAAGGATTCATCATCCTAGATCCCCTGAAGAACATTTATGATTCAGAGGAAGAGGTCAAAATATAAATATTAAAATGAGTTTTGAGGAACATGATTCCAACATTGATGACTTGGAGGGATTCAAAACGTCAGTGGCTAAAGTAACTGCAGATTCAGTGGAAATAGTAAGAGAAGTGAGCTAAGAAATAGAGCCTGAAGGTGTGTGAGTTACATAATCTCATAAAAAATACTTGAAGGGATGAGGATGTGCTTTATACGGATGAGGAAACAAAGTGATTTCTTGAGATGAAAACTACTCCTGGTAAAGATTCTGTGAAGATTATTGAAATGACAACAGGATTGAGAATACTACATACATTTAATTGATAAAGAAGTGGCAGAGTTTGAAGAGATGACTCCAATTCTGAAAGAAATTCCACTGTGGGTAAAATGCTATCACCAGCATTGCATATTACAGAAAAATCCTTCATGAAAGGAAGGATCAATCATTGTGACAACCCTCAGTCTAATTTTAAGAAATTGACAGAATGACCTCAACTTTAGCAACACCACTCTGATCAGTTAGCAGTCATCAACATCAAGATAAGACCTTCCCCCAACAAAATATTATGACTCCCTGAAGACTCAGATGTTAGTTGGCATTTATAGCAACAAGATTTTTAATTATGTACATTCTTTGTAACATATATTATTATTGCATATTTAATGGATTAGTGTGTAAACATAACTTTTTTATACACTGGAAAACTAAAAATGCGTGTGACTTGCTTTATTGCAACTTTCATTTGTTATAGTAGTCTGAAACTGAATCTTCAATGTCTCCAAGGTATGCTTGTACCAAATTAATAACAAATACTTGAGAAGGAAAAGTATAGCTAATCAAATAATTTTCATTAATCCAAGTAAATACATGCACTGCTTATAAAAGTTTGAAAGAGCTACAAAGAAATTTGAACATTATTTAGGAGTTTTAAAAAATTTTAATGTATGTATTTATCAATTTTGTAACTTTTGTATATATTGTAGTACTGAGTAAATGAGTAAATACACTGGTAGAACCAACAGCCAGAATTCTAAACATGGGAGAAAAGAGAAAGTGTTAGTTGCTCTGTTGTGTCCATCTCTTTGTGACCCCATGAACTATTGCCCACTAGGCTTCTCTGTCCATGGGATTCTCCAGGCAAGAACACTGGAGTGGGCATCCATTTCCTTTTTCAGAGGATATTCTCAACTCAGGGATCAAACCTATGTCTCCTGCATTGCAGACAAATTCTTTAACATCTGAGCCACTAGGGAAGCAAATAAAGGAGAAAGAGATTCAAAAGTGTGATGGGAGAATTATAAGGGAAAGCCTTTTGGTATTGGGATGGAATCTGAGATTTCAATATAAATCTATAAATTATGAATTTAGAGTAAAACCTCAAATTCTAAATTATATACATTATGTGTGTGTGCTAAGTTGCTTCAGTCATGTCCAACTCTTTGCCACCACATAGATTATAGCATGCCAGGTTCCTCTGTCCATGGGATTTTCCAGGCAAGAATACTGGAGTGGGTTGCCAGACACTCCTCCAGGGGATCTTCCTGACCCAGGAATTAAACCCACATCTCTTAGATCTCTGCATTGGCAGGGAAGCTGTTTACCACTAGCACCGTCTGAGAAACCCAATGTCAAATTTTATCATATGCATGGTATATGTTAAATATATATCATACTTTATTATCTATACACAGATACAATCCCTAGCTTTGTCTGTTGAAAACACCAAGACATTATGATAACAAACCAGCATACCTAGTACCGTAGACCCCTTGTGCACCCCAAAATGTGTGCTGAAACCTAATTACAGTACAATGGAATCTGGAAGTGAGACCTTTAGGACAGTGATCCCCAACATTTTTGGCACCAGAAACAATTTTTTTGGAAGACAATTTTCCACAGACTAGGGCCTAGGGAAAGAAGGGAATGGCTTCAGAATGATTTTCATATGAAGTTCACAACCTAGATTCCTCTCATGTGCAGTTCATAGTAAAGTTTGCAATCCTATGAGAATCTAACATTACCACTGATACGCTGGAGGTGGAGCTCAGACAAGTGATGAGAAGTAGCTGTAAATACAGATGAAGTTTAACTCACCCACCGTCTACTCACCTCCTGCTGTGCAACCAGTTCCTAACAGGCCATGGACAGCTAGCAGTCTGTGGTCCAGGGTTTGGGGGCCCCTGGTAACTAGCTCGTAAGTGTGGAGTCCTCATGAATAGGATTACTGCTTATTAACACAGGCCCCTGGGAGCCACCATGTGGGGTTACAGTGAGAAGTTGGCCATCTGTGAACCGTGAAGCAGAACCTTACCAGACAGATTCCGTTGGCACCTTAATCTTGTATTTCCCAGGATCCAGAACTGTGAGAAAAAATTTCTCTTGTTTTTTAAACCACCCAGTCTATGGTACTTTTGCTATTGTTATGTGTGAGTGCATGCTCAACTGTGTTCAATTCTTTGTTATCCTATGGTGTATAGTCCACAAAGTTCCAGGCAGGAATACTAGAGTTGGTTACAATTTCCTCCTCTGGGGATCTTCCTTATTTTTATTATCGTAGCTTTAAAAAACTAAGATATCTAAAATACCTCCATCTTAATATTGGTTTTAAATACCATTAATTTCAAAATAAGTAGGACTTCATGAGAAAACGTATGGATTCCATGACTGCCACAGGAGAGTTACAAAGATGAACCAGAAACCTCTTCTTGTGTCAGAAATTAAAGAAATGCTCAGAAATGAATACAGACATGTTAAAAGAACATCTAATCCTTCAGAGGGCCATGCAAGTGTCTTCTGAATGCTATATTTCTTAGACATGGGTGATGTATTTGACTTCTTTTTCTCAATACCTTCTCTTTGGGCCACACTCCATAACTTTTGCTACTGAGGTCTCTGAGTTAAGGCAAAAAATCTAGTCTTATTCAAACCCTTTCTGAGGTGCTCAGTTAACCCAGAAGAAACCTGTGCCTTCCTGTCAAACAAACAAACAAAGAAAAGACTGACTTAATCTGATCTTATTCTTTCTTCTGTACATCACAGGTTGTTCAACCAAGAAAATAAAGCCAATTGTCTGTCAGTGCTATCATCAACCAAGTTTATCAGTGATTGCTTTATCATGCCATTTTAGTTTTTCTTTCCTGCAAAAGAGTGAGCTGATATTGTGGGTACTGAATCCAAGCGGCACCTCTTAAACCCCAAAGGAGTACGTAGACTACATTTAATTTTTTGACAGCTTTCTCTCTCTGTCTCTCATATCACATAGAAGCAAGCATGCAAGCACACATGTACACACCCAGCTAACGCAAAAACTGCAATAAAGTAATGTATATGCATTTTTTCATAATTTTTATACTGAAAATTATATCATAAACATTTCATATATAAGTTATCTTTAAAATCATAAATTTAAAAATTGTACAATATTCTTATTCTAGTACTTGGTTATATTTTCTAGATAATAGACTAACCAAGAGTATGTTGGTATGTAATTGACATACAGAGCATTGCCAACATATATGAAAATAAATTTCATTGCCATGATTATTACTTAGCATAAATATTTAACCACATCTTTTGTTGCATCCTTACAATCATTTCTAAGATGTATAATTACAGAGACAGTCATTATTTTTTTAAAAGATCTAATTCCATCTAAATAGTATTTCCAATTGGCCTTCTAAATCATATGAAAGCAATACAAATTATTGTTAATTAAGGATTCATTAACTATTTAGGTATTTAGGATATCATTATTAGAAATGAAACATTTGTTAATAGTGACAGGTGCTTAACTTTATAATTTTTTGATTTAAAGTACAGTTCTGGAGAAGAATATGATACAACTATATGGTAATAAGCGTTACCAGTTGCCATTTCATCTAAATAGTAAATGATGAAAGAAAAAGGCAGATTGAAAATTACAAGTAATTTATATCACATAAGGGAGACTCCTTATTAGTTTCTCTTAATTACCTTATTTCTTGTCATCTCAGGAAAAGGCTATTACAGCAGACTTTTATGTTTTACCTCTCTAGTTTCTACAGTACCTGGTAGTGTAATATGTAACTGCTCAACTGAAATAATACAAATTTCTTTTATCTAAAGCCTATTAAAAGTTATGAGAATTTCATTATTAAAAGTATGACCAATATTTGCAAAGAAACTCCAAGACAAATATCTTTCTTGTTAAAAAAAAAATCTTTCAAATCCTCTTCCACGCCATTTGATTTCAGATAACATTTGTATTTCTATTGCTAATTTTTAAACTTTAAATTTTGTACCAAATAATATATAAAGTATCATATAATAACACTTATTAAGTGTAAAATCTTGAAAAAATAAAAATAAAAGCACATGTGTGGCTAAGAAGATTGTTGCAAAATAAGATAGAGCATATGAACACAATTCTTGGCAGTAAAGCATAACATACATATGTTATTTTTATTCAATATCAGCCCACTAGTGTTTTAGGAACTTAATCAGAATATAGCTTTGTTTATTCTTTATGCAGTTTATAAGAAGAAATTTATAAGAAGATTTGGTGATTTTTAAAAAAAATTGAAAAATAGCTATGTCCAGAGGCAAGTGATCTGTACAAGTATATTAGGAGGGGTTCTAAGACACTGTCTTGCTGTAAGAAACACTTTTAAAGCAATCTGAAATCTCAATGAGTCCCCAAAGACTGGTTGCACAGGTCAATTATTGCTGTAGAGGAGAGAGTATGCCTAGGGGAAATTCACTGTTTATAATCACTAACTGAAGTAAAAAAGAACAACTATGAGAGTCCTCCAAAAGACAGTTGAACAGAAGAAAATACAGTTCAGTATCTCAAAGAGCTCTCTGCTTAGAGGCAGAAATCCGGGCTTAGGATACTCCTGTCATCCCACTAACAGTCAGAGTCTCTGTCCCTTTAAGATTTGGGCAAATATATTTTAGAGCCTCCCTCCCAATACTTCAGATCTTAGGCACCTTCTCTCTTCCAGACTCTCTCTGCTCTGGAAAAAAAGAGGCACTGACTTGTTGGCCACATACTCATCTTTCCCTACTTTAGTCAAAGAAAAGGTGTGTGTGGGGGGGTGCTTCTTACATCCATTTTTTATAAGTTTGTAACTTTCTTGGAGAATTTAAGGGCCAAGAGCAAGGTCACAATTTACCAAGCTCAAGCCTTTGGCTAAAATGAAAGTAGTCTCAATTTTCTTTTTCCTTTGGACTCGGTGAGTATTAGTAACACCCCTTCCTCTGCCATTCTCTTACATCTAAGGCAGGTAAATCCGCATATAGGTCAGCTTCTAACTCAAGCAGGCTTACATGGGAATTTTCCCATCTAAGTGGAAAAGATCTATCCCTAAGAGGAATTCCTTTCATATTGCTAGGAGAATAACATTTTCTCCTAGTCATTGTTTTATTTTCACTAGCTGAGACATTTACTAGTTCATTAAGTAAAAACTGAATATATAATGTTTTCTAAATGAAAACATCTATCTGTCTATCTAATCAGAACCAAATAGAGACTGAATTCAGTAATATAATCCTGGCCCTCCCTTTAAATAAGCTTAAGGTCTAATCTCTTTATACTACCCTAATTAGGTACTACTTGTTTAACTTCCAGGATATCTAGAGGGACCAACATCTTATTCACCAAATAGGACCAGGGATTCTACATGACTCATTTAATCCTAACAATTATATTTTTCTCATTTTATTAATGAATAACTAGTTTGGTGATTTTGAAAACAGCCTATCCTTATTAGATGGAAGAACATGTAGTACATTCTCAGTTTATCTGACCTGAAGATTAATGTCCATTGCAAATCATTTTATTATTTTGTGAACATTGAAAACCTCTTAAGGCATTTCAAAATAATATTAAATTTAAAAACTTTACAAGGAAATTTTGCCATATATAGCTACCTATATCTACCTGAAAGACAATATGCTAAGTGAAATGTCAGTTACAGTAAAACAAATATTGCATGATTATATTTTTATAAACTATCTAGCACAGTTTAGAATAGTGGCTATCAGGGGCTAGGGACAGTGACATGGGGAGATGTTCAAAGTGTATAAATCTCATTTACGCAAGATTAATAAGTTCTAGAGATCTGCTGTGCAGATCTACATTTAACAATACTGTGCATGTGTGCATGCTAAGTCTTTTCAATTCTATCTAACTCTTCACAATTCCCTGGCCTGCACCCCGCCAGGTTCCTCTGTCCATGGGATTCTCCAGGCAAGAGTGTTGGAGTAGGTTTCCATGCCTTCCTCCAGGAGATCTTCCTGACCCAGAGACTGAACCTGTGTCTTTTGCATCTCCTGCATTGGCAGGCAGGTTCTTCACCACTAGTGCCACTTGGGAAGCCCTAACAATACTGTTTTGTATGATTAAAAGTTTGTTAAGAACATAGAGATCTTGGCAATGCCAAAGAATGCTCAAACTACCACACAATTGCACTCATCTCACATGCTAATAAAGTAATGCTCAAAATTCTCCAAGCCAGGCTTCAACAGTACTTGAACTGTGAACTTCCAGATGTTCAAGCTGGTTTTATAAAAAGCAGAGGAACCAGAGATCAAATTGCCAACATCTGCTGGGTCATCAATAAAGCAAGAGATTTCCAGAAAAACATCTACTTCTGCTTTATTGACTGTGCCAAACCCTTTGAATGTGTGGACCGCAATAAACTCTGGAAAATTCTTAAAATGATGGGAATACCAGACCACCTGATCTGCCTCTTGAAAAATCTGTATGCAGTTCAGGAAGCAATAGTTAGAACTGGACATGGAACAACAGACTGGTTCCAAATAGGAAAAGGAGTACATCAAGGCTGTATATTGTCACCCTGCTTTTTTAACGTATATACAGAATACATAATGAGAAATGCTGGGCTGGATAAAGCACAAGTAGGAATCAAGATTGCCGGGAGAAATATCAATAACCTCAAATATGCAGATGACACCAACCTTATGGCAGAAAGTGAAGAAGACCTAAAGAGCCTTTTGATGAAAAGGAAAGAGGAGAGTGGAAAATTTGGCTTAAAATTCAACATTCAGAAAACCAAGAACATGGCATCTGGTCCCATTACTTAATGACAAATAGATGGGGAAACAGTGACAGATTTTATTGTGGGAGGGCTCCAGAATCACTGAGATGGTGACTGTAGCCATGAAATTAAAAGCTGATTGCTCCTTGAAAGAAAAGTTATGATCAACCTAGGCAGTATATTGAAAAGCAAAGACATTACTTTGCCAACAACTGTCTGTCTAATCAAAGGTATGGTGTTCCAGAAGTCATGTATGGATGTGAGAGTTGAACTATAAAGAAATCAGAGCACTGAAGAATTGATGCTTTTGAGCCATGGTGTTGGAAAAAGCTCTTGATAGTTCCTTGGACTGCAAGGAGATATAGCCAGTCCATCCTAAAGGAAATCAGTCCTGAATATTCATTGGAAGGACTGATTTTGAAGCTGAAACTCCAATACTTTGGCCACCTTATGTGAAGAACTTACTCATAGGAAAAGATTCTGATGCTGGGAAAGATTGAAGGTGGGAGAAGGGGACGACAGAGGACAAGATGGTTGGATGCCATCACTGACTCAATGGACATGAGTTTGAATAAACTTTGGGAGTTGATGATGAACAAGGAGGCATGGTGTGCTATAGTTGATGGGGTCGCAAACAGTTGGACACGACTGAGTGACTGACCTGAAGTGAACTAGAGATCATGTTAAATGTTCTATCACAATAAAATAAACACTTTTAAAAATATTTGTTTTTTTCAGCATAAATGAAAGTGAATAAAGTCAATAGCTTAATAAATAATTTAATTCTACAAGTTACTGTGTTCAGGCATAGAGTAGACAGTATTAGGATTTAATAATTTGTTTCTATTTGCTTATATATATTAAATTATTTTAAAGTACATTAAAAGTATTCCAATTTCATCAACTTTAGTTTGTAAGTTAACTAAATAATTTCATACTTAATCTTTTATACTCTGCTGATGTTAATTAAAAGAAGAGCTTATGAGGGAAGCCTTGATTTGAAGTGATGATTCACCTTTTCTATAGAATAATCAAGAAAATACTATTATAACTGTGCAGTTCTTGTCACCAGTAAAAAACATTCCACAGATCTGTCACCACTGAAACTGATCGCTATTCAGCTCTATGCATTCCCTAAAGGGACCCAGTTTTCTTCCTTTCCTTACCTTCAAATCTTTGTTGCCTTTGCACCACCTTCCACTATCAGTAGCTCTCATCCCTACCCCACTTCAAACTCTGCCGTCTTATTTTGTTGAAGTTATGACAGCTAGTGCAGCCCTCAGAGTGGAAGATGTCATTGTTTTTCTTTCAATACTCCATGTATTATAAGGCCTGGAGACGGTGCATGCTCAGTCACTTCAGTTGTTTGACTCTCTGCAACGTTATGGACTGTAGCCTGCCTGGCTCCTCTGTCCATGAGATTTTCCTGGCAAGATTACTGGAATGGGTTGTCATTTCCTCCTCCAGGGGATCTTGCTGACCCAGGGATCAAACTCCAGTCTCCTGCATTGCAGGTGGGTTCTTTAACTGCTGACAGTTGAACCACCTGGGAAGTTCAAAGATGGTATATTTCCTTGTATTTCATTTTACCCTCCAGACCATTTGTTATGTATCAAAAACCAAAGAGTCTTTCAAGTGGTGTCATTTGACTTAACTATCTCCTCATTCTCTTTCATGCTGACATCTACTGACATTTCTCATTCCCCTTCATGATTGAATTCTCCTCATTCTTTCACCTAATTTACTGTCTTCTCTCATGCCAGTACTTTTGGAATTATTCTTGACAAAGTCTAAATTTACAGCGATGATCTGTCCAGTTCCCTGGCCTCCTAGGTTTTCGGCATCTGAACTTTCAGTAATCTGTTTCTTAATTCCACTTTAGTTATTTCACATGTCCAAGACATTGTCCTTCTCACTTACCATATCATCTATGAAATCCCAACTTCACACATGTAACTCTTTACATGTATACTATGTTTTCTGCTCCTATACACCAGTATGATCAAAGCAAGCATTTTCTGTTCATTCAACAATTACAGCTGTTTCGTTTTTCAACTACTCATATTTTCATTTATTTTTCCTTTTTTCTAGCTTAGAGTTTAATCCAGTTTATAAACTCTCTACTGTTGTAACTTACTCCATATACTATCACTTTGCCTGGAAAATCTTAGATCCCAATATGCACACACTTTACCTTCTCTTCATCTTCATATCAGCAGCTGGATGTGACTTGTGAAAATCATAGAACTCTGTTGACTGGGCTCCATTTAAATTGTGCCATAAATCTCAAATGGGAACTTAAAATGACCTAGCAAAAAGTGACAATTTCCCTGAGGAATTCAGTCTTCTACTTTTCAAGAAGATAACTTCACATCTACTCTTTTAACAAATGAGTCTCTAGCACTGTCTTCCCACTCTCATTTTCACTTAATGAACTCCTTCTAATTAATTGGGACAATAAAGAAAACTACTTATCTGTAACTATGCATTGAATCTCCCACTCATACTGTTGGAAGGAATGAGTTTGCCTGTCATACAATAAATAGTCTGCAAGTCAGTTTTTTTCCCACATTAGTTTTTTTTTAATTTATTTATAACTGTGTACATAGAGTTGGTTTATTGATTTTAGCTGATATACCTTTTTGCTGAATAAATAAATATGCATTTATTTTTCATCCTTCTGTTGACAGATGGCTGCATTATGCTAAGAGGGCTGCAGTGAACTTTCATGAATCTGTCCCCTTGTCCCCCTGTGGAAAAGATTTTCACAATGTAGATTTCTAAAAGCAGAATGACTGGTTTCCAAAGAGTGCACATTCTCATCATGACTTTAATCAGGTACAGTCGAACTGCTTCCCAAAGTGATTTTAACAATTTACACTCCCAGTAGCAATTTAAATGATATAGTCAACACTGGTTTAAAATAAGTTATTAGACTTTAAATCTTGCAGGCTTGACAAGTGTTAAAATCTATATCTAGTTCTAATTTGAATTTTTCTGATGATCAGTGATGTTGAGTATTCTTTCTTAGTTTTATCATTCAGATTTTCTCTTCCATAAATCACATGCAATATCTTTTGTCATTTTTTTCTGCTAGAAATTTTAATGTTACACCAAATGTGTATAAAATACAAATGCAAGCAAAAACGCAACTACTCTACAGTTCCATCTCTGGAACTGTCCAGTATGTATTAATTTTGTTTCTCTCTTCTTCCACTCAGCATAATAATTACAAATTCATCTAAGGTATTATCATAAATATAATTCATTAATTTTATTGCTCAAGGTATTCCTTTATATAAATGAATCACTATTTGTCCATTTTATTCTTGACCTTGAGTTGCTCCAACTTAATTTATCATGATACCATGAACATATCAGTACATACATTTTATTGCAAATAAGCATGCTTCTGTAAAAAAAAAAAGTGTTTAACTAGATTTGCTGAATTGAAGAATACATGAATTCTCAACTATACAAAATAATATCTCTTTTTGGCTTTCAAAATCAATGACAAACCTTTCTGGACTTGTTTATATTTCTACTCCTAGTGCAATTTCTGATTGCTCCAAATTCTTCTCAACTTGGTATTTTCAGACAACGTAGTTTAAAATCTTAGTCTTTTGGATATGCAATGTGTACATAATTGTGGTTTTACTTTTTACTAACTATATTTTTTTACCTGTTTTTAATATTTGACCATCTATATGTCCTCATTTCTGAAGAATTTAAAAGGATTCCTTGTAGGAAATCTTCTTTCCAATGTCCATTTCTTCACTTTTTCCCTCCCTTTCTTCTTTGCTATGAATTTTTCTATCAGACTATCTGTTTTCTTTCTAAAATATTTAAATTGCAAAAATATTACAAGTATAATCCCTTCACTTGTTAAATAAGTGGCAAGTCTCTTCTCCTACCATACGGCTTGCTTCTCAGCTTTTAAATTTTGTATCTTCATTATATTCCTTTAACGTAATCAAGTTTACAGACTTTTTCATTTATACATAGATTTTTTTTAATGTGTCATTTAAGAAATCTATTGCTACTCAGATATAATGAAGTTATTCTTTCATAGTATCTTCTAATGACATCATTCCCCTTTAACATTAGTAACACGAAGCCTGTAGAACTGCTCTGTGTGTATGTGTGCCTCTGTGTGTGTATGTGTGAGGGTTTGTGTTTATGCCCTGATGTGGTGGTTCTTCTTTTTACAACTGTTCTGTAGTTTTATCTTTGTCATATATCAGATATGTATTTATGCAATATTCTGGATGCTTTAGTTTACTTCCCTCTTCTTGCTTTTGAGTATTTATGCCTTGTTCAGGGATTGGCAAACTTTATCTTAAAAGGTCATATGGGAACTACTTTAGACTGTGGGTTATAAACTGTCACTAGCTGGGGTTATAAAGTAGTAATCATAAAGAATACATACAAGATTTCCAATAAAACTTTATTTTTAAAAAGTGGTGGTTCATGTGTGGAGCAAAGGATGCCAAATCTCTGTCTGGCTTAATCTTGACAAAATCCTATTTAATAACTATAGAATGTGATAAATGTAATCATTGAATAAAACACTTTTATCATTTTTTTCTTCTTTAGATTATCTGAGTTAGACTCAAAACTTTGTATTTTTTCATAAATTTTTAAGTGACTGTGTCAAATTTCTTCAATTTTGTTTCCCCAAAACATGACATTTATCATAGGGTATGAAATATAATCTGTATTTCTATTTAATATAAATTGACATTTTCAGCTTTTCAAGTCATGGTTTTGATAAATATTCCCACTTGTTAGAGTTTTCAGCAGTATCTTTCAATAGAATTGCAAAATTTTCTCCATAGAGGTTTTGCATATAGTTTCTCAAAGTTATTCAGAGGCATTAGATATTTTGATGCTAGTTTAAATAATCTTATTTTTAATTTCTAAATCTTACTGGCAAGTGTTACTGACTAGTTACTATAGCAATCTCACTGTTGATTGTTAGTAGAGATCTAGATGTTATTAGTTATTTTTATTTTATTTGATGATTGTATGTTGGAAATACTGTGAGAGAAAAGTTATAGCTTCCTAATTTGTAAAGTTAAAATAAAAACAGCTTTAGGCTGAAATCTTTTTGTTTGTTTAAATATAGTCTAAGGACAATCCTCTTCAGAATTACTCCAGGGTTTATTGAAATGCTGATTGCACCATTGCATCCTTGAGCTGATGATTTAGAATACCCTGCTGCACGAATAACCACCTAATTAACAAAAACTAAACATGAATACATTTATGACACACAACCTATAAGCAACAAAGAATATTTCTTGAGTTTATCAACCTGGAATATTTAATTACATTTTATTAGATGGATTTAACAAAATACAATAGTCATATTCATGTTTGCTTTAATTTACCAGTCCCCAAAAAATGTGTAATATTTGAGCAAAATGTGAAAAATATGCATGTTCCATCACAACTTCTTGAAAAAATAAAGCATTTTCTTCTAGTCATCCTGCTTCAGATCTCTTAACTAGAATTTGAAAGGATCTGGTTTTCAGTAATTTTGCAAATTGGGTTAATCCTGGGAATTTATACAGTGTTGTATATGAACAACAGATCAGATCAGACTCCCTAGGGCTCTTCTGCTCTCCTTGCTCCTTGCTTCCTTGTTGTAAGAAAAATACATTTCAGACAATCCTTCTACTTCTGTTTTTTAAGATGACAATAGGTTTAGATGTTCAGCTAGAATCCAATGATGAAACTATGCCCTGTGACTTCTTCCCTTGCAACTTCTTTTATTTAGAAATACATAAAGAGAAAATTGACATTTTCTTTTATAGCTTTGCTCAGATTTCCTACTGATGTTTAGGCTTATTTGCCCAATTTTAAAGGTGACTTATTGAACAAATTACATTTTATCTGTAACATTTGGATAACTTAGACAGCTGTTTATGACTGTGGCATTCCACTGATATGACTTTTCTCAGAAAAGTGTGTTTTATTTATATTAACGCAATGACTTGAGTGATTCAGTTTAGTTCAATTCAGTTACTCAGTTGTGTCTGACTCTTTGAGACCTCATGGACTGCAGCAGACCAGGCCTCTCTCCACCAACTCCCAGAGTGTGGTCAAACTAACGTCCATTGAGTCGATGATGCCATTCATTCATCTCATCTTCTGTTGTCCCCTTCTCCTCCTGGCTGCCATCTTTCCCAACATCAGAGTCTTTTCCAATGAATCAGTTCTTCGCATCAGGTGGCCAAAGTACTGGAGCTTCAACTTCCTCATCAGCCCTTCCAATAAATATTCAGAACTGATTTCCTTTAGGATGTATTGGTTGGATCTCCTTGCAGTCCAAGGGACTCTCAAGAATCTTCTCCAAATCACAATTCAAAAGCATCAGTTCTTTGGCACTCAACTTTCTGTAAGGTCCAACTCTCACATCCATACATGATTCTGGCTTTGACTAGATAGACCTTTGTCAGCAAAGTAATGTCTCTGCTTTTTAATATGCTGTCTAGGTTGGTCATAGCTTTTCTTCCAAGGAGCAAGTGGCTTTTAATTTCATCAGTAGCCTAGTTCACATTTAAACAGGGAATTGTTATTGACTTATCTATAGTCTATTTTTCTCAGAGCCCTGCTATCAATGCAACATAGAAAGAAATTAAAATATATATATATATATATATATTTTTTCTTCAGGGAAGGCTACCTAGCTGTTTCTCCAAAATTTTATGTAGACAGGTGTAATGGCTGCTGAAACTTCTAAAACAGAGTAGGGGCTCAATAAAACTGTAAGCTGTTAATAAACATTATTACCAGGAACTAGGAACATAGCACAATTCTCCGAAGAGTGTATTTGAGATCATGGAATCCTCTAGACTCCCTGGGTAAGCAATGCCTTTTGTACGCATTCCTCATGGAGTGTGTTTTTCTTCATCTTGGCAGAAATGAGAAAATCTCCATAGGAAGAAACTAAATAAAGCCAAAACTGCAACAAAAACACTAAATTTTATTTTATTTCCTAACTAGGTCATCACAATAAACTGTGGAAAATTCTGAAAGAGATGGGAATACCAGATCACCTGACCTGCCTCTTGAGAAACCTGTATACAGGTCAGGAAGTAACAGTTAGAACTGGACATGGAGCAACAGACTGGTTCCAAATAGGAAAAGGAGTATGTCAAGGCTATATATTGTCACCCTGCTTATTTAACTTATACGCAGAGTACATAATGAGAAACGCTGGGCTGGAGGAAGCACAAGCTGGAAACAAGATTGCTGAGGGAAATATCAATAACTCCAGATATGCAGATGACACCACCCTTATGGCAGAAAGTGAAGAAGAACTAAAGAGCCTCTTGATGAAAGTGAAAGAGAAGAGTGAAAAAGTTGGCTTAAAGCTAAACATTCAGAAAACTAAGATCATGGCATCTGGTCTCATCACTTCATGGTAAATAGATGGGGAGACAGTGGAAACAGAGTCAGACTTTACTTTGGGAGCCTCCAAAATCACTGCAGATGGTGAGCGGAGCCATGAAATTAAAAGACACTTACTCCTTGGAAGGGAAGTTATGACCAACCTAGATAGCATATTGAAAAGCAGAGACATTACTTGTCAGGCTATGGTTTTTCCAGTAGTCATGTATGGATGTGAAAGTTGGATTATAAAGAAAGCTGAGCACCAAAGAATTGATGCTTTTTACCTGTGGTGTCAGAAAAGATTTTTGAGAGTCCCTTGGATTGCAAGGAGATCCACCCAGTCCATCCTAAAGGAGATCAGTCCTAGGTGTTCATTGGAAGGACTGATGTTGAAGCTGAAACTCCAATAATTTGGCCACCTCATTAGAAAAGACCCTGATGCTGGGAAAGATTGAGGGCAGGAGGAGAAGGGGATGCCAGAAGATGAGATGATTGGCTGACTCAATGGACATGGGTTTGGGTAGACCCTCAAAGAGTTGGACATGACTGAGCAACTGAAATGAATTGAACTAGGTCATGGATTTTTCAAGGTAAGTTTATATGCCACATTTTCTTTCCTTGTTCCTAGATCCAAATTATATCATACTGTTCACAGAATACGACTAACGCCCAGTTTTCTTTATCTATATATGTGTCTCTCTACCAGTCCTTTCTCTCTCTCTACCCTCCTCCCCACCTTTCTCTCTGTCATCTTTCTCTCTCTTCCTATCTCCCTGTTTCTCAACACAAAAGGACAAACTGAACACACCCATATTATAGTCATATTATAAGTGAGAAAATTAAACTTTGCCAACACCTAATTGATTTCTGAGTAATCTTTATAATATAATTCATAACAAGCTTTCAGGAACTCATTGCTCTCACCTTTAACATGTCCATATTATTATTCATTCTGAATGTGCTATTTTTCATCCTGAATTTGTATCTGTTATTCCCAGGATCCTTACCCACTGATAAAAGTAATCAAAACCCAACATTGGAAAAAAAAAAAAAAAAACTTTGTCATGTGGCAATGCAGATTAAATGTCTTTAGTGAATTTTCACCACAAAATTATTTTGAAAATCTTATATCCCAGATATAACTAATGGTCTCTGGAGAATAATTTGCATCCATTAGATTTTAAATACTCCCTAATAATAATCATATTTTTTCTGTCACTGGTTTATAAAACTACAGTTACTACATTTAAACAGCTGTCTTATTTCACTTCCCTGATAGTGGAATAGGATAGACAGAAACATAATCTGAAACAGATTTGACCAAGGTAAAACACAGCATTTATTTGTGATTTATGATTTATAATTATTTTATCACTATTAATTATTCTCCATATATTATTCATCATTCTATATATTAATTATCCTATGGTTATGATTTAAAATTATTCTATGGTTATTATCCACTACTGAGTTGACAAGTAAGGTCCTTACTATGCTTTTGGAATGCTCATCCAAATTTATTTGAATTTTGTCTTTAATCTGAAAAGTCCAAAATACAATTTCACTGTCCTCATTTTAAATTAAACCAAAGATTTTCTTCTTCTTCTTTTTTTCTTAATAAGACCTATTGCAAATTTAACCATCTACTAGAATTCATTACAAAAAATCACAGATGAACCCTTTCATCATTTTGTTTTGATATAGTTATCCAGGTGTTAACTCAGATGACAATATCACAACTAAAGACAATTAAAAATATTTTTTTCCCTGTGAGAAATATGCACACAAGAGAAGAATTGTGAAAATTATGAGCACTAAACTTTATATACTTTCACACCTCTAAAGCTGCACCATAAATGTTTAATCCCCACTGATTCAAAAAGAGATCAGTTTATGGAAATGATCTGCAGGCATGCAGTTACTGAATGAGTGCAAAATGCCTGTGAAATAGTCAATTTAAGAAAGCAAATGCTAGAAGAAGTTATCTAGGGAAACCATAGAAATGGAGCATTTTTGAACATTTCCTAAAAGTCAAAAAAAAAATAAAAGCGCCAGTAATCAGCTAAATAAAAAATAAAGCTCAAAACAATGAAAAATATAATTCCATCCAAGATTTTAGCATATAAAACTTTTCTAAAGATTTCTGACACAACAGATTAAGTCTTATTCCAGTCACTTCTATTGAAACAACACTAGTTTTAGTAGACAAATTATTTTGTGTAAGTTTTTAAGTGGAAACAATATATTAGATATCAAATATCAAAAATAATTTTCATAATTGCAACTGCTTAAGAAGGTCTTTCTTTATAATCTCCCTTCTTTTAAAACAGCTGCCTGTACTATGAGTACTTTTTCACAGATATTGCACTGTATCTTCTATTTTTCACCTCAGGATTTATTCCCAGATTTTTCTTTACTTCTCTACTGCTTCACTACTTGTTCTGTATTCTTAACCCTATTAGTCTGGCTTCCATCTTTACTATAGCGTGTCTTGCAGTTTGTTGGAGGACAGATCACTTTCTCACTCAGAATTCTTTTAGATGTTCAGCTCGATGACAATGTGCAGCCCAAAAGAATTTGAAAAGCTATCACCTGAGGCATTCTGGGGAGAATGGAATCAGCACCCTTTGGCTTAAGTGAAAGAGGAACCAAGAGGATTCAGATTTTATTGTGCTTATGTTCCCCTGGTTGCTGGAGTTAGGGTTCCTACATGGGTTTGGGATTGATGGGGTTTGCAAAAAGCTGATCACCTGATTGAGGAGCAAACTCACTGGAAAAGACACTGATGCTGGGAAAGACTGAGGGCAGGAGAAGAGGGCAACAGAGGATGAGATGATTGGATGGCATCACTGGCTCAATGGACATGAGTTTCAGCAAATTCCAGGAGATAGTGTAGGACAGGGAAGCCTGCTGTGCTGCAGTCCATGGGATTTCAAAGAGTCAGACATGACTTAGCGACAAAAAAAAATAAATAAATAAAATGTATCAGAAATGGAGCAATGGGATTTTTCTATCAGATTGTCCAGATATACTCTTTCCAGATATGAGCCAAGTGGAGAACAGGGAGAAATGAGTGCTGAAAACTGTCAGCAGTCAAACATTAAAAATGGAGCCAGACATTTTATCACTTACTGAGAAGCAGCTTTCTCTGTAGACCTGATAAATTTCTAATTGACAAATCCAATTGCTCACAGTCAGTACTTATTATTTCCTCAGGCCATGCTTCTCTGTGGTAAATTGTTCTCTATTTTTTGTTAGTTTCTTGCAGCCAGTGGAGAGGGTCTTTGGAAGTAGTGATTATTCAAAGTAGTTTAGACTGTTATGCTTACAAAAATAACCTAAAGCCTTGAAGTTAGGAGTCATATAAGAATATGACAGTTTTCTTGATTGACATGTGGTTGCAATGAACAATTACAAATTAAGAGATTAACTTTGTTTAATTTAAAGATTAAAAATAAGCAGATTAAAATTCCCAGTGGTGGCAGAAGTGTTAGATAGACAAAGAAACAATTGTCTAATAATCCTATGAGTTATCTCCTATACTGATTTCCATAAAGGGAAATTTGCAGGGACAACTGTCACCATGTCTTGCCTCCTGTCCACCACAAAAGATGGTTACTGGTCCAGGACCTTGCTTCAGATCTGTAGGCTCCCCCACCCATTATACCATTGATATCGCTGTTGCTGATTCCAGGCTCTTCCTTCAGTCAGAAGCTGGGCAAGTACTGGCCTTGTAGACCTGTGGGGTTCAGCCCAACAATTGGTGGAGACAGTTGGGGCCTGTACCCAAGATCAAACATGTGAAATGGGGCTTGTACCCAGGACCAAACAGTGAAAGGAACTCAAAGAGTGTATGTATGCTCAGGCCAGTCAAGGAAGCAGGTGTGCTTGGGCATTTTCCTGCCCAGAAGCTTTCATTCCATCTGTGGCTTCCTCTTTCAGGGGCATTCTTTTCTTTGTTTGCCCTCCACATGTTTCTACTCGCCACTTTCTCTACCCACCATCTTGGATCTTTATTTTCTATTCTAACTGCCTAACCAGCTGAATATGGGGCATGAGCCAGCACCCCAGCATTGAGGTCATCAGTGCTTTCTATTGGAAGATTTGAAATCAAAAGGAGAAATGATGAAAAAAAAATCTGGATATATTGAGGTATGGGAACGTCAATTTGGCTTAACTTAAATTTAACTGAACAGAGCAGTCTTTCACACAGGCATTGTATATCTGCTTTGGCAGACCTATACTGTGACCCCTAACTCTTGGCTAGGCCACTAAGATGCTTCTTTTAATGGAGAGTTCCACCTCCCTATGTGGGTTGCTCTAGGATTGTGAAAACCAGGGATGGCCTTTCCTCCCTTAAAACTAGGGTGGGGCACTGCTGCTATTGACCTCCTTTCCATTGACCTGGTAAGTGCTTGGCTCCAAAATTTGCCCATATCCTGGCAAATGACTGTTCTGAGCATACTGAGTGTAACTTACTGTTGATACTCTTTGGCTGCAGCTATCTGTATTTTATGTGAGGTATCTGGTTGCAGTGTCCCCAACATACGTCACCTTAGAGATAGCACAGAAGAGGAATGGACCAAGAGCAAAGGATCATACAAGATATTCAAGGGTGGAGTATATGGTCAGGCTACTCAAGATGGCTGTTTTCTTGCTCTCTGTATATCACCTGTCTGACCAGTGCTTGCTTCATCTGTGCCAGATTCACATTACTGGCCTTCCTACTTACTTGTCCCAGGGCTCAACTGATAGTAGCTCATCAATGGGGTGGTAAGGAGCATGCCCCTATACTGGCTTCCCTAGTAAATAACAAGCCCACCTGACTTCAATTTTCCTATAACAATTAATCTCCCCTTCCCCCACAGGAGCAGAGACTGCCACCATGTCCTGCCTGCCATGCACCACACATGGTAGGATGTGATTCCAGGACCTGGCTTCAAATCCATAAGCTTCTTCGTCCATTAAGTCACTGATGCCTCTAAATAGAGAAAGAAAGAAATGTTAAAAATAAAAGCACATATTCAACCACTAATCCCACTGTGGTGCTCACTGGCTGTATTTTCTTTCACACTTTTAAGTATTTTATATAAAAAGCTCCTAAATTTAGGTGCTCCATAAGTTATTAGACATTTATGTCATAATATATATATTGATCTCAAATTTTATTAAGCATATTTGCATATTTTTATTATAGTTAGCTTATAGCATTATATTAGTTTAAGGTGTATAACAAAGAGAATCAATATTTTTATAGATTATACTCCATTTAAAGTTATTATGAAGTATTGGCTATATTATCTATGCTGTACATCATTGTATCTTATTTTTTAAAATAATATATATATTTATTTGGCTGTGTCAGGTTTTAGTTACAGCACACAGGCTTTCTACTTGTGATAGCAGGCTTAGTTGTTCCACAGCATGCGCCATCTTAGTTCCCTGACCAGAATTGAATCCATGTCCCCTGCAATGCCAAGCAGATTCTTAAACACTGGGCCAACAGAGAAGTCTCTATCTTACTTTTTTACATAGAATTTTGAATTTCTTTATACACTTCCCAAATCCTGCCCCTCTCACCTCCCTTTTTCAACTGTTAACCACTAGTTTGTTTACTATATATGAGTCTGCTTCTGTTTTGTTATATTCATTCATTTGCTTTATTTTTTTTTAAATTGCACATATGTGTGATAATATAAAGCATTTGTCTTTCTCTATCTGACTTATTTCATTAAGCATAATGCCCTCTAGATGTATTCATATTGTTACAAGTGGCAAAATTTATTTATTTATTTATTTTTATGGCTGAAATAATTGTTGTTGTTGTTCGGTCACTAAATTGTGTTATACTCTTTGAGACTCCATGGATTGTAGCGTGCCACACTTCTCTGTCTTCCATTATTTCCCAGGGATCACACAAATTCATATCCACTAAATTGGTGATGCTATCTAAACATCTCATCCTTTACCAGTCTCTTCTTCTTAAATCATTCCCAGCATCATTGTTTTTTTCAGTGAGTCGGCTCTTTGCATTAGGTAGCCAAAGTATTGGAGCTGCAGCTTTGGCAACTACTATATAAACTTTTGGTGGCAAAGTGATTTTTTGACACCACTTTGAAGTGGGGTGTTGAAATCTCCTAATATTATTGTATTATAATATTTTTCCCATAATGTATGTTAATATTTTCTTTATATATGTAGTTGCTCTTACATTAAGTGCAAATGTATTTTATAACAAAGGTTATAACTTCTACTAGCATTGATCCCTTTATCATCATATAATATTTTGTCTTTTCTTACAGACTTCCTTTTAAGTATACTTTGTCTGATGTCAACATTGCTATCCCAGCCTTCTTTTCATTTGCATCTGCAGTTTACAGGAAATATTATTTTCCATCTCCCTCACAAACATCTGTATTTTGGAGCTTCTAGCACATTGACAGTTTAAGTGATTATTAATAGATATGTATTTATTACCATTTAGGAACTCATGTTTTGATTGTCTTGTAGTTCTTTCCTTTTTCCCTCTTGAGTTGCTTCCCTTGTGATTTGATTTTTTTTTTTCAGTGTTATCCTTGTGTTCTTTCTCTCTAATTCTAATATAGATTTTTGATACGTGGTTACTATGGGTGAAGATATGTACTCATTTAAGTTCAAACATTCTCTAAGGGACCTCATCTACATTTTTACCCTTCTCAATATTTTGTGTTTTTGATGTCATATTTTATACTTTCATGGATATTGTTGACTATTTATTGCAGCTATAGGTCTATATGCAATCTTTTAATTTTAATAGTAGCTAATTTATGTGGTTGATTCAAAGTCTTTACTGTATATTTGTCCTTATTACTGGGATTTTTCATTTTCTATAAATTCAAACTTCTTATTATAGCTATTCTTCTTTAATTAAAAAAAGACTTTAAATACTTCTTATAAAGTAGGTTTAGTATTGATGCACACTTAGTTTTTGCTTGCTTGTCTGAAAATTTTTTTATTTCTCCTTCAATTTTGGATGATAACTTTGCAGGGTAGAGTCTCCTATGTTGTAGGTTATTATATTTTTTTTTCCATTTCAGCGCTTAAATATATCATTGCAGTCTTTTCTTGTCATCAATTTTTTGGCAGAAAATTCAGTAGATATCTTATGGGGGTATGTGGAGTTTTTTTGTTTGTTTTTCTTGTGCTGCCCTTATAATGCTCTCATTGCATTTAACTTTCACCATTTTAATTCTGATATGTCTTGGTGTCGGTCTTTGTCTCTTGTTTGAGACACTCATTTCTGTACCTGGAAATGTTTCTTTCTTTAGATTCAGGAAGATTTCAGTCATAATTTCGTAAAATATATTTTCTACTCCTTTCTTTCATCTACTTCTGTATCCCCTATATTGCAAATGTTGATAGGCTTGGTGTTTTTACAGAAGTCCCTTAAAACTATCTTCATTTTTAAAACTTTGTTTTCTCTTTATTGTTCTGATTGGGTGATTTCCATTATTTTATCTTCTAGATCACCTATGCATCCTTCTGCATCACCTAGTCTTCTGTTAATTTCTTCCAGTGTATTTTTTCACTTCAGTTATTGTATTCTTCAGATCTGACAGGTTCTTTTTCATACTTTCTAGTTGTTTGTTGAAAACCTCACTGTATTTATCTGTTCTTTTCCCATGTTTCATTAGCATTCTTATTGTTAATACTTTGAACTCTTAATCTGGCAAATTATTTATCTCTGTTTCATTAGAGTTTTTCCTTATTCTTTCATTTGAAACATGTTCTCTGTCTGCTTGTTTTGTCTGACATTCTCTTTCTCTGCAAATTATGTGAAATGGTTATGAATCCTGTCTTGAAGGCAGGTCTCTCTGAGGGAGCATCCCTTTGAAAACTGCATGTGCTCAGTGGCTTTGGTGAGAGACCTGTATCTTAAGTGAGAACTTGCTTTATCTTTTTCCAGTGTGTGCTGGCAGCTGCCACTTTGGTAGGATAGAAACGGGAGGCTAGAGTCTGAGCCAGAAATGAGCCATGGCTTCTCTGATGCTCGCTCTATGATAATCACTGTCCAATCAAGGGTGGGATTGGGGTCTGAGATGCTAGGGCAGAAGCCCTGAGGTTTGGGTGCAAATTGATTTTATTGCCTTTAAGTGAGCAACCCTCCCTGTGACCCCCAGTTATGGCGCATCCGCTACAATGGATAACATCACTGGCTGAAGAGGGGCTGGTGCAGTGCTTTGCAAGTCCATCAGCGCCTTAGGCAGTTTCACTCTTATTTCTCCACCTTATTCTTTGGAGTAAGCAATAGTGTGTTTATTCTTCATGATTAAAGTCTCAGGGTTTTTGCAGTTCTCTGATAAATCCTTCTGATTTTCAAATCAACTAAAATGAGCCACTTCCTTGCTGTCTGATTCTCAAGGCTGAAATACCCAATGTGGCTCACAAATCCCTTCCACCCCAGGGAAGATCTCTGAGCCTGTGTTATGCCACTTCTCTTCTGAGTCCTCTGGTAGGGACATGAGTCCTGACCTGATTATTTCTCCAGTCTGACTCTATGTGGATCTTTCTTCATAGCCTTGGTTTTAGAACAGATTTTCTGCCAATCTCCAGATGGTTTTCAGTAAAAGTTGTTCCACATGCAGAATTATTTTTTAATATGTTTCTCAGTGTCTTCCTCATCCAGCATCTTGATCTCCCTCTGGTTTAAAACTCCTGAGCATCTTTGCATATTAATTACAAGCTTAATTACTTGTAAGCTTCTGCACATCCATGAAGGAAGCATTAATAGCCCTTTGATACAAACTATTTTTTCAATGATATTGGTAGAGCAAAATGTCTGGGAAGCAAGTGATAGTGTATTCCCTTGGAACAAGGTGAAGGTATTATAACTGCATAGACATATACAGGGAAAGAATTTTTAAAAAGAGTGGATATATGTAAAACAGATTCACTTTGTTGTACAGCAGAGACTAAGACACACTTTAAATCAGCTACACTCCAATAATTTTTTTTGTTTTCTTATTTAAAATTTATTTGTCTATTAGATATGCATTTTGAAATATATTATAAATTCACAGGATGTTGTCAAAAGAGAAAAATACTGAGAGGCTGCATGTCATGTACCTTTTGTCCTGATTTCTCCAATGGCAAGGAGCATATGTATACCCATGGTGGATTCATATCAATATATGGCAAAACCAACACAATAAAGAAAAGAAAATTAAAAAAAAAAAAAGAAACTGATGAAATCAGAATAAGATCCATGAATAGTATGAATGTCAGTTTTCTGCTTTGAAGTTGTATTCCAATAATTTCTTTTAAAAAATACTGTAATGTAATAAGGTAACATCTCCCTTTGGGCTAAAGAGTTGGCATGTGTATGTTAGTGGCTCAGTTGTGTCTGACTCTTTGTGGTCCTGTGAGCTATAGACTACCAGGCCCCTCTCTCCTTGGGATTCTCCTGACAGAAATACTGGAAGGGGTTACCATTTTCTTCTCCTAAAAGGTTGGCATGCTTACTCTCTATTATAAAATATGGAGATTTCCTAATCTAAAGAATCTTTTTCTGTTATGTTGTCCACTGTATGCACAGGTATCACTTTGTCCTCTTTGCCTTGTCCCAAGGGAACTGGAGTTTGGGGAACTGGTGGTAAAAGATGATAATACTCTGTATGGCTATAATATTGTGTGTGTATGCGTATGGTCATAGTTAGCTGTTATCTTTGTTCACCCAAACTCATTTAGATGAAAAAAAAGGGGGGACAATTAAAGACAAAGATAATAATGGGTCAGATTAACTTAAGAATTGATCTCTCCTTTGATAATCTATGTGATCATAGCTATACATGTTTATAAACCTATTTCTATTTCTGTGTACACCTGTAGAGAAACATATATATTTTATCTATTTATTGTATCTATAATTAAAAATTAATGTGCTGTCAAATATGAATAGAGTGCTCATAAAAGTGAATGATAGAAAATGTTATAGTAATCAAATATAAAAAATGATTTCATATACATCAAAAGGATATGAAAAACATTGAAAGTATATTTTGCTGTTACTCAAAAGTTGAACAAAATCAAATCATATATGTAATTGTGGAATGTGTTTTTTAAGCAATGCTGGAAAACCAAGGCAGAAAGTGTTTGAGTGTATTCAAGGAATTTACAAAAAGGCAAAATGGATGGAAAACAGTGATTAAGAAGTAGAATAATATGGGCGATTAGTAAAAATAGTGGAACATAGATTGCTAGTTGGCCTTAAACATTTTCATTTTCCTCTAGTGACAAAATTTCAAGATTTTTCTTGACACATTATTCTACTCTTAACTTTGTCTTAAAAATAAGATGATCTAATAACTACCTTGGGCCATCAAACTGATGGCCATATACAAGATATAACAGAATGGTGAGTGTAAGAACTATGAAGTGTTAATAAATTCATGCATCTCATATGTGAACCCTTTGCTTCTTACCTTGAGGTTAAGTAGGAAATAAATACTTTCTTGTTTATTAAAATCATTGTTGCTTTAGGGTTTTCTGTTTAAGTGCGAAAACAAATCCCAATGAACACAGATAGGATGAGATCTGAAATAAAGAGATTTATAGATCATTTCAAGAAGTTTATAGTTTATTCTAGGTAAAAGAGAATGTTACTGAAGGATTTTTAATGTGTTTAATTTGTATATTTTAAACATAATTTTTGAAAGTTCAGAGTTCTGAGAGTATGAATAGTTACTAAAATGGTGAATGTCTAAATGTACATCTTCCCCTAAATTATATCTTTAGTGTTTTTGATCATAATTTTTAAATACTGAGAATATCTTAATGATCTGTCAGTAATAATTTTAAAGAAATAAAGTAGACACTTTACTTTTAGTTAACCACATATCTACTCCATAGACTCAAAAAACTACATTCTTGATTTGGCTTCACCATTCATTAGCAATGAGTATTTGGCAACTTCCTTTTATTTACTGGTTATTGTGCTGTAAAAATATACAACTATTGTACCAGGATACTGAGATTAATGAATTCATTTTTGAAACTGCTTTCTAGAGCTGCTGCTGCTGCTAAATCGCTTCAGTCATGTCCGACTCTGTGTGACCTCATAGATGGCAGCCCAACAGGCTCACCCGTCCCTGGGATTCTCCAGGCAAGAACACCGGAGTGGGTTGCCATCTCCTTCTCCAATGCATGAAAGTGAAAAGTGAAAGTGAAGTCGCTCAGTCGTATTCTGCTTGTAGCGATCTCCTGGACTGCAGCCCACAGGCTCCTCCATCCATGATATTTTCCAGGCAAGAGTACTAGAGTGGGGTGTCATTGCCTAGCACAAGACTCTATATGAATGACCAACTTAAAATATATGTGTGATCATCATAATAATTAAGCATCATCTTTTTAATTTTGTATTTTCAAGTTTTCTACTCTGAAAATGAGTGAATTCAGGAATTATGCTAAATATTTAACCTGAAAATATAACTAAAGTAATTAAATGAATTAAATTTCCTATCAGTTTAACAAATTATAGAGTCCTTGTGATAACTGCCATTAAATTTAATGATGATTATTCAGTAATATCAATATTTACTATATTAACAGCATATTGTCAAGATGTAGCTTATTCTGTGAATATAATTAAAATGGATATAATTTCATCCATTGGCTTGAGTTACCAGTTGTTTTCAGTTCCATCTTTCCTTCCTGAACAGGTTTTAAAATATGAAAATATTTGAAGTCAGCCTACTTCACATGAGTACTTTGTGTTGTACTCATGTACATCATAAGTTTAGTTATGATGACAATGGAAATAAACTATGAAAAGTATTAACCAGAGGTATTAAGAAATAAATGCAACACAAACCAGGGAAGTATGATAAAAAGCCATCTTTGAATCCAGGAATGGGAGACATCTTACAAAGTGTGATTTGAGTGACTGTAAATGTTTCTGACTTCCACTAATTAGCAATCAAAACCTAATTGCATTCATATCTTCTATGAGAACTCCAAAATTGCAGCTTGCTGCTAAACAATCATTGACAGGAGAATGCTAGATCCTACCAAAAAAAGATACCCCACATCCAAGGGGCAAAGGAGAAGCCCCAGCGAGATGGTAGGAGGAGCAAAACTATATTTAGAAACAAAACCCCATACCCGCCAGAGATGCTCAGAGGGCTCACACAAATCCTTGTGCACACCAGGGCACAGAGACCCCACAAGAGACTAAGGCAGACCTGCCTTTGAGTGTTTAAGTGTCTCCTGTGGAGGCACAGATCAGCACTAGTCTGCCACAGAGACAGGAGCTCTGGCGGCAGCAGAGCTGGGAGGCCCAGTGTGGGGCAAAAGTCCTCTAGGAGGAGATTGCCATTAGCCCCACAATAGAGCCACCAAACAGACAACCCACAAACTAGAAAATGATTATATCAAAGAAGTTCTCCCATGCTGAAAAAGTTCTAGGGGGTACAACAGATTCCCAGCTGGAGATCTGGCAAAGGCACTGAGAACCTCCAGGGAGTTTGACTTTGAAGGCCAGTGGGATTTGATTACAGAACTTCTACAGGACTGGGGAAGACTCTTGGAGGGCACAAACAAAACTTTGTGCCTACCAAGAACCAGGACAAAGGAGCAGAGATCCCACAAGAGACTGAGCCAGACTGGGCTCTGTGTGTCCAGGAATCTCCTGCAGAGGCGTGGGTTGACGGTGGGCTGGAATGGGATCAGAACTGAATACAACAGTCCATGAAGCTCAATAAACCAGTGCAGGTGGTGACTGCAGCCATGAAATTAGAAAGTGCTTGCTCCTAGAGTTCTTACCTGGTGGATCAGACGGTAAAGCGTTTGCTTACAACGCAGGAGACCAGGGTTCAATCCTTGGGTAGGGAAGATATCCTGGAGAAGGAATTGGCAACTCACTCCAGTGTTCTTGACTGGTTAATCCCATGGACAGAGGAGCCTGGTTAGGCTACAGTCTATTGGGTCGCCAAGAGTTGGACATAACTGAGCAACTTCACTTCACTTCACTTTGCTCCTTAGAAAGAAAGCTATGACAAATCTAGGCAGAGTATTAAAAAACTGAGACATCACTTTGCTGACAAAGGTCCATATAGTCAAACCTATGGTTTTTCCAGTAGTCATGTACAGATGTGAGAATTTTACCATAAAGATGGCTGAGGGTGGAAGAATTGAAGTTTTTCAGCCGTTATGTTGGAGAAGATTTGAGAGTCCCTTGCACAGCAAGGAGATCAAATCAATCAATCCTAAAGAAAATCATGTCTGAATATTCATTGGAAGGACTGATGCCGAAGCTCCAAATCTTCGGCCACCTGATGAGAAGAAATGACTCATTGGAAAAGACCTTGATGCTGAGAAAGATTGAAGGCTGAAGGAGAAGAGGATGACAGAGGATAAGATGGATGGATGGCACCACTGACTTGATGGACATGAGTTTGAGCAAGCTCTGGAAATTGGTTATGGACAAGGAAGCCTGCCATACTGCAGTCCATGGGGTTACAGAGTCATACATGACAACAGCAATTAATAAATAAAATTATTAATGTATGAACATGTTACAATTTTAATTTTTTCTATTTTTAGCAAATTTTCATTATTCTTTATCCCGTTACTGTCTTGTATTGTAAACATTTTCATTTCTTTTGTATCCTTCCCATCGCTGTTGGAATGAATGCATTGCTTTGAATTAGTATTTTCTTTGGATATATGTCCTGGAGTGTGATTCCTGAATCATACATTAGTCCTATTTTTATTTTTTTGAAGAAAACTCCATACTGTTCACCATAATAATTGTGTCAATTTACATGTCCACTACCAGTGTAAGAGGGTTTCCCTTTCTGCATACATTCTTCAGCAATAAAGCTTTTAAACTTTTTCATGATGATCTTTCGGACCAGTATGACATAATACCCATTGAAGTTTTGATTTGCTTTTCTCTGATAGTTACCTTTCATCTGCTTTTTGGTAATCTTTTTATCTTCTTTAACAAAGTGTCCATTTAGATTTTCTGCCCATATACTGATTGGATTGTTTGTTTTTTAGACATAGAGCTACACAACCTGTTTGTGTATTTGGGGGATTAAGCAACTGTCAGTCTTTCATTTGTAAATATTTTCCCCATTCTATAGGTTATCTTTTCATTTTTTAATGGTTTCCTTTGCTGTGTAGAAGGTTTTAAGTTTAATTAGGTTTTATTTTATATTTTTTACTTTTTTAAAATTTTCTTTAGGAGTGTATCAAAAATAATCTTGCTGTGGTTTATGTCAAAGAGTGTTTCCTTTGTTTTCCTATAAGAGTTTAATAGTATCTAACATTACATTTAGATTTTTGACACATTTCAATTTTTGTGTATGGTGTTAAGAGTTTTTTCAAGTTTCATTTTTTCACAGGCATCTGTCCCATTTCCCAGCAACATTTATTGAAAAGACTGTCTTTTCTCCATTGTATATTTTTGCCCTTTACATAGATTAGTTGACCATAGGTTCAGTTTATTTCTGGGTTTGCTATCTGGTTCCATAGATCTGAATTTCTGTTTTTGCCAGTAACATACCATTTCGGTTAATGTAGGTTTCAGTACTGGAGAAGGAAATGGCAACCCACTCCAGTGTTCTTGCCTGGAGAGTCCCAGGGACAGGGGAGCCTGGTGGGCTGCAGTCTGTGGGGTTGCACAGAGTCAGAAACGACTGAAGCAGCTTAGCAGCAGCGGGTTTCAGTATAGTCTAGTCATTGGGTTTGATTTCTCCAGTTCCATTTTTATTTTTCAAGATTACTTTGGCTATTCAGGGTCTTCTCTGTTTCAACATAAAGTTTAGAATTTCTTGTACTAGCTTTGTGAAAAATAACATTGGTAATTTGATAAGGATAACATTGAGTCTGCATATTGCCTTGGGTAGTGTATTTATGTTGACAATACAGAGCTTTCCAATTCAAGAATATAATATAGCCTCAATAGACATCAAATCAAAAGAGAAGAAAACAAAAGAGGAAGGGAGGAGAAAAACCTTCAAGACAAATTCAAAATAACTTGAAAAAATGCAATAAAAACATTCCTATCTATATTTACCAAAAATAAAAACTGATTAAATGTTCCAACCAAAACACGTAGAGTAGCATAATGCATTTAAAAAAAGAAAACAGATCCATATATATTCTCTGTACAAGAAACTCACTTCAGATTTAGGGACACATAAAAACTCAAGTGAGGGGATGGAAAAAGGCATTCCATGCAAATGGAAATCAAATAAAGCTGGGATAGTAATACTTATATCAGGCAAAATATACTTCAAAATAAAAAATGTTGCAAGAGACAACTACTTAATGATCAAAGGATTAACCCAAGCATAAAAAGTTACAATTCTGAATATATATGCACCTAACATAGGAGCACTTCAATTTATTAGGCAAATAATAAAAGCCACAATAGGAGCAATTAACAGTAACATAATAACAATAGATGACATTAATACCTCACTTTTATCAAAGGACAGATTATCCAGACAGAAATACAAAGGAAACATAGGCCTTAATTGATATTCTAATCAGATAGACTTAATTGACATTTATAGAACATTCCATCCTAAAGCAGTAGAAAACATTTTCAAGCACACATGGAACATTTCTAGGATAGATCACATCTTGGGCCACAAATCAAACCTCAGTAAATTTAAGAAAATTGAAATCATACCAAGCATCTCTTCTAATCATAACACTATAGGATTTTAAATCAATTACACACAAAACCCTAAAAATCAAGCATATGGAGGCTAAACAGTATGTTACTAAACAACCAGTGG
Source organism: Antilocapra americana (assembly GCA_007570785.1). NCBI lineage: Eukaryota > Metazoa > Chordata > Mammalia > Artiodactyla > Antilocapridae > Antilocapra > Antilocapra americana. The sequence goes on from ML663009.1 coordinate 37,822,633, forward strand.
TTCACTGAGGAAATCAAGGATGAAATAAAGAAAAAAAATCTATAGAAAAATGACAGTTAAAACATGACAGTCCAAAACCTTTGAGGTATAGCAAAAGCAGCTCTAAATGGGAAGTTTATAGCAATACAATCTTACCTAAGGGAGCTAGAAAAAAATCTCAAATAAACAATCTCACCTTACATCTAAAGCAATTAGAGAAAGAAGACCTAAGGAAACCCAAAGTTAGTAGAAGGAAACAAATCATAAATATCAGAGCAGAAATAAATGAAATAAAGATGAAAACAATAGCAATGGTCAATGAAACTAGAAGTTGGTTCATTGAGAAGATAAATAAATTTGATAAACCTTAGGCCAGACTCGTCAAGAAAAAGTAAAGATCTAAAATCAATAAAGTTAGAAATAAAACAGAAGTTACAACTGATAATACAGAAATGCAAAGAATCATAAGTGACTACTACAAACAACTATATGGCAATAAAATGGACAACATAAAAGAAACTGACAAATTCTTAGAAAAGTGTAACCTTCTAAGACTGAATCAAGAAGAAATAAAAATCATGAACTGATTAGTCACAAGTAATGAAATTGAAACTGTGATTAAAAATCTCCCAACAAACAAAAGCCCAGGACAGGATGGTTTCACAGGCATATTCTAGCAAAGATTTAGAGACGAGTTAGCACCTATCCTACTGAAACTATTTTTTTAAAAATCACAGAAAAAGGAGCACTCCCAAGCTCAATCTATGAGACCACCCTCATCCTGATACCAAAACCAGACAGATATATAAATTTTCTTTTTGAAACTTATAGGTCAATAACACTGATGAACACATATACAAAAATATTCAACAAAATACTAGCCAACCGAATCCCACTATACATTTAAACAACTGTCCACCATTATCAAGTGAGGTTTATCTCAGGGATATGAGGATTCTTCAGTATCTGCAAATCAATTAGTGTGATACACCACACTAGCAAACTAAAGAATAAAAATCATATGATCATCTCAATTGGTGCAGAAAAGCTTTGGACATAATTCAACACCCGTTTGTGGTTAAAATTCTCTAGAAAGTGAGAGTAGAGGAAACTTACCTCAACATAATAAAAGACATGCATGACACACCCACAGCTAACATAATTCTCAATGGTGAAAAGCTAACTCCTCTTAGTTTTAAACCTGTGTCCATCTTGATCCTAACTTAGTGTTATTTGGGGGTAGGGGTTTATTTTTGTGTTTGTTTTTTTTTTTTTTTTTGCTTCTAAAGCATCCTCCTTTATTTTAGTTTAATATATCCACCTCAGGACTTGTCTTTGAGCACTCAAAGACATATCCAATTTTATATCCAATATTTCAGAGATTTCTGTTAAATTTTGCATAAACAGAATTCAATTTAATGTGTATGTCCCAAAGCACATTCTCTTCCAGGGAATACACATCCATCCATTTTCTTAAGTCAGAAAACTAAGAGAGTCCTTGATACCTTCTTCCTCATTGTTCACACCAAATCCAACTCCAAGTTCTCTTGATTTTATCTCCCAAATGTCTCTCAAATGTGCCATATCTTTCTATCAATCCTGACTCTGAATTAGATCAGAATAATAGACATTAATTAAGTCAAATTTATTGCCACTTTCACTTTAGTCTGAAAACCTATTCCTTATTCTATATTCAATCCCAAATTATATTCTGATACATTATATAAAATGACAATAGTTTTTATAATGAAATTAAATAGCAGCATTAAGGTACTCCAGTAAAATTAGTATAGAGATACTCCCAAGTTGGTTATAAATTTTACCATTATTAACTACATGGGGAGACACAACCTTTAAAATAATGTAAATAGATTAAAGTGCCAAATAAAATCATTCTGCTTTTATTAAATAAAAGCTTCTTCATGCCCTTTCTTATTGCTTATTCTCACTGATAAGGGATAGTAATGATTGGGAAGAATAAGTGTCTAACAGATGTGTTATTTTCCTTGAAAGCATCAAGTTTGCTTTACATAAAAGTTCAAAATTTCATGAACCTCACCTACGTCCATACCACTATGCCTAACAAATTAATTAAATGGCAATCTTCAGTCCCTATACCTTTCCTCTGTGGAAAGTATAGTTATAAGAAGTCATTACTTATTATTATCAAAGAATATGGCAGTACTTTTTTTGCCTAGAAAATTCCATGGATGGAGGAGCCTGGTGGGCTGCAGCTCATGGGGCCGCTAAGAGTCTGACACGGTTGAGCGACTTCGCTTTCACTTTTCACTTTCCTGCATTGGAGAAGGAAATAGCAAATCACTCCAGTGTTCTTGCCTGGAGAATCCCAGGGACAAGAAAGCCTGGTGGACTGCCATTTATGGGGTCGCACAGAGTCGGACCCGACTGAAGCGACTTAGCAGCAGCAACAGCATGGCAGAAACTCAGATTTCTAAAAGAAGGAAACTGGATCATCCTTGTTTGGTCTCACCAATTAAGCCAATGTTATTTGTCCAGTTTTTACTACATTTGAACGTATGTAAAATTGGTTAACATGCCTCCCCCAAAAGGTAAACACTGCCATGGTTTCCCCAGATTGGGAGAAGGGGGCATTTACAAGTATTGCCTCCTGTGTCAGTGAGTGACTATCACTTAAACAAAGTTTTCTTTCCTAACTAAAGAGTAGACAATCCTAGCCTGTCATCATATCTGATTTGCTGTGCCCTTCTTCCTCATTTACTGAAAGAAAATTTTCTAATTTTTCTTTTTCTTTTTATCCCTATGTTGTTCAGCACCCTAGTCATATTTGGCATATGGACTTATTCAGTGTCATACTTTTTTTTTGAATATTTAAAATATTTATACCACACTAGCCTCTGCTTTGCAGTTTTACTTTCTGCTATGGAATTACATAAACCAGTGGAACCTGTCTCTAGGACAAATTTTACTTGCATCTGAGGCCCCACCTTAGTTTCAAGGAATCTGAAGCTACAGTTTCTGTCTTTGAAGTTTTCGTATCCTCAGTTAGGACCAGTTGCTCTACCACATATTCCTGAAGGCATTAACTTTCTTCATATTTTGAATTTCTAGGCTTGAAATAAAATTTCTACCATTTTTTACATGAATATTAAGGTAAGATGCTAGTGCTATATTCTTTTTCACTTAAATTGGACTCTTAAATCAGAATTAGCTTAATCAACTACTTTAAGCTAAATTCACTTGTAACATGTCAGTTACTGTGTTTGCTAGAATTAAGTACCTTCTTTTTACATTTGGATTATTCTTTTCTTTCTGACCCAAACATTTGATTCCTTAATATAATCTCTTGAATTTACTGTATTCGTTTCCCTAGAATGAGAGTTAGCAAAAGAATAGATTATATATATCTCTAACGTTTTATAATATATATGTGTGTATATATATATGTGTGTGTGTGTAAATATATATATATTGCATGTCTCTATCGGATGCATTGCATCCATATGGAGTTGGATGATTCCATGTGGATTACATTTCCTATAAAATAAGTTTATAATCCAATCATATTCCCTATTGAGTTGCCTTTGCGTTTGTTGTTGTTGTTGCTGCTCAGTTGCTCAGTCTTGTCCAACTCTTTGTGATCCCCTGGACTGCAGCATGTCAGACTTCCTTATCCTTCACCATCTCCTGGAGTTAGATCAAATTCATGTCCATTGAGTCAGTGATAGCATCTAACCATCTCATCCTCTATCATCCCCTTCTCTTCCTACCTTCAGTCTTTCCCAGCATCAGGATCTTTTTCAAACTTTTCAGAGTTTCTTTTTTATCTCTTATTTGCTTTATTTTTAGTTGGAGTTTCAATTACATAGATTTTGAAAATTATTCTTCTCAAGAAACAGTCAGCCCAGGATTGACTCTCAGGGCTGGTGCATTGAGATTTCCCGGGGGGGAGGGAGGGGTTTCTGGAGGGGGAGCATATGTAAACCCATGGTGATATCATGGCATTGTATGGCAAAAACAATAAAAGGGAGAAAAAAAAAAAAAAAAAGAAACAGTCCCACATCTATAACATCTATGCCATCTTCAAACTCTTCAGAAATTCTTTGAAATATTTTATACTGGTCTTCCTAGTATTCATATCTCAAGCCTATCCAGTGTCATTTGCATTCTAGAGTAGCTTTTTTATCTTCATAGAATCGTCTTTAATTGCTGCTAAAATGGACTCAATCCACAGCTCAAAAGTTCCCAGCATTTGGCCTCCTCTGAGGATTCTTCATTCCTTTTGCTATGACCTCTGCCTGCCCTGTCAGATTTATGTTCCTCATCACTGTGATCTAATAATAAGTAAAATGTCTTCCCTATTTTCTAAGGGCTATTTTAAGAACAATTAGACTTGGTACATTTCTTCATATTTTTATATCTACTCTATCCTGACTTTTCAGTTCATTTCACCTTTATATATATTTACTCTCTCGCAGGATTTAGCTTTCCCCCAAGGGAAATGTCTTTCTTTATCTAACTTAACTAAACTGTCTTCCTTTATTTTATTTTTACTTTCCAATGGTCTTCATCTGAAGATAAGAATAAAATGTTTTCAAACCACTCCATAAAAAATAAGCTTCTTTCCAATAGAAACTATTATTCAATCACAAGCATGTTATTAGAGATACATATGCATGCATATATATAAACACACACACATACATAATATAATAATTCATTGAGTTTTGGGTTCTATTTTTTAAAAATATATATATATATTTAAATAGAAGTCCAAACTTCTCATTTAATTACTGATAAGTATACACAATTTGTCAGTGTACCACAATTTCAAGCTCTGAAATCTTAGATCATATTTAAACATTATTTTTAAATAAACTCTACTTCAAATCCTCCTTGCAATACTAATTTAAAAAATTAATAGAAATGTATTGCATCCAGTATAATACCATATATTCAAACAAGGATGTGTATTTTTAAAATATTGTTCCCTGTCTTTTTTTTTTAATGAATAGTGTATAATTCATGAAGTATAGCTGCACTGGAGATTGGGAGATTGGCTATATGACTAGCAAAATATAAAGGCCAAAGAGACCCTAGAACATATAATGGTTCATGTCCAATCATCTTGCTCTGTAACACATGTACTCCAATTATGGAGTGACTTAGGGGTGGACATCCAGAAGCTGCTATACTCAGAACCTTGTCTACTGTATCTACCACCATGTATATCTGTCTTGTTTCTTATATCGAAGATAAGAAAACTTGACGCTAGTGAAGCTTAATGTGCTTTGTAAGTTTGATTTTCAATTTGAAAAGAAAATTGCTACTGCTGGCTGAGAGGAGTGTACCTTACAATTCAAAATATTAAAAAGGAAATCAGAATCTGAAGAAGCTATTCTTGCACTGCACACCTCATATGTAGCTTTAACAATTTAAAACTAGACACTTATTATGCCTTTGGATCACATAGAGAAGACAGCTGCCTTAAAAAATTTAAAAAGTCCTGGTCTGATTTGCAGTGTTGACTGAAAAATAGTGAAAGCAAAAAAAAAAATGTATATATATATATATATATAGCTACTGAAATACTGCTTGGTTTGAAGTGAGCTGTTATTAGAGATATATCTAATCTTCATTACCTCTGTGTATATTTCAAAGTCAAACTGCAACTGTCTTCTTAAGAAAGTTCTCTGCAGGGTTCTATTTATAAAGCCACATATGTTTCACCTGCTTTCAAAAACCTAAGGATGAATCTTAAATAAACTGGACTTTCTATGTAGTTTTCCCCCAAATTCTAAATCTTGATCATTTTATAAAGTTCATGCTTGATGCTATAGAAGTTGTGCTCTTGAAATATTCGTATAGTTTATGTGTGTCCTTCTCCCCAGCCTAGATCCAACTGAGAGATAATTGCAGAAGACAGAGATGGATGTACAAATGTTACCGTTATTGATGATAAAAGCTAGAAGGAGAAGGTGACTTAAGTCTGTGAATGAGAAGGTATACTAATGTTTTGTTCCTAAGTTAGAATTACCTGTATAGTCTTAGGCTACATTAGACTATTATGGGACTCTTCCATGGGAACTGAGCCTTGCAGAACTGTCTACATTTAGAGCAGACATTCTGAGCTTGATATAGATAATAAAAGCCTAAGCAGAAGAGAGAAAAAGGCTGAGTCTAACAGACTGAGCTGTAATCTTAAACTCATCAGTCATGTCAGGCAAGGAAGATGGATTTCACCTCTATGAAAAGGAAGGGTGGGAAATAAATGCCCCTTTTTAATAATGTCCATGTTTTCCTTTCAGTACCCACTCCAGCATTTTTGCCTGGAGAAAGCCCATGGGCAGAGGAGCCTGGTGGGCTACAGTCCATGGAGTGGCAAAGACTAAGCAACTAAGCACAGCACAGCACAGGTCTGTAAGTAACAGGGAAGTAAAAAGCAGTTCTTATTCTCCTCACAAATGTGTATCTGAAACTTTCCAAGTATCTGGTATGTCTTAGACACTTAAAATAGTCTTGATGAATGAAGAAATGAATCAATAAAATGAGGTTAACAAGAATATGAGTGGTCTGCTTTTGAGGCAGTAAACAGTAGAAAGAAAAACAAAATTTATTGAGTTAAGGAAAAAGTAGTTGGTTTGAGTACCAAATTAATTTATTAGCACATGAAACTGTTAATTTAAGAAGTGTAATTCAGAATGAGAGAATAGTGGGGTATTTACAATATTAGTAGTTTGTTATTAAAAGTGATTACATTTTTACTCTCTTATTTCAAGGATTGAACATGTTTTCATGCAAAAAGAAAAAGAAAAACTAGTAAATATCAAAGGAAGCATCATTGAAATAAATGTCCAGTGAATGTAAGAAGTAAGAGAATGTAAGCAACCTAGATGCCCATCAACTGACGAATGGATAAGAAAGCTGTGGTATATATACACAATGGAATATTACTCAGCATTAAAAAAAAATTCATTTGAAGCAATTCTACTCAGATGGACGAAACTGGAGCCCATTATCCAGAGTGAAGTAAGCCAGAAGCAAAAACAACAATACAGTATATTAACACATATATATGGAATTTAGAAAGACAGTAATGAGAACCCAACATGGGAGACAACAAAAGGAACGCAGATGTATAGAATAGACTTGTGGACTTTGTGGATGAGGGTAAGGGTGGGATGAGATGGGAGAAGGGCATTGAAGCATGTTAATTGTCATGTGTCTAATCAATCGCCAGCCCAGGATTGATGCTCGGGACTGGTGCAGCGAGATTTCCCGGGGGGGGAGGGAGGAGGGAGGGGGGACCCGGAGGGGAAGCATATGTAAACCCATGGTGATATCATAACAATGTATGGCTAAAACAATAATTAAAAAAATAAAAAAATTAAAAAAAAAAAAAAAAAGAGAATGTAAGATTCAACCAGAGTCCTAAACTTTAGAAATAAGCAAAGTCATCCTTCTTCATTGCAGAAAATAGGAAAAATTAGAAGTCATAATATAAGGATTAAAAAGTCTTTAGATCAATGAAATTGCTGTTTTTAGTTTAACACTATAAGAAATAATGAACTTATTAGGACAGAGAATATTTTACTCAGAAATTAAAAAAAAAAATTCACTTCAGTTCAGTCACTGAGTCATATCTGACTCTTTGTGACCCCATGAACCGCAGCACACCAGGTCTCCCTACCCATCACCAACTCCCAGAATCCACCCAAACCCATCTCCATTATGTCGGTGATGCCATATAACCATCTTATCCTCTATTGTCCCCTTCTCCTCCTGCCCTCAATCTTTCCCAGTATCAGGGTCTTTTCCAATGAGTCAGCTCCATTCATCAGGTGGCTGAAGTATTGGAGTTTCAGCTTCAACAACAGTCCTTCCAAAGAACACCCAGGACTGATCTCCTTTAGGATGACTGGGTGGATCTCCTGGCAGTCCAAGGGACTCTCAAGAGTCTTCTCCAACACCACAGTTCAAAAGCATCAATTCTTCGGCGTTCAGCTTTCTTTACTGTTCAGCTCTCACATCCATACATGACTACTGGAAAAACCATAGCCTTAACTATACGGACCTTTGCTGGCAAAGTAATGTCTCTGCTTTTCAATATGCTATCTAGGTTGGTCATAACTTTTCTTCCAAGGAGTAAGTGTCTTCTAATTTCATGGCTGCCATCACAATCTGCAGGGATTTTGGAGCCCCAAAAAAGAAAGTCTGACACTGTTTCCACTGTTTCATCTATTTGCCGTGAAGTGATGGGACCAGATGCCTTGATCTTAGTTTTCTGAATGTTGAGCTTTAAGCCAATTTATTCACTCTCCTCTTTCACTTTCAACAAGAGGTTTTTAGTTACTCTTCACTTTCTTCCATAAGGGTTGTGTTATCTGCATATCTAAGGTTATTGATATTTCTCCCGGAAATCTTGATTCCAGCTTGTGCTTCTTCCAGCCCAACGTTTCTCATGATGTACTCTGCATATAAGTTAAATAAGCAGGCTGACAATATACAGCCTTGACGTACTCCTTTTCCTATTTGGAACTAGTATGTTGTTCTATGTCCAGTTCTAAGTGTTGCTTCCTCACCTGCATACAGGTTTCTCAAGAGGCAGGTCAGATAGTCTGGTCTCTCTCCTATCTCTTTCAGAATTTTCCACAGTTCATTGTGATCCACACAGCCAAAGGCTTTGGCATAGTCAATAAAGTAGAAATAGATAGTTTTCTGGAACTCTCTTGCTTTTTTGATGATCCAGCGAATGTTGGCAATTTGATCTCTGGTTCCTCTGCCTTTTCTAAGACCAGCTTGAACATCTGGAAGTTCATGGTTCATGTATTGCTGAAGCCTGGCTTGGAGAATTTTGAGCATCGCTTTACTAGCATGTGAGATGAGTGCAATTGTGTGGTAGTTTAAGCATTCTTTTGCATTGCCTTTCTTTGGGATTCAAATAAAAACTGACCTTTTCCAGTCCTGTGGCCATTGCTGAGTCTTCCAAATTTGCTGGCATATTGAGTGCAGCACTTTCACAGCGTCATCTTTCAGGATTTGAAATAGTTCAGCTGGAATTCCATAACCTCCAGGAGCTCTGTTCATAATGATGCTTCCTAAGGACCACTTGACTTCACATTTCAGGATGTATGGCTCTAAGTGAGTGATCCCAGCATTGTGATTATCTGGTCCATGAAGATCTTTTTTGTACAGTTCTTCTGTGTGTTCTTGCCACCTCTTTATAATATCTTCTGCTTCTGTTAAGTTCATACAATTTCTGTCCTTTATCGAGCCCACCTTTGCATGAAATGTTCCCTTGGTATCTCTAATTTTCTTGAAGAGATCTCTAGTCTTTTCCCTTCTGTTGTTTTCCTCTATTTCTTTGCATTGATCACTGAGGAAGACCTTCTTATCTCTCCTTGCTATTCTTTGTAACTCTGCATTCAGATGGGAATATCTTTCTTTTTCTCCTTTGCTTTTAGCTTCTCTTCTATTCACAGCTATTTGTAAGGCCTCCTCAGACAGCCATTTTGTCTTTTTGCTTTTCTTTTCCATGAGGATGATTTTAATCCCTGTCTCTTGTACAATGTCATGATCCTCAGTCCATAGTTCATCAGGCACTCTATCTATCAGACCTAGTCCCTTAAATCTATTTCTCACTTTCACTGTATAGTCATAAGGGATTTGATTTAGGTCATACCTGAATCATCTAGTGGTTTTCCCTACTTTCTTCAATTTAAGTGTGAATTTGGCAATAAGAAATTCATGGTCTGAGCCACAGTCAACTGCTGGTATTTTTTTGCTGACTCTATAGAGCTTCTCCATCTTTGGCTGCAAAGAATATAATCAATCTGATTTCTGTGTTGACCATCTCATGATGTCCATGTGTAGAGTCTTCTCTTGTGTTCTTGGAAGAAGATGTTTGCTATGACCAGTGTGTTCTCTTGGCAAAACTCTATTAGTCTTTGTCTTGCTTCATTCTGTTCTCCAAGGCCAAATTTGCCTGTTACTCCAGGTGTTTCCTGACTTCCTACTTAGAACTAATACCCCCCCCAAAAGAGATTAATATAGTAACAGTCCAATAAAAGCCTCCAAGATCTTGATTCAATGCTATGGATTGATTCTGATTTAGTTAATCTGTACCTGTGTCTTCCAAGTGTTAGATACTTTAAAAATTACTTTCAAGCAATTCAAGTTAAAGGCTCTAAGTGTTGTTTTCCCTTTCTTTAAATGGTGTGCATTTCCACTTTGAAGTAATTTCCAATAGTTCTCTCTATCTTCATTTATCTTAGTATCTTGACTACTACCTTTATGAATAAATATATTTATTCTTCCAAAGTTAAAAATAAGTTTCATGTAAAAAGTAATTTAGATCAATACTTAGCTGGAAAAATGTGATTTTATTTTCAGTTGCCCATATTTTAAAATTCTATTTTCAGTATAAAATTATTAGTAGCAAATAAAGTGCCAAATAAAACAAATTATCTCCTATCCACCAACAGTTTTTTAAAGTATTAAAATACTAAAGCAGTATTTTGAAATGAATGTAGGTATTAGTCAATTCATCTTTTCTACTCAGAAAAACACTTGCTGAGCCACTAAAGTGTTTGAGATGTTGTGGAACTTGTATATTTGAGGCACCTTTCCACTTTTGAAGTTTTTATCAAGAAAATTAGAAAGCATAGAGCCAAATGAAATTCATTTAAAATGTGAAATTAATCACAAGAGAATTTTCTAAAATTGTGCTTAAAGTTGGGTGGGGGGTATCATTTTCAAATTTCAAATTCTTGAGGTCAGAAGTCAGAAATGGATCTTATTATGCTGTTAATAAAATTAAAGTGTCAATAGGATTCTGTTCTCCCTGAATTCTTTAAAAGAGCATGCTTCTAGAAACCCCTACCTTCCTTGTTTCATGTCCCTATTCCTCCAACTTCAAACCCAGCAATGTGGTGTCAGAACTCCTTATTCAACATCTCTCTGGTTCTACCTCTTCTACTTCCCTCTTCCATTGCGTAGTTTCGTCTCTGAACCTACCTGACCATAATCCAGAGTAATCTTTCTATCTCATCTTCAGTGGATCAGCAACCTTAATTGGATCTGTAAAATTTAATTTTTGTTTGTCATGTAGCATATATATATTGACAGGATTTGGGAATATGGACAGGAACATCTTTGTGAGAGGGCTGTATTCTGCCTGCCACCACTTGTTACTGAGTGAGCACACATGAGAAACCATGAATACAGGTCAAGAAATAGCTCATTACTGGCATATACAAAGCATCCCACATGTCATTGTGAATTATGGTGGAAATGATTCAAACACTACCTTGAATTTTATAATTATAAGTTAATTTGTCACTTTGGGAGCTTTAAAAATATCACCATATGATGCATATTCTTTTGTGCCTGACTTTTGTTCATTCAATATTTTGCATATGATATTAATCCATGTTGTTACTAATACATGTTTACTGTTATGTATTATCTCACTGTATGAATAAAGCACGATTATGTATTCATTTGAATGTCAATGAGCATTTGATTTCTTCCAATGTGGGATTCTTTCAAATGCTACAGCAGAGAAAATTTGGTACTCATATTTTATTGCTTATGTGCACGTACTATTGTTGCTCAGTCGCTCAGTTGTGTCCAACACTTTGCAGCCCAGGGACTGCAGCACGCCAGGTTTCCCTGTCATTCACCATCTCCCAGAGCTTGCTCAAACTCATGTCCATTGAGTTGGTGATGCCATCCAACCATCTCATCCTCTGTCATCCCCTTCTCCTGTGTTCAATCTTTACCAGCATCAGGGTCTTTTATAATAAGTAGGGTTTTTGCATCAGGTTGTCAAAGTATTGGAGCTTCATCAGTCCTTCCAGTGAATATTCAGGGTTGACTTCCTTTAGGATTCATAGGTTTGATCTCCTTGTAGTCCAAGGGACTCTCAGGTCCCTTCTTCTCAAGAGTCTTCTTCTGACTCTTCTCCAGAGTCAGTTCAAAAGCATTAATTCTTTGGGATCCAGCCTCCTTTATGAGGGCTTCCCCTGTGGCTCAGCTGGGAGAGAATCTGCCTGCAATTCAGGAAACCTGGGCTTGATCTCTGGGTTGGGAAGATCCCCTGGAGAAGGGAAAGGTTACCCATTCCAGTATTCCAGCCTGGAGAATTCCATTGACTACAGTCTCACATTAATGCATGATTATTTGAAAAACCATAGATTTGACTATATAGACTTTTGTCAGCAAAGTGATGTCTCTGCCTTTTAATACACTGTCTAGCTTAGTCATAGCTTTTTGTCTAATTAACGAGCGTCTTTTGATTTCATGACTGTAGTCATCATTTGCAGTGTATAGCATTAGTCGCTCAGTTGTGTCCAACTCTTTGCAACCTGCCAGACTCCTCTGTCCATGGAATTCTCCAGAGTACTGGAGTAGTTAGCCATTCCCTTCTCCAGGGCATCTTCCTGTCCCAGAAGTTGAACTCAGGTCTCCTGCACTGCAGGTGGATTCTTTACCTTGTGAGCCACCAGGGAAGCCCATACCAAATATAAACCTAGGAATAAAAACCTGGTGCCAGTGGGTAGGGATATGTTCAAAGTTGCCAGACAGTGTCAAAATATATTTTCCCAGTGGCCATACCTGATTACATTCCCACCAGATGTGTAGGGAAATTAGTTTGCTAAGGCAATTTGCCAGAACCGGACACATTTTATTGCATTTTTTTCTGAATGTATTGTATTATTTATTTTTTCTCCTTTACTCTGATAGTATGTTAAATTATTCCAAAAAATTTTCAAATATCAAAATAATATTATATTCTTGGAGAAAAAAACAGTTGGCTCATGACATATAATTTATCTATCAGCTCTGTCTAACATCTGCCTATTTCTGGAAATACAATTAATTAATATATTGATTAAGATTTTTGCAACCTGGATCAAAAGTGAAAGTGGATTCTTCTTTTTTTTTTCTTTTTTAAATCTCATGTCATATCTCGTTTTTTTGAACAAAGTTAAGCTAAAATCATAAAATATTATAGAAATTGACCACTTTACTGTGGTTACTGGAAAATTTGCATTTTTTCTTTCTAAAATATTAGTAGACATTACTGTAGAAGCCTTCCTAGTGTTGAGGTTATGGAAATGTGTTTTTGTGTTGTATGTGTTGTGTTTCTATGGTGCATCTGTGACAATTTTTAATTATGATTTAGTTACTATTTCAATGATTGATTTATGGATTAAAAATACCTCATTTAGTTTAATGGCTCTAAAAGATAATTTTATTTTGTGGGTCAAGAATTTGGGGAAAGCATAGCTGAGCATTTATTGGACTGGGTTCATTTATGGGATAATATCCAAATATTGGCTGAGGTTTCATCAACTGAGGGTGTCACTGGGCTGACATTTAACATGACTCACTTACACAATTATGAGTTGATGGTGACTGTCTACTGAAAGTTCATCTGAGGTTTTCAAGTGCCTACACTTGGCATCTCTAGGCAGCAGTAGCAGAATAGTTGAATTTCTTACATGATGACTGACTTCCCCCAGAGTAAGTACCCCGTGAAGCTTAGGCAGAGGCTTCATAGCCTTGAATTTTGTCTTGATCCACCAGTTACTGATGGTGATGTGTTAAAATGTCTCAGTATGATTATATCTTTGGCTATCTCTCTTTGTAGTTTATTAAATTCAGAAAAAATTTTAGTCATTACATCTTTAATTTTTTTCTGTGTTTTTCATTTCTAATTTTGAGACTCAGATTCATGAAGGTTACACCACTTGATACTATCTCACAGGCAGTGAAACTCGGTTCATTTTCTTCTGGTCTTTTTCTCTCTATTTCAGTTTATAGCTTCTACTACTATGTCTTCAAGGTCACTGATATTTTGTGCTGCAATATCTAATCTGCAATTAATGCCAGCCAGTGAATTTCTTAGTACAGACTATACATGCTCATCTCTTGGAGTCTGGCTTAGTTTTGTTTTATGTCTTTCATTTATTTCCTTATATTACTCATGTTTTTCTTTAAGTATGTATTTATTATCTGTAATAGCTACTTTAGGACCTTGACAGCTCTTCTCATAATTTTACCGTTTCTGAATTTCCTTCTGGCTACTGACTTTTCTCCTTGTTGTGGGCCGCATGTTCTTGATTGTTTTTACCAGTCTAGAGTTTGTTTTTTTTTTTTTTAATCAGAACCTTCACATCATGCATTATACAACTTTGAATGCTGTTATTTTCTGTTTGCTTTAAAGAGCATTGAGCTTTGTTCTGGCAGTGAGCTAATTTATTTGCAGATTATCTAGATCCTTTTCTGAATTGTTTTTAATTTTTTTGAAAGATCAGAATAACCTTTATTTCAGGATTAGTTTAGTCATATTAGTAAGGTTCAACATACAGCTTCCTCCTGATCATTCTTCCCCAGCCATATGGAGTTTCACCCCATGCATGCCTCAATATTTATCAACAGACTCAGAGGTAATATTTTCAGATTTTTGAATCTTTCCACATATTCCCCCCCTCTTCATCACTCTGTCACACAGATTTCAAGTGGCACATCCTCCCTGAATCTAATCTCTGTCTCCTCAGTGCAGCAGAAAGACCATGCTTTAATAACACATTATTGGGCATTAAACATGAATCTCTCATAAAGCAGAAATGATTTAATGTAGTCCGACCACATTTAAGACCAAATAATTTTAAACAGAAATAGAACTGTGATAACAAATTTTACACTGGCCATTGGTCAGCCAGTTCATAAATTAATTCACTTTTAGGATTTTATGTTCAAACTTAAATATTTCAATATAAATTTATAAAGCAAATCATATTTTAAGTGGTATAAACTTTTGAAATAAATTACTTTGGGTAGATAGCACTGTATTACTATGTTAAGGCTATTGTTTTATAGGTTTATCTATGTAATAAATATAAACAATGCATTCAGCTCATTCAGTTCAGCTCAGTTGCTCAGTCCTGTCTGACTCTTTGTGACCCCATGGACTCAGCATGCCAGGTCTTCCTGTCCATTACCAGTTCAACTCATTAGGGACATACAAATATTGTCAGTCACTCAGTCATGACCCTTTGTGACCCCACGGACTGCAGCATGCCAGGTTCTCTGTCCTTCATCTCCTGGAGCTTGCTCAAACTCATGTCCTTTGAGTCAGTGATGACATCCAACCATCTCATCTTCTGTCATCCCCTTCTGCTACTGCCTTCAACCTTCCCCAGCATCAGGGTCTTTTCCAATGAGTCAGTTTTTCCAATCAGGAGGTCAAAGTATTGGAGTTTTAGTTTCAGCCTCAGTCCTTCCAATGGATATTCAGGGTTTATCTACTTTAATATTGACTGGTTGGACCTCGTTGCAGTCCAAAAGATTCTCAAAAGTCTTCTCCAGCACCACAGTTCAAAAGCATCAATTTTTTACCACTCAACTTTCTTTCTTTTTTTTTTTCTTTTTACCACTCAACTTTCTTTATGGTTCATCTCTCACATCCATACATGACTATTGGAAAAACCATAGCTTTGACTATACAGACCTTTGCAGACAAAGTGATGTCTCTGCATTTTAATATGCTGTCTAGGTTTGTCATGGGTTTCCCTTGCGGCTCAGCTGGTGAAGAATCTGCCTGCAATGTGGGAGACCTGGGTTTGATCCCTGGGTTGGGAAGATTCCTTGGAGATGGGAAAGGCTACCCATTCCAGCATTCTGGCCTGGAGAATTGCATGGACTGTATAGTTCATGGAGTTGCAAAGAGTTGGACACGACTGAATGACTTTCACTTTTAGGTTTGCCATAGCTTTCCTCACAGGAAGCAAACATAAGTATTAGGTTCAAATGTAAAAATATGCCATTATTGTGAATACTATAACTATATTTATTGATTTCTCTTTCATTTAAGGTTTACTAAATATTTTGTCTTCTAAACCTCTTTAAGCCAGGATAAAACATCAAAATTGACAGTGCTTATCTTTCATAATCTATTGGGCTTATGTACTAAATTGCTTCAGTTGTGTCTGATTCTTTGTGACCCTATGGACTGTATCCTGCCAGGCTCCTCTGTCCATGGGGATTCTCCAGACAAGAATACTGGAGTGGGTTGCCATGTCTTCTTCTGAGGAATCTTCCTGACCACTTCATTTTCTGAACAAAGGATAGAAACTTACTGTGTTTGTATGAAGAGAAATTGGGTACTACCATGGTTAAGCAAATACTATGCTGGTATTTTAGGATGACAGGCTTTGAAGTCAGCTTAACTTGGTTTAGATTCTGGCTTAACTAAATACTTACAATGAACTCAGAAAATTATTTAGCTTATCAATTCCTCAGTTTCTTCATCTGAAATAAGAATCAATTATAGCAAACATTGAGTGTTGTGAATATAAAAAATACAGGTAAAATTTGTAGCACAGTGACTGGTGCATGAGTTAACACTGAAAATGTTTACATAGTTTTGGAGATATGTCTATTACAGAGTAGAGAGGATGGAGAAGCAGAAGCTCCCATATTCAAGAACATATGTGTACCCATTCAGTGCATTTAAACAATGGATTAGCCAGATTCCCTACTCACATGAGCTCCTCTGATTTTGGAAATAATCTCTTAAAAAGAGAAGTAAAATTTTATAATACTGTCCTAACGCATAAAAACAAATAGTTAGCATCAAATCTATCTTTTAAATTAGAGTGGAAAACAAGAGTTGTACTAGTGATTTAATGTTTTCTTGCCATTGACTGACCAACTTTGCCAAGATTTAAGTTTCTTGTAAGTGATCCTCAAGCTCTCTTCACTGATCTCAATGAAGCACACACTTAGCACACACTCTGGTGTATATGTGTGGCTACTTCTAACATCCACAAAGTTTCAGTTCCTTGAGAGCAGGTTGATTTTATTCCTTGGTGTTTATATATATTTCATTCAAAATACAAAAAGATTAAATGATTTTAAATGTCTATTGAATGAATACATAAAGAGAAATGGAAGCATATTTTAATGCTCAATATTGGATTTTGAATGGCAGGGGATAGAGGTATGTGGTAGCTGTTTTTTTTTTTTTTTAAATCATTATTTGACAATAACGTAAAAGATTGTCATTGATTGTCACACTGGTAAAATTATCCATAGTCATTTTTGGAATCCTGTATCTTCCTCATGTTTTCCAATGCTTAATTTCTGTGTAAGAAGTTATTTTTAAAATAATTTGAGAAAAATAGTAAAGATATTGATAGAAAGAGCTAATATATTAAGAAAAAATTGAAAGTGATATAAGATAATGTATCAACCATTTCTTTTTTGTATCTCTAAACCTCTTTACTACTGAGTTCAAAATCTCCCACAAATGCCTGGTCTCTTGAAGCATCTGTGTAGATAATGTTTTTTTTTTTTTTTAACAAGGGCAATCAGTGATACTGTAAGGAATAAGGAAGTTGAAAAGCATAAAGAATCTAAGCTTTAATGATGTTGGCTTATAAACACATCATTGTGGAGACAATAATAGGCAAATTTGTATATCTGCTAACATTTTAGATTAGACAAGGAAGTTAATTTGATATTTTTGAGTGGGAACAATTTTAAATTTATTCAAATGATCACTCTTATATTACCTGTCAGTATACATACACACATACATGAATGCTCTTGCCTAAACACATAGAGATTGTAGATAATTCTCAAAGGTACAGGTACGATTTGGGGTGCACAAAAAAAGAAGATATGGTAAAATTACAACTGAGAAGTTATCTGGAAATTATTTTCAGAATTTTCTAATTGAAAGTTATTTGCCTATTGACTTTAAATGTGCCACAATACTGTATTATATGCAATATCCATTTCTGTTATATTCCTGGTTTCCATAAAGTCCATAATTTGCCTTTGAAGATGATAATTTAGTTAAAAAGTGCTAAGCAACGTGTCAAAAGTGTCAGGTTCAAGAATAATATTTTTCAATTTCTTACTCTGTGACCTTAAACATATTATTCATTTTCTATACACATTTTAATAGACTCAAAAAACTTTGCCACTTACTTTTTTTTAAAAAAAAAGTTTCACCATTACATGGTGAAAGTGTAATTAATAAGATAGAACATTATTAACATCACATCCAGATATCTAAAAGAGTCCACTTTGAGTGATTTGAGATTGAAAAGGCTGGTTTAAAAATGCATATACACAATGGAATATTACTCAGCATTAAAAAAAATTCATTTGAATCAGTTCTACTCAGGTGGATGGAACTGGAGCCTATTATCCAGAGTGAAGTAAGCCAGAAGGAAAAACAACAATACAGTATACTAATGCATATATATGGAATTTAGAAAGATGGTAATGGGAACCCCGCATGCGAGACAGCAAAAGAAACACAGATGTATAGAACAGTCTCATGGACTCTGTGGAAGAGGGCAAGGGTGGGATGATATGGGAAAATGGCATTGAAGCATGTTAATTATCATATGTGAAATCAATCGCCAGCCCAGGGTTGATGCTCTGGGCTGGTGCACCGAGATGACCCAGGGGAAGGGAATCGGGAGGGGGGAGGGAGGGGGGTTCTGGAGGGGGAGCGTATGTGGACCCATGGCGGATTCATGTCAATGTATGGCAAAACCAACACAATAAAGTAAAGAAAATTTAAAAAAAAATAAATAAAATAAAAACGCAATATTAAAGAAACTAAGATTATAACATCCAATTCCATCACTTCATGGCAAATAGATGGGGGTGGGGAATGGAAACATTGACAGACTCTATTTTCTTTGTTTTCCAACATCATTGTAGATGGTGACTGCAGCCATGAAATTAAAAGATCCTTGCTCTTTGGAAGAAAAGCTAAGACAAACCTAGACAGTGTATTAAAAAATAGAGACATCACTTTGGAGAGGGAACTAAGATGGCAGAGGAATAGGACGGGGAGAACACTCTCTCCCCAATAAATATACCAAAAGAACTTTTAAAGGCCGAGCAAACTCCAAAAAACAGGAACTGAATGCTGGCAGAGGACATCGGGCATCTGGAGGGGTGAACCATTGCTGACGTGAGGAGGTAGGACAAAATAAAGAAGAAAAAAAAAGTAAAGGGAGAGACAAAGAGCTGAGGAAGAGTTTCGTCCTGGAAGGGGAGTCTGGAATAAAGAGGAAAATAAAAAAAGAGGAGAAAGGTTTCCGAATACCAGGGAGCATTCTCTCTGGCAGATCTGCGGTGAATCTTGGA
>ML663009.1:37846775-37953689 GCA_007570785.1 Antilocapra americana
TGTGGTACCACTTTACACCAGTCAGAATGGCTGCCATCCAAAAGTCTACAAGCAATAAATGCTGGAGAGGATGTGGAGAAAAGGGAACCCTCTTACACTGTTGGTGGGAATGCAAACTAGTACAGCCACTATGGAAAACAGTGTGGAGGTTCCTTAAAAAGCTGCAAATAGACCTGCCATATGACCCGGCAATCCCACTGCTGGGCATATACACCGAGGAAACCAGAATGGAAAGAGCCACGTGTACCCCAATGTTCATCGCTGCATTGTTTACAATAGCCAGGACATGGAAACAACCTAGATGCCCATCAACTGATGAATGGATAAGCAAGCTGTGGTACATATACACAATGGAATATTACTCAGCATTAAAAAAAAAAAATTCATTTGAAGCAATTCTACTCAGATGGACGAAACTGTAGCCCATTATCCAGAGTGAAGTAAGCCAGAAGCAAAAACAACAATACAGTATATTAACGCATATATATGGAATTTAGAAAGACGGTAATGAGAACCCAACATGCGAGACAGCAAAAGGAACGCAGATGTATAGAATAGACTCGTGGACTTTGTGGATGAGTGTAAGGGTGGGATGATATGGGAGAAGGGCATTGAAGCATGTTAATTGTCATGTGTCTAATCAATCGCCAGCCCAGGATTGATGCTCGGGGCTGGTGCAGCGAGATTTCCCGGAGGGGGAGGGAGGAGGGAGGGGGTTCTGGAGGGGAAGCATATGTAAACCCATGGTGGTATCATGACAATATATGGCAAAAACAATAAAAAAAAATAAAATAAAAAATAAAAATAAAATAAAATAAAAAATAGAGACATCACTTTGCCAACGAAGCTCCATATAATCTAATCTATGTAGTAATTTTCCAGTGATGATGAATGGATGTGAGAGTTGGACCATAAATAAGGCTGAGCTCTGAAGAATTGATGCTTTTGGACTGTGGTGTTGGAGAAGACGCTTGAAAGCTCCTTAGACGGCAAGGAGATCAAACCAGTCAATCTTATAGGAAATCAACCCTTTTTCATTGGAAGGACTGATGCTTAAGCTTTGCCCACCTGATGTTAAGAGCCAGCTCATTAGAAAAGACCCTGATGCTGGGGAAGATTGAAGGCATGAGGAGAAGGTGATGATGGAGGACAAGATGATTGGATGGCATCACCAACTCAGTGGACATTCATTTCACCAAGCGACAGGAGATTGTGAAGGACAGGGAAGCCTGGTGTGTTGCCATCCGTGGGGTCACAAAAAGTCTGACATGACTTACCGACTAAACAATAGTAACTGTCCTAGCTTCAAATCATTTTAGTTCACACAGGAACCATACTCTATAATTTTTATTATTTACTGTGTGTGCACATGTGAACTTGGGCATAATCTAACTTCCCGATGTATAAATACATTGTTCTCATTCCATACTGAGTTCAGTAATATTTTATTAATTATTTAATTTCCTTTAGGGATATTAAACAAATTTACTTAAATCAGATTATAAAAGCAGGAACTGAAGTCTATGAATTAAAAATAAGATATAACTCTGATGCCTACAAATAAAAGACTAAGTAAACCACAACTTGCATATTCAAATCAAAGAGAACTTGGAGGGGTCTGTCTTGCTTTGAAATTTGTTTGTTTTGTGATATACAATGTTATTTAAATTTTCTAAGTTTTAGTTTCCTCAATAAGAAATTAGACTAATAAAAGTTAGCTTTCTATACTTAATATATGTAATATATTAAGGCATGATATAAATACTTTAAATATGTTTTAAAATATACCTCATGGTGATCCTATAAATCAGGATGTATTGTTTATCCTTTCATTTATAGCTGGGAAAAATTGGAAGAGTTGAGTGAAGGACCAAACTTGAAAAAAAAACCTTATACGATAGAGACTGGATTCGAAATTCTATCAGTCAGATTCCAGAGGCACTACATTATTCTGCCTCCCTGGCAACTTCTAATGAAATTAAGTGAAAAAATTCACCTGAAGAGGAAGGCAGCTGGCACTGATAACCTATCATCTATTACAATATCAAAAAGCAAAGAAAAATAAATGATTGAAAAAAATCACTCCCATTCCTGCCACTGCTACTGTTGCTGCTACTATGACTATAGCTTCTAGCTATGATCCTTTTTACTGTCAAGATATCTAAGGATAACAACATCTTCTTGCATTTCCCCACCTTTTCTTTCAGTGGAATAAAAATACAATGAAAAGGAGCTTAAAGCTAAATATAACAAAAGGTAGCATGTTATAATATTTTACTAAATAGTCCAGTGACCAAGAGACATTTTTCCTTAACTACACTTCCCTGAAAAATATCCCTTGATCTCAATTTGTATTATTTACTCATAGAACACTCATAAAAGATTTATGTCTTTATATTCTCATTTTATCAAAAAGAAAGTGTAATTGTGAAGTTTCATACTGATTCTTTATTAGAAATAACTCTATTCTTACAAACTAAAGCTTGAGACATGCAACTATTTCACACTAATATGATGGCTTTATTTTCAAAGATCACATCATATTACATTTGTAAGCATGTATGATCCACCCATGAGAATTCCATCCAAATATGCTCTCTCACCTAGAAAAAGTTTTACTTTGGTATTGGGCTGGTACAAGCATTTCATAGAAAAACATATCTATGATTAAAAGCAAAAAAAAAAACATTTGCTATATTTAAGAATTTTTCCATGCTGTCATAATAAATATCCCCAATTTGTACTAGAGCATTGTATTCTAACTGGCAAGCCATATCGTCCTGTGTTGCATCATATTCTTAATGTTGAACTCTTCAACATTTCTTGAACTCCTGCTAATCCTACCCTGTTTATTTAATTCTAAACATAATTTAAATTTACACTTTTACAATCAGTGTTCAGATGGAGACTTTAAACCTTTAGGGCATGCTCACATTTTAAGATAAATTTCTAATTACTTTATCTTCATACAATGCTGTATTTTATGTATTTAACTGTGCTTCCTAGAGTAAGGATTTTGAGCAAACAAAAAAATTATGTTTATTTTATTATGAAAACCATTTTTTTTCTCTATATCTCAATTGTATGTCATCCAATTCAGGTTGTGAGACAGAAAAACTCTAATAACTGTATCTGCCCATCAGTATTCTTATGTGTGTGTGTTATGTTTAATGAAACAGTGGGTTATTTACCCAAAAGAGAGTTTGTTCCCTCCCACACTTCTCCTCCCCTCTCAAAAAATAGGGCCATAAGCAGTTTTGCTTTTATCAAAAGCATTACTAACTATTAATTACTATGATTCAGTCAGCATGATCAGGTAGATAAAAATAGAATACATAGGCTATGGTGCCAAGTTAACTTCTACTCTTTGTGGCCTTATTGTTTCTAAACTCTAAACTATTTCCTAAAGGAAAAAAAAATCACAAAGAAAAAGTATATTCAATATTCTTCAGTCCAGAGTTAATCTCAGCTTTGTTATTTCACTAAAAATTTCATCTACAAATATTGCCTGAGTGTCCATTAAAATTCAAGTGCTATCCATGTATCACTGAAGACATAAGCAAAGCATGCTATTCTATCAGAGTTTACAGTTTAGGTCGCTGTTGTTGTTCAGTCTCTGTTATGTCTGACTCTTTGTGAACCCCATGTGCTGTAGCATGCCAGGCTTCCTGCTGGCAGCACCACCAGCTCCCAAACCTCGCTCAAATTCATGTTCATTGAGTTGGTGATACTATTCAACCATCCTGTCCTCTGTTATCGCCTTTTGCTCTCTTCAATCTTTTCCAGCATCAGGGTCTTCTCTAATGAGTCAGCTCTTCACATCAAGTGGCAAAAGTATTAGATCTTCAACTTCAGCATCAGTCCTTCAAATAAATATTCAAGATTGATTTCCTTTAGGATTGACTGATTTGATCTTCTTGCAATCCAAGGGACTCTCAAGAGTTGTTTCCAACACTACAGTTCAAAAGCACCAATTCTTCAGCACTCAGATTAGGTAGTGTAGATGATTTTCCAGACAGTTAAATTTGAGACATCCACTCAACTATAGGTTCTCTTTGAAAATTAAGTACATCAGGGTACTCAAATTATGGGGTGGGGCATGGGTAAAGAACTCTTCTGCCAATGCAGGAGATACAGGTTTGATCTCTGGGTCAAGAAGAGCCAATGGAGAAGAAAATGGCAGACCACTCCAGTATTCTTCCCTGGGAAATCCCATTGTCAGAGGAGCCTGGCTGGCTGCAGTCCATGGGGTCACAAAGGGTGAGATACGACTAAGCGACTAAACAATAACTCAAACTATGAGCTATCCTGATAAGAGATTTTTAAACAATATATACTTCTGCTCTTTCTATGTTTCTGGTTGTGACTCAGTGCTATGATTACAAGTTAACTGCACTACATCAACATTACCAAGCTCTAAAGAAAGCTGAGCACCTAAGAATTGATGCTTTTGAACTGTGGTGTTGGAGAAGACTCTTAAGAGTCCCTTGGACACCAAGGAGATCCAACCAGTCCATCCTAAAGGAGATCAGTCCTGGGTGTTCATTGGAAGGACTGATGTTGAAGCTGAAACTTCAATACTGTGGCCACCTCATGCGAAGAGTTGACTCATTGGAAAATACCCTGATGCTGGGAAGGATTGTGGGTAGGAGGAGAAGGGGACGACAGAGGATGAGATGGTTGGATGGCATCACTGACTCAATGGACACAAGTTTGGGTAGGCTCTGGGAGTTGGTGATGGACAGAGAGGCTGCAGTTCATGGGGTTGCAAAGAGTTGGACACGACTGAGCAACTGAACTGAACTGAACTGAGACTCTTCAAGTACCCTAGACTGACTAAATTAAAGATTGTCTTCCTTAAATATTTCTTTTGATAACTAATTTAATGTCCTATGTAATTCTAGTTCTAGGATCCTTCTCTTCACAATATCCATAGACTGTCAGTGGTAATTCCCATAACACAGTATGTTAACCTCTGTTACACAGCACTTCTGTCTGATTTTGGGATACCCTGGTGCTTGTGATCATGTTACCTATAGGTCATTCCTATATATCACCTTTAAAATCCTTCTCTGTTGCCTACTATTATTCTTTATTTTTAATTTTTTAATTGAAGAATAATTGCTTTACAGAATTTTGTGGTTTTCTGCCATACATCAACAAGAATCAGCCATAGGTACATCCGTATTCCCTCCCTCCCAGACCTCCCTCCGATTTCCATCTCCATCCTACCCTTCAGTCTGTCGCAGAGCCCCTGTTTGAGTTTCCTGAGTCATCCAGCAAATTCCTATTGGCCATCTATTTTACATATGGTATTGTAAATTTCTATGTTACTCTCTCCAAACAACTCTCCATATCCCTCCTCTCCTCCCATCATGTCCATAGGTCTGTTCTCTTTGTTTCTCCATTGCTGCCCTGAAAATAAATTAATCAGTGCCATCTCTTAAGATTCCATATATATGTGTCAGTATATGAGATTCATATTTCTCTTTCTGACTTACTTCACTCTGTACAATAGGCTATAGTTTCGCACACCTCAATTAGAACTGATTCAAATGTGTTGCTTTTTATAGCTTTGTTCCTTTTATAGCCTTTTTATAGTATTCCATTGTATATATGTACCACAGCTTCTTTATCCATTCATCTGTCAATGGACATCTAAGCTGCTTCCATGTTCTAGCTACTATAAATAGTGCTGCAATGAACATTGGAGTACATGTGTCTTTTTCAGTTTTGGTTTCCTAAGGATATATGCCTAGGAATGGGACTCCTGGGTCATATGTTGGTTTTATTCCTACCTTTTTAAGGAGTCGCCATAGTGGCTGTATCAGTTTACATTACCACCAGCAATGCAGAATGTTCCCTTTTCTCCACACCCTCTACAGCAATTATTGTTTGTAGACTTTTTGATGATGGCATTCTGATTGAATGAAAGAAATCAAAGACAACATAAACAGATGGAGAGATATTCCATGTTTCTGGGTAGGAAGAATCAATATTGTGAAAACAAGTATACTATCAAATGTAATCTACAGATTCAATGCAATCCCTATCAAATTACCAATGGCATTTTTTCACAGAACTAGAACAAAAATTTTCACAATCCATATGGAAACACAGAAGACTCCAAATAGACATAGCAGCCTTGAAAACTAATGGAGCTGGAGGAATCAATCTTCCTGACTTCAGACTATTCTACAAACCTACAGTCATCAAGAAAGTACGGTACTGGCACAAAAACAGAAATATAGATCAATGGAACAAGTTAGAGAACTCAAAAGATAAACCCATGCACCTATGGGTACATTATTTTTCACAAAGGAGGCAAGGAACAACTTTTCAAGATATAGAAAAATAAAAAGTATCACTTGGTATCTAAACAGAGTATTAATCAGTGGAAGGTTTTGTTAAAATCACCCACATTCCACCACCTAGTCATTTATTTTTTATTCTTTTTTCTTACTCCTTGATAACAGTCTTATTCTTATATATGAATGCACTATTTTAAAGCAATCTTCATACATGGAAAATTTCTCTAAAGCACATATATGACAAAACATAATAATGAAAAGAATCAAGTGAATTATAAATATCTTTGTACTAGACTGATTGTAAATATGGAAGCATTGCAATAGATTTCTAGGGAAAATCTACCTTCTTGAATATGAATAATGTTGTGTAATATTCTCACTTCTATAGAGAAGTGAAACAAGATAAACCATTAATAATGCCTAAATATTGAAATTCAGCTCCACTGCCAGAAATTAGAAATCCAGTTTCTACTTTGTAAAATATATAATTTGTCTTTAGCATTCTTGAAGCACTTCTAAACAGAGTTCACTGATAATATGTCAAGATTTCTCTTTAGATATGGAAAAACTGCAGCTTAAAAATAATGCCAAAGAAACCTTCACTCAGCAGAAACTTCCAAATTTCAACATTTCTACATAGTTTGGACACATGCTATTAGAGGAGATAATTGAAAAGTTGGTATAAAAACTTCTTTGTCCTCATTCACTTTTGAGAACTCTGAAAGAATCCACAAAATAGAGGTTTGTATCAACATATGTTAAGTTTTAAATTAGGGAAATTTTTATAGAAATTTTTATAGACAGTACAAAACAATGAAATTAGAACTATTCTGTTTCAGGTTTCATATACAAATACAATCTAATTTATCTAACTTACCTGAGTTAACGTTTTCTCATATATTTAGAAGAGGTGCATGTGTGTATGTATGAGTGTTTGTGTCCATGACTAAGAAATCCAACTGTGCTTTCTCATAACATGCAAGTCATTGCTTAGGTCTCCTGAACATGCGTGTCCTAAATAGGACGCTGAGCTCTCTCAGCATAACTATCAGCAAAGGAGTAAATATTGGACAGACTACACTCCTCTTTGTTGTATATTTTAATTATTTTTCACATTCTTCACCAAGACTTCCCAAGATTATCAAACGTTACTGTCAGAGGAACTTCAAAGCAATGCAAATACCTTGGAATCGAATATTAAATTCCTCTAATTTAGGAGTCCCTATTCATCCAACACTTCAAAGATCTTGCTGGCCATCACCCTGTGTGGGAGTAGCCTTTCTGTCATGTTGTGGGGCTGCTTTCACTCTCCCCACCTCCCTTTTTATTTATCTCTTTGTCTTCCCTTATGCATCCTCTTTTCTAACTTTCCTCACTGCCTTTTAATGCTTTATCCAGAGATGTTTCGGAACCATTTTCCCTCTCTCTCTCTAATCCCCATCCCCTTGGTCAACTCATTTTCTTTTGTGCTCCAATTTTGTCACCCTTTTATTTCCAACTCACATTGTCATACTCTTTTTTGGTTCTTTATCTTCCTCTTAAAAGGAGCATATGAAGGTATTCTTAATTGAATGCAAATCCTTCTTAAGAGAAACTCTGATTCGAGCTACTAGAATAATAATTCCTTCAATACAATGCACAAATAATCATTTTATGTACAACAAGAAGAAAGTTTACAGTGGCATGTGGGTAAGTCTCCTTTTCACAAATATGAAAATGTTGCTTATTATTATGCCTTTTAATCACAATAATTTGTTAAATTATATGATTGAATATTCTTTGTGTATGTAAAAATGCTAAGTAGCTTGGAAAAATTATGTATTATGATTGGAATCTTGCATTCACATATAAGGGTATTAGTTTGAAAAATTAGGGCAACGGAGCTCATAAAATGTCAGCTTTGTGCATTTAAAATTATTTTGAAATGCTGAAAACATGTAAAGGATATAAAGTACACAAGCCTCCCATACTAACATAACCTTCCAGGTTGCCTGCAAAATTTGCCATCTCCCTAAAGGGCATCACCATTCTTTCTAGGAAGATAGAGAAATAGGGAAAGAGATTGATTTATATATAATTTTAAGGCTATATAATGTGTGTATATTTACGTTTAACAGTTTACAGTTATGCATTTAATGTTTTATTTTATACAAATCATGTGACATTTTATATGTTTCTTCAGAAATTTTAATCTTAATCTACTAAATGTGATAAATTTATAGGTTTTCTTATATTAAACAATTCTTGCATTCCTGGGGTGAATCTGACTTGTTCATAGTATTTTACAAACAACCATATGCACATATATGTGTGTACATAATTAAATGCCTGACAACAGAGAGAAAAGTGTGTTTGGATTACATTATAATTCTTAATATTTTTTTTACCTAGTGTCATAAATCATATTAGCTTATAAAGATTAGTTTGTGCAGTACTTCCCTGTATTAGAGTTCAAAGTCTTACTAGTCTTTTAAAATTAGTGAAGTTCACAAATGTGCTTAACATTTTATGCTAGCCAATTTTTATATATCTGCAACTAATAAGTCACCCAATGAATGTAAAGCTGTATGCACCTGGTTTATTTACTGCAGATTTTTATATATCATTTTCAACCATGCACTTCAGTGGATTTTAGCATATTTACTATGTTTCGCAACTATCTTGTGTCAAGTCACTTCAGTCGTGTCTGACTCTTTGTGACCTCATGGACTGTTGCTGACTAGGCTCTTCTCTCCATGGGATTCTCCAGGCAAAAATGCTGGAGTGAGTTGCCATTTCCTCCTCCAAGGAGACCTTTTCAACCCAGGGTTCAAACCAGCATTTCCTGCGGCTCCTACATTGCAATTGGATTCTTTCCCGCTGAGCCACAAGGGAAGCAACTATTTTACCTACCTAATTTCATGAGGTATTCATAGCAAACACCCTGCCCACCAGCCCCCCCGTCCCCGCCCGTGGCAAAACAAAACAAAAATAAAACCCTCTTGTACCTATTAGCATTTAATTTCAATACCCCTTCCCTTTATCCCCTGACAACCAGTAACCAACTTTCTTTCTCCATGGAGTTTCCTAATCTGAACTTTTCATATAATAAAATCACACAGTACCCAGCCTTTTGTTCCTGACTTCATTTAGTTAACAGACATTTCCAATGTTCATTGATATTGCAACACCTAATTGTGCTATTGTCCTTTCTCTCTTGAATACTATTTCATTATGTGGATTTACCATGTTTATTTATTCATTTATCAGCTGTTTCTTCACTTTTTGATCGTTACAAATAATGTTGTTATGAACACCTGTGTACAAGTTTTTGTGTGAACATACGTTAGGGTATGTATTTACCTAGGATTGGAATTGCTGGGTCATATGACAATTGTGAATGGAATTTTGTAAGAAATTGCCGTATTCTTCTTCCATTATCACTAGCAACATGGGTGGTGGTGGTTTAGTCCCTAAGTCGTGTCTGATTCTTGTGACCCCATGGACTGTAGCCCGTCAGGCTCCTCTATCCACAGGATTTTCCAGGCAAGAATATTGGAGTGGGTTGTCATTTTTTTCTCCAGGGGATCTTCCTGATTCAGGGCTAGAACCTAGGTCTCCTGCACTACAGGCAGATTCTTTACCGACTGAGCTACCAGGAAGAAACACGAGAGGATTCCATTTTCTCCTTGTGCCTCCTTGTTACCTTCAACTTTTTTATTACAGTCCATCCTAGCTTGTGCAGAGTGGATTCTCATTTTGGTTTTGATTTGCAGTCCCCTAATTATTAGTGAAATTAGCTTCTGGATCATTAGTGCTTATGGATCACTAGTATATTTCCTTTAAAGAAATGTCTACTCATATCATTTCCTGTTTTAACATTGGATTATTCATCTTCTTATTGTTGAGTTGCAAGAGTTATAGATTTTATATCCTAGATTTTTATCAGAAATATGATTTGCAATTATTTTCACCCATTATGTGGGTTTTCTTTTCAGTTTATTGATAGTAGTCTTCAATGCACAGAAGTTTTAAAGTCAAATTTGTCTACTTTTTGATTACTTGTTGTGCTTTTGGTGTCACATGTGCTTTCCTGATGGGTTAGATGGTAAACAATCTCCCAGCAATTCTGGAGACTGGGGTTTGATCCCTGGGTCAGGAAGATTCCCTGGAGAAGGCAGTTGCAATCCACTCCAGTATGCTTGCCTGGAGAAGTCCATGGACAATAGAGACTTATGGGCTATAGTCCATGGGTTTTGCATAAGAGCTGGATATGACTGAGCAACTTTCACTTTGGTGTTGTATCTTAGTTGCATAAAGTCTTGCAGATCCATCTTTGCCTTCAACTGAGATCTTGATCTTGTTAGCTCTTACAGAGGAATATGTCTAAACTCTATTTTCAGTTAATTTTTGTATGCTGTGTGAGGTGGGTATATAAATTTACTCTTTTGCATATGGATATACAGGTGTTTCTGCACCATTTGTGGAAAATACTACTGCCACAGTTTTTACACCCTTGTTGAAATCAAATGATCATAAATACAAGTATTTATTTCTGGAGTCTCAGTTGTATTCCTTTAGGAAACCTGGTTATCATATGTCAGTAATAATGTCTTGGCTACGGTATTTTGCAGTATATCTTGTAGTGAGGAAATGAGTGCTACAATTATGTTCTTTTTCAAAATTATTTTGACTATGCTCTGTAACCTCAATTCCACATAAATTTTAAGACCAGCTTTCAATTTCTTTATAAAAGAAAGACTATTGGAATTTTGATAGTGCTTGATTGAATCTATAGGTAAATTTGTGGAAGATTATCATTTTAACAATAATAAATATTTTAATCTATGACCATAGGATGTTTTTCCAATTTTTTACTCCCAACTTTTTGAGGAATAATTGACTAATATAATTAAATATATTTAAAGAGTGCAACATGATTTAATAATATACATACAGATTGTGGAATGATTACAAATATCAATATAATTAACATACCCATCATGTCACAGGGCTAATTCTGTGTACGTGTGGTAATGATATGCAAGATTTATTCTCAGCAACTTCCAACTATGTAATACTGTATTATTAAGTATAATCACCATGCTGTACATTAGATCATGAGAATTTATTTTGCTTACAGCTGAAAGTCTGTAGCTTTTGACCTATATCTCTTCATTTCCCTTTTGCAGAAGTGGAATTGCTGGGTAAAAAGGTAGATCTACTTTTAACTTCTTGGCATACCAATGGTATTAACAGCTCCATTTTTAGTTCCTTGGCAAATTTACATCCTTTTTTCCATATTGGCAGTACCCATTTATATTCCTAACAATGGTGTACAACGTTTTCTTTTAATTCCATGTCCTCACAAACACTTGTTTGTTTCATTAGTTGCTCAGTCCTGTCCGACTCTTTGCAACCTTATAAATGGCCTGTAACTGGCCAGGCTCCTCTGTCCGTGGGTTTTCTCTTCAAGAATACTGCCATTTCCTCCTCCAGACAAAACTTTGTTAGCTTTTGTCTTTTTGATAACAGCATCCTAATTGATATGATATGACATCATTTTTTTTTTTTTGCATTTCCCTGATGATTAGTGATATTGACATTTTTTAATGTACCTATTGAGCATTTGTATGTCTCCCCTTTGGAATATATCTATTCAGGTTCTTTGTCCACTTTTTAATTGAGTTAATATTTTTTTTTTACTGAGTATATGAGATATTTATATATAGGATATTAACACCTTGTTGTTGTTTAGTCACTAAGTCATGTCTGGCTTTTCAACCCTATGAACTGTAGCCCTCCAGGCTACTCTGTCCATGGGGTTTTCCAGGTAAGAATACCTAAGTGGGTTGCCATTTTATCCACCAGGGGATCTTTCCAACCCAGGGATTGAACCTGAGTCTCCTGCTTGGCAGGACTCTTGGCTGCTGAGCCATCAGGGAAGCCCCAGTTTGCAAACATTTTCTCTCACTCTATATACTGCCTTTTCATTTTGTTGATGATTTTCTTTGCTGAGCAGAAACTTTTCAGTTTGATGTAGTCCCACTTGTTTATTTTTGCTTCTGTTGCTTTTATTTTAGGTGTCAAATTCAAAAAATCATTTCCAAGACCAATGTCAAGAAGCTTACTGCCTCTATTTTCTTCTAGAAATTTTATGATTTTTGATTTTACATCAAAGCCTTTGATTATTTTTGAATTATGTTTTGTTAGTGGTTTCCTAGTGATAAAGAACCTGCCTGCCAATGTAGGAGACATAAGAGAATTGGGTTCAGTTCCTGGGTTAGGAAGATCCCCTTTAGGAGGGCAAAGCAACCCACTCCAGTATTCTTGCCTGGAGAATCCCATGGAAAAAGGAGCCTGGCAGGCTGCTGTTAATGGTATTGCACAGAGTCGAACACAACTGACATGATTTAGCTCAGTGATATAAGATAGGGGTACAGCTTCATTCTTTATTTATGGACATCTAGTTTTCTCCATCCCATTTTTTTAACACTATCTTCTCCTTTGTATGTTCTTGGTGCCCCTCATAAAAATTAGTTGGCTGTGTAGGTGAGGGATTATGTCTGGGCTCTCTAGTCTGGCCAATTGATCTATATGTTTGTTTTTATCCCAGTGCCATACTGTTGATTGCATTTATTTTTATAATTTTCTGTAGTTAATTTGCAATCTGCTTTATTTAATAATATAAGTCTTGCAATTCCTTTTAAAGATTATTTCTAAGTGTGGTGTTACTTTTGATGCTATTACATATAGAAATAAAATAGGCAGAAGGAGAAGAGGCCACCGGAGTATGAGACAGCTAGATGGCATCACCGATGCAAAGGACATGAACTTGGGCAAACGCCAGGAGATGGTAAGGAACAGGGAGGCCTGGTGTGCTGCAGTCCATGGGGTCATGAAGAGTCAGACAAGACTAAGTGACTGAACAACAACATACATAGAATTAATTCTTAAATTTTGCTTTTAGATATTTCAGTGATAGTGTGTGAAAATGCAACTGATTTTTAATTGTTAATTGTGTATGCTGCTCTAATATGTTTTGTAGCTCTTAATTTTTTAATATATAAAATTATCACATCTCCAAACAATTTTGTTTCTTCCTATTCTAATATTTATCCTACTTTTTTTATTTTTTAACCTAATTGCCCTAGCTAGAACCGAAAAACTTCCTTGTTGCTTTTTATCCATGATCTTGGAAGGATTTCAGACTTTCATCGTTAAGTATGATGTTAGCTGTGGTTTCTCTTATGAATGTTCATTTTCAAATTGAGACTGTTTCCTTCTACTCCTATTTTTGAGTATTTTTAAAATCATACTGTGTTGGGTTTTGTGACATGCTTTCTTCTGTATCTTGGAGATCATGTCTTCCCCATATGTATTCCATCATATTAATACTTTAATTTCATTAACATGGTAAATACACTGTTTGAATGTTGCAAGTTGAGTCACCTTATACTCTTGGATAAATCCCATTTGGTCATGATGTATAATCTTTTTAACACTAGGTTTCTGGATTTCTTTGCCAGTAATTGTTAAGTATATCTTGGATATATATTCACAAAGGGTGTTAGTGTGTAGCTTTTTTGTGGCGGGGTGGGGTGTTGTTTTTGTTGTTTGTTTCTTGTGATGTCTTTTTCTGGCTTTGATATCAAGCTATTGAGTTATATAATGGGTTATGTGGAAAAACATAATGAAGTGATTCTTCCTCTTCTATGTTTTTGAAATGTTAAAAAAAAGTGTTGATTTTTCATTAAATAATTTGTAGAACTCAGTGAATTAAAGTGGTCCTGGTCTTTTCCTGTTGAAAAATAGATATTCAGCCTTTTATTTTTAAAGTTCTTGTTTAATATTTTATTTTACTCATTTGCTTTTGAAAATTATGATCTCCATCTCTTTACTTGTTATTGGCCTATTTAGGTTTGCCTTTCTTATTGGATAAATTCTGGTAGCTTGTGTACTTTTAGATGTTTTTCAATTTCATTTTGGTTACCTAATTTTTCAAAATATTGCCTTGTCATCATCCTTTTTATCATCTTATTTTTGAATGGTGGTAATAATGCCTTTGCTTTCATTACTAAATTTTATATTCGAGCCTTGTCTCCTTTTCCATAATTAGTTATGGTGAAATGTTACCACATTTGTTGATATTTTAAAGAAACAAATTCTGATATTTTGCATTCTATTTTTTTTAAATTTTCTATTCCATTTATCTCTTATCTAATACTTACTATCTCTTTCCTTCTAACTTTGGTTTTAGTTTGCTCTTCACCCCCTGCCCCAGTTCCTTAACATGTAAAAGTTATTGAGGGTTGTTTTATGGCCTTTTATATTTTCTAGTTCAGAATATCCCAAGTATGTTTGACAAGACTATGTATGTCTATTTGTTGTATGGTGTTGTTAAATTATTCTATCTTTTGCTGATTTTCTGCATATTCTATTTTGAAAGTGGCTATTGAAATCTTCAACTATCATAATTTTTCTATTCCTCGCTTCACTTCTGTTTGTTGTTGTTGTTTCGTTTCTAAGTAGTGTCCAAGCCTTTTGAGAATCCATGAGCTTTAGCCCGCCAGGCTCCTCTGTCCATGGAATTTCCATGGCAAGAATACTGGAGTGGATTGTCATTTCCTTCTCCAGGGGATCTTTCCAACCCAGGGATTGAACCTCACACTCCTTGCATTCGCAGGCAGATTCTCTACTACTGAGCGCACTTGCTAGTTTTTGTTTAATGTATTTTGGAACTCTGTTTTCATTGCAAATATATGAATTTAATTGTTATATATTCCTAAAGAAGTGAAATTTTATAATTTAAAACATCTGTCTTTGTCTCTAGTAGTAATTTATGTTTTAAAACCTATTCTGTAAGATGTCCATGCAGCAGTTCCTGCTCTCATTTGAGTAGTGTTTGCCTCTAATATATTTTTCAATCATTTTAATTTCAACTTATTTGTATTTTTGAATATAAAATGAATCACTTGAAGACATCTTACAGTTGAATCATTATATATTTATCTTTTCTTTTGCTGTCTGTTTTTTGATTGGAGACTATATTAGATTTATATTTAATTTAATGTCAACTTAATTTCAAAAATATACAATTTTGCTCCTGTATGTGTTCATCTCTAGCCTTTATGCTGCTATTGTTAAGATTTCATTGATATACATTGTGTGCCTGTTTAAAGTTACTTTTGCTTATTTTGATACAATTATCTTTTAAATCACATAGAAAATATTTACAAACAAAAATATATTTATATTGTATTTCATATTTCAAAATTCTCTCTATCTTAGAACAGTTAAATTTTATGTGTTTAGTTCTAATACTCATAACATATATTGTATACAGAACCTTTTGCATGAGTAGATCAAATGCATGGAAATTTTGGACATTACTTCCTCTCATATTCTTTCTTCCCTTTGCTTGCCCAATCACTTTAGTCGTGTCCGACTCTGCAATCCCATGGACCATGGCCCGCCAGGTTCCTCTGTCCATAGGATTCTCCAGGCAAGAATACTGGAGTGGGCTACCATTTCCTTCATTCACTTTCTTCCTTATCCTTTTAAGTGGAGTGAAATAGAAACTTGCTAAATCGTGTCCAATTCTGTGCTACCCCATGGACTATATAGTCCATGGAATTCTCCAGGCCAGAATATTGGAGTGAATAGCCTTTCCCTTCTCCAGGGACTCTTCCCAACCCAGGGATCGGACTCAGGTCATCCACATTGCAGGCAGATGCTTTACCAGCTGAGCCACAGGGAAGCCCAAGACTACTGCACTGTGTAGCCTATCCCTTCTCCAGGGGATCTTCCCGATTCAAGAATCTGATGGGGGTCTCCTGCATTGCAGGTGGATTCTTTATCAACTGATCTTTCAGGAAAGTCCAAGAACCCCACTTTGGAAGCCCAAGAATCCTTTTAAACCTCCCCACTATATAGATACCGTTATGCTTAATTGTGTTCCAATGGTCTCTGAAGGATTTTTCAGTTTTGTCTATTATTTTTCTGTTCTTTAACTTATATTATCTTTCTGTCTACATGTATAATACATATAAAAGTATAATATACACTTAATACATACTATATCACTGTTCTGACCAAATTATAATTTCGTTTCTGATTGAAATATAATTCCATATAATATTCTTTAACCCCTGCTACCTTTTTTTTTCTTTTTTTGATTTGGGTTATTGTTAACTTACTAGGCTGTTATAACATTATTTATCACCATGTATTAATTGAAAATACATAAGTACAATGTATTTTAACTGAGGAAACTCAAAATTTAGGATTTGAAAATAGAGCATGACCATTTCCATGTAAATTTTTAAATGATAATATAATAGACATTAGAGAACAAAATTCAAGTATCTATTATCTTTATCATGTTTGTCATAAGAAACATCAAATATTTATTGACTCTATAATGGGTATAACATGGTGATGATATTAACTCTTGTTCACTTACATGGAAATGTCAAAAACTTACTCCATTTCCTTTCATAGAGTAATTTTTGAGACAAAGTTGTAAACTCATGATACAACTAATTTATTTTAAGACATGCCTTCTCTTGACATGTAGAAAAGTATAACATAAATCACTGCCCAATCTTCTTTATATAAAATTTCACTCTAGTACTAAAACCAAGAGTCTTTTGTTCTGCTGATATACTTATTCAGTTTGGGTGGAGATAATACCAAAACCCCTATTGAACCAAGATTTGGCTATGCTGAATACCTACTAAAGATATCTAAGTTAAAAAAAAAAAAAAAAAGGAAAGGAGTTCTATTCGGGGCTTGAATTAGTAATAGCCAGAGAAAGTACAGCACAGCAACCTAAGAATAGGAGTCCCCTTTTACAACATCTTTTCTCAACTCTTCTTTGCATTAGAGCCACAGGTAATCAACAATTGTATCTCAACTAAGTTTATTATGAAAGAATAGTGATAATAATAAACATTTGTAGATGTTTCCTGATTGTCACTCAGTGGCCTGTTTTGAATATATTACTTTTATCATTTTTCCTATTAAAATATTTATGTCATAGCTGAGGTAACTGAGGTTGTGAGAGGTAATTCAGTTACTGGTACAACACTATTAAATTTCAGAGCTAGGGTCTGAATGCTTAAAATGACTAGATAGACTGTGTACTCTCAACTTCTGTGTTGTAGTACTTTACCCCTCAATTCTCTACATGTATCCAACTGCCACTAAGCAACACTAAGAGCAAGGATATGCTTATTATTATTAACTCTTTTGCTTTTTCTGGCTTAGGAAGGTAAATTTATGATTATTATATTTACAAGATATTTTGGTGGGTCAATTTTTCAAGTCAGTAAAATGTTTTAAATTTTATATTAAAATAGCTATCTTACTTCTGTATGAAAAACTTTATTGTTTTCATACCTTTTGTCGTCTCCCAAGAAAGGTAATCACAAACACAGATATATTTACATATATAACCTTAAATTTTAAATAGCAAAAATAATTATCTTCCTGTAAAAATTAATTCTTTTGTATGATTTTATATAAAAAGAAGTTCACACTTTTGTGATCTTTAAGGATAATTTTAGATTTCTATGTTATAGCAAACTCAAAAGAATCGCTGACAAAAAATAATTAATTGTCAACCTAAGAAAGAAAGAAAGAATTTTATTTGAGCCACTCTCAGAATTATATGAGCCACTCTGAGGATCATATATGGCTATGAAAAGAAGAGAAGTGAAAGGCAAAGGGGAAAATGAAAGATAAACCCATTTTAATGCAGAGTTCCACAGAATAGCAAGGAGAGATAAGAAAGCCTTCCTCAATGATCAATGCAAAGAAACAGAGGAAAACAATAGAATGGGAAAGACTAGAGATCTCTTCAAGAAAATTAGAGATATCAAGGGAACATTTCATGCAAAGATGGGCTCAATAAAGGACAGAAATTATATGGACCTAAAAGAAGCAGAAGATATTATAAGAGGTGGCGAGAATACACAGAAGAACTGTACAAGAAAGATCTTTGCAACCCTGATAATCCTGATGATATGATAATTCACCTAGAGGCAGATATCATAGAATATGAAGTCAAGTGGGCCTTAGGAAGCATCACTATGAACAAAGCTAGTGGAGGTGATGGAATTCCAGTTGAGCTATTTCAAATTCTAAAAGATGATGCTATGAAAGTGGTGTACTGATTATGCCAGCAAGTTTGGAAAACTCAGAAGTGGCCACAGGACTGGAAAAGGTCAGTTTTCACTCTAATCCCAAAAAAATGGTAATGGCAAAGATTGCTCAAACTACTTCACAATTGCACTCATCTCACAAGCCAGTAAAGTAATCCTCAAAATTCTCCAAGCCAGGCTTCAATAGTACATGAATCATGAACTTCAAGATGTTCAAGCTGGATTTAGAAAAGGCAGAGGAGCCAGAGATCAAATTGACAACATCCACTGGATCATTGGAAATGCAAGAGAGTTCAAGAAAAACATCTATTTCTGCTTTACTGACTATGTCAAAGCCTTTGACTCTGTGGATCACCACAAACTGTGGAAAGTTCTTCAAGAGATGGGAATACCAGACCACCTGACCTGCCTTTTGAGTAATCTGTATGCAGGTCAGGAAGCAACAGTTAGAACTGGACAGGGAACAACACACTGGTTCCAAATAGGAAAAGGAGTACATCAAGGCTGTATTTTGTCACCCTGCTTATTTAACTTATATGCAGAGTACATCATGAGAAATTCTGGGTTGGATGAAGCACAAGCTGGAATCGAGAATGCCAGGAAAAACATCAATAACCTCATATATGCAGAACACTCTTATGGCAGAAAGTGAAGAAAAACTAAAGAGCCTCTTGAAGAAACTGAAAGAGGAGAGTGAAAAAGTTGGCTTAAAGCTCAACATTCAGAAAACTAAGAACATTGAATCTGGTCCCATTACTTCATGGCTAATAGATGGAGAAACAGTGGAAACAGTGTCAGATTTTATTTTTGGGGGCTTCAAAATCACTGCAGATGGTGATTGCAGCCATGATATTAAAAGATGCTTACTCCTTGGAAAGAAAGTTATGACCAACCTAGACAGCATATTAGAAAGCAGAGACATTACTTTGCCAACAAAGGTTTGTCTAGTCAAGGCTATGGTTTTCCAGTAGTCATGCGTGGATGTGAGAGTTGGACTATAAAGAAATCCGAGCACTGGAGAATTGATGCTTTTGAACTGTGGTGTTGGAGAAGACTCTTGATTGTCCCTTGGACTGCAAGGAGATCCAACCAGTCCATCCTAAAGGAGATCAATCTGTGGGGGTTTTTGGAAGGACTGATGTTTAGAAGCTGAAACTCCAATATTTTGGTCACCTGATGTGAAGAGCTGACTCACTCATTTGAAAAATTCCTGATGCTGGGAAAGATTGTGGGCAGGAGGAGAAGGGGATAACAGAGGATGAGATGGTTGGATAACATCACCAACTCAATGGACATGGATTTGCATGGACTCCAGCAGTTGATGATGGGCAGGGAGGCCAGGCATACTGTGGTTTATGGGGTCACATAGTCAGACATGATTGAGCGACTGAACTGAACTGAACTCCGTCAAAGATATGGTTTTTCCAGTAGTTACATATGGATGTGAAAGTTGGACTATAAAGAAAGCTGAGCACCATAGATTTGACACTTTTGAACTGTGGTGTTGGAGAAGAGTCTTGAAAGTCCCTTGGACTGCGAGGAGATCCAAGCAGTCCATCTTAAAGGAAATCAGTCCTGAATGTTCGTTGGGAGGACTGATGCTGAACCTGAAACTCCAATGCTTTGGCCACATGGTGGGAAGAACTGACTCATTTGAAAAGACCCTGATGCTGGGAAGATTGAGGGCAGGAAGAGAAGAGGATAACAGAGGATGAGATGGTTGGATGGCACCACCAAATTAATGGATATGATTTTGAGTAAACTCTGGGAGTTGATGATGGACAGGGAGGCCTGGAGTGCTGTAGTCCATTGGGTCAGAAAGAGTCGGACATCTGAACTGAACTGAACTGAATTGAGGGTTATAACCCAGGAGACAGTTTTCCAGGAAGCTCTGAGAACTCTTCCAAGGTGCTAAGGTGTTTAGGCCAGTATACATGCAATTTTGGAAACAAGCACATACAATCAAGCAGACATCTTGGTAGAAGATTATGTCTACTTTCAAGGACAAGATACCTTGATTAATGGCTTTAGTGCTTTCCTAAGTATGAGAAGATTCAAGAAATAGGGTTCATAAAGTTTCTCCTGAAAAAATATCAAACTATCTAAGGACCAGTTCTTCCAGTTTTCCCAGAGCACTAAGTGCCTCATCTTGATTTTTGCCCTGAATTCCTTTTAGGGTATTTTGTAGGTCAGAGACTACAATGGCTAATTACTTGTTTCTTATAGACCTTAGTGGAGGGAAACATTATTTATTTTACAATTCCCTTAGCTTCAGTCTCAACCATGGTTTTGTGACTAACTTGTCCCTTGGTGCTAGAAACTCATCTCCAGCTCAGGTGGTGATATTTTTTTGGCAGGCCACTCAAATGTACTATTATTGGACTAGACCCTGTTAAAAGTAGGTAAATACCTCTGGGACACCTATATCCTAATCTATTATGTCCAGGAAATGGTTCCCTCTTGTTACTGTTTCCCATATCTAGAGGCTTATTATTGATTGTATGTTTGGTCAACTGTTTGAACTCCCCTAGTACCATTACTTTTACTGGGGGCTCAGTCATACATTTGATAATATGATAAATAATAATCTTATTAAAATAGGCAGAATACAGGCAACATAGCTAATAATATTAATGAGGTCACAATTAGATTTTTAAGCTAAGAGCTTCAGTCAACTGTGGCCTTGCATATCAACAGGTCATTTGACCCAGTCTATTCCAAGCTAACTGCTATCTTTAAGAACAATGCTATATTTGCTTTGTACACAAAGTTCACCAAGATATCTTCATGTACAAAGTTAGTGGTGGGTAATTATGACCCCTTGTAAAGTTGAGAGAGGAATATCTTCTAAGGAGTTATATGGGTAGCACTCAAAGAAGAAAAATTGGTCTTTATGGTTAAGCAATTATTTCTGCCACTGAGGAGGTCTGGTTAGTGCATAAGGTAGATGTACAATACACAGCAGAGGGGTCGGAATAAGACCAAAGGACAGAGGAAATGTTTTATGTTTACATTTTCTTGTCTTCCTTTAAAATATGAATTTTATTTCATTAGAATGAATTTAATATGCCAATGAAATAAATATTAAATCAATATTTTTGACAGAATATTTATGTTGATTACATCTTTGATTAAATACATTTTCAAATAAAAATATCAATTCATATTCTCTCTAAGGCTTTGTCCCTTAAAAAATAATCAATAGTAATTTAATAAATCATCTCATATCCAAGAAAAGTGAGTGGGGATATCAGGTATTTGAAGATGTGATAAGACTTTAAAAGTCACTCCTTGAATTATTTGTACGTTACTGACATTGAACTCTACTGATACATGATAGAAAACAGATTCAGGAGGAAATGCAATGAATGTCAGTCATTGAGAAGTTGTGTAATAGTTTACTGGCCTATAATTTCTCATGAATCATATTTTTAAATCCTCTGAGTTAACTTGATTTTGTTGCTATTATGCATGTTTCTCTGTTTGGTTAAAGCTTTGTTATTTTATTTTATTTTATTTTATTAAGCACAATTTATTTTACTAAGCACTAAGTGATTTCATTTTAAAATGCTAATGTTCAAAAAAACCTTCAGTGTTAATCTTTTTCCTTGTGCTAAGCAATTAAAAAAAAAAGCAAACTACAATTTAGGAGATTTTCCTCTTTTTAAAATCCAATGTAGTATCCAATGAAGTCAAAGTTCAAAGTTCATTATACATTAAGTAATATGTGAAATCCCTGATCCTTTTGTTCTTAAAGCTCAAATTGAATTTTCAAATGTAGTGAAAAGACTCACTTTTTCAACAAGTATCTACTTTTGCAAAAATATCTGTGTGTGTGTGTATTTTCAAGAAGATTTCATAGAGATAGTAATATCTATTCTGTGCCATCCCATATGAGGAAGGCTTAGATGGGGAGAGAAGATACACAGGTAAGTGGAAAGAAAGAACACCAAGAGCTAGAACTTAGTGCTTGAAAGTCATGTTCAAAACAAGAAGTAACAAAGCTTAGGATCAAAGGAAGGATTGTATAGTGACTGGCATGCTATAGAAAATTACTTGGTCATATTTGTTTGTTTGTTTTTTATCCAGATGTCATGAAGTCTTAAATCATAGTATCTACACTATAAATATCACCCTTCCAGTCATACAGAGTTTATAGGTAGGGAAACATTAGATTGGTAAGTGTGTTCAGCAAGGTCATGATAGGTGAGAGAATTTTTAATAACCAAGAAGAGGTCAAAAGACAAGGATGAACTTTCA
Source organism: Antilocapra americana (assembly GCA_007570785.1). NCBI lineage: Eukaryota > Metazoa > Chordata > Mammalia > Artiodactyla > Antilocapridae > Antilocapra > Antilocapra americana. The sequence goes on from ML663009.1 coordinate 37,869,493, forward strand.
GTAGATGAATAAATGGCCCTAAAAAGAAACAAATGTTAATGAACAAGTTGACCTCTATATCTGTGTTATTCTGTGTCTCTTCAGATAGTAGAATGTGTACCCTTCACAGGAAAGGGGCCAGAAGTAGTCACGGCATTCTTCAAGAATTTCTCTTCTGCCTTTGTATCAATGTGAAGACTTTGATGGTCATGATGGTGATAGTTTTGGCACCATACTAGTGACATGTACTGTAATAACCTTGATGTGTCATAGAATTAATAAGATATCTGCCTAGCTAAACATTACAAATGTTACTCTTTAATAACTGGCTGGAGAGAGGAGTGGTGGAGTAGAAAATGGGACTGGAAGTTATAACTGTAGCAAATAATATTCTAATTTTGGCCTGAAGGCTAGAATATTACAAAGGGATAAGATATCATGTAATATAAGACTATCAAATTCTCGATCTAGTTGTACTACAGGTGTCCAAAAGTTTTCAATACTCACTCTTATCCAGGTTTTCAATATTTGGATGTTTCCTTTTGTTATTGATTGCTGATATCTATAGAAGCTTGCCTGATATCCTAGATAGCTTGTCAAGTTCCTGATATTTTCAAAAAAACTTATTCTAGTACCATTTCCTAAAACTAGGGCATATTTGAATGTTTGTGTTGTAATATAATGTGGTTCTACATTTTATCTTTTATAGTTTTTCCACAGTAGTTCAGATGTTTCATCACTATCTTGCTTGCTTAAATTAGATTCCCTCTTGAATATTGATGTCAGATTTGAGTTGGCCTTTCTTCCTTTGATCTATCTGTTTTGGAAGCAGTTATCTCTCAAAATTTTTCTTATTTTGATGGGCTAATTTAGTCTAAGCTCAGTCTTATTTGCTTGCTGAATATGATAAATCCAGCTATATACTCATATTTATATCAATCCCTTCTTTTAAAATTTTATAGTTATTATACTGAAGGTCCAAGTTATCTTCCTATATAAATATCAGTCCTTTAACTAGTTTAAACATTATCTTGTAGAATCTGGAATAATTATTTTACTAAACCTGTCTTTCAGAGCAATTAAAATTGCACTTTCTTCAATGCATTTTCATGATATTTCCTCTGCACTTATTGCTAATAATTTCCTCAGTATTGTTACACATATAAATCAATGTATATTTAAAATACACATTTTCAAATACAATTGATCAAGCTCAGAAAATGCAGTTGTTTTAATTTTGTTTTATTTTGTATTTATTTCCCCATCCTTAAATGCATTAAATGATTAGATCCTAAAAAGATCTGAACTAATTCTTCATACATCAATTGTTAACACTATTAGAGAATTTGTTTTTAGGGCTATCTTTAGTAATATTATATTTTTCATTCAAGTTAATTTATTATTGCTTTCTATTAAGTTGACTATTCCTAGTCATAAGCACCACTGCCCACCTGCTTCTTTGAATGAGTAATATGTTTCCTTACTCAAACATTTGAAATATTCAGACTAGAATTCAGATATTTAATATTTACCAAAGTGTTAATTGCCATTAACTAAATTAAATCAACTTGCCTCTGCAAAATTTGTTTTCCTGAACAATTGAAGTCAGCTGTTAAAAGTTTCTAGGTTTTAAATACTGTATCAAAAGATTAAGTAACACAGCTTAATATAACTGCTAAATATAAGATGTTTGATAACTTAGAAGAAAAAATGAAGGGTAGTTGTCTATGTGTTTGATGAAATGAAATGTTATAATGTCAAGAATATCTAAATATATATAACATGAGTCAGATATGTTATAGTAATGTGAGTATATATAATATGTAACTGTAAGTATTTAAGAACAACATTACACAATCCAGAAAAGAAAATTCTGTGGATTCTGATCTTAATGTACAACTTTATATAAATGTTTATGATTGATCTTTTAGGATTTAATATCAACTTGCAGTAAAATAATATGCTTTTTGTTGTTGTTCAGTCACTCAGTTGTGTCTGACTCTACAATCCCATGGACTGCAGCATGCCAGGATTCCCTGTCCTTCACTCTCCCCAAGAGCCTGCTCAAACACATGTTCATTGAATCAGTGATGCCATCCAACCATCTCGTGCTCTTTACTCTGAATATTATGTACTATCATTTCCATTAATAGATAAAAGAACTACAATTACAGTTCATCTAACTTCATACTGTGAGTAGGTTATGGGTTTGAGATTTGAACCTAAGTCTGTCTATCTTTGAGATTCCTTACCAGTTACAGCTTGTCCTAGCTTTGCCCATACTTGAATATAAGTAGCCTGACTCCAAACACCTTGCTGTTTTTATTACAATTTGCATAATAGCTTATACTATAAAATGCTTAACTCTGAATCATTTTGAAGTATTAAATGTGAATATGACTTAAATAAACATTTCTTCAGTTGAAGTATGTCAAAATGCTAAAGAACACATTTGTCCAAGAGGGAAATGAGTTAAATGAATAATAAAGATGGTATTGTCTTATCATAAATACAAAGATTAAAGGGGAAAATAATTTTGAAGTTTTATTATAAAACATTATATAAAAGAATTTGTCTCATGAAGCAATTTCAAAGTACATTCATTTCTAAAGCAGATAAAAGCATAAAGATTATCATATTGGAAAACTTTGAAACCATTGAAGCATATCTCAGCAAATGCCAAGAAAACATCCTTAGAAAGTGAAAAAAAAATTAAATACTATAGTGATCATCATTGGAAACAACTGAATTAAATATAGATATAGCAGATTAGGACATTCTGATTATTCTGATGAAATGTGGAAATTTAGTGAGCTCTGAAAGAAACTGGATGTAATATACTGGCCCAAATGAATCTAAATTGTTTGGTTGAGTATCTTTCTATTCTCAAAGAAAAATGCATTTGCAATTCAACATGTAGAATCAAAGGACTTTTTTGAAAGTTTTAAATTCTTAAACCAAAAGTAATCCATTCCAGATAAGAATGACTTCAAATATAGTGAGATTAGGGAATGTTCAAGTAGAAGAACCCCAGCTTTAAGCCCCTTTTATATTTCAAATATGAAGTTTTGATTCTTTCCACATTTTACTGCGCAATAAATACAAACTAGTTCTGAGAGTCCTCAAATGAAGTTTCAACTCAGCACTGTGGTTTCTTTCACAAGGAAGGAGTAAAGGAAGGGAATTTTTACTAGGAAAGAGTGTGGGTTAAAGAAAAAAAAAATTCAGCAGCTTCACAGTGTCTGTCTCCTCAATATGTCACAGTGGGTGAGAGTTTTCTCTTGCAAGTTGCTTTCCATTTATTTGACTGAAATATGTCAAAGGCAACAACAAAGGGTATCGCTTAATCCCTTTTACAATTTAGTGGACCAAGCCATCTATCCTGATGGGAGTAGAGTAAAGCTTGAATCTCAGACATCACTACTAGGTTATCTCTCATAAGATGATCTAAAAGAAATTCTGAAAAAAAGCTTCAGGTTTCCAGAGTGGTTATATATTCCAGTATGATATCTCTAAACTGTTCTCAGCATACACATGGAACTACTAGGATTCAGTTAAAATCTAACCAAATTCAAGAAGTTATTTTGGAATGCTGAATGTGCACGAAGGCTCTGTTTAACGTATTCTGAAATGAAACCATCATTATGATTATGCTTAACTGAGGAAGAAAATGTAATATTTTCCCTTTGAACCAGTGTCTGTTCTGTTGGATGATAATTAATATATGAAAAGAGATAATATAGTATATTAATTGCTCCTCTATAAATTGAATTGAAATAAAACTAATAGTGAAATTAAACTTGTCCTGAGATAGCCCAGATGAAGTTTATATTCAATGCACAGGTTTCTTCGTAAAGGGCATTCAGAGAGAAGTATTCCCTGCAAAGCAACTCTAAAGTGCAGTGATGGATGAAGCTAGATTTAGATTACATCTTTGCCATTTAATCACTGTGTGGCTGTGCCCAGTTATACGTCTCAGGGTCCCTGCTTTTTTCTGTGCAACATGTTAATAATAACATATGATTCGCAGTGTTGTTGAGAGGGTAGTAGATAATGTATATAATTTATTTAGCACGATAATAGATAATGATATGCAGTTAACAAATGGCAAAAGCATGATTAGGCAAGTTTGATTATGAGGTTATATATAGTTCATTCCGTTCCTTCATTCTTCCACTTTTTATTATATTTTGACATTAACCAGGCTTAGAGGCAAGAACTCTGTTCTCAAGAGTAGGTATCAATTATAAAATAGGATAATAACAGCTGTAATAAACTTAAGGAGAAAGTGGATGTTATTCTATGTGTGTGCATTTTGCTTTCAAAACTTTGAAATAGAATATTGCATTAGTTCTAGTCTTCATAAATCCAATTGATATTGTACTATAAGCATAAAGTTTATTATAAATTTTACATTTATGAGAACATATATCTAGGATAATTCTATGTAAACAGTAAACATTCTTTTAAGAAATTTGACTAATTGTCAATAGGAATAAATTATCAATTGACAAAAGGTACAGTGTAGAACAAGGCTGTTGGTACAAATTCTAGGTTTGAGTCAGCTTTCTTTTCCTTTACTATCTATGTGATGTTGGGCAAATTTCTTAACTTCTCTCTGCCTCCTTTTAAGTTTCCTTATATTTAATGCTTTCATCATAATCAATATTTGTATAATACTTAATGTCTGAAATGGCAAATCTAGTTGAAAGGAAAATTGATGAGTCAGTCTTTTGAAATTCTAAAAAGAACAAAGCAACAAATTTTGGCCTGTGCCTATTGAAAATAAAAGAACACCCTTCTTCCCTATTCTTGATGTATTTGTTCTTAAATCAAAAAAGGGGCATATAGAAAGTATAATCCCAGAATTAAAAGAAATCTAGATATGATTTGATAAGAAGAATCAGATACCCAGTGGTGTTGAAAATAAATATATTTGATTGAATTATCACATGTAACAGGTTTTAAAAAGCTAAATAGTAACATAAAGCTTAAGAGCTTTTCAGGTGGCACTAGTGGTAAAGAACCCACCTGCCAAGTCAGGAGATGAAACAGACATGGGTTCAGATCCTGGGTCAAGAAGATCCCCTGTAGGAAGGCATGGCAACCCACTTCTGTGTTCTTTCCAGAGAATCCCATGGACAGAGAATCCGGGTGGGCTACAGTCTGTTGGATTATAAAGTGTTGGACCACAACTGAAACGACTTAGTGTTGCATGCAACATAAATTTTATAATAAAAAATTCAGTCTATTTTATAACTAAACTTTTTAATAATTACCATCATGGGATTGGGGGAGGAAACTTTGTCTTGTTTTAAAATATTTCCTAATGTTGAAATTTAATCTACATCAATGTTTTAATTTTTCAATTGCAGACACCATTTATTTACTTTTTGCTATGGAAAATGTGTATATAGCATTCTTTTACCACCACTCCAATTTCTTAACATGCACAAGTTTCACTAGAAAAATATATCTATGTTCTATAAAGTAGTTAATAAGACTTGCTACAATTTAATGACATGCATTTATTCTTTTGAAGATAATAAACAAAAAAATAATAAATCTTTTCTTACCTGCAAAGATGTAGAAGATACTGTTCACCCCAATAACCAATATCTGTTACAGTTTCTTGCATGATTACATGGATATTTTCTTTTGTGTATAAATATTAAGAAACTGTCTTTCTGTAAGATAAAATGAATTGTTTATACCATCACAATTCTTATTTATTTTAGTCATAGGAATTCTACAAAGAAATGTCACACTCAATCATACACATATATATACAGTCATATATAGTATGCTTCCTTAAATATTTTTTTTGAAAAGTATGGGGAAGACCAAATAATGAATAACACATGTAAATTTTCACACATTTTATTCTGCCTTATTTTATAACTATTTAATATTATGTTTTACTTCTTTACGTGGGCATGTGTGCATGTGTGTACTCAGTTGTGTTCAACTTTTTGAGACCCCATGGACTACTGTATATTGTAGCCCACCAGGCTCCTCTGTTCATGGAATTCTCCAAGTAAGAATAATGGAGTGGGATGTCACTTCTCTAACCATTACATAAAATTGATTATAAATAAATATTTATTGAAAGGGCACACATAGCTTTTATTTACCTAGAATTTCTCAAAAATTGATACCTTTATATTCAATTCTTCTGAATAGAAATCTTTTTGCAGTTATCTTTCAGAGGAAATGTCCAAATATCAATGCCATTCTCAGCAGATGTATTTTACTGTCACAGAAAAATGCAAGGTTCTATATAGCATCAAAGGCTAAATAACTTAAGAAATTGTCCAAGTCCATTCACCTTAAACTTCATTTTCTATGCAGAGTAGTAAGAAGCTATTTAAGTAAATCTTTGAATTTTCAGAGAGCACCATCCTGGATAGGAATTCCATTTACAAGGATGCCAAGCTTATATCCATCAACAGAAGCTTAATATATCTAAATCTTTGCATTCTTATGACTGAGAGGGAATTGCTTTAAAGACATTTTGCTGCAGTTCAGCAGCTACCAGAAGATTCTACTTCCCAGCAGGAAATGATGGCCTTCAGAGTTGCCACCCCCTTCAAATGACTGTAACAAGAGTTCCAAAGGGTTTTTCTCCCTGTGCTACTACGCACTGTGTCTCATTAGGCTACCTATAGTGCAGTAGTTACAGAAAGACTTGACAGATCTAAAATGTCAGTACAATCACTTTTACCAAGTGCTGTCACCCGTGCTTAGTCTGCTTTTAGTTTTGTGGAAAGAAATGCAGACAGGCCATAAAGGTCTTTCTTAATGGGAACAAGCAATTTGGTTTCAGCTCTAAAATAAGGACTTTTGTGAAACTTTGTGAGCATCTTGACAGAAATTCACCTCGGTGAACACTATTTATTAAGATAAAGGTCACCTTATCTCCATGCATCCACTCACTTGATACTACACATAAAATGTATCTGTTTACCTAGCTCTTTCTTTGTATATGTGTGTGTATTTAAAAATATAAGTGCAGGTATACATACACAGTAACATGCATTTTTATAATTTATTATTCACATGATTTATTGGGATTTGATGGACTGAAAAAGCAGCACTCATTTTTTTCTTGCTTGAACTGAAAATGAACATCAATCAGTTGGAAGCCCGAATATTTATGTTGAAATATGTGCTATTCATGTGTGGACAAGTCAGTACCCTGATACTAAACCCCAGAATCAAATTAGGAGACGTAACTATTGTTTCACCTAGATTAAGAGAAAGAAGATGGGTAAAGATCTAGGAGAAAAGAGGCACATAACAGGCTGCTTAAACTCACTGAGATTATTACCTTCAGCTAGATTAATCTTGCGGAGAAGGCAATGGCACCCCACTCCAGTACTCTTGCCTGGAGAATCCCAGGGATGTCAGAGCTTGATGGGCTGCCATCTATGGGATCGCACAGAGTTGGACACAACTGAAGCGACTTGGGGGCAGCAGCAGATTAATCTTGTGGTTAAGTAATGCACCACCCAAGTTGATAAATAGGAAAGATCACATAACAGTAAGTACTAGAAACTTTGTTGTTGTTCAGTCCCTCAGTCACGTCTGACTCTTTGTGACCACATGGACTGCAGCATGCCAGGCTTCCCTGTCCTTCACTATCCCCACAGTTTGCTCAAACTCATGTACATTGAATCTGTGTTGCCATCCAACTACCTCATCCTCTATTGCCCACTTCCCTACCCTCAATCCTTCCCAGCATGAGGGTCTTTTCCAGTGACTCGGCTCTTTGCATCAGGTGGCCAAAGTATTGAAGCTTCAGCTTCAATGTCAGTCTTTCCAATGAATATTCAGTGTTGATTCCCTTTAGGATAGACTGGTTTGATCTCGTTCTTGTCCAAACCTTAATAATCTTTTGTCTTCATAGTATTTCCCTGAAAGACCATTTGGGCAAGCTTGTCTTAATGATAAAGAACAGAAGCTATGACTAGGCTAGATGATTAACATCCATTCTCTTTATATCAAAAAAACACTTTGATAAAATTTTATTTTATGTATTTGTTAATATTAACTACCTTCTCTTACCTTAATGTAATTTTAATCATCCATCTCACTAATGTCTTGTGAGTTGGATGGTTAATCATGGTTAACTTACTATAATCATCAACTCACTAATATCTTGCCTAAACAGAGTGTGAAACATACAAATGAGACAACATAAATAAATGTCTGAATGATGAAAACTAATTTATGAAGTTTAAATATTTTGCACTTGATCTTGAATGCCACCACTTTTGTGAAACAATATTCTAGATGTATTGTTAAAAATAATTTCCTTATTCATGTTATCATAGCTTTTTATATGCCAAGAAAGTAGAATTTAGAGTTGATAGTTTGCTTTTATCTTTGTTTTATTTTTATCAGTTTAATATGGAGATAACACTAGTTCTTACCAGTATCTCATACCTTGTCATATTTAATAAAAATTAAATAAACTAATATATATACAAAATCAATTAGACAAGGGCCCATCATATAATAAGTAATTTATAAGTATTGGCTAGAATTATTATATTACTATAGCATTATACATATATGTCCAATAACTGAAAAGACCTTCTTATAAACCTTCTTTAGTGTTATATGAGTTTCTACTCCTAGCACTAAACAACTAAAAATGAAAATGAAAGGGGATAAGAAAGACAAAATGCAAGCGAGTCTTAATTCTGATGTCTTCAAATGTTCTCACTTGTTTGCTCCCTTTTTTGAAATGCATTTGCAGAAATTATCTATGAAACGTACCATATAAGCTGTTCTTAATTGTTTTGAATATATTATCTTTATATCTTGACGAAACAAACCCTTTTGAAATTTCTTAAGCCAGGCCTTGAAATAGGGTTTCTTCCACTTCATGTCTACAGGGTTTAATGCTATCAGCAATTGATCTGTGATATATCTGGTGTACTTTTCCATGTACCAACAAATTCTTCCAGTGATAGAAGTGTGATATTGGTGTGAGGAGGAAAATTCCTGATAATCTTTATGTTTTAAATCAAGTCAAACAGCCTTTTTCTTTACTTCTTTCCAGGAAGATTTTGATGGTCCTTATCCTATGTTCTGAGAGGCTTTTACAAAGTTCCAGAAACCTTGTAGGTACTTTATGAGTATTTGTTACACAACGAATGAGCTGAGAGCAAGAATACACATAATTTAAAGAGTGACTCTATGCTCCTTTATCCAGGAACATTGCTGTTTGCATCTTCAGTGATTTGCAAGTGTTAAGGGTAACAGGAGAGGAGGGTTCTCTTACAAATCAGCCATTCAGTGGATTTTAATCAATAAATATCCAGAGGAAGGAACTGGAGGGATAGAGGAGCAAGACCTATTATCAGGTGTGGAAGGATACTTTCAGTTTCCTAAAGATGGAAAGCAGATACTGTAATTGGCTCTTCATAAATCTAAATTTATTGTCAAGATTTTAATTTTATTATGTAGTAAGAGAAATGCTCAATATTTATTGGACTTTGAAAGATAGTTCTTTTTGCTGTTTTCTAACCAGCATATATTGTACATAGATGAGTCCCAAGCCACATTTCAAACTGACAGAACTTTTAATTAAGAAAATTAACAAAGCAGTGATAAGGTTATTTCATGGTAAAAGTATTATAGGTCCAGAAAAAGTAGTAGAACCTCAAACTCATCACATCAGTTTGAAGGTATAGGAGTCAAAATTAAAAATAAAATCTTTTGTAATTATTTACATTGAAAAACAAAGCCAAATAAGTGAGTTCAAATTTATAATTTCAAGGGAATATTATTCAATACAAAAACAGACACTGTTTCAAAATCTGGAAAAATATGAGCTAAATGACAAAAATTGTGGGTAAAATGAAAAAATGATCAAAATAGCTAATGCCTTTTTTTTCAGAATGATTTTCTCAAATTTAGAATGAGTTCAGTTCAGTTGCTCTGTCATGTCCAACTATTTGTGACCCTATGAACCTCAGCATAATAGGCCTCTCTGTCCATCACCAACTCCCAGAGTCCACCCAAACCCATCTCCATTATGTCAGTGATGCCATATAACCATCTTATCCTCTGTCGTCCCCTTCTCCTCCTCCCCTCAATCTTTTCCAGCGTCAGGGTCTTTTCCAATGAGTCGATTCTTTTCATCAGGTGGCCAAAGTATTGGAGTTTCAGCTTCAACATCAGTCCTTCCAATGAACACCCAGGACTGATCTCCTTTAGGATGGACTGGTTGGATCTCTTGGCCGTCCAAGGGACACTCAAGAGTCTTCTCTAACACCACAGTTGAAAGCATCAATTCTTTGGCACTCAGCTTTCTTCACTGTTCAATTCTCACATCCATTCATGACTACTGGAAAAACCATAGCCTTGACTCTACGGACCTTTGTTGGCAAAGTAATGTCTCTGCTTTTTAATATGCTGTCTAGGTTGGTCATAACTTTCCTTCCAAGGAGTTAGCATCTTTTAATTTCATGGCTGCAATCACCATCTGCAGTGATTTTGTAGCCAAGAAAAATAAAGTCTGCCACTGTTTTCACTGTTTCCCCATCTATTTGCCATGAAGTGATGGGACTGGAAGCCATAATCTTGGTTTTCTGAATGTTCAGCTTTAAGCCAACATTTTCACTCTCCTCTTTCACTTTCATCAAGAGAATGGGGGGAAAAAAATCTAAAACTGTAGACCAGAGGAGTAAATAACCTAGATGAGAAGAAATGTATCTCCAGTATTTAACCTGCCTCTGAAAAATTAATAAAATCATATTCCTTTAGTAGGCAGACTCAATGGCTCTCATTTATGTAGATAATCTTTTTAAAATAGACTGAATAAAATGTAAAATACTTTTCAAAATACAGGCTCAGCAAATATAGTCTACTTTTTTATGTCATTGTATGTCATTATCAATTCAATTGACAACCAGAAAATGAATTCCTCTTAATCACAAAATGAAATTAAAATTTTAATAATCATGGTGGAGTAGTTTTATATAGATTTCTATAATGAGTCCAAAAGATCTGGGACTTAAATCATTTGTATAAGATGCTATTTTTATATGTGATTGAAGTTTTTCTATTGTAGAATCAACCTGTAGTAAGTTTAATTTTTCCTTGATAAAAACACAATTTACATTTTACCTTTGGTGGAGCATACTGAGTAGCTGGATGAGCTTATGATAATCAAGGGCTAGTGTAATCATTTCATTAGTAACAGAGTCTTATTTTTGGCCAGAGTATATATGAAAAATAAAATGGCTCAATGACCCTAGGCGGTTGGTAATTTTATCTTCCTTTTTTGGATAAGAAAATTGAAACACAGTGAAGTTAAATAGCTTGTCCAATGTCAGATGCTGAATAAGTAGCATGCTCAGGATGATTGTAATGATTAAGTGACAGAAAGCATCCCGGCACTCAACACACTGTTTGTTAAATAGGAAGACACTATATATGTTAGCTCTTTTATTTTATTTTTTTGCATCACCAGAACTCTCATATGAATATTAATGATCAAAAGTGAATTATAAGAAAAAATTAATTTTACTGCTAAAGTAAAAGACCTTAACATGAAAACTAATTAAACACTGTTTGTTGTGATGTGGACCTTAGAAAGTAGGCAGCTGGTTTGTAGGTTAATACTTAACTAGTCCTTTAGAGTGGATCATTGAAAAATCAAGGGAGTTCCAGAAAAACATCTATTTCTGCTTTATTGACTATGCCAAAGCCTTGGACTGTGTGGACCAAAATAAACTCTGGAAAATTCTTAAAGAGATGGGAATACCAGACCACCTGACCTGTCTCCTGAGAAATCTGTATGCAGGTCAGGAAGCAACAGTTAGAGCTGGACATGGAACAACAGACTGGTTCCCAACCAGGAAAGGAGCACATCAAGGCTGTATATTGTCACCCTGTTTATTTAACTTATATGCAGAGTTCATCATGAGAAACACTGGGCTGGATGGAGCACAAACTGGAATCAAGATTGCTGAGAGAAATGTTTATAACCTCAGATACACCGATGACACCACCCTTATGGCAGAAAGTGACAAAGAACTATAAAGCCTCTTAATGAACGTGAAAGAGGAGAGTTCAAAAGTTGGCTTAAAACTCAACATCCAGAAAACTAAGACCATGGCATCTGGTCCCATCACTTCATGGCAAATAGATGGGGAAACTGTGGAAACAGTGGCTGACTTTATTTTGGGGGCTTCAAAATCACTGCAGATGGTGACTGTAGCCATGAAATTAAAAGACTCTTGCTCCTTGGAAGAAAAGCTACCAACCTAGACAGCATATCAAAAAGCAGAGACATTACTTTGCCAGAAAAAGTCCATTTAGTCAAAGCTATGTTTTTTCCAGTAGTCATGCATGGATGTGAGAGTTGGACTATAAAGAAAGCTGAGAGCTGAAGAATTGATGCTTTTGAACTGTGGTGTTGGAGAGGACTCTTGAGAGTTCCTTAGACTGCCAGAAGATCCAACTAGTCCATCCTAAAGGAAATCAGTCCTGAATATTCTTTGGAAGGACTGATGCTGAACCTGAAACTCCAATACTTTGGCCATCTGGTGTGAAGAAATGACTTATTGGAAAAGACCCTGATACTGGGAAAGATTGAAGGCAGGAGGAGAAGGGGACCACAAAAGATGAGATGGTTGGATGGCATCATCGACTCAATGGATATGAGTTTGAGTAAACTCCAGGGAGTGGTGATGGACAGGGAGGCCTGATGTGGTGCAGTCCATGGGGTCTCAAAAAGTCAGACACAACTGAGCGACTAAACTGAACTGAACTAAGTCCTTTAAAAGGAAGCCTTAGTAGAAACTATAAGCTTGGCTAGACTCAGTTGGGGAGGTCCCAGAATGGTAAATCTTTAACTTAATGGTTAATCTGGGGAAATAGACAACTCAGTCATATTATTGTCGTAATGAGCACTGGGTCCTTAAGTCACCTTTTAGTGAAAACTTGCTATTGAAATATGACGAAAGATAATGTATCTATAGGTCAAAAATGGTTGAATATGTTTAAAGATTTTCAACAAGAAACATTACTTCTCCAAATAGAAAAAAAATGTGTAAACTCATTCTCTGTCCAAACTCCAGATGGAGAAGAGTTATTGCTGTTATTATTTTCTTGCTTACTCTGTTATTGTTCTGTGGTTTTTGTTGGTGGTGTTGTTGTTTTTTCCTCATTAATAACTTTTGGAAATTGGAACAACCTTTGGCAACCATTGGTTATTATGAAGTCTTTCATAAGAATCCATGTGAAGTACTCAGAGACTTGCCAAGAAATGCTGGGAGAAAACTAGAAAGAATAAAAAATTATTAAACAAGCTGAGTTCTTTAAACAAATATGTGAGGAATAATATGCCTTTATTTCAACAGCAGATGATATAAAGGATAATGCAAATATATTAATTAATCTATGTCTTGGCCAAATTTTAAAATTTCTCTTTAGGTAATTGTATACTTTTAAAATGAAATTTATATATTATATGTATAATCAAATGTGAATTTTTACACGACTGTAAGACTATTGACATAAATTTGTTTACAAAAACAAATAAATAAATAAACTCTTTGTAAGAAAAATCATGGTTCACAAAATGCGCAGAAAGCCAGGCTTTGAGATTGAAATGGCTTTGGATTTATTTTTATTTCAGTACAAAACACCTCAAGCTATCTAACTTGTGTCATTTCTTTTACATATTTTGATCTATAAAGTAACACATTTTAATCGAAGTATCCATAGGGTATACAGGGAGATGGTATAGTTTGCACTCTACATAAATACGGGGAAATCCCACCCAAAATTAGGTTCAGATGTCAAAACTGAAACATTGTACACACCAAGAGGATATGAAATGATTTACTGCTTACATAATTGAGGCTTCCTGGGGAGAATTAATTCCTTGGGGGACAAAGCAGTCCTCCAAAACAAGTCTGAGAAGTCTTGAGAAAGGCAGCATTTTGCGATTTTTATTGTGGTTGGGGTTGGAACAAAAGTGGCATAAACACGAAGTTAGGTGGTTGAATTTCTCTCTAGCGCCAAAGGAGGACCACCCAGGCTTTTGAGCGTTCTCAGGTGTGAGGTACAAAGAGAAGAGAGAAATGAGGCTTAAAATCTGTCATCTGTTAAACATCAAAAAATGAGGTCAGACATTCTGATACAAGGAGTATAAGATTTCCTCACGAAGTGTAATAGCTATGTGGAAAGGTTTCAAAACATTGAAAACGACTCATAAACTTTTTGAAAGAGTTCTTATAAAGGATTATGTACACAACACCCTCGTAAATTTGTTTCTTCCTCTCATCCTTTTCCTCTCCTTCTGTCTTTTTATTCCTTCTATTCTTCCGTGAGTGTGTGTCTGCTGTGGCTTCAGGCCTGTCTGACTCCTGAGGATCTATGGATGGCAGCCCACCAGGCTCCTCTGTCTGTTCTTCCAGTTCCTATTACTTGATAGTCCACGTTTCTTCTATTTTCATGAAACATGCAGTGTAGTATAGGGAAAATAGACTTCAAATTAATAACTACACAACTAACCTATATGATTTCTATAAATGCCATAAAGAATGTTAGGTGCTGTGGAGACATATAATATGAATTTGAGGTGTTCCTGACTAAATGACCTGTGGATTAGTTATGCTTGGAAGGTGAATAACAAAGCGATTATGGATGGTGGGATGAGAGTCCCAATTTTTATGTGACATTTTGTTCGGTTATTAAGTCATATACCACTCTTTGTGACCCCATGGGTTGCAGAAAAGCATTATTTTGACATAAATCATCTCCTACCTCACTGGTTTCTTGTGTATCTTTGTATAATTTTAGTATAGATATTACTTGACTGATATTTTTCCTCGTTTAAGAACATGTTTAGAAAATTCAATTATTTGTTGTCAAAAATGAAAGGTAGTTTAAAAAAAAAGAAAAGGAAACAGAAAAAATTATAAAACAAAATTTGTTTTTATTTTCTATTGTTCTATCCCATTTCCAAACCAATACTTATGAGTTATAGATGGTCACTAAGTGTTGGTAGAATAAAGGATGGACTATGTAAATGCTAGAGAAATAAAAGTAAGCTAAATATAGGAATATTTAACTTTTACTTAAAATTACAGCTTTTTCCTTCTACTAACCCTAGGGTTCTTCATTTCTTCCTTTTCTAATTGCTTTAGGTGTAGAGTTAGGTTATTTATTTGACTTTCTTGTTTCT
This sequence comes from Antilocapra americana, assembly GCA_007570785.1. Taxonomy (NCBI): domain Eukaryota; kingdom Metazoa; phylum Chordata; class Mammalia; order Artiodactyla; family Antilocapridae; genus Antilocapra; species Antilocapra americana. Next base: position 37,884,686 of record ML663009.1, read on the forward strand.
TGAGGTAAGCCTGTATTGCTATAAACCTTCCCCTTAGCACTGCTTTTACAGTGTCCCATAGGTTTTGGGTTGTTATGTTTTCATTTTCATTCATTTCTATGCATATTTTGATTTCTTTTGTGATTTGTTGGTTACTTAGCAGCGTGTTGTTCAGCCTCCATATGTTGGAGTTTTTAGTAGTTTTTCTCCTATAATTGACATCTAATATTACTGCATTGTGGTCAGAAAAGATTCTTGGAATGATTTCAATTTTTTTGAATGTACCAAGGCTAGATTTATGGCTCAGGATGTGATCTATCCTGGAGAAGGTTATGTGTGCACTTGAGACAAAGGTGAAATTCATTGTTTTGGGGTGAAATGTCCTATAGATATCAATTAGGTCTAACTGGTCTATTATATCATTTAAAGTTTGTGTTTCCTTGTTAATTTTATTTTTAGTTGATCTATCCATAGGTGTGAGTGGGGTATTAAAGTCTCCCACAATTATTGTGTTATTGTTAATTTCCCCTTTCATACTTGTTAGCATTTGCCTTACACATTGCGGCACTCCTGTGTTGAGTGCATGTGTATTTGTAATTGTTACATCTTCTTGAATTGATTCTTCGATCATTATGTAGTGTCCATCTTTGTCTCTTTTCACAGCCTTTGTTTTAAAGTCTATTTTATCTGATATGAACATTGCTACTCCTGCTTTCTTTTGGTCTCTATTTGCATGGAATATCTTTTTCCAGCCCTTCACTTTCAGTCTGTATGTGTCCCTTGTTTCAAGGTGGGTCTCTTGTAGACAACATATATAGGGGTCTTGTTTTTGTATCCATTCAGCCAGTCTTTGTCTTTTGGTTGGGACATTCAACCCATTTACATTTAAGGTAATTATTGATAAGTATGATCCCATTGCCATTTACTTTATTGTTTTGGGTTCAAGTTTATACACCCTTTCTGTATTTCCTATCTAGAGAAGATCCTTTAGCATTTGTTGCAGAGCTGGTTTGGTGGTGCTGAATTCTCTCAGGTTTTACTTTTCTGTAAAGCTTTTGATTTCTCCTTCCTATTTAAATGAGATCCTTGCTGGGTACAGTAGTCTGGGCTGTAGGTTATTTTCTTTCATCACTTTAAGTGTGAATGTCCTGTCTTTCCCTTCTGGCCTGAAGAGTTTCTATTGAAAGATCAACTGTTATCCTTATGGGAATCCACTGGTGTGTTATTTGTTATTTTTCCCTTGCTGCTTTTAACATTTGTTCTTTGTGTTTGATCTTTGTTAACTTGATTAATATGTGTCTTGGGGTGTTTCACCTTGGGTTTATCTTGTTTGGGACTCTCTGGGTTTCTTGGACTTGGGTGATTATTTCTTTCCCCATTTTAGGGAAGTTTTCATCTATTATCTCCTTAAGCATTTTCTCATGTTTTTTCTTTTTGTCTTCTTCTGGGATTCCTATGATTCAAATGTTGGGATGTTTAACATTGTCCCAGAGGTCTCTGAGATTGTCCTCATTTCTTTTAATTCTTTTTTATTTTTTCCTCTCTGTTTCATTTATTTCTACCATTCTATCTTCTACCTCACTTATCTTATCTTCTGCTTCTGTTATTCTACTGTTGGCTCCCTCCAGAGTGCTTTTGATCTCATTTATTGCATTATTCATTATATATTGACTCTTTTTTATTTCTTCTAGGTCCTTGTTAAACCTTTCTTGCATCTTCTTGATCCTTGTCTTCAGGCTATTTATCTGTAACTCCATTTTGTTTTCAAGATTTTGGATCGTTTTCACTATCATTATTTGGAATTCTTTATTGGGTAGATTCCCTACCTCTTAAGAAAAGCTGCTCAACATCACTAACTATCAGAGAAATGCATATCAAAACCACAATGAGGTACAATTTCGCACCAGTCAGAATGGCTGCTATCCAAAAGTCTACAAGCAATAAATGCTGGAGAGGATGTGGAGAAAAGATAACCCTCTTACCCTGTTGGTGGGAATGCAAACTAGTACCGCCACTATGGAGAACAATGTGGAGATCCCTTAAAACACTGGAAATAGAACTGCCATATGACCTAGCAATCCCACTGCTGGGCATACTGAGGAATCCAGAATTGAAAGAGACACATGTACCCCAATGTTCATCACAGCACTGTTTATAATAGCCAGGACATGGAAGCAACCTAGATGTCCATCAGCAGACTAATGGATAAGGAAGCTGTGTTACATATACACAATGGAATATTACTCAGCCATTAAAAAGAATACATTTGAATCAGGTCTAATGAGGTGGATGAAACTGGAGCTTATTATACAGAGTGAAGTAAGCCAGAAAGAAAAACACCAGTACAGTATACTAACACATACATATGGAATTTTAAAAGGTGGTAACAATAACCCTGTATGTGAGACAGCAAAAGAGACATAGATGTATAGAACAGTCTTTTGGACACTATGGGAGAGGGCAAGGGTGGGATGAATTGGGAGAATGGCACTGAAACATGTATATTATCATATGTGAAACATATCACCAGTCCAGGTTCAATGCATGATACAGAGTGGTCAGGGCTGTTGTACTGGGATGACCCAGAGGGATGGGATGGGGAGGGATGTGGAGAGAGTGCAGGATGGGGAACATATGTACACCCATGGCAGATTCTTGTCAATGTATGGCAAAACCAATAAAATACTGTAAAGTAACTAGCCTCCAATTAAAATAAATAAATTAAATTTAAAAAATTACAGCTTTTTATGGAAGCCATCAAATATAATTTTTAAAATAGGTGTATAATCTTCCAAGACAGATTCAGAAAGAAATATAAATCAATTCCAGTTGGATTTTAAATCTAAATATGAAAACTGTAAATCTTTTAGAATAGAATTGAAAAACATCTTTATGAAATTAGCATAGGGAAATGTTTCTTCAAGAGGACAGGAATGCACTAATCATAAGAGAAATATACATATATACAAATATAAAAATGTGCTTTTTTTTCTGTTTTTGTTAGAACCTAGACCAATATTCTCTGATACTGTCAAAAGATCTATATCCAGAAACACAAAGAAATAAAAAGAACTCCTAAAAATAAATTACATAAACAGGAGATAGTCCAATTTTAAAAAGAGAAATGAACCTTGAACATTTTATAAAAGAGGCTATCTGAATAGGAAATAGTTATTTTAGGGAACCTTTAACTTTACTAACTTAATTAATATCATTAGTTCTCATATAAAGGTAAATTAAAATCACAGAGTTATCTTACACAGCCAGAAGAATAGCTAAAATGAGAAACAGACAATATCAAATTCTGATGAGTAAAGTATATAGTATGAGCAAAGATATGAGAATTCATTACTTGTTGTTGTATAATTTATACCAATCATTTTGGAAAATGTTTTCTAGTGTTTACTAAAGCTGAAAATACAAATAACCTATAATTCACCAGCTTTGCTTTTGGCATATATGGGACTGAAATGCATAAAATGTTGATCAAATATGTTGATCAAAAGACGTGAAGAAATATCACTGAACCATAATTTACGATAGCCAAAACTGGAAAAAGTATTCATTAACAATAGAATACTTGCATAAATTATGACATATTGACACAGTGAAATAAACGAAAATAAGCAAACTAAATCAAACTGCGTAACTACATAGAGCAATGCGAGAGAATCTCACAAATATAAAGAGAATCCAGCTATCAAAGACTATATTCTGTATGAGTTGATTCAATCCAAGTTTAAACAAGAAAATTGATTATGTCTCTGGATAAGAGTAATAGTTAACACTTAGTTGGGGCAGTCACTATAAAGCCACTATAAAGTGGCAAGGCAGATTAAAGAATGTCAATTATTTTCTATTTCATAATCTGAGAGTTGCAAAAATATATTAACTTTTTATCTGACTATACTTTTATTTATATCTATTTCCATATGTTATATTTTATTTAAAGTTTAATAAAAACAAATATTTTAATTTTTTAAACAGCTTAGTTTATTATGGTGGTGGTGGTTTAGTTGCTAAGTCATGTCCGACTCTTGAAACCCCATGGACTGTAGCCTGCCAGGCTCCTCTATCCATCGGATTATCCAAGCAAGAATACTGGGGTGGGTTGCCATTTCCTTCTCCAAGGAATCTTCCCAACCCAGCAATCGAACCCAGGTGTCCTGCATGGCAGGCAGATTCTTTACCGACTGAGCAACAAGGGAAACCCTTTAGTTTATTATAAAGTGTGAAAAAAAAGAAGAATATTAATATTTATTTATTTTTTCCTTCAGTTCTGATTGAATACTATAAGCAGAGGGATTATGTATAAGTGTGCATGAGAATATGTGTTTAGCTTGCTGTAGCTATAGAAATAGCTTTCAGCAAACTCTGTATTTATATTTAAAGAAAGAAAACATATCATATCAGATATCATGAATGTTTAGACTAACTCCTGAAGATCCCTATCAGATTAGAGTTTATGGAGGTCAAATTATCAGTGGAATTTGGTTCAGGTTTATCCCACCATGGACCAGTGCATACCTAACCAAACTCTTACCCTGAGCTCCTATCCACTCCTCCCACGTATCAGAATGTCTAATTCTGATAGACACGCTCAGCAGCTTCGGAGATCTCTGTGGGAATTCATGGAGTGAGAACTAAAATGGCAGAAAAGGTCAAGATAAATAAAATAGACTGTACATATTGAATAGTAAACTAGCTAAATATAACAGTCCTCCACAGATTGAAGAAACACCACACTTTCGAGGATTAGCAAGATGCAAGCGCTGCTCTCTTCCAGCTTCTGTATTTGGTCAATGCAGACTGATAGCAGGTTATTATAAATTTAACCATGTGAAGACCTCAATGGCTGCTGCTCTTTCATGTTGTAGTTCATTGCTACAGCAAATCTACACACCCCATGGTACCTCTGGCACCTAATGTCAGCTGTTGATGAAGCAAATCATTTTTTTCCCTCAATATGTAGTTAGTGGAGATTATCAGACATTTGCTTTTAATTGGCAGAGCCAAGACTAACCTTCAAGGTCCTATTCCATGCTTGTTCAGGGATTAACCTTCCAAGTCTTTCTTTCAGGCTGCGTCAACTTTCCAGAGCTGTCATTCAGTGAAGAGGTCAGAGTAGTATGCCGAATGAGATACTATTTTCTCAAGAATATGCAGAGGTCCAATAGACATTGAAATGATTTCTTAGTGATAGGAGGGACAATATACAGCAACTTGCCTTTGATCTACCAAAGATTCCTAAATCTGCTACACACCAACAAGGTAGCAGGTGCTCTATTTTTTCATGGGCTTTATTTCCCATTTCTTGTCTTACTTCAGTTCAGTCAGTTCAGTGGTCCAGTTAGGACTTCAGTATATCCTTTTTTGAGGGACAGGGTTCAACCCATACGCACAGCCGTAGAAAACTAAGACCCTCTGGGAAGCTGAATTGTTTTTCAGAATGGCCACACAACTTATATTTTGCTAGTAGAGAATGAGAATGTCCTTTAACCAATGATTCCTATTTACTGACTTTACTTTTCTTTTTCACCTAGTAGAGTGTGAAGTGTATTACTTTGTGATTTTAATTTGCGTTTTTTTAGTTACATAACAAGGCTGAGTAGTTTTTTATGCTTATGGATTGCATTTATTATTCAGGGACTTTGTGTTCATGTATTTTACTGTTTTAAAAATACAGAGTTTTGTTTTTTCCTAACTCACGAGTTCTTTATATATTTTGGACATAATCCTTTATTGTTTTTTTCAGTTGCAAATATCTTCTTCCAGTTTTCATGGTATCTATGAAACTGAGGTTCTTATTTTTAATATTATCAAGTGTACTAGTCTTGCCCTCTAATGGTGTGAGACTCTCCATGTCTTCCCCACTGGAAGTCATAAAATAGACTCTTGTGTTGTTTTTTCAGAGTTTTAAAGTTTTGCCTTTCAAATAATTTTCATCCACCTAGAATTGATTTACATGTATAATATGATATAGAGGTCCTAGCTCATTTTTTACCCATATAGCTCATTTTTTACCCATATACCCACTTATGTCAACACAATTCATTGAAAAGCTTATTTTCCATTTATCAGCAGTGCTACCTCCATCCTATGTCAAATTTCACTGTGTGTGTGAGTCTGTGTCTGGCTTCTCTCTTCTGCTACATTGATTAGTTTATGTTCCTGTGTTAGTACCATGCTGTCTTAATTACAATAGCTTTATAGTGTTACAGTATACTGTAAGTTCCCTCATCTTCAGTTCAATCACTCAGTTGTGTCAGACTCTTTGTGACCCCGTGGACTGCAGCACGCCAGGCCTCCCTGTCCATCACCAACTCCCGGAGTCCACCCAAATTCATGTCCATTGAGTTGGTGATGCCATCAAACCATCTTATCCTCTGCCGTCCCCTTCTCCTCCTTCCCTCAGTCTTTCCCTGCATCAGGGTCTTCTCTAATGAGTCAGCTCTTTGCATCAGATGGCCAAAGTATTGGAGCTTCAGCTTCAACATCAGTCTTTCCAATGAACACCCAGGACTGATAGCCTTTAGGATGGACTGGTTGGATCTCCTTGCAGTCCAAGGGACTCTGAAGAGTCTTTGTCAACACCACAGTTCAAAAGCACCCATTCTTCAGCGCTCAGCTTTCTTCACAGTCCAACTCTCACATCCATACACTACTAATGGAAAAACCATAGCCTTGACTGGATGGATCTTTGTTGGCAAAAGTAAAGTCTCTGCTTTTAAATATGCTACCTAGGTTGGTCATAACTCTCCTTCCAAGGAGTAAGCGTCTTTAAATTTCATGGCTGCAATCACCATCTGCAGTGATTTTGGAGCCCCCAAAATTCAGTCTGATAATGTTTCCACTGTTTCCCCATATATTTCCCATGAACTGATGGGACCAGATGTCATGATCTTCGTTTTCTGAATGTTGAGCTTTAAGCCAACTATTTCACTCTTCTCTTTCACTTTCATCAAGAGGGTTTTTAGTTACTCTTCACTTTCTACCATAAGGGTGGTGTTGTCTTCATATCTGAGGTTATTGATATTTCTTCTGGCAATCTTGATTCCAGCTTGTGCTTCATCCAACTCAGCATTTCTCACGATGTACACTGTATATAAGTTAAATAAGCAGGGTGACAATATACAGCCTTGATGTACTCCTTTTCCTATTTGGAACCAGTCTGTTGTTCCATATCCGGTTCTAGCTGTGGCTTCCTGACTTGCATACAAGTTTCTCAAGAGACAGGTCAAATGGTCTAGTATTACGATCTCTTGAAGAATTTTCCACAGTTTACTGTGATCCACACTGTCAAAGCTTTTGGTATAGTTAATAAAGAAGAAATAGATGTTTTTCTGGAACTTTCTTGCTTTTTCAATGATCCAGCAGAGCTTGGGAATTTGATCTCTGGTACCTCTGCTTTTTCTAAAACCACCTTGAAAATCTGGATGTTCATGGTTCACATTTTGCTAAAGCCTCACTTGGAGAATTTTGATCATTACTTTACTAGCGTGTGAGATGAGTGCAATTGTGCGGTAGTTTGAGCATTCTTTGGCATTGCCTTTCTTTGACATTGGAACGAAAATCTACCTTTTCCAGTCCTGTGGCCACTGCAGAGTTATCCAAATTTGCTGGCACATTGAGTGCAGCCCTCTCACAGCATCTTCTTTAAGGATTTGAAATAGCTCAACTGGAATTCCATCACCTCCACTAGCTTTTCTCATAGTGATGCTTTCTAAGTCCCACTTGACTTCACATTCAGGGATGTCTGGCTCTAGGTGAGTGATCACACCATCGTGATTATCTGGTTCATGAAAATTGTTTTTGTATAGTTCTTCTGTGTATTCTTGCCCCCTCTTCTTAATATCTTCTGCTTCTCTTAGGTCCATACCATTTTTGTTGTTTATTGAGCCCATCTTTGCATGAAATGTTCCCTTGGTATCTCTAATTTTCGGGAAGAGATCTCTAGTCTTTTCCATTCTGTTGTTTTCCTCTATTTCTTTGCACTGATGGCTGAAGAAGCCTTTCTTATCTCTCCTTGCTATTCTTTGGAACTCTGCATTCAAATGGGAATATCTTTCCTTTTCTCCTTTGCTTTTCGCTTCTCTTCTTTTCATAGCTAGAAGAGCTATGAAAAAGCTCTATTTGTAAGGCCTTCTCAGACAGCCATTTTGCTTTTTTACATTTCTTTTCCATGGGATGGTCTTAATCCCTGTCTCCTGTACAATGTCATGAACCTCCATCCATAGCTCATCAGGCACTCTGTCTATCAAATCTAGTCCCTTAAATCTGTTTCTCACTTCCACCATATTATCATAAGGAATTTGATTAAGGTCATACCTGAATTGTCTAATGGTTTTCCCTACTTTATTCAATTTCAGTCTGAATTTGACAATAAGGAGTTCATGATCTGAGCCACAGTCAGCTCCCAGTCTTGTTTTTGCTGACTGTATAGAGCTTCTCCATCTTTGGCTGCAAAGAATATATTCAATCTGATTTCAGTGTTGACTATCTGATGAAGCCCATGTGTAGAGTTTTCTCTTGGGTTGTTGGAAGAAGGTTTTGCTATGATCAGTGCATTCTCTTGGCAAAACTCTATTAGCCTTTTCCCTGCTTCATTCTGTACTCCAAGGCCAATTTTGCCTGTTATTCCAGGTGTTTCCTGTGTTCCTATTTTTGCATTCCAGTTGCCTATAATGAAAAGTATATCTTTTTTGAGTGTTAGTTCTAAAAGGTCTTGTATGTCTTCATAGAACCATTCAACTTCAGCTTCTTCAACGTTACTGGTTGGGGCATACACTTGGATTATAGTGATAATGAATGGTTTGTCTTGGAAACGAACAGAGATCATTCTGTCATTTTTGAGACTGCATTCAGGTACTGCAATTCAGACCCTTTTGTTGACCATGATGGCTACTCCATTTCTTCTAAGGGATTCTTGCCCACGGTAGTAAATATAATGGTCATCTGAGTTAAATTCACTCAATTGCAGTCCATCTTAGTTCACTGATTCCTAGAACGTTGATGTTCACTGTTGCCATCTCCTGTTTGACCACTTCCAATTTGCCTTTATTCATGGACCTAACATTCCAGGTTCCTACGCAATATTGCTCTTTACAGCATCAGACCTTGCTTCTATCACCAGTCACATTCACAACTGGTTATTGTTTTTGCTTTGACTCCATCCTTTCATCTTTCTGTAGTTATTGTCTCACTTAAGTTTTATTATTTGTCTACCATAGTTGCTCCTGCCTGCTCACCAGATCCAACCAACTTTTATTGTCAGTAAGTTTTCATTACTTTTTGTAATGTGATTCTCATTGATTGAACTTTATTGCTACATTCATATTTAATACAAGCTCAAAATGAGATGTTTAAATCATGAGAGAATCTATAATTTTTTCCTTATTAATCTATATGTTTTATTTCTTTTGTACTTGGTTAAAACAATAAATTCTGCTCAACAAATCTGAATAGAAAAGCATGAACTATTATTCTTCTTCAAACCTGAAAAAAAAAATGGATAGTATAAAATAGACACTTCTTTTTCTTATTGTTTTCAAATAGTAGATGTTTTCCCATCAAAATATATTTTTTATACCATAGTATTTTTGTACTAAAACTGCTGCTCTTAAATTGAAACTTAATAGCAAATATTTTGAGATAAGAATGACACTTTTAACTATTCCTTATGAATATTGATAACCGTATAATAAAACACATTTTATATATAACATGAGAGTGCTGATAATATCAAGATTCAAACTTTGAATTTACCACTTGTATTTTTTACTTTTAGTATCTAGTAGTCGTGTATGGATTTGAGAGTTGGACTATAATGAAAGTTGAGCACCAAAGAATTGCTGCTTTTGAAGTGTGGTGTTGAAGAAGACGCTTCAGAGTCCCTTGGACTGCAAGAAAATCAAACCAGTCAGTTCTAAAAGAAATCAACCTTGAATATTAATTGGAAGGACTGATGCTGAACTTCCAATACTTTGGCCACCTGATGAGAAGAGCCGACTCATTGGGGAAAACCCAGATGCTGAGAAAGACTGAACGCAGAAGGGAACGACAGAGGATGAGATGGTTGGATGGCATCACCAACTTGATGGACATGAGTTTGAGCAAGGTTCCTCAACGGAAGAAGCAGTATGTTAAGAACTGTCCTAGAAGATCAATACATTTTTAAGAAAGAATGCTAGAGATGTCTAGTTTTTCTAAACTAAAAGGAAATATGGAAAACAAAGGCAAATACGAATCAAATTTGGCCAAAACATCCAGCCAAAAAGAAGTGATCACATAATTATATCACATGTAATTCCAAAATAAGGTTGGAAAAATATCCAGGATCAATTTTATCAATCATTGTTTTAGCACATGATAAAATGATTTATGAATCTAATTGATCAATTCAGAAATGCTATATTTATTTTAAGAAAAAGTAGTTGACATAGCTTCTAGTACTAATTCAGGTCATGCAAGTACATCAAGTTGAATCAGAGAGTACATGGAATAAAAAACATAATTTCACATTGTTAAAAACTGAATTTGATTAATTATGGATAAAAAATTCACACAGTTAAATTTTTAAAAATACAATTATTAATAAAATGGACATCTTAGTTTTGTTTAATGTGAAAGATCATGAGTGAAGAAGAAAAATGAAAAACTGATGTAATATTTTTTTAAAAATAGAGATAGCTGTTCTATTATTTCCCTAATATTTCAATGAAAGATTTGATTGATAGATATATTGATTATTCTAAATTTTATGTTCTTTTTCTACTCACCACTTCCCCCCACATAACCGTATATCCTGGAGGACACTTGGGTTACTATCTACATTTGAAGTCACACATAGGTTGTGCTATAATGCAACAAGAGCAAGCTGGTAACTTTACCAGCTCCTCTAGCTATAACAATTTTGCAGTCCAGCTACTGATAATGATGGAAGAATGAATAGAAATGCTAAGCCATGGAAAATGTGACTCTCGGTAAAATTAACTCTTTCATTCCATCACATGGAGAAAATGTTTGTGTGTATATGTAACTGTGTCTCCCCATAGACTGTGGACGTCATTGTGGGCAGAAACTCAGTCCTCTTCCTTACCAAGCATGACTGCTTTCATTCTAGTTGCATTACCTTTTCAGGGTAGACAGTCTATTTCTTATTTTCTGTCTTCCGTATGTTAGTAATTGTCTTGCATTTGTCTGGCTATGATTTTACTGTTGAGTATCTAGTGTCCCCCAAATTATTCCTTAATAGGCACTGGGATTTCCTGATTTTTAGTTGTATTTCTGATCAAGGAAATTTTGTCTTGAACTTCAACTTGCCATAAAAAATTTTACTTAAGTGACAGGCCTCTGAGTCTTTGTACAGTTTATTTCCCAACATTTGTAGGGTATGTGTTGTGCCAAGAATTCCCAATGCATGAGTCACTCCTTGATTATCCTGCCTGACTGGCATGATATTGTTGTTATAATGGATCATTGTGATGCTCTGAGGAAAATACAGATTATTCAATTCTCTTTGGACTAGATTTCAGCAAAACAGGAAAGTTGAAAAAAAAAACTGGGACAATTATTGTGTACATTCATTTTATCTTAATGAGATCTGTTTCTTAATAGGGTAGAAATTAATGCATTTTCAAAATCAATAGTTACATACCTTGCACCTTATACCATACTTAACTGGTCTAGCAACAGTACTGCAACCTTATCTGGGATTGAGTTTCTAACTTTATTGAACATCTGGTAATGTGTTGCCACTCTCAAAGACATATGGTTTCTCACAAATGATGAGACTACAAATTAAAAGAAGATGGATAGCATCTACCTCTCCTATATCTTTTAAATTAGATATAAATTTAAATAAACTTTAAATTTAGAAGTAGTCTACACTGCTTCCACCTCAATGCAGTATTAATTTTTGATTTACTATCTTGACCAGAGGAAGACAGTTTTAAATAGTTCCTCTAAATTTTCTCACCAAAAAGATTTTTTTCTATTGAGATAATTCTTAATTCAGTATGACAGTTACTCCAGCTGCCAAGTGTATCAGTCTCAGTTGTATATTCAGAGACAGAAGGAGTGATCACTGAGTAGATCCAAGAACTCAGTGAACTCACTGTATGCTGAATTGGGGCCAAGATTTCATTTACCATCCAACTCTAATTTACTCACACTTTAAATGGTTGAACCACGTGAGGTTCCGTTGCCAAACTCGTAGTAGTTGTAACAGGTAACATGTAGTTCCAGTGAGAACTATTCTGTGTTGCCTGGCAAGTATATAGCTGCTTTTAGGTTTAGAACTTCCATCTCTACAGAGCCCAGATTTTGTGAGAGAAAGCCAAATCTGCCAATGAGTCACTAACAATGATGGCAAGGCCTATTTCCACTCATTGATTCCTGGAGCCATATATCCTTCCTCTGGGGAATATAGTGCTGTATGAGATTCTAATTCCATAAATGCACTGTGACTTGAATGATCACACTACATAAACTCTGAGTACTTTCTCTGAGCTGGAATTTCAATTGCACACTTAGGTGTTCTTTCCAGCATTCTCTGAGATCAGTTGCCTCAGGGTGCTGCAGCATGCAATGGGATGAATGGATTTCATTCCCATACATCTTTTGCTGTGAAAATGGTTCCTGTTTGCATATGATGTGCTCAATGCTGTAAGTACTCTAGTAATGATTCTGGTTGAAGCTCCACCAATAGGAAAGATAAATGTAGGAATAGATATCTATTCTTATGAAAGTAAATTGGCTACTTTTATGGCCATTCCTTGCATGAGTATGTTGCACCAGTTGTAGTGTGGTTGATAGCAAAGGCTGGCTAATTTCATTTAATCTCTTGGGTTGTTCAGCACTTCCTCTGTGGTGGATACTATCTTGAGGGCATAGAGCTGTAATACTATAATATTTACATGTTCTGCTCACTCCCATATATTCTTCCACTTGATGACACAGATATCCTTTAATCTTGAAACCTTTTCCTTTCCAGATCCTTTATCAGACAGCCAGGCATTTGGCCACTTCCCAGGGCCAGATCCTGAAACTATAGAACTGTCTTAGTTGACCATCACATCAGCTTTGAAATTTAGCCATGCACGGGCATGCTGTGTTGCTTCAGTCATGTCTGACTCTTTGCAGATCTATGGACTATAGCCAGCCAGTCTTCTCTGTCTACCAGAATCTCCAGGCAAGAAGACTGGAGTGGGTTATCATGCCTCCTCTAGAGGGTCTTCCTGACCCAGGGATCAAAGCCACATCTCTTATTCCCCTTCATTGGCAGGCAGGTTCTTTAATACTAATGCCACCTGGGAAGCTGAAATTTAGCCACTCTGATTAGTAAATCCTACATTTGATGTTCAGTTTCTTCTTTTCTCCTTGTAAACTACCAATGAAATTATCTGGCCTTCCCACTTAGTTTATAGTTATTTGTTAAGCTTTCCGTTTTCCTTCTGTGGAGCATCAAGATAACTTAATAAAAACCGGCCTCTTTTATTTTGCTTGTATGGAACTTTCCTATCTCCTCTTCCCCTCACCCTTGCATCCTCATATTTTTCCAATGCACAGACAAGAGTCTCTTTTTATTGGACATTATTTCAAGTCACTATCTATGAACATTTTAGCCAGTGAGCTGGCACTTTTTCCCAGGACTTCCCTACCCCACAATGTTCCTAGCATAGTGACCTTGTTGCCAGCCAAATGAGTCATCAAATCCCCAGTTCTGTCTTACTCTTTGCTTTCTGAAATGACTCTTGAAACTTTTGCCTTCCAGTAAAGAAAATATTGAGATAGAGTTAAAAGTTCAAACATGTGATGGGGTGGGATTATACATAGAAAGTGAAGAAAGAAAATTTGATCAGGAGAGGTTGTTGGACCATGAAGCAGATCTGACAGCCTCTTCTAGGTGAAAGGGGAACTTTCCAGCAAAGATTGCCTGTGAAAGGCACACCACGTTAGGCTCAATGCCAGGTGCTTGTGCATCAGCTCTGTTTGGTCATTGGCTAGGACCATCCCTGAAAGATTATAATCTAAGCTCAAAAGCAAAAATAAATAAGAAAGAGGAAAGAGAAGCTGTCAAACAGTCAAATTCCTCCTAAGTTGTTCAAAAATGCCCTTCTTGAAGAAAGAGCTGGGCAATAGATTTCTGTCAGCTTCAAGTAAACTCTCAAAGTTCAAATCACTAGGAAGTGGAGAAGCCTCAGAAATTTAACAAAACACATAATAATGTGAGGTTAATATGAATAAATTACCAAGATTAAACAAAATAATCTCATAATATAAGCCTGGTTCAACACTTCTATTCAAAATCCAATATTTATTATTCTGTAGCTGTTTTTAACCAATTATATGCTGTCAGCCTGGCAAAAATTATACTTGTTGCTTGTTTTCATTCTCTTCAGAATAAATTTACCATGGAATTCAATACACAATAACATATCAAACTTTTAGACAATAAGACCAAACATTATAGCCTTGAGATAATTATGCTTTTTGATAATTGATTGACATAAATCAATACAAATCATTGGTATTTTTAAACAGAAAGCATTAATACAATAACTTAGTACTTGGAAAAAATTGAAAATTTATGTTTTTAGTTTATGAAGTCAGCTTAAACATCCATTTCCCTTTGCTATCACTACTTTGTGGGGAGAGGTCTCTTTATTATGTAGTTCTACCAACATATAAATTTATTAACTTATAAATTCTAAGATATAGTATAATTTAACAGAGATTGGAATTATTCATCAATAGTTTTTAACTCTTTATTATCTCTTGGTCAAAACTATTTTATAAATTTCATATAATTTTCAATGTTTCACTTTACCTATTTTAAAAATGGAAGTAATAATCTTGTTCTCAGTATTTCTGGGTCCTAAATTGAGTTCACTGTGTCCTATATTCCTAGAGTCCAGCTCCAGTGGGTCCAGGAGTACCCAAGGGATGAATGGCGTAGGCAAGAGGAAAAAAATCACACAGAGTCTTTTAATGGTCCAAGGACAAAATCTTTATTGCTTCTAGTTTCTATTTATATAACACATGTTTTTCTTCATAATGACTTTTGTAATATTTTTCCATTCAGATCAACATCCCCTGATTCTAAGATGTGTTAAAGGTTTTTTCCTAGTTCTTTGTCACATTTTTATTACATATTTACCCTGAAACCTATTTTTATTCTACTAAAACATGGTCTATGATGTTGTAAATCATATTGTTTCCATCTACTTATTCTGACCAGACTGCTACTTCAGCCAATACAGCATCTTGCTTCAGTGAATAAGCACTATAGCAGCATCTAAGCTCAAGAGTTTCTCATGGTGTAGCCATTGTCAGTGGTGGTCTATTAACCATCTAACCACATACCTCAAGACTGTTTCTGGTAGAGATAAGTCTTTTGTAGTCTACCTTGAAACCATTTACAATATAACTCACATATTTTTTCCTGTCTACTTTTAGATTCTAGGGGGAACAGATATCTCTAGTTTTCCAATCTTTTTGAGAAAAGGTAATTGGCTTAGTTTCTGTAACTTTCCCTGATGCATGACCCACGTTTTCCAGTCACCAATAATTATCTCCTCATGAGGCCAGGTCACAATAGGCTTAGGGCTTGTTTTCCAGATGAACATGGCCTTATTCCCTGGCAGAGTGTTAGGGATCCATCAGCCAGGGACCTCAGTAGGCTTAATCATTTTGGGAATATTTCTTTGGGACAGAGGATCATTTTTCTTTTCCTTGGATTCTCATAAACTCACTACAGAAGCTCCTTCAACTGCCACCAAAGAAAGAAACATAGCTAGCCACAACAAAAGCATAGAAACAGAAAGGAGTGAAGCTTCCAATTCTTGAGCAAAACCGCTGTGCAGTTTCTCCTTGAGTGGTGCTGTGACTTTGTCATCCAGCAGTAGTTCCAAAACGGCTCCCAACACTATATAAAACATTTCTTATATGTCTGTTTTCTTTCTTATCTGTCTGTTTTTGTATAAGCATGAGTTCTTAGATCTGTCAATATAGGTTAGAAAAAAACTGAAGAAAAGATATTTTAGAATACTTTTGCATTGCTCTTCACTTCGTTTCTGTGCCCTGCCAGTTGGCAACACTACGTCTGTTGGGAATGAAGGAGAATGAAAAAAAAAAACTTGACAATCTCATAACAATTCTTGATTTAGCACTATATTTCTGTTTATGTGATTATTGTATCAATTTTGGATAATCAAATTGATGAAATGAAGAATATTTCACTTTGTTTTATATCAGGTATTCATGTTAAAAATTTCAAATATTGTATTTTCCTTATGAGTTTGATATCAATTTTGTGATTATTTTAAGATGATTTTGTTGTAGACTCAAGAAGCTTCAACTCACTGAAAGAACATGATGATTCTGAAACTATCTTCTAGGCTAAAACTTTTATATGGCTATTTAAGAGCAATATATAGAATAAAGCTGCTAAGACGGATAAAAGAACAAAATCCTAACAGTGTTCCAGATATGTCCTAGAACAGTTATTGCAGTATGAACTTGTATGGGATCCTTTCCATGTGACCTATTTAAAAAGAAACCTTATCCTACTAGTATAAATTCTAGTTATTTCTTAGCAAATATAGTATAACATAACAGATGATAAGTCTTCCCAGGAGGCTCATGGTCAAGAATCCGCCTGCCAGTGCAGGAGACACAGGTTCGATCCCTGGATCAGGAAGATCCCTGGAGAAGGAAGTGGCAACCCACCCCAGTTTTCCTGCCTGGGAAATCACATGGACAGAAGAGTCTGGCCTGCTACAGTCCATGGGGTTGCAAAAGAGTCAGATATAATTGAGTGACTAAACAGCAACCACAATAACAGATGATATGTTTTTTTGGTCTTAATAAGCTTCACTAATTAAAATAAGAAATGTTTAATTTCCAAATATAATAGTATTTCTTTATTCAAAAGCTTGATTTATTTCTCTACTGTCAGAGTTTATTCCTGCTCATGTTGACTTACATTCATCAATAAATGCAAATAAAAGGGCTTGTTTTGTTTTAAAATTTAACTATAGCAACATATAATATTTATTCATTACTCATTAGGTTTAATTATACAAATAATGATTTACCATCTGGTCTTAACATATCTAAAGAAGCAAAGCAAAGATTTTTTACAGTTTTATTGCAGGAATTAAATTACTCATTTATTTAAAAAATATGTATATATCAACTACAATGTTCAAAGTCCTAGGTCAAGTGCTAAGGCTATTTGGATGAATAAGACCAAACCTCTGTCTTAAAGACCTACAATCAATGAGGGGTAGACATGTAACTAAGGATAGTAAAGTACAAAAGATCTTAGACTCTGTAGTTGTATTCAGATGACATTAAGTGCTTGTTTTACTATATATCAGCTTTCTGGCTTTGATGATATTTTACTGTCCAGCTTAAATTTTATCATCTACAAAATTGATATAATACACTACTATATTTACAGAATTATTACAAATTTAAATGAGATGATTTATTTAAAATAGTACCTGCTGGGCACAATTGTAAGCTCTCAAGTGCCATATTTTCCCTAAACTAAAATGTGATATAATGTGTAATTTCTATCACAGTGTACTCTGAAAAATGCTTCTGGATTACAGAGAAGGGACAAGCAATTCACCCTCAGGGTATTTGGGAAGTCACTGCATTGGAAGGAAAAACCTTAGAAGTTGGAAAAGGGCTTAAAGCATTTTCAGAAAAAAATGCATAATTGAAAGCAACAAAGTAGGGGGTCACTTAAATTATGAGCAGTCAATTTGGTAAGATTTATTGGGCAGGTAATAAGAGACAAGAAAGAAAAAGGTACATTACTGACTGGACTGCCAACTTCTTAGGAAGTTCTTGGTGAATTATGGTAAGAATTTTGAGTTTGATCAAAAGCCATGTCTCTCAGTCCTTTCCATGGCTGGGAATTGAACACTGGCTATCACTTATCCCTTTACTCTTGTATTAGCCAAGTTTGGTATTATTTCCTCTTCAACCTCCCCCTCTCTCACCTTCCTTCTATGCAAACCTTCCTCCAGTTATACCTAAACAAATTGCCTTATGTGCTCCAAATAGTAATGTTTTGTAGTTGTTCAGTCATTCTGTCGTGTACAACTTTTGTGACCCCATGGATTGCAGCATGCCCAGCTTAATTGTGCTTTACCATCTCCATGAGTTTGCTCAAACTCATGTCCATCTAGTTGATGATGCCATCCAACCATCTCCTCCTTTGTTGTCCCCTTCTCCTCCTGCTTCAATCTTTCCCAGCATCAGGGGCTTTTACAATGAGTCAGCTTTCTCCACCAGGTGGCCAAAGTATTGGATCTTCAGCTTCACATAAATTCTTCCGATGAGTATTCAGAGTTGATTTCCTTTAGGAAATGGTAATTGCCTCTTCCAAAATCCATGTCTATCAAATACTTGTATGTTCAATTCTAGTGCTTTTAAATTTCATTTTAAATTAACAACATAATGGAGGAACACATCCTAGGTTTGATATTCCTGACAGACAATAAAGCTTAAACTAAAACTGAAGGTTTTAATTTCATCATTATGGATAATACTTTGGCCACCTGATGCAAAGAGCTGATTCACTGGAAAAGACCCTGATGTTGGGAAAGATTGAGGGTAGGAGGAGAAGCGGTGACAGAAGAAATGATTGGATGGCATCACCAACTCAATGGATATAAGTCTGAGAAAACTTGTAACACTGGTGAATGACAGGGAAACCTGGCCTGCTGTAGTCCATGGGGTCACAAAGAGTCAGGCACAACTTAGCAACTGAACAACAATGGGTAATTTATTAGTAATTCACTCAAAAATACATTCAGATAGTGCTTAAAATATAATGAATTGAAAAATCACCTGGAAGTATATCATTTAAGGATTTGGTAAAATACATTCCAGATATTTTTTTATATTCTTTTGTAATATAAACTAATATAAGTAATGTAACAAAATTCATGATATCATATAAAACATAATTTTATTTCTGTAACTCTAATTTTAGAATGATTTATATTATACCTTTAATAAGAATTGATTTTTGTGATGCTTACTAGTTGTGACCTGATTTTCATTTAATGCCCTTTTGAATACATATTTCTATGCCAATAAATGGAGACCTACATCATTTTAAAGGCTATAAAATTTACTTTTCATGAATGATCACATATCATGTGTTCATGTAAATTGATCCCATACTTCAATAATTCAAACAAAATGAGGTAAAAATCTCTGACTGTATATATCAGTGAATATCTATCTACATATCAAGCTATCTCAAACATTAGAAAGTGAAAGTGCTAGTCTTTCAGTCAGATCCACCTCTTTGCAAACCCATGAACGGTAGGTCACCAGCTTACTCTATCCATGGAATTATCCAGACAAGAATACTACAGCTTTTCCCTTCTCCAGGGGATCTTCCCTACCCAGGGACCAAACCTGGATCTCCTGCATTACAGGCAGATTCTTTACCACCTGAGCCACCGGGGAAACCCATAACATTAAGATGTCCCTTCAAATTCAGATGCTTATGATTTTCTGCAATGAGTGTAAACAGGAAACATTGATTCAATGAGAATCAATAATGTTATTTTATAAACAATATGAGCTAACCCAATATATTTTTATTCTGAAGTTTCTATGTGATCCTGAACATATGTTTGCTATCTTAGAAAATGGTATACGTTTGAACACATTATTTGCTTTCAAATGTTAAGGATAGAAAATCAAAATGGCCAGAGCACATGCAAAAAAGGTTTAAAAATACTGAACTGATTGTTGTTGTTATTCAGTCACAAAGCCATGTCTCAATCTCTGTGACCTCATGAACTGCAGCATGTCAGGCTTCCCTGTCCTTTACTGTCTTCCTGAGTTTGCTCTAACTCATTATGTGATACTGTTGAAAATATCAAAATAGAAAATTGGACATGAAACTCTGCTAAATATGCAAATGGCAATGAAAATAATAACAAAATGAAAAGTAATAACTTATAGATTTAATTTAAATATTTGATATGAGTAAGTATTCATATATAATTAACATATCATTATGCAAAAATACAGATTTCTTTAAAAATATTGGGATTTTGAAAGTAGCTAGCAATAATGTAGTTAATCAAATATATAATCAAAGGTTCTTATTTATTCTATTTTTTTGTTTCATGATGCACGCAACTTAGCTTTTGCCTTGGATAAATGTAAATGGAAGTTGTGGAGAAGTAGAATTTGTGGTTTGAAGAAAAGTCTTCCTCTAGGGCCAACTATAAAGTTTTATATGATTTTTAACTGTGCTGAGGATCAGAACATCTACATCTCCTAACTCCCACACTGTTGTTGGAAGGTCAGTTGCACATAAACAAGCGGAAGGGTACACTGTGCTTAAGAATCAGAAGAATCCTTAATAGTTTTAAGATGTCAACTTCTTCTCAAATTGACCTATAGCTTTAATCTAATTTCAAAAAGTGATATTTTGTTGAAATTTAGAAGTTAATTTTAAACTTTGTATGGAAATAAAAAGGGTAGGTATGAAACAATGTATTTTCACTTTTTAAAAATGTTGGAAGATACATTATTTCAAGTTATAACTGTTTAAGAAAGTGAAAGTTGCTCAGCTGTGGCTGATTATTTGCAACTTCATGGACTGTACAGCCCATGGAATTCTCCAGGCCAGAATACTGGAGTGGGTAGCCATTTCCTTCTCCAGGGCCTCTTCCTAACCCAGGGATCCAACTCAAGTCTCCTGCATTGCAGATGGATTTTTTTTTACCATTGAGCCACCAAGGAAGCTCAGGGAAGCTTTACAACTATTTAAAGCTACAATAATGAATAGTGTGGTATCCAAGTCGAGATAGACAAGTATCAGTTCTCAGGATATGAAGGCTTTAAAAACTCACAGAGAATTATTTAAAAGATCCACATGTAAAAACAATGCAAATAGCAAGAAAAAAATTTAAAAAGCAGTTGGGAACATTATGAATTGGTATGTTAGAAAGGGGGCTTCCCTGGTGGCTCACATGGTAAAGAATCTGCCTGCAATGCAGGGAAACTGAATTCAAAAGGTGTACAGCAAAGTGATTTAGTTTCATATATATAACAAATATCTATTTGTCATCAGATTATTTTCCATATAGGTTATTATAGAGTATGATAATTAGATTGATTGCCTTTTGGTTTACATCTTCAGGCTTAGTAGAGGCAAACTACTAAAGTGAGAAAGAAAGTAAAAGACCAAATCACCACCCTCAAAAACAAACAATAAATGAAGATAAACATACAAAAAGAAGACATAGAAAATATGAAATACAATTGCTGTGAAAAGAAATTCACAAGTAGATCAGCTATCAGAATTAGTGGCTAATATTTCAGTAGGAGGCAGAGGCATTGTTCAAAAGTCTTAAAATCTGATAATATGTCCTTCATAATGAAAACATTTTGTTCACACATTGATAAAACTTAACACAAAGAAGATGAAATAATTTTAAATTTCTATTCAAAATGAATTTAGTATATACAGAAAATAGACAATGTAGTGGACCATTATAAAATTCTTCTAATTGGTAGACAAATTAGCAAAATTATCAATATGTTTATCCATTTACCTATTATTGTTTGAACTATTTCTAGTTTGGGTCTATAACAAATAAAGCTGTTATGAAAACTCAAGTTTTTGAGTGAACATACCCCATCATTATTATTAGAAATTCTGACCTTTGAGTTTGTTTCTTCTCTCATTCAAATATTGTTTGATAGAAGATATTTCGTTTTCTTTATGTAAAGATTTTTGTCCCTTTAAGAAAATTCATATTTAAAATGAAATGTCTAGCAGAGAGGGTTTATTGTGTTATTTGTAGCTAATGTAACTTACTAATGTTAACCTTAGTATGATATATTATCAATATAGAATAATATGTGATCAACTTTTGTGAATGCTTTGTGAGCATGAAAAGAAAGTGATTTATTATTTAAATGTAAACATTCATGCTGACAAAATATACTTCTTTGATGATGCTGTTTAGTTTCTATTTCCTTACAGTTTGTGCACTTGATCTGTTATACTAAGCGGTATATAACAAGCCCAGAATTGCTGGTTGTCTCACATGTTTTTGTAAATTTCATTTTATAAAAGTAATAGCTTTCTAATTTTGTGAATAAAAAGTCACAATTATTATATTCTTATTGTGAAAAAGTTAGTTTAACAGTTGAGTTATCCAATTTATATTTATAGAAGAGTGATATATTTTTGCTTTCAACTCTGTCATATTAATGTTATGTTAAAATGGGTATGTAGTTTTTTGTTATTTTGTTTCTTCATATGATAACTTGGCCTTTTTATTTTAAAATGTATGTGAGACAGCAAAAGAGACACAGATGTGTAGAACCGTCTTTTGGACTCTGTGGGAGAAGGTGAGGGTGGGATGATCTGAGAGAACAGCACTGAAACATGTAAATCATCATATGTGAAACGAATAAGCAGTCCAGGTTCGATGAATACAGGGTGCTTGGGGCTGGTGTACTGGGATGACCCAGAGGGATGGGATGGGGAGGAAAATTGAAGGGGGTTTCAGGATGGGGAACATATGCACACTCATAGCGGATTCATCACAATGTATGGCAAAACCAGTGCAATATTGTAAAGTAAAAAATAAATAAATAAGACTGAAAAAAAAAGAAGCTTTTATTTTTGTTCTTGTAATTATCTGTGAACTTATTTAAAAAGTAATCCTGGACTTCCATCATGGTCCAGTAGTTAAGCATTCATCTTGCAGAGCAGGGAACACCAGTTCAATCCCTGGGCCTGGAAGATTCCACATGCACAGGTCGACTCAGCCTCTGTGCCACATCTACAAAGCCCCCACCCTAGAGCCCAATGAGTCGCAACTGCTGAGCCTACATGCTGAAGCTCCTGAAGCCTACCAGTCCCCGAGCCCATGCTCCAGAACAAGAAAAGCCAGCATAGTGCAAAGCTGCACCTAGAGAAACCACTCCTCAACACCAAAGACCCAGTGCAACCATACATTTAAAAACAGATAAAATTTCCCAGAATGCTTTTGTCACTCTCTCTTATCGTTGGATCTTTTGCCATAAGGTCTTCCAGTGTTTATGTGCTATGCTGTACTTTGCGTAGTCTTTTAGTCATGTCCTACTCTTTGCGACTCCATGGACCATAGACCTCCAGGCTCCTCTGTCTATGGGTATTCTTCAAGCAAAGAATACTGGAGTGGATTGCCATGCCCTCCTCCAGTGGATCTTTCCAATCAGAGATCAAATCCAGGTCTCCTGTATTGCAGGCTGGTTCTTTATTATCTGAGACACCAAGGAAGCCCAAGAATACTGGATTAGGTAGCTTATCCCTTCTCCAGGGGATCTTCCTGACTGAGGAATCAAACCAAGACCTGCTGTATTGCAGGCAGATTCTTTACCAGCTGAGCTATGAGGGAAGCCCTCCAGTGTTTACAGTATTCTTTAAATCTCATCTGTTGCTTATACAACCAATGAACCTTCCCTCACTTACTTAATGGCATATTTCTATTTTGTCAGATCATGAAACACAGAATATACACAAAGTATATACTAATATGATTTCGTCTTTGTTCCCATTTTGGTATCTTTCATCTTAAACGTCTTCAAAATGATCAGCTTTATGTCTTTGAAAACTGTATATCCTACATTCTCCCTTCTCTTTTTTTGTTTGGAGGGGGAAACTCTTGTCTTGTTCTTCCATTATTTCTTTTTTCAATGTACTGAATTCTGAGTATTTCTCATTGATATTAATCCTCTCTTAATTTTCTAATTTTTCATTGTGCTTCTAATTTAGTTATTATTTCTAGAGGTCAATGTGGGATTTTTATTTAAACCACTTCATCCATATCTCATTTCTTAGAGGCTAAGATCTTTGTTTTCAAGGGACATTGGGGCATTATAGAATATCATATAAGTTGGATATTTGTTTCATTCTACAGTTGTTAATGCCAAAACGGCAATTTCCTCGGTCCTTTTCCTCCCAAAGGAAAGCATTCAGTAAAGAGACATAGAGCAGTTTTAAGTAGCAAGAATTTTATTAAGCAAATCAAAGTAGGCTCCAGAGAGGGAGAAGGGGAGCAGGTTTTCTGGAAACCAAAAGCATCACTCTTGAGAAATGATGGGAGCAGGCTGTCTACAAACCAAAAGCATTCCTACAGTGGGAAATGGGTTGATTTTTCGGAGTGGTGGAAAGTCCCTCCTGGTGTCCTGTTCCATTTGACTGACAAGTTGGTTGACAGCTTTAGTTATGTAACTTGTCTTGAGCACCCATGTGAAACTCACAGAGGGGCAAAAACTCTAACACTAATTTATTACAAATGTAGCATGACAAAACCCAATTTTCTTTGAGTCATCTTTTAGGTCTTGATATAACTGCATCAAAATGTACTGGCAGATTTTATCTTGTTTGGTCCTGAGAAGGCTGGAAACTTAGCAGTCCTTGATCACAAAAATGGAAGATCTTTGGGCCTGTTTTGATTATCAGTGTTGAAGGAAGAAGAGAATTAAAAATGTCCCCCCATTCCCCATATTACTATTAACTAGAAATAAGTTGAAATTATTCATTGATTTAAAGAAAAAATATTAAGATATTGAATAAAAAAGATTCTTTCAATTTGTTCAATTTTTTATTTTCCCACATTTTTTAAATTTATTATAAAATTTAATTATTTTGATCATTTAAGACAATTTATATAAGCTTATTTTAATCAGCTGTCTTGTGTTTTCTTGTTATTGAATCATGCTATTCTCAAATAGCAATAATTTTTGCTTCTCTCACTAAATATTTCTTCACCAGTAAGCCACAAGGGAAGACATGTTTTATTACCTTCCCATCTTTTAATGATACTAATGAAAAATTTTAATATAATTGACTTAGCTACATTAATTGTTCTTTTTGTTCTTATTTTTATGGGAACATTTTACTCTTTCATGAAACTATGCAATTTAAAATTTATACTTATTTTTAAATTTTATTTAACTGAAATAGTTGATTTGCAATGTTGTATTAATTTCTACTCCACAGTAAAGAAATTCAGTTTTACATATGTACATTATTTTCCATATTCTTTTCCATTATGGTTTATCACCCTGAAGGAAGTCATGGCAACCATCTCCAGTATTCTTGCCTGGATAATCCCATGGATAGAGGAGCCTGACAGGGTGCAGTCCATAGGATTGCAGAGTCAGACATGACTGAAGCAACTTAGCATGCATGGTTTATCAGGTTTATCACAGGTTACTAAGTATAGTTCCCTGTGCTATACTTTGCTGTTGATCCATCCTATGTATAATAGTGTGCATCTACTAATCCCAAACTCCTAATCTATCCCTTTCCTAACTCTTCTCCCCCTTGGAAATCACAAATCTCTTTTTTATGTCTGTGGGTAGGTTTCTGTTTTGTAGCTAAGTTCATTTGTGTTATGTATTAGATTCCACATGAAAGTGATATTATATAATACGTGTTTTTGTCTGATTAAGTTAGTTTAGTATGAAAATCTCTAGGTGCATTCGTATTGCTGCATATGACATTATTTCATTATTTTTTATGGTTGAGTAGTATTCCATTGCATATATGTAGCACATCTTTATCCATCCATCAATTAACCATTAGATTGTTTCCAATGTCTTGACTATTATAAATAATGCTGTAGTGAATAGTGTGATACATGTATCTTTTCAAATTATAGTTTTCTCCAGATATATGCCCAAGAGCAGGAAAACATTGCAGCTCTACATTTAGTTTTTTAAGGAAATTCCATAATGTTTTCCATAGTGGCTACATCGATTTACATTCCCACCAAAATTGTAAGAGGATTTCCTTTTCTCCACACTTCTTCACCATTTGTTATTTATGAACTTTTAAATAATGATCATTCTGACTGGAGTAAGGTGGTACTGGACTATATTTTTGATTTGCCTTTCTCTAATAATTATCAATGTTGAACATCTATTAATGTGTCTGTTGGTCATCTGTATGTCTTGTTTGGAGAAAGGTTTATTTCAGTTTTCTGCCTATTATTCCACTGGACTCTTTGCAGTTTTTGTTGTTGTTGTTTGATAGTATGATAAAACTCATATTTCTTTTAGAGAAACAATTCAGACTTGCTCATTTTTGGCCTGTATATCTTATGGGAAATTGACCTAAATTACTTAGTATCCAAAATTAAATCTACCCACATATTTCTAGAGAGAGTATTTTCAAGTAAGAAATCAACTATTCGTCAATAGTTTATAAATATATTTCTAGTGATAACTTCCTATATTACAAATATGTTCAGTTCATGTTTTGAAGTAAATTCAAATCTTCTTTCTTGTATGAACACTTCAATGTTCCATTTGTAGTTCATGTTATTATTTGTTCTAGTGTGTCCAGGTACATTTCGTGTATTTCAGGTTTTTATACCCCAGAGTTGTTAAAATTGTATATTTTAATAATATTTAAAATTGTTATATCCAGTTGTGGTTACAAAATATCCAGTGGTGTTAAGAAGTGCTTTCCAACTTTTTTTTTTTGGTTTCTATCCCATAGCCATCTAAGAATATATATAAGTATTCATAAGGTAGACAGGAAAATTGGCTTATTGAATGCTAGTCATTTTGCCTACTAGAAGTGACTTTGCAAACCAGAAACAATGTCACTATAAATAACCATAGCAAATTACATTGGAGTCCATTGATCATTCTGCCTACTTTTGTCTTTGTATTTTCTTTTATTCCTTTGTTATGATTTAAATAAAGATCTGCCTCCTTTCTAACCTTGACTTCATTATATTATCCAAATTTCTGGTGAAGCCCTCATTCTCTAGAATATTCAGAGTATTTTTATTGGTTGGATAAAAATGTATGATGAAACTATATCTGAACTGTAAGTGTATTTTTTCATAATAGTGGGATAATACTTCATTTTCTGATTAAAAAAAGTCAAATAACCAAGCAAAAAGGAAAAGTATTTCATTACTCCAAAGTCATAATAGATTGTAGACACTCGTTTAAATGTGTTCTTTTCTACTATTAAACCTCTTGTCCTATAAGCTTATGATTCATAATATTTATTCTAACTCTGACTTTCATTTATATTTGTGCTTTGTCTCTCTGCCTCACAGAACAATTTTTTTCCAATACTTTTCCAGCTATCATAATAAACCTCTGGAACTGTCACTGTTTTTCTTTCTCAGAAATTATTTACTATTATATACCCTGTTTCAATTTCTATTAATCAAGTAAACATTTATTATCTGTTCTTTTTAATATGTTTCTACACCTCATATTCAGTGCTTATTTTGGAAGATTAGAATTATTTGTATCAAGTATATCTTCTCTTTAACGTCTACAGAAAAATTATTGCCTTTCTAATGCTTATGCCAACATTTATTTTAGGTGGACTCAAAGTATGTTTCATTATTTAGACCTCTTTAGCACTTAGTAGATATTCCCTTATAATGAAAAGAATTAATATATAATTATTTACATAAAATACTAAAAAACTCCACTTTGCCATGCATGAAGAGTTCATAACCGATAACAATGATAATGGTAATTTCTGTTTTGGACTTTTTGTTTTGTTGTCTTTTATGTTTTTCTTGAATAAACTAGCAAATTCTTATTTCATAATTCGACTAAGCCATTGATTTTGGTTAAAGGATGAGAAACTGTGATCTGTCTGCCTAATACATCCCACTGTCTAATTTTGTAAATGAAGTTTAATTGTAGCAAGACTCTACCTATTAAAATATATATATGTATTCCTCTATAGAGTCATACATGTTGCAACAGCCAAATCTCTTAGTTGTAATAGTAATGATATGACTTAAAATATTTACTACTAAGCTCTTCAGAAAAAAGTTTTCTGACCCCTAGTTTTGATGACACTTTTCAGTTATATGTTTATTTTAGGAAATTTCTATGTTTGATCTCAACTTACTAGTGAGACAACATAACGGATCCTTTTTATAATGAACCATGCAATAGAGCTTTGTTGAGGAGAGTCCTAGAAAAATATGCAGCAACCTGACACATTAGATAATATGGGAATATTACCTACAAGTTGAAAATCACTTGAAGTATAAATAAGAGGCAATGAAGGAAGGCAACTATATATTCTGAGCACCAAATATGTGGCAGGCACTATTCTATCTCTAGATATCTAAGCATACTTCATTTCTAAATTTTACATCACTTCAGCTGTGAGATATGTAGAAGTATTCTCATTTTTGGAAAGAATGTAGAATCTCAAGGGAATTTTAATCAGCAATTGTACATTATTTATTTATTAAATGCTATCTCTGATTTAGGCACACTATTTTGAAGTTTGCACACTTTGCTACATTACATTTACTGTTTTATCTTAATACTGATAACAGCTTAATAAAATTGTAAGATTATTCTCATATTATCTAGTCAGAGTGAATGGTAATGACTTGTCCAAGGTGAAAGTGACAAAAGAAAATATTCAAAACTAATTCTATCTGACTCTAACCATATTTATGTAATCAAATTATTTGCTGAAACATCTTATCTTAATACTTAATTAAAAGCCACAGGTTAAATAACTTAAAATACATTAAATGAGTTTAAAGTTTTGATGGGCCCACTTGAGGAGAAAAAATCAGGCTTACCTGACTCAACAGCCAAGTATTTTCCACTTAGAAGGTCACCTTAGTCAGGAGGAGGCTGCCAAAACATTATCTAAAACATATTTACTAATTGAGGGACTCTGATAATGCTACTATATCTTATACTTTCCATCTGTGATAATACTTTGGCATGGGGTTGTATGCTTTCAGATTATTTTTCTATCATTCTCAGACTATGATCTAGGGCAGTTACATGAACTCACACTGCATTTGTTTTCTCATTTTTTAAAATGTGGTAGCAATATCTACTTTGTAGAAGTTTATTGAGATAAAGTAGTTTGTATAAAGCATTTAGGAGAGTATTTCTATCACTTTCTTCTTTCCTTCCCCCTTTCCTTTTTTTCTCTTTCATTTATTTCTTTATTTCTCCTTTTCTTTATTTGATTTTTATGAATTCAGATTCTATTTTTTTTCCCTATTGAACACATGTATTTTAATTTCAGGTTAGTTGAAAATCTAGCAGTTGGCTTGCATGAGCACCAGAAAGAATTATTCCTAATTATGATATATTTAGTTTATTTAATAATTGCTAAAATTTAAATCTTTGAAATAGTTAATTGAAAAAGCTAAATGTTATATGACTCAAACAAAAATATATGTTGATATAATTTATATTGGCTTAAACATATAAAAATAAAATGTTGAATTTTACATAGCAAGCAAAATTAATATTTTCATTATGGTAAGTGCATGTTTAACTGTCCAGATGCTCATTTTTAAAGAAATATTTCATAAGAAGTAATGTAAGACTTTTTATGGGTTAGGGAAAGTGAAAATATAAGGATGGATATGCATACCTGTGAGTATCTGTGCATGCTAAACCCTCTGAAGCCAAGTGATCAATTAACTAAAATACATTTTCAAAACAACCTGAAGTTGCTTAACTACTTTAACATTATTTCTTTCTTAAAACTGACAATTTTTTTGATGGATGATGGAGGTAATACATCAATCATGGTACAGAATAACAGCAGCTTGATTTTATCTACATTGAAAGTAGCCTATAGAAGTCAGAACAATGAAAACGTATCAAAAACTCTATCTTTCATCAAACTAGAAAGCATTTATAAACCTTTTAGTTTCAAACAACAAAAAAAGACTCAATTTGCAATAAAAAGTGAAACTTTGACTCACTATGGGATGTCCAATGCTGTACACAGGATCCTTAATGTGGTGTATGTTCAATGAATATCTACTGAATAAGAGAATGAAAAAATTTGTTAGAGAAATGAATCTGGAAGTAGATACATGATGGGTTAGATTTCTGGCATTGGACATATATACACAATTCTAGGATGAACATACTAAGGATAAAATACCAAACTCAAAACATAACCTAAAGTCTACCTGAAACCAGACAGTTTAGTGTCTAGTTCAATCACTAATCATCAATGGTCATTTCTTTCCATTGGCGGACAGAGGGAATCCTTACCCACTTAAGTCCTGTGTGGATAATTGGAGGAGAGAAATAATTGATAATGAACTTTCCAGCAGCTGTTGTTGATCAGTAAAAAGATGAAAACAATTGAAACAAAAATTTACTTGGGCATAAATTTAGGTCTAAACACCCCACTGTGAGCAGCAAAATTTTTCATTGGCCCTGAAGTGAACATTTGTCCACTAGAAAATCTTCCTAGGAAAGAGTAAGCTGTGAATTCCTTGCTGTGCAGTAAATAATAGTCACAGTTTTCTTTGCTCCCCTACCATTAGTGCTAGTATTGATAGAGTCAGGAAAAAGGAAAGAAGAATAATAACATGGATTTTTCTAAATTTATTTAAGGCAAGAGGAGAAATGACTATGGCAAATAAAAGTAAAGAAAAATATTCAATATGCCATAAATGATAAAAAGTGTGAACACCACAATGGGATGTTTCAAAATCTGAATTACCTAATTATAATAGTGGCTCATTGGTAAAAAATGTATCTGCCAATGCAGATGACATATATTCAATCCCTGATAGGAAAGATCCCCCAGAAAAGGAAATGGCAACCCACTCTGGTATTCTTGCCTGGGAAATCCCATGAACGGAGGAGCCTGCTAGGCTACCGTCCATGGGGTCAGAAAAGAGTCGGACATAACTTAACAACTAAACAACAATAGTGTTCCAATAGCCATTATATGTTGCTTACATCAATAAACATTAGTCAAACTACAGTTAATTGAACTTAGTTAAGTGTTTTGATGAAATTTCAAAATGGTTTAAAAAAATGAGTTTCTATGGTAATATGGGAAGAGAATTCGGACATATGCATAATAATGCCAAACAATTATTAGAATTTGCTTAAAACACTGAATAAATTTTAGTGCAATATTAATCTGTGTGTGTTTAAGACATATATGTCAATACTGAGAGGATGTGAAAGTATCAGTCACACAGTAGTGTCTGACTCTTTGCGACCCCATGGACTGTAGCCCGCTGGGCTCCTCAGTCCGCGGAATTCTCCAAGCAAGAACACTGGAGTGGGTTGCCATTCCCTTCTCCAGGGGATATTCATGACCCAGGAACTGAACCCAGATCTCCCGCATTACAGGCAGATTCTTTACTGTCTGAGCCACCAGGGAAGACCACTGAGAGGAAGACATTGTAATAGTCCTTCTTAGATAGAATTCATTCTGAAGCCAGCCCAGAAACTCCATATCAATTACACAGTCCATTAGAAGTAGTCATCATTGTACTCCTATTTCTCTATCTTAATACAAAAAAAATGATACATGTTTCTTCATATGGACTAGATTATTTTATGCTAGAATTCAAAAAGCATAGAAGCCATCTGCTTCACTAATATAGTTTAAACACACAATTGGGGATGGGTCTATATATTTTATTTTTCTGGATCTTATATTTCTCTGGATCTTATTTCTTGAAAATCTCTCTTTAGCTGCTAAGAATTACCTTTTCATTGTTTGTGATCAAAATTTATTTTGTTCAGAATTTTGAGGCAAAGCCTTTGCAGTTCTCTCAACTTGGTGATTATCGCTCAATAGCATTCACTTCCCTCCATCTCTTGTTGAATATAGCTTCTATTTTTTCCTACAAAGAGGTTATACATTTCTGCAATCTGTTTTGCCCTATGTGAATCACATCAAACATGCCTGTGGGAGATTATGGTTCATCTTTTCTGACATCTGGGGAGCAATCCAAAGCTAAGTAGACAAATGCAACACTGAGTTCTTTGAGTGAGGGGCTTGAAAATTCTATTTGATGATTTTATTTCCCCTACAAAGCACTAAAAAAATAACAATACTCATCCATATCTGTTTCTTATAACCACTGCAGGGATTCATTAGATCATGTATGTAGTGGGCTGAAAGTTCTTCACAGAAAAGCCCTCTAGGTTCTTATACCGGATTTTTATCCTTTGACACCTTTTACTGAAGCTAGGATAGTTAATTTTTTTTTAATTTCAAAAGATAACAGTGATAAAGAGATGGTGTCACAGAACTTGTTCTTAAAAGTTCAGTATAAAACAGCAGGCATTTGGAAAATATTAGTTTTCTTCACTGTGAGATTTTTCTCCAATAAATACCTCTAAAGTATCCTGTAGCTGTGTTCTTACTTGCAGGTCCCAACCCTGTGTAAGAAATTTTGCACTAATTTGAGTCCTTACAAAAGGTGTAACTCTCCACTTTAAGACACCCAAATCCCATTTACATTCAGTGTATCTAACTGTGTGTTACATGGGAAAGTATGCTATACTGCTAGTGCTGCATTACAATTTTTTATAAAATAAAATCTGCCACAAATTATTGGGGATATAAGAATGTGTGCATGTAATCTTGGTTGCTTCAGTAGTGTCCAACTCTTTGCAACGCTATGGACTGTAGTCTGCCAGGTTCCTCTGTCCCTGGGATTCTCCAGGCAAGAATACTGGAATGGGTTGTCTTGCCCTCCTCCAGGAAACCTTCTCAACCTAAGGATCGAATCCACATCTCCTGTGTCTCCAGCATTGCAGGCAGATCTCGACTGCTGAGCCACCAGGGGAGCCTGGGGCTATAAGAGTACAAACATAAAATACAATAGAGTCACAAATTCCAGTCAGGTAGAGTTCCAATAAATAATCTTTGAACATCTGGCACTGTCCTTGAAATAAAACAGGTGTTAAATAAATGTTCAACACAGTGATTACTAAAAAAGAACAGTTCTGCTTTAACACACAAAGATGATTCTAGTGACTTGAATTCTTCCTTCTGCTCTTGGAGAGATAGCAGTGAGCCATCCCAAAGCAGGATTTCAGTTCCCTGACCAGAAATTGGACCTGAGTAGCTGGGATGAAAACCAAGAATCCTAGCTGTTAATCCACCAGGAGCTGGAGGCTGGAAGCAAAATTGTCCTTGCCCTTGCCCCATTTGAGAGAAAGAAAGTTTCAAAGAAGCAAAAACTATAAAAACAATTGCAAATTTTATTATTATTAGCACAGCACAGATTAGAGAGCACACAGAAAAGCAGTTTATTTGTTTAAGAGAGAAGCCAGACAGGAATACACACTAAAAGTGAAAAAGGTGTCCTCTCTAGAGAAGAAGAGTACAGTAAACAGGCAGTTACATCATTTATACAGGGGCAGGTCTCTTGGTTCTTGATTCTCCTTTGGCCAGTTATCGTATTTTCCCACATTTGGCCTGCCCTAAGACTCTCCATATGCATGCCCATCTTTTTGCCAAAATCGATTCCAGCACAGAGGTTAATGGGAGGTACGATGACACTTATTATGGGGTGGTGGTGGCGCCCCCTCCCTGATATAACTTCCAAGGAGACTTCCTGGGTTCCTGTGTGTGTGCAGTCAGGGCTGACCTCAGCAGTAACAGGTGTGACCATCTTACCTCTTTACTCCAGTGGAGTTTGACTCCTGCCACTGCCTTTGTCCTTAAAGTATCTAGAGAAAACAAAGTTTCAGTTACTCCACCTGACAAACTCCAGCTGCTCAGCCTAGAGGGCCATCTAGCTCCCATCTCACTTTTTCATGCATTCTGTCAGTCAAGAACCATAACAGATTTCTCACTCCTTCATGTCACTTTAGAAAAAGAGAAGCTGCTTTATTAATCAGTGGGTCATCAACATAAGAGATAAACACTCTCTTGGAGATCTGTGATATGTTTTCTTCTCTACTGTCATCATGGCCTTCCAATCCCATGCTTCATAATGGCTAACATTTTTGCACTAATTTTTTTCTCCAATTGAGTTAATGGAGTAATTTAATCTTTTGATTTAAGGATGGCATCACTAGTAGAATTTAGTTAATCTGAGACACTGCACCTACTATCAAGAGGGGAAAAGCTGAAGAAAGGAGAAAGAAATACAACCACATGATTGAAATACTATTGAATAACAGCCACAATATTGAAGGATATTGCACTTTTCAAAAAGATAAAGTAATCATAAATATAATAATAATCCATCTTTAGGTTTTGTTATTTACCGGTGTAATTTAGAGTCATGTAAAATTTCTCACTTGATTTTCACATTTTTCAAAGATATATGTTACTAACCACCATACTGCACACATGCAAACAATATAAGGACTATATTTTTTTTTTTTAATTTTCTTTACTTTATTGTGTTGGTTTTGCCATACAATGACATGAAACTGCCATGGGTTTACATATGCTCCCCCTCCAGAACCCCCCTCCCTCCTCCCTCCTGATTCCCTCCCCCTGGGAAATCTCGGTGCACCAGCCCCGAGCATCAACCCTGGGCTGGAGATTGATTTCACATATGATAATTAACATGTTTCAATGACATTCTCCCATATCATCCCACCCTTGCCCTCTTCCACAGAGTCCACGAGTCTGTTCTATAGATCTGCGTTCCTTTTGCTGTCTCGCATGCAGGGTTCTCGCTGCCATCTTTCTAAATTCCATATATATGCGTTAGTATACTGTATTGTTGTTTTTCCTTCTGGCTTACTTCACTCTGGATAATAGGCTCCAGTTCTGTCCACCTGAGTAGAACTGATTCAAATGATTTTTTTTTTAATGCTGAGTAATATTCCATTGTGTATATGTACCACAGCTTTCTTATCCATTCGTCAGTTGATGGGCATCTAGGTTAGCTACATGTTTTAAAACGTAGTATTGTTGAGCTAACTTCACTTTTTATATAACATTCATTTTGGTCACATCTCCATAGTACTGTCATGCTGCTTTCCAAAACAGTTATACTATTCCATATCCCTAACGGTAACATGATAGATCTTTGTGAATATTTCATATAGTCGTTCATTTTAATTTTAGTCCTTCTAATTGGTGCAGTATTATCTCACTGTAGTTTTGTCTTTCCCTAATAAATAATGATGTTGAGTACCTGCATCACGTACTTACTAATTTGTCATCCATATTTCTAATTTGGGATAGTGTCTTCTCAAATTTTTACTCATTTCTTTTCTTATTCTGGATTTTTGATAATGCCTTATATAGTCTAGATAGAAAGCATATTTTTATATATGTGACTTGCAGATATCTTCTTCCTATCTTTGCCTCATCTTTTTACTTTTTCATATACTTTTCAGAGAGTTAAACATTATCATTTTAATAAGATTTAGTTTACCAATTTGGTCTTTTATGGGACATGTTTTTCCATTAAGTATGATATTAATTATAGGTTTTTCAAAGATGCTCTTTTTCATATTGAGGAAGTCACTTGTGTTCTGAGTGTGCTGAACATTTTTATCAGGAAGAAATATTGGATTTTTATATGCTTTTTCCATGTCTACAGAAATAATATTATATATGTGTGTGTATATACGTATATATTCTTTTTCAGTTTTTTAAACTGATAAATTTCATTGACTGACCTTTAAGAGTTAGACTGTCCTTTCCTGATACAAAATATACTTAGATATGATGCATTTGATATACAGTTACATTAAATCTGCTAAAATGTTTAGCATATTGTTATATATATTTGCATTAGACATACTGACCTATGTGAGTTTTTCTGTTTGAGTTTTCTATTTCTATTTGAGTTCAAATTTTTTTAATCTCTCTTTACGATTTTTGTATAAAAATAATACTGACCTTAATGAGTGGGGAGATATTTTCTCCTTTACAAATTTCTGGAATAATTAGTGTAATTTCTTCTTTGTGTATTTGCTAGAATTCACAGGTGAAGCTACCTGGGGCTGGAGTTTTATTCATAGATGTTGTTAAGAATTACGAAAGACATGAGATTTTAGCCAATTTGCAGGCTAACAAGTTAGCCTGTCACAGTTTCATAAATGCTGGAAAAAGACACAAGGCAACTTTATTATTCACAACAAGCATACTAATCACTAACATATTTATATCTTTTTCTCTTGCATACAAGTCCCGTGGATGTGGAGTTATTAGGCCCATATGGATATCTGCATATACAGTGGGTTGTGTTATTTGAGAGGTAACTTGAGTTTAGGGAACCTACTTATTATCTCATTGGCCTATAAATATGTCTGGTCTGTGCTCTAAGGGAGATATTACCTTTATTATCCTGAAGAGCAATCAAGCTTGCCCTTTGCTCTAGAGAGAAACACTAACTTCCAAGGCTGTAAACAATGCTTCCCTATCTTCTAAAGGGGAGGGCAGAGGGGCAAAACAGTTTGCTATATAAGCATTCTTGAAGAAATCTGAAACAAAGGGCAGTCAGTGCTTCTGCTCAAAAATGTACAAATATGGGAGAAATTCATGGAAAATTATTTCTTACAGATTGCAAAATAAAAATTCAATTGCTTTAGTAGAAATATTGTTTTCCAGATCATAGAAGTGAGGTTGAGTATGCTTTGGTATGCAATTTTTTCCATTTTATTTAATTTGTTGACTTCATTAGCATAGCATATATCATAATATTCTCTTATCCTTTTAATAACCATAGAATTATTCTCTTGAGTAAACTTTGAACTCTTCTCTCTATATTTCCTGGGCTTCCCCAGTGACTCAGCAGTAACAAATTTGCCTGCAATGAGAGAGACTCAGGTTCAATCCCTGGGTCAGGAAGATCCCGTGATGGAGGTCAGGACAACCTACTCCAGTATTCTTGCCTGGAGAATCTCATGGACAGAGAAGCCTGGTGAGCTACAGTCCATAGAGTAGCAAAGAGTTGAATATGACTGAAACAACTGAACTTGCAAGCACACTTTATATTTCCTATGAATATAGAAAATTCCGGAACAATGAGTGTTGCTCCCTTTAATGAAGTGCATATGTCATGTGCAATCAACTCAAATAGGGTCCTGCAGATCTCTTTTTGTAGTGAAGCAGCTAAGTAATACCACTTTTCAAGCCATTGATTTTGGTTCTGTTTTGCCCACAAGGAAGATGACTGGGGAAGAGTTAAGATGATGCTTTTCGTTAATGCCTCTGAGGATAAAGACCACTCTCTTCTCAGCAGATTCAAGGTAGAAAAGGCCACATTTTATTGGTGACCATTGTAGAGCATGTATCTGCTGGAGTCTAACACTAATATCATCCTCTTCCTCTTAGTCTTTCTCCCCACTTCTCTTCATCTCACCACCATCATCTCCTCCAAGTTTTATGTTTCATGTTCATTGGATTCAAAATTTAGCATAAAATAGTCAAGTTATATTGAGTTGTATTTTTTAAAAATCTTTCTATTAAAATTAATTATTTATTACATTGGAGAAAATATGCGTCTTCATCTGACAGGAAAATATATATATATATATATATATACACACACACACACACACACAATGTTTGACAAGACAAAATTGATGTATATTCTTGATAAGTGAAATAATTCATTTATATATATTCTTGATAATAAATGAGAGAAATATGATTCTAAATATTTTAGACAAACATAAAATACCTATTAGAAGTGCAAGGGAATATGTTAACAATTAAAACTAGAATTTTAAATCTATTTTCAATATGGACCTTTGTTATTTTAAATTACAAAGGTCTATATAGTCAAAGCTGTGATTTTTCAAGTAATCATGTATGGATGTGAGAGATGGATCATAAAGAAAGCTGAGCACCAAAGAACTGATGCTTTTGAAATGTGGTGTTGGAGAAGACTCTTCAGAGTCTCTTGGACTGCAAGGAAATCCAACTAGTCAATCCTGAAGGAAATCAACCCTGATTATTCATTGGAAGGACTGATGATTAAACTGAAGCTGCAATACTTTGGCCACCTGATGTGAAGAGCCAACTTATTAGAAAAGACCCTGATGCTGGAGTAGATTGAAGGCAGGAGGAGAAAGTGAAGACAGAGGATGAGATGGTTGGATGGCATCACCAGCTCAATGGACATGAGTTTGAACAAGCTCTGGGAGATGGTGAAGGACAGGGAAGCCTGGTGTGCTATAGTTCACAGGGTCGCGAAGAGTCAGACAACTGAACGACTGAACAACAACAAGAACAACATCAACAACAAAAATAAAATATGTAAATTAAAGTTTAAAATGAATAAATTTAACTGGGCCTCAGGAACCTGAATAATGTCATTATTTTCTACACTTTTTACCTACGCTTCTCTGTGAATCATTTAAATTTTCTGAAGATTGGTTCCTCTCATACGGAAAGAAACATCCCCTTTGAGAGGGTTTCAACTTCATATCTCACACTATCTACTGACATGATTGACTTATGGGTTGTTTAGTCTTCAAATCCAAAGTTAATAGAAAATTCAGTGATAAGGCATAGTATGATTCCACAGAAAGCTGGTGAGAGTCCTGCTTGAAAGCAAAGAAGAGTCTCATGTTCTGGGAACCCATTGGCACAGGCTTCAAGCTTAGACAGACAGCATACATATAATAATGGTTTCTAAAACCAAGTTTAAATAATATATATATATATATAATGCTCATTCTATATGGCATATGAAAAAAAAATTAGAGTTGCTTGTCTGGCAATTCTGCTAACCTCAATTCTACATACATCAATTCCAAGTACATTCAATTTAGTATATACAGTTTTTTCCTGAAGATCCCTGTGAGTCAGATTTTACTTGATATTTGTTGCCATGGGAATGTTTTTTTTTTCTTTTTTCCATCATGATAGTCATACAAATATGAAAATAATCACTGATATCTATGATGTTTAGTTACATTAATATAAGAAACTGATTATGCAAAATTGATGTTGATACCACTGAAGAATTATATTGCCTGAAATTGACTCCAGCTCTCAGATGCACTGATATTTTGCTTGGCCTGCACAATCTTAGTTAATCTTTGGTTAGGAAATTCTGATTATCTGGCTTCAGTTGAATTACAGAAAACATGGCGATACAAGGCTGGAGGGAAGTAGCACTTACCCTCTTCCTGCTATTATCATCCCTACTCATCTGGCACCACGCTCATGTGGGACTACTTAACACTGTCAAGCAACTGATACTGTGAATCTTGGCTAACGGGAACAATGGATGTGAGAATGCTTAGCCCTCTTTCTGTTGAATCTAAATCTCAAACAGGGCACTTCTATTCATTGTCTTTGTTTGTCTACAGAACTATAAACTCCTTAAGCACAGATATCATGTGGATTATCCACATTGTTTAATCTACTGGTTATAAGAATAAAATTTCTGGAAACATTTGGTAAGCTATATTTTGAGTTTTTCTTTCTGGATATTGTTTGTTCTGATGCAAACGGATTATGAATTTTAACTTCACCTAGATATGCCTGATTCTGTCTGCTGCTTAGCACTTTTGCAGGACTTAAATCAAATCTGAGATAATAACCTGGAGCTGATATTCATGCTAATATAATATTTCATAAATTATTTTTCTTTAAAGTTTTAGGAAGACAGAAAAGTAATTGGATAGAGTTGTTGTTGTTCAGTTGATCAGTCGTGTCCAACTCTTTGTGACTCCATGGACTGCAGCACACCAGGCTTCCCTGTCTTTCACTATCTCCGAGTTTTCTCAAGCTCATATTCATTGAGTCAATGATGCCATCCAACCATCTCATCTTCTGTTGCCCACTTCTCCTGCCTTCAATCTTTCCCAGCATCAGGGTCCTTTCCAGTGAGTTAGCTCTTCACATTCCGTGGTCAAATTAGCTAAGCTAAAACCTGGATTTCCAATTAAAGCTGTAATTCCTTTTTGTTAACAAATTATCTGAACTGTTTGCTACAGCTGCACATTTTGTAGATGAGTTGAAAGATGGATGGTAAAAATAGACATATTTGATTTAATTGAAGTGTATATGTATGAATGTGTTTTTCTCAAGTTGCTATTTATATAATTTTATTTCAGAATGGTAGACATCAAAATTTTTAACCATAGTATTCTAAGTTTGAAATTTGCACTAGCTAGGTGCAACAAAAGAAATGAACAAATAAATGAAAATTTAAAATAAATTAAAACTTCTCCTTACTTTCTGCTGCAAAATAATGTTGATATTAAGATATTAATCTTTAATTATGGTCATATCTATAAATCTATAACTCTATATAGATACATTTATACTATGCTATCTGTTCTAATTGCGTAACTGCTCTATTATTTTCCAGATTCTTAAAAGCATTACAATCAAATCAAATCAAATCAAATTCTAATTTATTTACCCACTTTGTAATTTGAATAGATTACAAAGTGGGTCATCTATTGGCTGGCCTTCTTCCTTATTTGGTTAACAAAATTTTATTGGAATACAGCCACGCCTGCTCACCTACATATTGCCTATGACTGATTTCACAAGACAGCCAGAAAGTGAAGTAATTGTAAGAAAGCCCACAAGCCCAGACTATAAAAAATTACTAACTGGTGCTTTAGAGAAAAAGTTTAACTGTTGTAATACATAATACTGAGAAAAGAAAAATTATGTTTGTGTGTAAGGTAGTTTCAAATATAAAACCATATATATGCATTTTGCTTTCCACTGTAATTTATGTGCTAACATGATTTTCAGTTCAGTTCAGTTTAGTCGCTCAGTCGTGTCCGACTCTTTGTGACCCCATGAACCACAGCACACCAGGCCTCCTGGTCCATCACAAACTGCCAGAATCTACTCAAACTCATGTCCATTGAGTTGGTGATGCCATCCAACCACCTCATCCTCTGTCATCCCCTTCTCCTCCTTCCTTCAATATTTCCCAGCATGAGTCTTTTCAAATGAGTCAGCTCTTCGCATCAGGTGGACGAAGTATTGGAGTTTCAGCTTCAACATCAGCCCTTCCAAAGAACACCCAGGACTGATTTCCTTTAGGATGGACTGGTTGGATCTCCTTGAAGTCCAAGGGACTCTCAAGAGTCTTCTCCAACACCACAGTTCAAAAACTTCAATTCTTTGGCACTCATCTTTATTTATGATCCAATGCTCATATCCATACATGACTACGGAAAAAACATAGCCTTGACTAAATGGGCCTTTGTCAACAAAGTAATGTCTCTGCTTTTTAATGTGCTCCCTAGGTTGGTCATAACTTTCCTCCCGAAGAATAAGCTTCTTTTTAGTTCATGGCTGCACTCACCATCTGCAGTGATTTTGGAGTCGAAAAAAATAAAGTCAGCCACTGTTTCCACAGTTCCCCCTTCTCTTTGCCATGAAGAGATAGGACCAGATGCCATGATCTTAATTTTCTGAATGTTGAATTTTA
Organism: Antilocapra americana; assembly: GCA_007570785.1. Lineage (NCBI taxonomy): Eukaryota > Metazoa > Chordata > Mammalia > Artiodactyla > Antilocapridae > Antilocapra > Antilocapra americana. The sequence goes on from ML663009.1 coordinate 37,925,860, forward strand.
AGGCAACTTTTTCACTCTTCTCTTTCACTTTCATCAAGAGGCCCTTTAGTTCTTCTTCACTTTATGCCATAAGGGTGGTGTCATCTGCATATCTGAAGTTATTGATATTTATCCCAGCAATATTAATTCCAGCTTGTGCTTCCCCCAGCCCAGAGTTTCTCATGATGTACTCTGCATATAAGTTAAATAAGCAGGGAGACAATATACAGCCTTGACGTACTCCTTTTTGTATTTGGAACCAGTCTGTTGTTCCATGTCCAGTTCTAACTGTTGCTTCCTGACCTGCATACAGGTTTCTCAAGAGGCAGGTCAGGTGGTCTGGTATTCCCATCTCCTTCAGAAATTTCCACAGTTTATTGTGATCCCCACAGTCAAAGGCTTTGGCATAGTCAATAAAGCAGAAATACATGTTTTTCTGGAACTTGCTTGCTTTTTCCATGATTCAGTGGATGTTGGCAATTTGATCTCTGGTTCCTCTGTCTTTTCTAAAACCAGCTTGAACATCTGGAAGCTCACAGTTCACATATTGCTGAAACCTGTCTTGGAGAATTTTGAGCATTAATTTACTAGTGTGTGAGATGAGTGCAATTGTGTGGTAATTTAAGCTTTCTTTGTCATTGCCTTTCTTTGGGATTGGAATGAAAACTGACATTTTCCAGTCCTGTGGCCACTGCTGTGTTTTCCCAATTTGCTGGCATATTGAGTGCAGCACTTTCACAGCATCATCTTTTAGAATTTGAAATAGCTCAAATGGAATTCCATCAGTTCCACTAGCTTTTTAAGTGAACATAATAATATGTTCTTATTATTAATACCAAATAACTTTTAGTATTTGTTTATTTACTTATTAATCTTACAGAACACTTAATGTACAAAATAGTTTGCTATATCTTTCCTGTTTTTGTTTTAAATAAACATGTTTTGGGGCCATATATTAGTAATCGGGCTTCCCTCATGGTTCAAGTGGTAAAGAGCCCACCTACCAAAGCTGATTAGATGTAAGACACACCAGTTTTATCCCTTGGTCAGGAAGATACCCTGGAGAAGAGCATGGCAACCCACTGCAGTATTCTTACTTGGAGACTCCCATGAACAGAAGGGCCTAGCAAGATATGTTTCATAGGGTTGCACAGGATCGGGCACAACTGATATGGCTTAGCAGGGCACGACATATTAGTAACCTCATAATTCAGTGTGCTTTTGCAATTTTTTTTGGTAAATGTCTTTAAACATCAAAGTACTAATGATCCAAATAAATCATGAGAAACCTAGAGATTTATCTGTCTTCAAATCATAAGCTGATACTATGAGAAGCACCTATAATTAGAAATATAGCTGTTTTCCATATAATGTTCACAACCAAATACTCGGATGGTTCACATAACAATAACCTCACAGATGATCAAGTGAAAGATTGTATAAAACTAACCATAATTATTGACTTTAAGTTTAAAATATCCTTCTCATATCTTTTCATCTATTACTTAATGACATGTTTGCTCAATTTGAAAATACTTTCTAACCATAATGCTATGAATTGAGTGCTGATTCAGGTATTTGAAAGGAAATCATTTCTAAATTTGACAGCAAAGGAAAATATAAATATCAATAAAAAGGTTTGTACTGGCATATTTAACTGTTGTTTCATCATGTCTTATAGTTGTGCATAAAAAAAGTGAGATGTACTTTACCAATTTAGTTGTGAATATGTGCATTAAGATAATCAATAAGGGAAATAAAATAATTGGTTTTAATGTCATCTTTTTCTTTTTAAAGAAGCAAAATAAAGCTTTTTATCCTTAAAGAATGAAAAGATTCTACATAATAATTTATGTGTTCATTTCTATTTATTTATATGATGCTAAAATAATTTAAAACAGATGGGAAATTAGCAAAGTCATAAAATTAGCACATTCTAATAGCAGGCATTTTAGGCATGTGCTTTAGATTTTCAGAAAATGGCTGAGAAAAATATTTTGGCATAAGGCCAATACAAATATATAAACTTAAGGAATGTTTTGTTCTAGTTTTGTCATCCAAATAAAGATGCCCTGAATAAATCAAATAGCTGTACTCTTTGGGAAGATATATATTCTGCATGTCCAAATATAAGACAAGAGCTTTTTCCTCATAAATTATAACCCAAGGAAGAGGGAACCAACCTACATACCTCATCATACACACACTTTGACTTGCCTCATATTAAAATGTATGAGCCATACTGTTATAGGCTAATATCAAGTTCTTAACTGTGCACTGATTTCTCTAGAACCCTATGGCAAGATCACAGGTGTGGAACCCTGTAACAAGGTTATAAGATAAAAATCTCTGGAACTGATCAAGTCCCATAGCAATTGTTGCCATGAGTCTCCAGATTTAAAGTGGCCAGCGCCCTGATCCCATATTATCAGGGTAAAATACCCACCCTATTATCAACCCTGTATCATACTAATCAATCACCACCATTCCGGTAGGAATTCTCTCAGTCCTGAGGTTATCCTGCAAAAGGGTTCAACTCTCTCTTGAGCCAGCCCATTGTTCTAACAGCATCTCTCACTCTAATAACTTTATTCTCCTCTCATTCTGCCTCATGTCTAGAAATTGCTTTCCAGCCCGCACATGGACCATGACAATTCCCATCCCTTACTCCCATTCTATTGATTTTCCTCTGGCAATTATTTTTCTACCTCTTATACCAAAAAATTCTCCCTTTGTATAGTTAATGATTGTCGTTGTTCAGTCACTAAGTCCTGTCCTACTCCATGACCCCATGAACCGCAGCATGCCAGGCTTCCCTGTACTTCACTGTCTTCTGGAGTTTGATCAAACTCATCTCCATTGACTCAGAGATGCCATCCAAATCATCTCATTCTCTGCCCCGCCTCACCCTCCCCCGCTTCTCCTCCTGCCTTCAGTCTTTTCCACCATCAGGATCTTGTCCAGTGGGTTGGCTTTTCTCATCAGGTGGCCAAAGTATTGGAACTTCAGCTTCAGCACCAGCCCTTCCAATAAATATTCAGGGTTGATTTCTTTTAGGGCTGACTGGTTTGATTTCTTTGCTATCCGAGGAACTCTCAAGAGTCTTCTCCAGCACCGTAGTTCGAAAGCATTGATTTTTAAGTGCTCAATCTTCTTTATGGTCCAGTATGTACAGTTAATGATATACAGTGCTTATAATGTGTGGAGAACAATTTTAAACATTTTATACAAGTCAGGATTCAATTAGTCCTTATTTAATCTTATGGTTAGAAATAGCTGTGCTGTGCTAAACCACTTCAGTCGTGTCTGACTCTTTGCAACCCTAAGGGCCGTAGTCCACCAGACTCCTCTGTCCATAGGATTCTTCAAGCAAGAGTACTGGAATGGGTTACCGTGCCCTCCTCCAGGGGATCTTCCTGACCCAGGGATTAAGTTCCTGTCTCATACATCTCTTGTGTTGGAAGGCAGGTTCATTACCACTAGTGCCACCCGGTAAGCCCTTGAAATGACAACTCACTTCAGTAATCTCGCCTGGAAATTTCATAGAAGAGCCTGGCAGGCTGCAGTTCACGGAACTGCAGAATAGTTGAACATGACTTAGCGACTAAACAACAGCAGCAACAATCCCATGGTTTACTATTATCAAACCCATTTTGAAAAGACCATAAAGAAATTAAGATAAGAAAATTATGCCAGAATTTGAGCCCAGGCATATGATTCCTCCAGACTCTGATCTAAAACACTGTACTATTTTGCCTCTCATCTTTAGCTGCATATGCAAGTATAAAATTTTCATCTAGAACAAAAACAAAAACAAAGCCCTCTCTCAATTTTACACACTGTCCTCCTACTACAACACTTATTTCTTGTCTAGATCAGCAGTTACATTTTTTGCTAAATGACATTCTCTGTAAAAATGTTACTGAAGCAATCAGCAGCAGTTAACACAGTTGTTGATCTTTTCAAATTTAAATTAAGACCCATCACTCCCATTTGGAACAGAAGCTTCCATTGGTTTTCTGCCACAATCAGAGGACTCTAAAATACTCATTGTGGTACTCAAGACTTAACTCAGTGGGCTTCAACTATCTTTCAGTCTCACATCTTACCTCTTCCCTTCCTTGATAATGTTTCCAACACCAGCATGCTCCTTCCTTGGGGCTTTTCCATTGCTATCTACTCTGACTCAGCTTACTGCAGTCCTGTCGTTTCTATGTTTATTTTCCTATCTTCAAGTCTGGAGCTAAATTTATTTTACCAGGATTAATCTGAACAAAAAATTTGTACAATCCATAGAAATGGGAAAATTGCCTCATTAGTCTCGGTTGTTTGACCATTCAGATTGTTAGGGAATCACTGACTGAAACTGCCCACGCTGATCAGACAGCATGATAACCACTTCAGAGAGTCCTCTTAAACAAGAAGTCCTAGTAAAACAATGCAGAACTAACAGGCTACCACTATCTGGAAAATTTGGGGAAGGTCAAGAGGAGACTGCAGTCCTCATACCCTATCAACCTCCCAAGATCTTTCTTGCTGGAACACATCTTGACTGAGTGACAACCAGCAAAGCGCCTGAGTCAGAATGACTGGCCAGTCACAATCCAGAAACTAACCAATTACCATAAAACCTTAGGCCACAAGTCACATGGTAAAGCAGTTCTAGGATTCCCCTTCCCTGCTGCTCTCCATCGTGGCATGTGTGCATACTTTATTGCTCTGTTGTGTCTGACTTTTTTGTGACCCCATGAACTGCCATCCACCAGGTTCCTCTGTCCATGGGATTCTCCAGGCAAGAATATTTCAGTGGGATACCAATTTCTTCTCCAGGGGAATCTTTCTTACCCTGGGATTGAACCCATGTCTCCTGCATTATCAGGTGGTTTCCTTACCACTGTGTCACATGGGAAGGCCTTGGACACCCCTTCTCAATAAAGTCTCTTACTTTGTCAGCATCTGTGTCTCCAACAATTCATTTCTGAGTGTTACCCACTCTTGGGTCCTGGAAGGGGTCCCCCTTCCTGCAACAAAATGGTTGTGCTTTGTAAACAGGCCATATAATTTAACTTAGTAGACTTTTCTCAGCATCAGAAAACATGTATAGAATTCTCACACAGTCATTTATTAACTGGAACATTTGTACTGGAATAAAAATGGGCTTCTGGACTTTGTTGTCAAGAATCCAGCCTCTGTTCATCAGTGTTGAATAGAAATGTTGAGATATAGTTTTGGAAGAGTAGAAAAGCCTAACTTTATTATTATGCCAGGCAAAGGGGGCTGCAGAAGGCTAATGTCTTTAAGACTGTGTCCCCCTTTCTGGGAAATAAGAAGAAGTTTTATAGTTTTAGAGTGGAAAATAGGGCTATAGATTAGGATTGGGGCTGATATAGTCTGTCTTTTTTCTTTCCTCCTAGAGACATTGAGGTCACTAAGGCTGACATCAGTTGCTTTAGAAACAGGTACTGGTGGTCCTCAAGGCTACTGTTTTGCAACCTCCTTTCTAGAATAAAGAGAGTGCATGGAGGAAAGATGTGTTAGGGAATAAGTAGCCATCAGTTGCATAGTACAACTTTAGCTAGAAAGCAATTATTTTCAGCATGCAATTAAGCAAGAAAGAGGAGAAAAATTCTATAGGAGAACAGTTGAACGGGTGGAAAGAATAAGGGCTGAATAAAGGCTAACATAATGGGTGTGTCTCAATAAGTTTCTATTAGAGCACTTTCTAAGGAGACTGTGATACAAAACTGTAAAAAATACAGTTTTTAGTGGTGATGGATAGGCAGATAAGTAGATAGACAGACACAAGAGAGAGAGAATGAGTGTGAAAGATGGAAGAAATTTATTTATATGTTGAAACAAAGCAGTTCATAACCTCAATTACTGTAATGTGTGTGTATTTCAATTTCCTGATGGATTTAACTTTTTTTTTTCTTTAAATTAGCACTTGATTATTGGTCTGAACCTAGGTGAACACCCTATAACTTTAAAAAATGAGGATCTAAGGATCTGTAGGTATGTTTCCTTTCATAATTGTAGGATTGCTGTGAATTTTAAGAGATTATAATGTGTTTAACTTTTTTACAATGTAGTATGGATTCAATGAATAACTATTATTATTATTATTATTAGTTTTAATTGAACTTGGAAAGCCAGCTTTTGCAATTATCTTTATCAAAATAATTACTAAGCATTATTTTTCACTCTTTAATATGTATGTATATGACCCTAAAGAAAAACTAAAATGTACATTTGATGGTATCCAAAAAGAAACATTTCACTTCCTAGGGTAGTTCTGCATTTAAATCCTTCGAAGTGGATCCATTTAGTGGAAATAATTTAAGTCAACATTTAACAAGATATGACCCCACAGCATCTGAATATAATTGATGAACTTTTATCCAACTCTAGAATCCCATTCTGAAAGACTGGTTTTGATATCAATGTTTAGGTCAGATTTGTCAAAAAGAAACCTAATATGGGGATTCTAGCACATTAGGCAGAAGAGGGAAATGACAGGTTTATTTAATTGTATATTAAAACTTCTGTTCAACAAAGGCTTACTGCTACTGAATCCAAGCTCACTCTACTATCTGCACCAGAGGCCAATAAATTGCAGACAAGATTTTGAGTTAAGGAATATGCCTTTATTTGGAAAGCTACCAGACCAAAAAGGTATTAGACTAATGTCTAAAAATAACTATCTTATTGGATTCTAGATGTTAGTCTCTTTTATAGAACAGAGAATGGGAGGAGATGAGGAAGTAAGGCAAAGGCTATTAGTTTCATGGCACGACCAGCACTGGGGAGAGGATGTGTTAATTTATTTTTTGCAGCTATCCACAGCGTATATGTAGAGTACATCATGCAAAATGTTGAGCACAAGCTGAATCAAGATTTCCAGGAAAAATGCCGATAACCTCAGATATGCAGATGATATCACCCTTATGACAGATAGCAAAGAGACACTAAAGCCTCTTGATGAAAATGAAAGTGGACACATTGAAAAGACTAAGATGATGGCCTCCAGTCCCATCACCTCGTGGCAAATAGATGGGGAAACAATGGAAACCGTGACAGACTCTATTTTCTTGGGCTCCAAAATCACTGCAGATGGTGACTGCAGCCATGAAATTCCCTGGGACAGTTGACTGTAGTATATTATTGGGCTTCCCTTGTAGCTCAGCTGGTAAAAAATCTGCCTACAATGCGGGAGACCTGGGATTTGATCCCTGGATGATCGCCTGTAAAAGCGAAAGGCTACTCACTCCAGTGTTCTGGCCTGGAGAATTCCATGGACTGCATATTCCAAAGAGTCAGACATGACTGAGTGATTTTCACTTACTGCTCCTTGGAAGAGAAGCTATGACAAACCTAGATGGCATATTAAAAAGAAAAGAAAGAAAAGCAGAGACATTACATTGCCAACAAAGGTCTGTGGAAGTAGAAAGCATTACAGTGTAAGGGCTCTCCCATGTGGGCTGGAATTGAGCCTTTGGGGACCCATCTTTCCAGATTTTAATTAGGACTAAAGTCCCTGGGGCATATAGTGGTGGCTTTTCAGAATATTTTGGGTCCTGGTTGACACCCCGCAAGCATATATCTTGTTGAAATTTTTCAATGGCCATGGTGTAAGACTGGAGGGTCTGATGCTCTGTATCTAGGAAGAGGTCATTGACATAAAAAAAAAAAAAAATTCCCATATAGCATCTCATAAGGACTAAGATCAGCTTGTTACTTAAGGACAATACCAGAGCAGATGAGGACTATTGGTAAAGCCTCCTTCTATCCCAAGGAGATCTCCTGGGTTATCTTTTTGATTTCTGATTTTAAGAATTGATCAGCTTTTTCTACTTTTTCTGAAGACTGAGGCCTCTAGGCACAATAGAGATGATAATCAATGCCCAATGCTTTAGAGACCCCTTGGCTGACCTTAGAAGTAAATGATGACCCATTGTCACTTTGTAATGACCTGGGCAGACCAAATCTCAGAAAGATTTCATCGAGCAGTTTATTTATTTATTTTTTTAGCCTCCTTAGCCTTCTCAGGTGGGAAAGCCTTAAATACTTCCTGTGAATGTGTCTATCATGACTAATAGGTATTTATACCCTTGAGAAACTGGCATATGGGTAAGGTCCATCTGGCTGTCCTCTCCTGGGTAGGTCCCTTGCCATTGGATGAGTTGGGCCAGCTGGGGTCTTCAAGCTTCTTGGTGGTTGTTTAATTGGCAAGTGAGACACAGGAGACCACTTGCCTTATAGTTTTTAGGAGGTCTGTTCCTCTGAAGGACCTTTCTAGTATTCTCCCTTAAGTGAGTGATGATATGTAAGGAGTTAACCAACTTCCTTTGGAGGTTCCCAGGCTGAAAAAGGAGTCCCTTCTTTTGTAACTACCCAATATGATCTTCTTAAAAGCCTTCAGTCTTAGCTTTAAGAGTTTCACCTTCAGTATATGAAGGAGTTTATGGCAAATTAGTCTGTGGAACTAAGGTGACAACCCCTATTAGGTCATTGTTCTATAATGCTGCTCTTTTAGCTGCCTGATCAGCTGCTTAGTTCCCTCATGCCACTTCTGTGCTCTCTTTTTGGTGTCCTTTACCATGAAAGACTGAAACCTTAGCAGGTAGATGGACTGCCTCCAAGAACCTGAGGATTTGATCACCATATTTGATTGTGGACCCTTGGGTGGTCAAGTGGCCTCTTTCTTTCCAAATAGCAGAATGTACATGTAGCACTGAAAGGCATACTTGGAGTCAGTGTAAACAGCTACTCTTTTTCATTTTCTCATCTCTAAAGCTCGAGTCGGGGCTATGAGCTCAGCTAATTTGGCTGAGGCACCTGATGTCAAAGATTTAGCCTCTATGGTCTCAAAATCGGAGACTATGGCATATCTGGCTCTTTTCTTTCCAAGACAAAATTCCTTCCATCAATGTACCAGATTTCCACAGAATTGATCAGAGGATCTTCTGACAATCCTTTTTGGGGTTTTGTCCAGTGGTCTAAGGTTTCTAGGCAAGAATGAAAGGGGAGAAAGCCCTCGGAGCTAGGCAGGAGGGTAGCTGGGTTAATAACCTCATAAGGGGATATAGTCAGGCCTGGATTTTCCATCAGTGCTATTTGATATCTGTGGATCCTTTGATCAGACTTCCATAAATGGCCTCCCCCATTCGGGAGTTGTTTCACTTGATGGCTATCAAAAGTAGTTTGCCCTCAAGAGAGTTTTAAAGCATCTTCTATCAGGACTGCAATAGCTGCAAGATTTCAAAGGCAGGGAAATATCTCTTCCCAGTAAAGGAATAGGACACTCAGGGACTTGGTGGGAAAATATTTGTCCATCCCAGCAACAAAGAAGTGCTCAGGTGAATATTTTTGTTTTTTTTCCTGTAGCACTTAAAATGGTACAGGTTTGGGAGGAGAAAGCCCGGAGTAAGAGGTTAGGACAGAGTAAGTAGTCCCTGTGTCAACCAAGAAATTCTTGGACCTACTTGCCACATGCTTGGCTCCAGCCCCATGATGGTTATCTGTGACAGGCAGGCTGCCTGGAGCAGGTTGCTTCAGTCCTGTTGAATCATCCTGAAGGAAGGCTTGGTGCTTGATTCTGAGGCTCTTGGGCAGAGTACTGGGCAGAGTACTGCCCAGAGTACTTCTGGGCAGAGTACTGCCCAGTTTCCCAATCGATGGTGTTTGTAGCAATCCATTTTAGGAGTCTTGTTTGGACACTCTTTGGCCCAATGTGCTGCCTTTCTATAGATTAGGCATTTGTCTTGTGCCTTGTCCTTCAAAGACTCGGAGTTTGCCATAGAGCTTCCCTGGAGGGCGGCTAGCATCTGGGCATGCCTTGTCTCTTTCCTTTCCTTCCTTTCCTGGGCCTTGGCCTTCCTCTCCTGCTCTCTCTTATAAAAGTATTGGCAGCTGTCTGGACCATCTCATCTAAAGAGGAAGCAAGGTCCTGCTGCTGTAGCTGTTGTAACTTTATCCTGATGTCTTGATGCACAGTAGTGTGGCTCCTACACCACCTATCTGTTGTTCCTGCACATTTGGACAGGAATCTGTCCTTTAAAATTGTCTGTCCCTCATAAGAGTCTAAGTCCAGATTGGTAAACTTTTTGAGGGCCTCTTTCAGCCTTTCCAGAAAGGCAATGGGTTTCTCGTTGGACACCTGAGTTATTGCTGATACCCAGTGCAGTCCTACAAGTAATATGCTTCCTTCTATTTCCATGGGTGAACTTCCTTAGGGGTGAGTCTTTCTGAAGCTTATTCTACCCAGTATTGTTGCAACCTGAGAGCCAGGTATCCCTGAGTCAGACAGGTTGAGGCGTGACAACCTCCCAGGGACCAGATCTCTAAGCAGGTTGAGGCAGGTCGACCACCTGGGGTCCCCAGGCTGGAATTGTGTATCCCCAAGGTTTTCAGCATGACTAATGCTGGATAGGATTAACGGGTTGTAATCTTAACTCATTGCCGGTTTGTCCACCATGGATGGGAATAAATACCATGATGTAAAGCAATTCAAGCCTGTGCCCTGAGACTGCGAACCTAGTGAAACAGCCATAAGCTTTATCCTCTTATAGCTCTAAGGGAAGGTAAGTTACTGATTTGTTCCCCTGCTGGTGCTAAATCACTTCAGTCTTGTCCGACTCTGTGTGACCCCATAGATGGCAGCCCACCAGGCTTCCCCATCCCTGGGGTTCTACAGGCAAGAATACTGGAGTGGGTTGCCATTTCCTTCTCTAATGCATGAAAGTGAAAAGTGAAAGTGGAGTTGCTCAGTCAAGTCCGACTCTTAGTGACCTCATGGACTGCAGCCTACTAGACTCCTTCGTCCATGGGATTTTCCAGGCAAGAGTACTGCAGTGGGGTGCCATTGCCTTCTCTGGGTTTCTTCCCCTAATCCTCCATAAGTACAGGTTAGGGTGTCTCCAATGGTAAATATTTCATTGCCATAGATCCATTTTAGGTAATAACAAAAGTAATGACAAAGGAGTGAGTTATCTGGTCCTGTTAGGGGTATAAAGAGTATTTTAATAATAATCTGGGTGGAGAGATGTTGCCTACAGGGTCCTGGTTGTAGGAGTTAGTAAGTGGCCTAAGAACAAATTGATAAAAGCAGCAGACCAGATATTCTATAAAAGTGGAGTAGAGATTTGATCCAGGAGTATGCTTGTTGCTTTAAGAGAAGGATGGTAAGGGTTTGGGCCCAAACAGCCTGCAGGGCTAACTCCCAAAGTGGCAAACATTATCCCTGGAAACCCAATAGTCCTTGAAAGGATACCACCAACAAATGGACTTCTAGCAGGCATTATGTGCCTGTCTCCCACCTTAGTGGGCTCACTGAGAGATGCTGTTGCTGCACACGTTGTAGGAAACATGGAAAATGAAGGCCTTGATATCTAAAGAGATTGGGTTTTATACAGTATTTCCCTCCCAAGGGCCAGATATTTTCTGGTTGTCCCTTCAGAAGATTATGGAGGCTACACTGTGGGTCCTGATGGGGATCAGGAAAAAAAGCATGAAACAGGAGGGAAGGGGGCAGGGCACAATTTTTGAAAGAATGACAGAGCCCAAGGGTATAACATAAACCGATTACAATCAAATGGGTCCAAGATGATAAGTCAAATTCAACTAAACCTTGATCTTCAGTCTGCAAGATGAATGACACACCCAGAGGTGCCAGGACAGTTCCAAGTCACCATCAAAAGACCAAGGAGTGGGTGGCTCCCCAATTATTGGAATGATCCCCCCACTCATTAGAACATGAAATCACCCAACCCCTAGAAAACTAAATTGAAAGTGAAAGTCCCTCTTTTTTGTCCCACTCTTTGGGACCCCATGGACTTAGTCCATGGAATTCTCCAGGCCAGAATACTGGAGTGGGTAGCCTTTCCCTTCTCCAAGGGATCTTCCCAACCCAGAGATTGAACCCATATCTCCCACATTGCAGGCAAATTCTTTACCATCTGAGCCACAAGGGAAGTCCAATAATACTGGAATGGATAGCCTATCCCTTCTCCAGCAGATCTTCCTGACCAGGAATTAAACTGGAGTCTCCTGGATCACAGGTAGATTCTTCAGCAACTGAGCTATGAGGGAAGCCCAAGAAAAATTAGCCACAACACATTTCATGGATGCTGAGCATTTATAGAACAAGTTTACTGACTGCTACTTGAAGTCATTGTAAAGATTTTGGTTTTATTGTAAACATGATATAAAGCCAAGTATTTTATTCCTATTGCTTTTATGTCTTGAAAGTACTGATGAAGGTTTTGGGTTTATTCTATGTGTGATTAGATATCTTAGAAGATATTTAATTAGTGCAATGATCAGAGGATTATTGTAGTGATTTTGTGAACAGTATATTTTAACAAAGTGAGAATAGAGGCTTAGAGAAGAATTAGTCTAAAAACAGAGTAAATAAGAAATGATAGAGGTTTGAACAAAGAATATAACATTAGAAAGAAGAAAAGTATGACCAATGGAAATTACTTATATATTGGTTAAGATAGTGAGAGAAAGTTAAAAATCAAGAATGACTCCTAGGTAAACTGAGTAATTTGTAATATAGGAACATTTTGGGTAGATCAAGTTTGGAAGAGGCTGTTATGCATATGATCAAAGCTGTTATGCATATGATAAATATTGGACACTATTACATTTCCTACGTGTATGCAAATAAAAATGGATATAAAAATTCAAGAGACAGAATCTTTATATGTATACACATGTGTACATATACTTTTACATATGGTGAAAAAGTTTTACAGTCATTGGCCTACAGAGAGTACATAACTGTAAGTGATTAGATGAGCTCAACTAGAGAGAAATTAGTGTTGAAGAAGTAGAGAAATTTTAGGTGTCTAGCGAAAAAGTAGAATGAGATCAAGGGAGTCTGTAACTTTGTGGGGCAATCAGGTTTCCCACAGAAAAAAAGATGACAGTATTCATCTCCATGATTATAGACAGAATATAACCACATTCATTTCAGCAGCAGTTGAAATTTGGGAGGAGGATGAGTACAATGAAAAGAGCTAAGAATTTCAGATGGCTGATTTTAATCATATACCATGCTTTTTTTTTGTTTTTTACTTTTCTTTACTTTATTGTGTTGGTTTCGCCATACAATGACATGAAACTGCCATGGGTTTACATATGCCCCCCCTCCAGAACCCCCCTCCCTCCTCCCTCCTGATTCCCTCCCCCTGGGACATCTCGGTGCACCAGCCCCGAGCATCAACCCTGGGCTGGCGATTGATTTCACATATGATAATTAACATGTTTCAATGACATTCTCCCATATCATCCCACCCTTGTCCTCTTCCACAGAGTCCACGAGTCATAGGGAAGTTAAGACCTGAGAAGTTTAATGGATATTGAAAAACTGGTAGATAAATGACCTCTCTACAAAGAGAAAACTTCTCATAATATAATAGCTATTAAATATAGGTACAAGTAAATATTTATTACTCAAGGTTGATTTTCAGTTTTCCTTTTTCACAGAGGAGAATGACTCTATTTTTATAAATCATTGTATCTGTGTGTCATATTATAGTTTAGATGATACACATGTATCAGAATACCAAAAAACTAATCAAAGAATAAATGAGTTATGAATATTTTTTAGAGACTTATTAAATCAAGGTATTCTATCAATATTGAAAGTATCAGTAGAACATAACTTTAGATATACCCTAAAAAAGAAACAGAAAAAAGTTGAATTAAAAATGGATTTAAGGTGTGCTGAATTTGGACATCCCTTTACTAAGAATTCCGCTTGTTAAGTGACATTTTAGTCACATGAGAAAGCACTGTCATACTGGGTAATTAGTAAAAGCAAATTCTTCTCTTCTGTCATGTCATTCCTTGGAAATGAGCAGTTATTTTTGTCAACTATATGGTCTGAAAGGTAAGAACTGATATATTTTCTTAATTACTAGAACTAATCAAAGAATATAGTAAATTTCAGGATATAAAATCAACACACAGAAATCCTTTGCATTCCTATACATTAACAATGAGAAAACAGAACGAGAAATTAAGGAAACAATTCCATTCACCATTGCAATGAAAAGAATAAAATGTTTAGGAAAAAATCTACTTAAAGAAACAAAAAACCTATATATAGAAAACTATAAAACACTGATGAAAGAAATCAAAGAGGACACAAATAGATGGAGATATATACTGCATTCATGGATTGGAAGAATGAATATAGTGAAAATGAGAATACTACTCAAAGTGATCTATTAATTTAATTCAATCTCTATCAAGCTATTGAAGGTCTTTTTTAGATAACTAGAACAAATAATTTCACAATTTGTATGGAAATACAAAAAAACCTTGAATAGCCAAAGCAATCTTGAGAAAGAAGAATGGAATTGGAGGAAACAACCTGCCTGATTTCAGACTATACTACAAAGCTACAGTCATCAAGAAAGTATGGTACTGTCACAAAGACGAATATAGATCAATGCAACAAAATAGAAAGCCCAGAGATAAATCCACACACCTATGGACAACTTATTTTTGACAAAGGAGGCAAGAATATACAATAGAGAAAAGACAATCTCTTTAACAAGTGGTGCTGGGAAAACTGGTCAACCACTTGTAAATGAATCAAACTAGAACACTTTCTAACACCATACACAAAAATAAAGTCAAAAATAAAGTTAAAGATCTGAACATAAGACCAGAAACTATGAAACACCTAGAGGAAAATATAGGCAAAACACTCACTGACATAAATCACAGCATGATCCTCTATGACCCATCTCCCAGAGTAATGGAAATAAAAGCAAAAATTAACAAATGGGACCTAATTAACCTTAAAAACTTTTGCACAATGAAGGAAACTATAAGCAAGGCAAAAAGACAGCCTTCAGAATTGGAGAAAAAAAAAGCAAAAGAAGCAATGGACAAAGAATTAATCTCAAAACTATACAAGCAGCTCACACAGCTTGATTCCAGAAAAATATATGACCCAATCAAAAAAATAGGCCAAGAACTAAACAGACATGACTCCAAATAAGACATACAAATGGCTAATAAACACATGAAAAGATGCTCAACATCACTTATTATCAGAGAAATGCAAATCAAAACCACAATGAGGTACCATCTCACACCTATCAGAATGGCTGCTATCAAAAAGTCTACAAACAATAAATGTTGGAGAGGGTGTGGAGAAAAGAAAGGGGAATGCAAACCAGTTGGTGGGAATGCAAACTGGTACAGCCACTATAGAGAACAATGTGGTGATTCCTTAAAACTTGAAAACAGAACTGCCATATGAACCAGCAATCCCACTGCTGGACACTGCTGTGCATACACACTGAGGAAACCAGAATTGAAAGAGACACGTGTGCCCCAATGTTCACAGCAGCACTGTCTACCATAGCCAGGACATGGAAGCAACCTTGATGTCCATCAGGAGACAAATGGATTAGAAAAATGTGGTACATCTACACAATGGAATATTACTCATCTATTAAAAAGAATGCATTTGAATTAATTCTAATGAGGTGCCTAGTATACAGAGTGAAGTAAGTCAGAAAGAAAAACACCAATATAGTATATTAATGCATATATATGCAATTTAGAAAGATGGTAGCAATGATCCTATATGAGAGACAGCAAAAGACACACAGATGTAAAGAACAGACTTCTGGACTCTGTGGGAGAAGGCAAGGTGAAATGATTTGAGAGAATAGCACTGAAATATGTACGTTACTATATGTAAAACAGATCGCCAGTCTAGGTTCGATGCATGAGACAGGGCACTCAGGGCTGGTACACTGGGATGACCCCCAGGGATGGGATGGGGAATGAAGAGGGAGGGGGTTTTAGGATGGGGAACACATGTACACTCATGGCTGATTCATGTCAATGTATGGCAAAACCACTACAATATTATAAAGTAATTAGCCTCCAATTTAAAATAAATAAATTAATTAAAAATAATTAATATAATTATGTATACTTAGTATTATAGTTAGTATAATTATGTATACTTCTGAGAAAATATTTACCCCCTTTCCCTTCCAACTTCTTGGGGTTTGGGGGCAACACTATACTGAGACTCATAATGTTACACAAAAATGCACAAGTCATGTTTACAGGATCCTTCTTAAACAGATGAGCTCTGTACTTGGGTAGATATGTCACACTTTTAAGGAAGACTAAGTACTACTACATTTTCTTTAACATATAATAAATTTTGACTCCATTACAGTAGAAATGGAAATCAAACATTAACTATATTTTAAAAGCTTGTCTTACAAATATTAGCATAGAATCAGCAATTTGATCTCAAATTTAAACATGTGTAGCCCTGCATAAACGCTGCTCTTGCACAAGCATCTGGTGCCAGAACACTCTTTACAATTTACTGAGCTGTTTTGTATGATTGGACACCCACCTAGCACAGGCATTTTCCACTTTACTGGGTAGGTTCAGAGCGAAAGCAAAGACATCTATTTAGTGTCACCTATAGTTAAAGCTAGGTCAGGATTTCCATTACAAATCTATTTTAGAGCTTTATAACTTTATAATAGTTCTAATCACAGAGTGAATCCAAATTTCTCTCTAAAGAGTATCAAGCAACATAGATTTACAAAAAGCAAGCTGAATACGTAGGGCTAAGACATATTCCAGTATTAACCGGAACACAATTTCTAAGGAGCTATTAGCTAATTCTATTTGAATTTAGACTCTCCCATTTAAAGCATCTATGACCCTGAAAAATACTCAGTAACTCTAATTATTTTCATCATGTATTTAATATTGAATAACAATTGTTAAATTAAGAGTTAAAAAACCAATCGTTTATTCAGTACCAGGCAACTTCTAAACACTTTTCACACATTAACTAATTTAATTCTCACAACTCATTGATATGAGCTGTATTACCTTTATTTTATAGTGAGTGAAATAAAGTGAATTAGAGAGATTAAGTAATTTACCTGCAATCATGATTAATTTAGTGAAGAGACTCAGATTTGAATCTAATGTAGTCTGTATCCTAACTTTATGCCCTACAGTCACCTTTTGTGAGAAACAAACAAACAATACCTCCAATAAATTTATTTCAATGCTTGGCACACAACTAGCTTTTAATAAATAATAGCTATAGAATTTTAAATGAATAGAACAGTAGATTATTTTAAAGGTGTAATATAGAAATATCTTAGCCAAGTCTTTTCACTCAAAATCAGAAAAACAAAGTCTAGAAATATTATGGCTTGGTCAGTTTCAATTTTTTTTAAGTGATTAAATTTATTATTTAAAATTTGAAGGTAATTAAATGTAAAGCTGTCTACATATTCATTAATTTACCTATCCAAAAATAATTATCAGCAACATGTATATATAAGATAGTCCTTCAGAATATAGAGATGTAGTAAATTAATTAGACATAGATATCTCCCTCAGGCATGGTCATTTTTAGGTGATCATAGGCCCTGAACAAAGACATATGAGACTGTTGATCATTTTTCAGTCGGGTATTCAGTCAGTCATCACATATTTCATGAGAATCTCTTATATGACTTTCAGAAAACCTGCTTCAACGTGGAATACATTGGTGAACAACACAGAAGTTGAATATATTCTCATGAAAGCAAAGTCCATAAAAGATTCATTAATAACATATTTGAATGGTTCAATATTAGTCAAAACTGCTTAGAACATGCTTAATGGAAGAAATGCTGGTTCCATTGGAACCTAAAGAAAGGTAAGATTTGGCAAAGTGGAGATAAGGCTAGAAAAGCATTTCTTAAAACAATGTAAACTAAAAATTGGAGATGATAAGATATTGGACAAATACTAAAAAATTTAGGAATTACATTTATATTTAATTTAGAACAGTGGTTCTCAAATTTTATTGAACATTACATCATTTGATAAAAACCCTAATGCCCAATTCTCAATTCATGCCATTTAATGTGTCTGCAGGCAGGTGATAAACTGCAATTATTTTTTAAGCCTCTGGTAATTTCATTGTGCAGAAAATTTTAAGAACACATTTGCAGTATAAAATGTGAAAATAAAACTTTCCAAGAGAAATCTTGGACTGTAGTTCAAGTGTAGGACAATTTGAATCTTAAGGAAAAACATCTGAATGTAATTCAGCAGAATATGTGAAGTGATCAGAGAAGAAAGTCTAGAAGTAAGAGAGAAATTTTTCCTAAAATCAATGGAAAGGAAACTTTATAGTGTGATCAAAGCCTGAAAATGTCAAGGAGAATGAGAACAGAAAAATAGCTTATAGAATTTGGAAACTATAGAGCATTTGATACATTTCAAGGAACAGTTTCAGAGAGTAGTGAGGTAAAGGACTGGATTTCAAGTGGTGAGAAAGTAGCAAATATTAGTATACACCTACTCCTTTGATATACTTGAGAATAAAGTGAAATATTTAGTTATTCAGAGTAAAATGAAGCAAAAGTGAACAAAGGAAAAAACAGGGAGAAATAGCTTACATGATTATGTTACTAGGCTAGAGGATATATAACAGCAGGAAGAAAAGAGGGATGAAGATAATGATTACTTGTTTACAACCTTGAGAGGGTATGAGTTTTAGTTTCTACTATAATAAGAGAATGGGTGTTAAGGATATGGACACAGGTAGCTTATTGAGAAATGATTCCAAGAAACAAAGTCAGGAAAAAAGAAAAGTGAGATCAAGAATGAGGAAGATTCGAAACCAGAATGTTTTTGAGGTCACTTATGTGAGCAATGAGAGACTGATCCAGAAAATCTCTAGAAGGGTCAGGATGCTTTCCAGAATTATGCCTTTGAGATATGGGAGATCAGAGTATTTCTTCATTTGCTCTAATCTCTCAGCATTTGTGGGAGTCCTAGGGGATTAACTCATTTTCATATCTTGGCTGTACTTTAACTAGATCCAGCATGTTTGATTCTGTGTAGAAAACCCTGCGGCTGAATACAGAAGTTGGTAGCTGGCAGAGTTCTCGTAAATCCATGTACTGCAGCTGTGGCTGCAATTAGAAGGGGATTGAGGAATACAGACATCACATGTTATCTATAATAAATATTCCAAGAGTAATACAAATGAGAGGATACCAAGGAAATTACAAAGTAGCAGCCTTAAAAAGATGAGAATTTATTTAGAAGAATGTAAAATTAGGGACAAAGAGAGTACCCAGTCTTTCTCCATGGTCTATGAATTGGGGTCAGTCAATGGAAAAAGAACTGTAGAAAGAACAACCATCCTTCAATTAAGATAAGGATACCAACATATAAGAACAGATGAGAGGGCTAGAGCTCACACAGGGAAATGCTAATAGTAGAGATGGTACCAATGATTGGAATAAGTTCTATGGAAGTGAAGAGTGTGGAGTTTGGAGGGAGAATGTATCAGAAAGAAAAAAAAATTGTGATTTTTCAAAGTTGAAGATAAAGACAGACAACACAATATCTATGTGCTCTTCATCAGGTGCTCAATATATTCTGCTCTTACCAGAGTTCTATCTTAGATAGCCATACACATTTTATATCTGAGGGTAAGTCTGGAGGCTTGCCTAGAATAGGAGCTCAGATTTATCTGTCCACAAAAATCTTTATTAATCCACTTGACCATATTAATTCCTTGAGGAATAGGGACAAGTTTATAATTAAGCTGAAACTATGCAATTTCTGGACACAGCGAATTTGAGAATATGAAGATAGCAATTGACATGTTATTGTTTTAATGCTAACTCGTATAACATGCCCAAAGGATACACCAGCACTAAGAGTTATTCTTGACAGGTTTTTCTCTGGAGGGGGACAGGTGGGTCAGTTAGGTGGGGAGGACTGATTGGGGTAGGGTTGGGGAGGAGATTCATATCAGGGAGGAATAACAGGCAGAATATGAAAATCAAGACCTAAGTTCAACAGACTTCAGTTAGATGATGGATTTGCCAGTTGGAGAAGCAAGGCAGAAAGCAGTTCTTGAATATCACTATCAAAGTGTTTTTGAGCTACTTAGTTTCTTCTGCTGTGTATTATTGAGTAATATCATGTTTCTCATGGGGAACAGCACAGAAACCTTCTTCTTAAAATGTATTTTCTAGTAAGGAGAAGAAATATAAACAAGTATTTAGATAATATTGTTGGTAACATAAAGGAAATGTGCATAGTGTTGTGGTATGTAATTTAAGGTCTTTTTCTAGTGTGAAGGATTAGCAAAGTAACTCCTGGGTAAACAAGTGGAATGAAAAACAGGTGTGAAATCCAGGAAACAAGGGTCTAGCAGCAGTTCTGGCATTTGTTAGTTTTGTGACATCGGTGATCTATTGGATTTTCTCACCCTTCTATTTCTTTATCTAAAAAGTATCATTAAGTATACTGGAAGTACATTTTAAGGGTCAGGCAAGAGAAAAATAATTTACAGAGTAATAATGTTAAGGAAGAAGTGTTCATTTTTCATAGCATAATGGTAGAAATGCATTCAAATCAGCAAACTGAAGCTCAAAGTTTATTGGAAACAATGCTTCTGTCAAAATCTGACAGATGCATCTTGGACACATCCTAAGCTGTCAGCCAAAGGAATCATTTTTGATAGGTCTTCTTCAACACTAAGTTAGTGTTTGGATTCCTGACCTTATTAGGGAATAGCAGAAACAGCAAGACAGAAGCATAAGAAGCATAGAAGCAATATTAGTTGTCAGTAGTGTTGTCAGAACTGCTAAGTATAGAAAGCTTTAAGATATGTACCCAAGAACTGTGGATTTTGCTTTTAGTGATTTTAACAGCATGAGATGCTTTGTTTTCAATCAGAAGAAATATGAAATAATAATGATACAAATTTCTAAAAAGAATAACAAAATCCTGCACATTGTGAAAATCTTGCCTGTGAAAAAGCCCCTGGAGCATCATACAAGTCAAATGCTGCCAAATTCTATTTCTAGACTGAATCTTTCTTGGCCTCAGGGAACAGTTGTCAAATATTTCTTGAGTAACAGTCACACAAAGCCATAGAGTCAACTGATGACTTCTAATGAATAAAGGAAGATTAATAAATGCTTGTTGACTTGGGGGAAAAAGAAACCTGCTATAGTATTGTATTCCAATTTCATGTTGTAGAAGGAAAATGGAGAAGGTACATAAATTAATAATTGCCCATAATTTTATAGCATCCTTATATAAATTGCAGTCATTCAGATGAGTGAGTTTAGATGGTTAACCTGAGGGTTACACCAATTGTTTCTCTGATTCCTTCAAAGGAGAGGAGGTACAGTAACAAATTCTTTAAAAGCAATATATTTCCAATTATGCTTTTTATAAAAATGTAGTTTATTTGTCTTTTAAAAATTTCTTATGTGAAGCTATTTAATTGCATTCTGTTGAAAGTATCTATGTATAATAATAGCACTAGGATAAGTGCTTCTATAATGTAGTAGAAAACTTTCATAATATAAACTCATATTCCTAACTTTAAGCCCCTGCTCTTATCTCACTGTTCAAAACGCACAGCACTATCTAAACTTCAACCTAGTATGAATGATTATGAAGCACATAGTAATTGCATTAAATCCTTTATTTTGAAATTCTTAATTTTTATTAATGTAGTATTTAATTTCTTTTAAAAAATTTAAAAAAATATACCTTGTTTTATTGTGTTTTGCTTTATTGGACATTATAGATGCTGTATGTTTTTACAAATTGAAGGTTTGTGGCAATCCTTTGTCAAGCAAGTCTATCAGTACCATTTTTCCAACAGCATTTGCTTACTTGGTATTTCCGTATCACTTTTAGATAATCCCCAAAATATTTCAAAGTTTTCCATTATTGTTGTATTTGTCATGGTAATCTTTGATGAGTGGTTGATGTTGCTATTGTAGTTGTTCAGAAGCACAATTAACTATGCCCACATGAAGCAGCAAACAGTGGATAAATGCTGTGTGTTTTCTGACTGCTCCACCAACTGCCCATTCTCCCAAGTCTCTCTTTGTGCTCAAGCTTCTCTGTTACTTGACAAGCAGTAATATTGAAAGTAGACCTATTAACAACCCCACAATATCCATATGTGTTCAAGTAAAAGAAGAGTCACATGTCTCTCACTTTAAATAAAAAAGCTAGACATCATTAAGCTCAGCAAGGGGGACTTGCCAAGAGCCAACACAGGCCAAAAGCTAGGCTTTCTGAGCCAGTTAGCTAAATTGCAAATGCAAAGAAAAAGTTATTGAAGGAAGTTAAAGGTGCTATTCCAGTGAACATATGACTGAAAAGAAAGCAAAACAGATTTGTTGGTAATGATGGAGAAAGTTTAAGCAATTCAGCTAGGAGATCCAACCAACCACAATATTCCTTGAATCCAAAGCCTAATCCAGAACAAAGTTCTAGCTCTCTTCAATTCTCTGAAGGTTAAGAGAGATAAGGAAGCTGTAAAATAAAAGAATGAAGAATGATTCATGAGGTTTATAAGGGAAGAAGCCATTTCTATAACATGAAAGTGCAAGGTTAGCAGCAGGTACTGATGTAGAAACTGCACCAAGTATTTCAGAATATCTATCTAAGATAACTAGTGAAGGTGACTCTACTAAAGAGCAGATTTCCAGTGTAGACAAAACCATATAATGGAAGAAGATGCCATCTAGGAATTTTACAGCTAGAGAAGAGAAGACAATACCTGGGCTGCAAAACTTCAAAGGATAGGCTGATTCTCTTGCTAAGGGCTAATACAACTCATGACATTAAGTTGAAGCCAACTCTTAGTCACCATTTGAAAACCCTATGGTGATTAAAAATTATTCTAAATTTACCCTGTGCCTTATATGGAACAATAAAGCCGAAATCATAGTGCATCTGTTTACAACATGGTTTAATGAATATTTTAAGCCCACTGTTGGAGGCTACTGCTCAGATCAAAGATTTCTTTCAAAATATTACTGATTATTGACAATGCACCTTGTCATCCAAGAGCTCTGATGGAAATGTACAACAAGAGCAATGTCATTCTCTTGCGAACATTTGTTCTATATCCCATAGATCAAAGAGTCATTTTGACTTTCAAGTTTTATTATTTGATAAACATACATTTAAGGCTACAGCTGCCATTGATAGTGATTCTTCTGATAAATCTCAGCAAAGTAAATTGAAGACATTCTGGAAGGGATTCACCATTCTAGATGTCATTAAGAATATTTGTGATTCAGAATAGAGGTCAAAATAATATTAACAGGCATTTGGAATGACTTCGAGGGGTTCAAGACTTCAGTGGAGGGGGTAACTGCAGATATGCTGAAAATAGGAAACTAGAATTAGAAATGGAATGAGGTATAAGTGAATTGCTTCAATATCATGATGCAACTCAAGTGGCTGAGAAGTTGCTTCTTATGGATGACCAAAGAAAGTGATTTCTTGAGATAGAATCTTCCACAGGTGAAGAGGCTGTAAAATTGAAATAACAGCAAAGGAATGAGAAGATTGTTGTTCAGTTGCTAACTTTGGGACTACATGGACTTCCCTAAATTGATTCTTCACATCAAGTGGCCACAGTATTGAACCTTCAGCTATATCATCAGTCCTTGCAGTGAATATTTAGAGTTGATTGCCTTTAAGATCAACTGGTTTGATCTCTTTGTAGTCCAAGCTACTCTCAAGAGTTTTCTCCAACACCACAACTCAAAAACATTACTTCCTCAGCACTCAGCCTTCTTTATGGTCCAACTCTCACATCCATACATGACTACTGGGAAATCCATAGCTTTGACAACAGAGTAATGCCTTTGTTTTATAATGTGCTATTTTACATATTTTAACTTGCATTTTATATACTATAATATGCAATATTTGAGGATATTACATAGATCTGGTTGATAAAGCAGCTGCAGAATTTGAGGGGGCTGACTCCTGTTTTGAAAGAAGTTCTACTGTAGACAAAGTGTTATCAAATGTCATTGCAAGCTACAGGGAAATTATTTGTGAAAGGAAGAGTTAATTGATGCGGCAAATGTCATTGTCTTTTTTTTAAGAAATTGCCACAACCACCTCACATTTGAGAAATTATCCCCATGATCAGTCAACAGTCATCAATATCGAGACAAGACCCATCAGTAGCAAAAATATTATGAAGGATCAGATGACGTTTAGTACATTTTTTTTAGCAATAATTTCTTTTTAAGTAAGATATACACCTTGTGTGTTTTTTCATATGTCGCTGCACAATTAATAAACTAGAGTGTAGTGTGAACATAACTTGTATATGCAGTGAGAAACCAAAAAAAAAAAAGTGTGACACTTTCGTAACATTTGCTTTGAGTCTGAAACTGAAACCACAATAACTCTGAGATATCCTTCCATTTTATAACGCATGAGAGACTGTGCATTGGAGAGCATTTCATGCAATTCTTCTATTTTATTTAGAAATATGAACGTATTTTTAAATATGTATGCATTCTCTTATTTAAAAAGTTATGTTTTATATGCCTGAAATCATGCTGTGCTTTGTATTAAGGATAAAAACTACATTTCTCCTGCCAAGAAATTGCAAACAATTACTATAAAGTGGGATGAGCAAGACTATAGATGTACATATAGCAAAGCTCTGTATCTGGGAGTGCACATTTTTCAAGACCTCAGTATTAAAGTATGAGTTAGTATTTACAAGGTTGTGATCACAGAGAAGCATATGCAAAGACCCAGAGGCTTGAGATAACATACCATTCTTGAGAATACAAAGTGGTTAAGTATCACTATAATGAAGCTTGCTCATTGGAATATTATGGATGATAAAGTTTAAACAGTGATAGGTGGAAAATATTCATTGCATGTCACTGGGAATTAATTTAAAAATTCCTAAAAGAGATTAACATACCATAGGATTCTGGCTCACTTTAAGCATAACAAAAATTTGCAGTCTTTATTTCCCTGATATTTAAATAAAATATGAGAAAATAAAATGCAGAATGGACAAAACAAGAGAAAAAAGTATCTTCTATCTTTCAAATGATAACAAACACAATTTAAAAAAAAAGAAGGAAAAATGAGATACAGGTGAATAATCCTGAATACACTGCAGAATTTTACTGTAGTATATCTAAGCACAGATAATATAGAAATGGGAATAATTGTATTATTCCACTCCCTACACTAATACATCCACAAAGAACTCCTTGACTTCCCAACAGAAAGAACTTTGCATTTTAAAATGGAGAAATCTACCAGTAGTGATTTTCAAATATTTTTCTGTATCAATTTCAAAGCAAAACCTTAAAAATTATATACATCCAACCTCTATGTCAAAATATATGGACCTATAAGAAACCGACATTTTAATTTGATACTTGCAGGATAAAACAGAAATTCTTAGATGGCTCTAACATAATGCCAGGTTTGACTAACTAAGTGTTATAACCATTGTGTTAATCAGATATATTATTTATGTCATTCAAATGTACTATTTTACACATATGAATCTCTACTAAATCTGTTTCATTCTGTTCTACTAATTTCTGTATCCATAGCATTGCCTAATACCAATTTTTATGAATATTTATTGAATAAATTCATTTATTTACTCAGTCTATTTAAAATACATATGTATGCATGTGTTAGCCACTGTCGTGTCCAACTCTTTGCAACCCCATGGACTGTGGCCCACCAGGCTCCTCTGTCCTTGGGATTCTCTAGACAGGAATACTGGAATGGGTTGACATTTCCTTCTCCAGGAGATCTTCCTGACCCTGGGATCAAACCCAGGTCTCCTGCACTGCAGGCAGATTCTTTTTTTTTTTTTTCATTTTTCTTTTTTTTTTTTTTATTATTGTTTTTGCCATACATTGTCATGATATCACCATGGGTTTACATATGCTTCCCCTCCGGGTCCCCCCTCCCTCCTCCCTCCCCCCCGGGAAATCTCGCTGCACCAGTCCCGAGCATCAATCCTGGGCTGGCGATTGATTAGACACATGACAATTAACATGCTTCAATGCCCTTCTCCCATATCATCCCACCCTTACCCTCATCCACAAAGTCCACAAGTCTATTCTATACATCTGCGTTCCTTTTGTTGTCTCCCATGTTGGGTTCTCATTACTGTCTTTCTAAATTCCATATATATGTGTTAATATACTGTATTGTTGTTTTTGCTTCTGGCTTACTTCACTCTGGATAATGGGCTCCAGTTCCGTCCATCTGAGTAGAATTGCTTCAAATGAATTTTTTTTTAATGCTGAGTAATATTCCATTGTGTATATATACCACAGCTTTCTTATCCATTCGTCAGTTGATGGGCATCTAGGTTGCTTCCATGTCCTGTGCAGGCAGATTCTTTATCATCTGAGCCACCTGGGAAACTCCCAAAGTAGTCGCTCAATCGTGTTTGGCTCTTTGTGACCATACGGATTGCAACCTGCCAGGCTCCTCTGTTCATGGAATTCTTCAGGCAAGAATACTGGAGTAGGTAGCCATTCCCTTTTCCAGAGGATCTTACTGACCCAGGGATCAAACCCAGGTCTCTTGCATTGCAGGCAGATTCTTTATCATCTGAGCCACCAGGGAAACCCATATGTATGCATATGTGTATTTAAAAGAATGTATTATTAATATGTTTTTTCTCTAGCATTTTTATCCCTCTCTCAACTATATCAATGACAGCAATAATTTAGAGACTTTCACTGATATGCTCTTTTGATTATTTAGGGAACTTTTTTCACAGCCCAGACTTTGAAAAGTCCATTTACTATTACTCAAATATAATAAAACCTTCTCCTAGCAACTAATCACTGCTAGCATATATAATCTACAATAAAGTTCAAAGACAGGTTAATAACAAGCTATTTAGGCGCAGCCCGTCCGCCAGCCCAGCATCCGCCGCTACCGCAGCCATGTGAGTGCAGGTGGAGACCATCTCTCCCGGAGACGGGAGCACCTTCCCGAAGCGTGGCCAGACCTGCTTGGTGCACTACACAGGGATGCTTGAAGATGGAAAGAAATTTGATTCCTCCCAGGACAGAAACAAGCCCTTTAAGTTTGTGCTGGGCAAGCAGGAGGTGATCCGAGGCTGGGAAGAAGGAGTTGCCCAGATGAGCGTGGGTCAGAGAGCAAAACTATCTCCCCAGACTATGCCTATGGTGCCACTGGGCACCCAGGCATCATCCCACCAAATGCCACTCTCATCTTTGACGTGGAACCTCTAAAACTGGAATGACAGGAGTGGCCTCCTCCCTGAGTTCCCCATTCTTGGATGTGCCACAGAAGGATCTGGCGCCTCCAGACGCACACAGCGAGTCCGTTTGGAGCTTTTCCTGATGTTCCACTACACTCTTTGTATAAACATCTTCCCAGACTGAATGTGTTCTGTCACTGGCTTTGCTCTTCCCCTTTCTCCTCGTATGTGTGTTGACCTGAACTATATGCCATAAACTTCAAATTACTCAGTTTGTTTTTGTTTTGGGGTGAAGATTGAGTTTCAGTCCTTTGGATCTAGGTTTACAATTAAGTATTAGTCAAGTATTAACAGCACAAGTAATGGGTTAACTTTAGACTAGGAATTGGTGTTGGGGGGGGGTGCAAGAATCTTTTATTTTATTTTAATTTTTTGGATGAAAGTTTTATCTATTATATATTAAATGTTCTTGCTGCTGCGCTGCAAAGCCATAGCAGATTTGAGGCGCTTTTGAGGGCCCAATTATTCTCCAAGTTGAGAGATGTCCTCGGGTTGAATTGAAAGCCCTCCCCAAAACTGCAGTGGAAACGGGGAGAGCCTTTGCCTCCACTGCCCCACCCTCACCTTCCTCGTAGACCCTCTGCGTTTTGAAAGCAGATCGTTTTCACTGAGATGTTGGGCATTGCAGAAGTCTGTTCCCAGGCCAGCAGGGACCTCTGAAACCTTCATGGCCTGGCCTTTTTTTTTT
>ML663009.1:37953699-38050885 GCA_007570785.1 Antilocapra americana
GGCTTCTCCTTGCCCCCTCTCACCCCTTTGCTGTCCTGTGTAGTGATTTGGTGAGAGAAATTGCTGCCTACTCCCCCGGCCTACCCCTACCCCCTGCACTACACATGAGTTTCAAGTTTTATTATTGCAATAAAAGTGGTTTATGCTGGCTTTTCTCAAAAAAAAAAAAAAAGCTATTTATCTCTAGATCTACATGAAGCAAACACAACCACGTTGCACCATAATGTTAGGTCAAATAATTCTTCAACTTTCAAAGAAAAAAAGTGAAAGTGAAAGTTACTCAGTTACCCTTTGTGACCCCATGTACTGTACAGTCCATGGAATTCTCCAGGCCAGAATACTGGAGAGGGTAGCCTTTCCCTTCTCCAGGGGATCTTCCTAACCCAGGGACTGAATCAAACTTCAATAAATATTATGATAAAAACTAGACTTATTCTGCTTTTAGACTATGTAAATTAAGGTTTTTTCCTTCCATATTCTTATCAGAAATAACCTATGAGAAAATAATCAATTTATAATTAAATGAAATATATTCTAAGTTCAATCAAATGCAATGTATTAAACTTGGAAGTTCCTAAATACAGTATATACTGCATTGCTATATACTATGAAAATCAAGAATTATGTGGCTCATGTAAGATTTATTGGCAAATCTGAAACACCTGGGCCTTAAAAAAACATCTGAAAATAATCAGTCCCAACACTAGATTTCCAAATCAGTCCCTATTGAGATAGTCCAGAAAGCTGAATTTATACATTGTATCACAACTTCTTCTGACTTACCCAGCTTAGGGATGTACATTCTATAAGAAACTCTGGTTTCTCAAATGCAGTAATTCATTTCCACTAAATTGTTATTGTTTTTAAAGGGCTTTCCAGGTGGCGCAGTGGTAAAGAATCTGCCTGCCAGTTGCAGGAAACACAAGAGATGTGAGTTCAATCCCTGAGTCAGAAAGATCCGCTGGAAGAGGAAATGCCTGGGAAATGCCATGGACAGAGGAGCCTGGCAGGCTACAGTCCATGAGGTTGCAAAGAGTCAGACATGACTGAGCAAAGCATCCATGGGACACATGAGAGACAATCTAAATATTTACCTACTAAATTAAATAATGAAATAAAATATATTATTAAAAATTTCTAATAGTAAAACTGGGAAAATTTTGATTCATTGATATATAGTTGTGATTTTTTTCATTCTTCAACATAGGTCAGCACAAATAAAATACTTATTCTAAAGTTAAAGCCTTTATACATACATATGTGTATATTATAGCTATAAGAATCTCTATCTATATGTGTATAATTTGATATTATAAAGTTGATGCTAGATAGCTGTTGATATATAATGCTTCCCGAGGTATATCATTTGGCTCAGTGTCCTTGCAGCAATGTTTGATTAAATAGAAAATTTCCTTCTGTTTTGTCAGTAATTTCTTTGCATGTTAGGAAATACACAGTTTTTTTAAAAAATTTCAGGATTTAATATTATAATTGAAGTTTCCATACAGTATTCATATGATACCTTTATTGACTAATTCAAAAACAATTTCATAGAGTATGTGTAAGAAATATTTGGTAGCATCTTCTGTTTGAATTAAAGCGCTTCTGTTTTAGTTAAAACATTTCCTGAAGGCATGCTATTTTCTGAGAATTGAGTAAAAAGTTCTATGGATCAGAACTTTGATTTATATGAAATATTTCAATATGCCTGATACCTGAATCTACACAGAACTGTGTCTTAAAACTATATCGAACAGAGCTGACCTTGCCCAATTCTTCATATACTCAAGGTTTGCTATTAAAATTAAATTAATAAAATCAAAAGAAATATAAGTCAAATTGTTTATCAACATGAATAAAATATAGATAACTTTTTCTATGTGTATTTTTTACATTTATCACAACATCTAATAAGGACCTTATTTTGTTTTGATGCTTCGATTTTTCTTTAATGCAGTTTACTCTGCCCTTCAAAAAATGTAATATGAAAACTCACCAGGTTAGCAGCTGAGAATCTCTACCAAAAAGAAGCAGAGACATTTGAGCAGATTTATGTCAACATTTGAAGCAGCAAAGAATATTTTTCTTCATAGACTGGAGCAATGACTTTGAACGGGCCTGCATATGTCATACTTTGCCCTATTAATGAAGATCATGTGGGTGGAACTGTCAGCTATGTGACATTCCTTTTCTTGTTTTAGCAATTCAAATTCCAAACTAGACACATTGATAGTTTGTTTATTAAACTGACACTAGCCTCGCTGTACACCCAGATCTCTATGATTATATTTGTTCATTTACATAAAGTTTCAGTTTAAAGATTTCATATTGAGATATTTATTGAAGCCTTGAATTTCCATCAGTGAAAAATAATTAAAGACGGTTAAATAAGATTCTGAATTTTTACACCAAAAATAGTTGTAGCTTGAGAGATCAACCTTCAAAGTTTTAGATACACTAATAAATTCATGTTGTTGAATGAGTTATTATTGCAGGATTAAATAACAGAAAGCTGCTTCTCCTCGATAAACAAAATCTAATCAACTCTCTGTGACTAGTTTAAAATTCAACTACCTTCTGAACCCACAAACACTGTGCCAGCCTTCACAAATCTCTATCTGCCCTGAATGCTTAATCATTATGTTGTTATCTAAGATTATTAATTAAAAAATCACAGTATACTAACATGTAATGATGACTTTATGCTGTTTCACATATAACTTGTTAATAGTCCTATGTGTAGACAGAGTTGGTCTTGATAGATATTTATTGTAAACATAATGGATTGAACAAATGAATGAATGAATGAATGAATATTGTGTGTGTTAGTTGCTCAGTCATGTCTAACTCTTTGTGACCCCATGAACTGTAGCTTGCCAGGTTTCTCTGTCCATGGAATTCTTCAAGCAATAATACTGGAGTGTGTTGCCATTCCCTTCTCAAGGGGATCTTTGAACCCAAGGATCAAACCCAGGTCTACCACATTGCAGGCAGATTCTTTACCATTTGAGCCACCAGGGAAGCCCAATATGATACAAGGAGAGGCTCAAAATTTGTAATGATGTCATATTTAAAAATGTAAATTAAAGTATAACTCATTTTATGACTCTAATGAAGATATTTTCATAACTACCTGTGATTACAGATTTTAGAGTCAGGGAAATAAGGTTAGATGTGCACCAAGTACCTATCAGAATAATATGAAGTATGGCAAGCATGGGCTTTCCTGGTAGCTCAGGGGGAAAGAATCCACCTGCCAATGTAGGATACGCAGGTTAAATCCCTGGGTTAGGAAGACCCATGGAGACGGATATGGCAACCCACTCCAGCATTCTTGCCAGAGAAAGCCTATGTACAGAGGAGCCTGCTGGGCTATAGCCCATGGGGTCACAAAAGAGTCAGACACAACACAGCAACTAAACAGCAATAATGCCATTGGTGATGTTGTTTTGTTTTAGCAGAAGAGAAAATTGACAACATTCATCTTTAGTGAGTGTTGGAAAAATACAAAGTTGCAAAATTCTTAGAAGATAATATAGGAGAAAACCTGATGATCTTGGATTTGGTGGTGCCTCTTTAGATACAACATTGAAGATACAATCCATGAAAGAAGATAAACTACACTTCTATTCAAATTAAATGTTTCTGTTCCATGAAAAACATTGTTAATAAAATGAAAAGTCAAGCCACAGACTGAGAAAAAATATTTGAAAATTCAAATCTGATAAAGGACTATTTTGTAAAATATACAAAAAACACTCAAAGCTTAATAATGTGAATGTAAACAACTCAATTATAAAATGAACAGAAGACCTTAACAGACACATCACCAAAGAAAATATATCAGTGGGAAATAATCATATGTAAATATAGTCTACATCATATATCAGTGTTGATATTGTTTAGTCACTAAGTCGCGTCCCACTCTTTGGGATCACATGGACTGTAACCCATCAGGCTCCTCTGTCCGTGGGATTTCTCAAGCAAGAATATTGGAGTGGGTTGCCATTCCCTTCTTCAGGGGATCTTCCTGACCCAGGATTTGAACGTGCCTCTCCTGCATTGGCAGGTGGATTCTTTACCACTGAGACACCAGGGAATTTCATATATCATTAGGGCAATGCAAATTAAAACAGTGAGATATTACTAATAAACACTTGTTAGAATGGCAAAATCCAGAACAATGGCAACACTAAATGCTCAGAAGGATTTGGATTAATAGTAACTCTCTTTCATTTCTGGTAGGAATTTAAAAAAATGATGCAGCGACTTTAGAAGACATTTTGGCAGTTTCTGACAAAAACAAGCATATTCTTACCATACAAAGACAAAACTCATTGGTATTTACCCAGATTTATGTCCACACAGAAACCTCTGCATGATGTTTATAGGAACTTTTTTATTCACTATTGCCAAATGTGGAAGCAATCAAAATATCTTTTAGTAATTAAGTGGATTAAATAAATTATGATACATTGAGACAATGAGATACTGCTGTTGCTGCTAAGTCGCTTCAGTCGTGTCCGACTCTGTGCACCACCCCCCCACCATAGACGGCAGCCCAACAGGCTCCTCCATCCCTGGGATTCTCCAGGTAAGAACACTGGAGCGGGTTGCCATTTCCTTCTCCAGTGCATGAAAGTGAAAAGTGAAAGTGAAGTCGCTCAGTCGTGTCCGACTCTTAGCGACCCCATGGACTGCAGCCTACCAGGCTCCTCCTTCCAAGGAATTTTCCAGGCAAGAGTACTGGAGTGGAGTGCCGTTGCCTTCTCCGGAGAAGGCATTTAGAAGCTTAAACTTCTATTACTAAGTGAAGTAGCCAATCTGAGAAGTTCACACACTATCTCCTTCCAACTATATCACATTTTGGATAAAACAAATATATGGAGACAAGAAAAGGATCACTCTTTGCCAAGAGTTAAGGAGCGGGAGTGGTGAGTTAATGGTCAGGACACAGAGAATTTTTAGGGCAGCAGAAATAATTGACATGATACTTTAATAAAAGATACACATCACTATAAATTTCAAAACCTACAGGATGTACAATGCCAACAGTAAGTCTTAATGTAGACTAAGGATTTTGGATGATAATGATACATCAATGTAGATTTACCATTTTTAAAAAAATGTGCCCCTCTGGTATCAGGTAGTAATGGGGGAAGCAATGCACATGTAGGAGCATGTGATACAAGTAAAATCTCTGTACTTTCTACCCAATAATGCTGTTGAACCTAAAAATGCTCTAAAATAGTCTCTCTAAAAAATAAGAGAGTTGGAAATGAGGAATAAAGTTTTAGGATGATACGGGAGAATGACATTGGAACATGTGAATTACCATATGTGTAATGAATCACCAGTTCAGGTTTGATTCATGATACAGGGTGCTCGGGGCTGGTGTACTGGGATGACCCAGAGGGATGGGATGGGGGGGGGGTTCTCTATGTGGAACACATGTATACCCATGGCGGATTCATGTCAATGTATAGCAAAGCCAATACAAAATAAATAAATAAATATAAATATATAAAAAAAAAGGAAAAGAAATATTTTCTAATATTCCTCATTGTGACTTCTTAGATATACCCCTCATTTAAAAGCAGACATTTAATAATTTCAAATATATATTTTTTTTAGTATCTTTGCTATTAGTTTATCATTTCTTATATTAATTTATTTAAATTCTTTCTTTTCTGCAATCATCTACTGTGTTTTTTCAGTCTTCTAACTTTATTGAGGCTTTCAATGGCTAAATCCAAGATTTCTTTTGGTAAGGTCACACTGCATTTGAAAATATTTGGATTACTTTCAAATATATTTTGATATTGATCTCTAATAAAACTTCACAATAATAAGGGAGCAAATTCTATATTATTTCAATATTTTTAGACCAGGAACCTTTAGCACCTGGTCTTAGGTCTCTGGATATGTTTCAGTTTAGAGTCCACAGGAACTTAAATAGAATTTAAGTATTGTATCCTAATGTTGTGTGAAAAATTGTATAAATCTTAGTTATGTCGAATTGGTTCATAATGCTTTTTGTGTCTAATATATTCTTCTACTTTTTTGTATATTCATTCTATTAATTTCTGAGAGTTTGATA
The DNA here is from genome assembly GCA_007570785.1 of Antilocapra americana. Classification (NCBI taxonomy): domain Eukaryota; kingdom Metazoa; phylum Chordata; class Mammalia; order Artiodactyla; family Antilocapridae; genus Antilocapra; species Antilocapra americana. The sequence goes on from ML663009.1 coordinate 37,959,800, forward strand.
TTGAAGTTTCAACTAAAAATCTTAATGTACCTACTTAAAGCAAATATTTGTAATATATACTGGAACTATATGTAACTTTGTTCTGTAGTTTCCAAGTCTCCTGTGAATGCATTTTCATATAACTTAAAATATAAAAAAAAATTAAAAATTAAAAAAAAAAAATTAGAAAAATAAAATTAAAAAAAATAAAAAGACAAAAAATTAAATAAAATGAATATTTGAATAAATCTATACAAATCTTGACTGTATATATAAATCCGGGTGCATTATGCATACATATATATTTATGCATGATAATGATAATAAGATCAAAAGCAGCCACATAATTGGATCTAAAGTGTTGGTGGTCCTTAGTGCTGTGCAGGAGATATTCTCCAGGAAAGAATACTGTATGGGATTGTCATGCCCTCCTCAAGGAGAACTTCCCTACCCAGGGATTGAAACTGCCACTCCTGTGGCACCTCATTGCAGTAGGATTCTTTACCACTGAACCACCAGGGGAAGCCCAAAGTACTTTTCAGCACATTTTAATATGTCAAGAATGCATACTGTATGCATGGTATGTCTAATTAACTAAGTCAAAATGAAATTCAGTAAGAAAATAATCATTAGTACGAAAAAAGCAGGAAAAGAGAAAACACTAAAAAACAAATAGCAAGATGGTAGATGCAGGGAACAATAGACAAGTAATCCCATTAAAATGATAACAAAATAATCCAAATAAATGACAAAGCTTGTCTGAATGGATGATAAAAGAGAAGCTGGTTGTGCACTGATTAGCTTTTATTATAAACTGATTTTATGTAAGAAATATTAAATTTACAGATAGAATATTTGAAATGAAGAAAATAATTTATATGAAGAATAGTTGAAATGAAGAAATAAGTATTTGAAATAAAGAAAAAAGAGATTAGCTGTAGGTACATTACCATCAGACAAAGTAGTCCTTAAGGCAAGAAGTGTTATTGCAGAAAAGAAGTAATACTAAGAAATGATAACAGGTTCAAGGGCTTCCTGTGTGGCTCAGGGGTAAAGAATCTGCCTGCCAATGTAGGAGATACAAGTTCAATCCCTGGGTTGGGAGGATTCCCTGGAGAAGGAAATGACAAACCATTCTAGGATTCTTGCCTGGGAAATTCCATTGACAGAGAAACCTGGAGGGCTACAGTCCATGGGGTTTCAGAGTTGCACATGACTTAGCGACTAAACAACAACAATAAAACGGCCAAACTGTAAGAAAAATATTAAAATCTTAAATATATATTCATATAAAATGACTTCAAAAGATATAGAGTTAGTTGACAGAATTGAAAGACTAGCTAATCTGAAAATTAGTTGGAGAATATAATATACACCTCACTAGCTAATAGAATGTGTACTATGCTTATTTTGTCAGTCATGTCCAACTCTTCAAGACCCCATGGATTGTAGCCCTCCAGGCTTCTCTGTCCTTGGAGATTCTCCAGGCAAGAATACTAGAGTGGGTTGTCATGCCCTCCTCCAGGGGACCTTCCCAACTCAGGGATGGAATCCAGGTCTCCTGCATAGCAGGCAGATTCTTTACCACCTGAGCCACCAGGGAAGCCCAGTTAATAGGATAAATAGAGAAAAAAAAAGTAGATCAAAACAATTAGCAAACTTGAATGGGTTTGCCTAAATGAAACTTAACAACTACAGAGTATATTGTCTTTTCAAGTATATACCACTTAGTTAAGGAATTAGCATTTTAATAATCACAAAGCAATTTACAATGGATTGGACTAAAAATCAAAACTTGAAAGTTAAAACATTTCAGAAGATAACAGAAGAAACTATTTTTATGATCTTGTAGACAAAATGTTTTTAAGCAATGCCCACTCATAAAAATTATCAAGAAGAAAAATAGCAATGTACATTGAAATAAGGACTTATATCTCAGTGCTGATCTATAGGTCAAAGTACCTAGTGGGAGAGTCTGCACCATGTAAATGTCTTTACTGTTTTAATGGTAGTCAGTGTTGACTACTTAATCATCAAGTTATGCTTACACTACTAAATTATTTTTTTTCCCCTTATGCTGACAAATTACAACTAAGAAAGAATTGTTTGCAACAAATCACACGTTATTATTGCCTTATTCTGACAAAGTTTTCAACATCCCCTTTAGTTTTTCTAAATGATACATTGCATATATTAGAAAAAGAGCAAACATTTTGACGATGACTATAAACTACAAAATTTAGCTATGGTATTTGTCCCTAAAGTGAGACTGTCATGCTGATCGATAAAGATGATGATGAATAAGTCCTTTATCTCTTCCTGTATGTCAGTGTGAGCTTGCATGGTACAAGCTTTCAGACCACCCATTAAGAGCAGTTTTATTAATAGTTCCTGCTTACATAAGGGTACTCCATTTATCAACTTCATTGACTGAAACAAAGTGCTTATGCCACTGGCAAAGGCTGGCTCAGCCAAGGGGCAAAGAAACAGCAACTGCAGAAGTCACTGAAAGAATGGGGCCTGCTTGAATCAGCCAACTTAGAAATGTTCCCAATTGTTTCAGCTGAACAAAAAGAATTGTGGAGTCAAAAGTTCTAAAGTATTTTTTTCGCATAAACTGGTATTCCTAATGATGGCAGTAATTATAATTTTATGGGTAGAGAACAAAGATCAAGTATTTTCTTGGTTTTCTGAATCATATTATAATTCAACAGAGTTCTTTGAATATCCTCAGAATTTGGATACTAGTATTTATTTATGTCATCAAGGCAGAGTGTGAAATTTCTTCCATACATTTTAAGAGATTTCCCTGAAAAATTTGATGTCAGCTCACAAATTATTTTATCATCAAGATTTGGATTTGATTTATTGTGTTGAGAACTGTGTTGCTGTGATGCTTTCTTAGACATCACATGATAAATAAAGTCAAGATGCTCATTAGTTTAGAATAATTGGTAGAAAGTCAATTTAATCTATTAATAGTAGAATACTTATGCTATAGAATATATTTTAAAAATAAGATCACATATCATTAATTTAGGAATATAGATGGATTTCAATATATAAGTTCCATTAAATAGGAAATAATTCTGTTATTCTTTAGAGGTTTTCAGAAATTTTTAAATTAGTTTTGTCACTTTTTAGACTAGTCAAAACTAAGCTTCAGCTAATTCACATTTTTAGCAGTTTCTGACTAGTGAGATTGACTAGGTTTATTTATTTTTTTTTTACCTTTTTATTTTTTGGATTGTGGTAAAGCCAGTTAACAATGGTATTATATTTTCAGGTGAACACCAAAGACACTCAGCTGTACATATACATGTATCCATTGTCCCTCAAACTCCCCTCACATTCAGGCTGCCACATAGCATTGTGCAGAGTTCTATGTACTATACAGTAGGTCCTCGTAGGACATCCATTATAAATACAATAGAGTCTACATGTCCATTCCAAACAAGATTTTAATAAGCATATTAGTATTAGGTTTGAGTCTTCATACTTCACATGGAAATGAGGAGAAGCTGAACAAAAGCAAATACACATGTTTAGTGAACTAAAAAAAGAAATTCACACACCAAATTGTATAAATGATATTAAAAATACTTACACCAACAGAATTAGGCAAGAGTCTCATGTGGAAAAATGTAAGAACCACAATTCAAGGGACAGTTTTACTGGATGAATAAAGAAATGCATGTCCTAAAATTACAGAAATAAAAAAAAAAAAACAATTCCATGTCTTTGACCACAAAGAAAATATCAATAAATTTTAAAAAGTAGAAATAATAGCTATCTGATTTTACTATAATAAAATATCTAACTAATAACAAAGCCAGACAAAAAATAAACAAATGAGCAAAATAACATCCATTTAGAAATCAAGCACTCTGTTACCTCCTGAATAAAATTTTAGATTTCCTAAGGAAGAACAATCTTGAAAGCATTATTCATCACAGCTTATGAGATACATGCATTTTCAAAACAGCACAAAGGAGAAAAATTATTTATATTACTTTTTAAAGAGTAATAGTAAATGAGTTATATATTTAAAGTTTAAAATAGCATTAAATACATAGGAGCAAAATACAATTAATAATACCAAATTAATAAATTTCAGATATTTTAATGCCTAGTCACATTTTAAAATTTCCTAATATTTGCAGTGATTTGCTTTTTATACTGTTTAAATACATTTATAAACACTAGATAGAATTGTATCTCTTTTAAAATGTTTATTATTTTATATGAGTGGACATTCAAATATGGACAAATACAGGAGTTTCTGTTTGTCGGTACTGTTTCTAAATTTGTTTTTATAATTATTCTCTAACATTCATTTTCACAAATTATATTGTTTGAAAAATAAAACCCTTAGAAATATTAAGCTAGTTCACTAGTTCCTGCTATTTAATCGACCCCAAGTTATGTCTGATCCCCAAATCATAATTTGTCCTTAGTTGCTAGTATGGATTTAAATATTCAAGTATGATCATAGAGTCCTTCAGAATTAGAGGCGTACATGTAGATGCTCTTGCATTTTTATATTACCAACAAAGGGCATGGTTCTGAGTTGTCCCCTCACCAAGCCCATTCAGTGCTCAGGAGACTCTTACCTCCCTCTCTTAGTGAAGGTATGGTCATCACAACCTCATTACTGGGGCTAGCGACACTTTCGTATACCTTCTTCATTGCCATCACTGTCACCCCCGTCATCTCCACGCCGACATGCATCCATGCCACAGACGCTATTGATGGTAGTGGCATAGCCATCTGGCATTGCTGCCCTCCCTCCCTTGCCTTTAGGTCATATTATTGACGTTAACAGGACTTCCATTATCTCCTTTTGGACGACCTTAACTAGAGCCAAAAGGAAAACAAAATAACTCGAGACAATCTTTCCTTAGAGCATACACAACTCATTTCTAGCTTTCTGCTCCATGGGGTGGGGGGGAAGCATGCTCAAAATATCATGGGCTCATTTTTAATATTGTTTAACCTTTTTTTTCTCCTAACACTGGGAAAGGCATCTGAAACAAACACCTTAAATTTTTGAGAGTGAAATCTCATATGTCCAGCTTTGCAGTTTGGAGAATGCATTAGATCCCAAGTAGAATTAGACTAACTCTGCTGCAGGCACTTTTTTCAATTTTCAACTTCCCATTCCAGTTATCTACACTGCTTTTGTGAACAACATTTCATTTTCCTTAGCCAGTGGTTTCCAGGCCTAAATATAATTAAAATCATTTAGGGATGGGGGATTTATAAGAAATAGATTATTTAATTGGTATATTGAATTTCTAAGTACAGAAGTATTTTTGAGCATTGCGATTTATTTTTAACTCTAGGTGATTTGAAGAGCCATGAGAGATCTTTTGCACAATCATTTTTGTTTATAGTTCCAGAGAATAGGCGTAGAGCTTGAAGACTCCTAGGTAACTTATGTGCTGAAGATCCACGAGAGATTTTACTTAGAAGTCTCTAACCAAGCTCATTTGAAATAAAGTATTACTAAATACAAATCTTTTACTATTTTACACTTAATACAGATGAAAATTTATGCATTCACACATATATTAAACTTAATTTTTGGGTGAATAGAAAATCACAAGTCCTTCACTGTAAATTCCCTAAAGGCAAGAAAGCATCTGATTTTCTTTGATATTCTCCATCAATAACTAAATATCTAGATAGCAAGTTGCCTTGGCTGCATGAATGTCAGAATAAACCAGTTATTAATATGAATAACCAATAAATAAATGACATTTATATATTCAGCCTTAATCTCTCATTTGGGCTTCAAATTCATATACTCAACTGACTAGTTACTATTAAACAGAAATTGAGATTTCTCCTCAGAATATTTGATCCCATCCTGTCTCAACTCACATTCATTTTCAGAAAGACTCTTGGTAGTAAACCACATTTTAGATTATCAAATTGCTAAGATCACATATGTGTGAATCAGCTTTAATCTCTACTTTTTCAACATCAATAGCAAGTCTTTCAGCAAGTTTTGCTGGTGTATATCCAAAATAAATCTGGTATGAATTTATATTTTACTATCTCCATTGCAACCACTCTGGTCTATGTTTTCCTTGAATCACACTGGGCTACTGAAATTACCTGATCTGGGGCCTCCCAGCTCCCATGATTACCCTCTCCTAGTCAATGTGCTGCACAACAGCAAAAAGAAAAAATACTTAATAAAACCAAACAACTTTACTGAGGAAAGATTTTCATTCCATTCATCCAAAAGGTCTACAGTTCCACCTTTCAAAGCATATTCACACATATGTCTAACCATCACCACAAATTTGATATTATTATTATGAAATTATGGTTCCAAACGGACTGGCTCCAAAATGGGAAAGGAGTTGTCAAGGCTGTATTTTGTCGCCCTGCTTATTTAATTTATGTGCAGAATACATCAGGCAAAATGCTGGACCGGATGAAGCACAAGCTGCAATCAAGTTTGCCAGGAGAAATATCAATAACCTCAGATAGGCAGATGACACCAACCTTATGGCAGAAAATGAGGAGGAATTGAAGAACTTCTTGAAAGTGAAAGAGGAGAGTGAGAAAGCTGGCTTAAAACTCGACATTGCAAAACTAAGATTATAGCATATGGTCCTATCAGTTCATGGCAAATAGATGGGGAAACAATGGAAACAGTGAGATAATTTATTTTCTTGGGCTGAAAAATCACTGCAGATGGTGACTGCAGCCCTTAAAATTAAAAGACACTTGCTCCTTGAAGAAAAGCCATGGCCAATATAGACAGTGTATTCAAAAACAGAGACATTATTTTGCCGACAAAGGTCCATCTAGTCAAAGCTATGCTTTTTCCAGTAGTCATGTATGGATGTGAGAGCTGGACCATAAAGAAGGTTGACCACTGAAGAACTGATGTTTTTGAGCTGTGATGCTGGTGAAGACTCTTGAGGGTCCCTTGGACTGCAAGGAGATCCAACCAGTCCATCCTAAAGGAGATCAGTCTGGATGTTCATTGGAAGGACTGATGTTGAAGCTGAAGCTCCAATGCTTTGGCCACCTGATGTGAAGAACTGACTCACTGGTAAAATTTTCTGATGCTGGGAAAGATTGAAGGCAGGAGGAGAAGGGGACAGCAGAGGATGAGATGGTTGGATGGTATCACCGATGGGATGGAGATGAGTTTGAGAAAGCTCCGAGAACTGGTGATGGACAGGGAAGCCTAGCATGGTGCAGTCCATGGGGTCGCAAAGAGTCAGACATGACTGAGTGACTGAATTGAACCAAACTCTGCATAAAAAGAATAAATAAGTAAGCAGGGTGACAGTATATAGCTTTGACCTACTCCTTTCCCAATTTGGCACTAGTTTGTTGTTTCCTGTCTGGTTCTAACTCTTACCTCTTGACCTGCATACAGATTTCTCAGGAGGCAGATAAGGTGGTCTTATATTTCTATTTCTTTAAGAACTTTCTGCAGTGTGTTGTGATCCCCACAGTCAAAGACTTAAGTGTGGCCAATGAAGCAGATGTTTTTCTGGAGTTCTCTTGTGTTTTCTATAATCCAATGGATGTTGCATCTAAATCCAGCTTGAAAATCTGAAAGTTCTCTGTTCATGTACTGCTGAAGCCTGGCTTGGAGAATTTTGAGTATTACCTTGCTAGCATGTGAAATGAATGCAATTGCATAGTAGTTTGAGCATTCTTTGTCATTGCCTTTCTTTGGGATTGGAATGAAAACTGACCTTTTCCAGTCCTATGGCCACTGCTGAGTTTTCCAAATTTTCTGACATAGTGAGTGCAGCACTTTTACAGCATCATCATTTAGGATTTGAAATAGGTCAGCTGGAATCCATCACCTCCACTAGCTATTTGTAGTGATGCTTCCTAAGGCCCACTCAACTTTGCAATCCATAATGTCTGACTCTAGGTGAGTGATCACACCATCATGGTTATCTGGGTCATTTAGACCCTTTTTATATAGTTCTTCTGTGCATCCTTGCCATCTCTTCTTAATATTTTCTGCTTCTGTTAGGTCCATTCTGTTTCTGTCCTTTATTTTGCCCATCTTTGCATGAAATGTTCCCTTGTTATCTCTAATTTTCTTGAAGAGATCTCTAGCCTTTCCCATTTTAACATTTTCCTCTTTCTTTGCATTGGTCACTTAGGAAGGCTTTATTATCTCTCCTTACTATTCTTTAGAACTCTGCATTCAAGTGGATGTATCTTTCCTTTTTTTCATTGCCTTTCCCTTCTTTTCTTAGCTATTTGTCAGGTCTCCAAAGTCATAGCCATTTTACCTTTTCTCATTTATTTTTATTGGTGATGGTTTTGATTACTGCCTCCTGTAAAATGGCACGAACTTCCATCCACAGTTCTGAAGGCATTATTTCTATCAAATTTAGTCCCTTGAATCTACTTGTCACTTCCACTGTATAATTGTAAGGAATATGATATAGGTCATACCTTATTGGCCTAGTGGATTTCCTTACTTTCTTCCATTTAAGTCTGAACAACCTCTAATCCATTTTCTCTTTATATAGATTTCCCTGATTTGGATATTCATGTGTGTCATGTAGTATGTGTTTTTTAAGACTAGTTTCTTTTACTTAACATAAAGAACATGAATTCATTCATATTTTAACATATATCAGCACTTTGTTCCTTTTTATGGCTAAATAAAATTCTACTGCATAGATAACCCAGGTATTGTTTACTCATTTGTCCACTGATAAATATATAGGTTGTTTCTTTTTTATTATTATGAATAATGTTGAAATGAACATTCATTTGCAGGTTTCATGTATATGAACATTCATATATGCATTTTAATTTCTCTTGGGTATATACCAAGGGCTAGAAGTACTTAGCATATTGTATCATAACTCTTCAATAATCATTTGAGCAACTGCCATCCTGTTTCCCAAAGCACCTGTACCAATTTACCTTCCTACAAGCAGTGTATGAAGGTTCTGATTTCTCCACAACCTCACAAAATACTTGCTGCTTGAATTTTTGTCTCTAGTAATTCCAGCAAGTGTGAAGTAATATCTCATTATGGTTTTGATTCACATTCTCCTTATAATGAATGATTTCAAGCATCTTTTCAAGTGTTTGCTGATATTATTTTTTTTAACACTTAAATCAGATGATGTCAAATGACTGGATGATTAATAAATGGCTCTACAGCACTATAGAGTGCTTCTTAGAAATTAGTGTATAGAAGTACAGCTAATGAGACTATCTTGTCTATGTTTCCTTTGAAGAACAGCTCTAAAATTTAGAGCAATATAGGAAAAAAAAATAGATGTTGAAAGATTGTTCTAAAGACCAAGTGAGAATCTAGTAACTTCCTATTCAAGATGTGGTCTGTGGACCTCTACTATTAACATCAGCTTTAAATGGTTAAGAAGGCTCCTGGGGCTTAGATGATACCTATAAAATGGGACATGTTTCTGCTACCTCTTTCTGAAGCTTTCTTCATCACCATTAGTTCTTATTAGGTAGTACTGCTACCACATATATTTTGGTCATCTACACTCAATGTAGCATGGCTACAATCATCATCAAGATGCTCAATCTTCATTTCTTGCCATCAATCAATTTAAACACAAAAATCTCTGCTAATGTTGTCAAGAACAATATTAGGTGTTATATCTCTGATTCATGCAACAGTAATCTCTGAGATCCCACCTACCTCACTCATAGAAATCCCTCAACCCTCTGCTACTCTCTGTCCTTCTAGCCTCATTTCACATTCTAGCTCTGAGGCAAGGGCAGAAACTCCCAAACAAAGGCTTGAATGGAGAACAATTTCTGACAACTTTTGTTTCAGGGCCTCTCAGGGCTGTGATACAGTCTAGTGGTATTTCCTTAGATTCAGTGAGCCCAGAACTCAGACTATAAGGACTGGCCATCGTTCCAGGTCTTTGTGTGCTTTAATTTGAAGAACAAGACAAGTTAAATACTAATAGGGATGATGAAAAACACTGTCTACTAATCTAAGAAATTATCCTGCCACCCTATAAATACTGATAGTTAGCAACTGCATAGCCCTTACTGTATCCCAGCTATATTCTGGATGTTTTATTATCACACCCATTTTCAGAGAAGGAAATACATGTAGAGAGATTAAGTAATTTGTGAAACATTACTCAGCTAAAAAGTGGTGGATCCAGGATTAGAGCTGAATCTTGTTCCAGGTTCTGAACTTTTAACTACAATGTTATGCTACATTGTCTCTCTTTTCCTTTTTCTTTTTTTAAATTATTTTTTATTTTTTAATTAATTAATTAATTTTTTCCTTTACATTATCGTGTTGGTTTTGCTATACAGTGACATGAATCCACCATGGGTGTACATGTGTTCCCCCTCCAGAACCACCCTCCCACCTCCCTCTCTTTTCTTGAAAGCTTGCTATGTGCTTTATGTTATAAATAATACATAACATGTTATAAACTTTTCAAACTTCAATGCATTTACTCCTCAAATCACAATAATGAAATAGACATTGATCTACCAATCTAAATACCTGTAAAACTAAAGTTTACAAATGCTAACTGTCTAAAGTCAGACACCTGTAAGTAGAGGAGTTATGATTTTAAAATTTATTTGATTAATAGCAAAATCTATTGACTCAATAAAATATTCTTTCCTTCTTTCTTTTTCCTGGAACAGTCTTTATATATTGTTACTTCCATATATTCTTTTCATGACCTATCCATCTGAAACAATCTTTTTCTATTTAAACCTGTGATAGTCAATTTTGTGTGTTAAGTTGGCTAGGCCACAGTACATACTAATTTGGACAAACACTTGTCTTGATGTTGCTGTGAAGATATTTTTCAGATGAGATTATCGTTTGAATCAGTAGATTTTGACTAAAGCCGATTATCTCCCCTTCAAAGTGAATAGTCTTTAAAAGGGACCTTTCAATTAGTTGAAGGTTTTAAGAGAAAAAAGATTTTTTTGCTTCCTTGGTGGCTCGCATAATAAAGCATCTGCCTGCAATGCTGGAGACCCAGGTTTGAGTCCTGGATTGGGAAGCTCCCATGAAGAAGGAAATGGCTACCCACTCCAGTATTCTTGTCTGGAAAATCCCATGGTTGGAGGAGCCTGATAGGTTACAACCCATGGGGTCGCAAAGAGTAGGACACAACTATGGGACTTCACTTTGAAAGAAAAAAAGAAATTTTGTCAGGAGAATATCTGCTGGCATACCCTGAAAATTTTGGACTTCTCAATGTCTATAATCAAGTCAGTCAGTTTTTTAAAACTCTCAGATAGATACATAGATGCATAGACAATCTCCATTTCCATTGAATCCACATGTTGTGACTCCACAACACATTCTATTACATCATACAAGTCTTTGTTTACTATTATTTTATTTTTTTTATTGTTTTTGCCATACATTGTCATGATATCACCATGGGTTTACATATGCTTCCCCTCCGGAACCCCCCTCCCTCCTCCCTCCCCCCCGGGAAATCTCGCTGTACCAGCCCCTAGCATGTTTTAATGCTTGTTTAAATCTCCAGAGCAAGCTTCCATGATAAGCAGTTTTTATATTATTGCCTTCACTTGGACAGAGGAGCCTGGCAGGCTACAGTCCAAACTGCTGCAGAGTCAGACACAAGTGAGCATGTACGAACTGTCACTTTAGACACCATGATACCAAATTTTACTGAGATGAATAATGCACCCAGAACAGCAAGATGACTGAATAAGAAGGCTTGCACTCTCCTTCCCCCATGGATACACCAATTTGATAACTCATAGATTGATTACCCTTATAAGAAATGCCAAAACTAATTAAAGGGCACCTTGTATTGTGTAATGAGCATCTGGTTGCTCAGATAGAAAGAATCTGCCTGCAATGCAGGAGACACTGGTTCAGTCCTGGGTTGTGAAGATTCTGTGGAGTAGAAATTGGCAACCTACTCCAGTATTCTTGCCTGGAGAATTCCATGGAGAGAGGAGTCTGGTGGGCTATAGTCTATAAGGTCGCAGAGTGGTACACAACTGAGCGACCACAACTTGTACTGAGTAAAAGTGTAAAAGCAACCACATGGAAACCAGAAGAAAATGTGAAGGCCTTTTTTGGGGGCCAAAATCCAAACCCTAGCAGCAGTGTCATATAATTGAAAGAAAACTTCTACCTCCCAGCCTGGTGTGCTGCAGTTCATGGTGCTGCAAAGAGTCAGACACTACTGGTCAACTGAACAGCAGCAACAGTGGAAAACTGAATATTTGCATGCAAAAATTGAAAGTAGAACATTAGAATAGGTCTTCCGTGGTGACTCAGGTGGTAAAGAATCTGCCTGCAATGTAGGTACCAGATTCTGAAAAACTTGAGGAAAACATAGGCAGAACCCTCTTTTTTATATTGTAGTAATTGCTTTAAATCTGTCTTTTAAAGTAAAGGAAATAAAAGCAAAATAAACAAATTAGACCTTTATTGTTGGTAGGAATGCAAATTGGCACATTTACTGTGCGCAGTTTACTTTAAAGGCAACAGTTGACAAAACTACAAAGCAACCTATTGTATGAGAGAAAATACTTGAAAATGGTGTAACTGATAAGGGATTAATATCAAGCATGTATAAGCAGCTCATAAACTCAGTATCAAAAACAAATAAATTAAAAATGGACAGGATAACTAAATGTATACATATTTTTTCCAAAGAGGAGATATAGATGGCCAACAGATTAAGAAATGGAAATCTAATCCCCAGTGAAATATCATCTCATACCTGTAAGAATCGCTATCATCAGAAACAGCACAAATAACAAATATTGGCCAGATTTTTCTACAGAAAAAGGAACCCTTATTTATTGTTGGTGGGAATACAAATTGGCACATCTGCTGTGGGAAAAAGAGTATGGAGTTTTCTCAAACCATCAAAATAGAACTACCATATGACCTGGCAATTTCACTCCCTGGTATATAAATGAATATATTTTTTTAATATATATATTTTACTATGGCTAGGACTTTAACCCTGGAATAAATGCATTGCTAGATTTGGTTTACTAGTATTTCATAAAGTATATTTTGCATTTATATTCATCAGTGGTATTGGAGTATAATTTTTCTCTTTTGTGATATCTTTGTCTGGTTTTGGTATCAGACTCTGCTCCATAGAATCAGTTTGGAAGTGTTCCGTCCTCCGATTTTTTTTTTAATAGTTTGAGAAAGACTGGCGTTTATCCTTCTCTAAATATTTAATAGAATTCACCTATGAAGCTATCTGGTCCTTGACTTTCACTTGTTGATTTTATGCTGGATATTACAGAGGTTACATTCATCAGTCAGTATATCTGCTATCAGTATTAGCTATCTGCTTTAGTAGAGCTTAGTGTTTTACTGGCACACAAATATTTGCTTTTGTTTCAGCTTGATATTTTTGAGGTTTCTTTTAATTTTTTAACAAAATAAGTATAGGGTATTGTAAGAAATGATGCTTCAAATCTGAGGATTTTCTGAGATGTCTTTGGAATGCACATGGTGTTCAAAACAGCCTCTTTACTCTGGCTAATTGGAACTAGCTAGTCTACTCTTGTACAATTTTTCACTTGGGAGTTTTGTGACAGCTTTTGTTTTTCTGGTAGGTATTTTCTTCCTAGTAGTTGTTCTTTATCCAGTCTTTTGGGTGTGTAACTCTGTATATGTGCAACTTGGTATTTGGACAAAAGTCAAAGTGACTTCTCTGCGTGTTCTCCAGCACTCATTATCTTGCCTCAAAAAGTCAAGTTATCACAATAGCTCCAGTATTAGTTGTTTTATCTGAACAAGACCATAATGCTCTGTTTGAGCTACCCATCTCTGCAATGCATTTAGAAAAAGTGGCTCTCAGCATAAACTCAGAATAAGTAATAAGTTTAAGTTACTTGTTTCCCTTTCTGAAGGAGATCAACTTTTTTTTCCCCTAATTTCAAGGTGGTTTATCCTAAGAGACCTAATCTATTAACAGTTGAGTAATAGTAGTGAAAATGGAAATGAGTGAATGGATTCAAGATATATATATATATATATTTTCAAAATTGGATTAAAATTACTAGCATACATTTCCTATTATTAGTCAGCTGCAGGCGCTAAACACTTGCAAAATATTGTGATAGCTTATTTTCTGAAAAATTTATGCCAGTCTGGCAGAATACAAATTAACCTACTCTCCTGAGTTTCTAAAATGAAATTTTCTGTCCTGATGCCCCAAATATGCCTGGTCTGAGGCCCTGGACCTTGAAATCCACTGAATAACAATATTCAATATATTTTTTATTGTTATGCCTTAATAAACTAATTAGTTCCCTCGGGATTCCCTTTACACCAGAAGTATGACACTTGAGGAAGAAAACACTATAAAGTACAAATTATCTGATGAGCTGATTATATGATGATTCCCACTGTTGCCTTTCTTTCTTCTGCTATGTGCTTCTATAGACCCAGCCTGACATATTCAAAGGCAATAGGAGTTAAAGAAAACTTAAGTTTTTTGGCTCCAGGATGAAGAATGGGACATTGTAGATATTCACATGATATTAAATGATCATAGAAATCTCTGAGAAAACTCTTGAATAAAGAACATTATTTATTACTCAAAAGGAAAGTAAAAATATCAGAATAGAATTAGCATCAAATTCAAATCACTACTTCATTAATTAAGATTCTTAATCAGAATGGTATCGCTTAATAATATTTAGGAATGCAATAAAGGTAATCTCATTTTGGTTATGAGGCTTCACTAATGACTCCGGGTAAATAAACTGCCTGCAAACAGGAGTAGTATATTCAAACTCAAGGTCAGAAAGATCCCCTGGAGAAGGAAATGGTGACCCACTCCAGTATTCTTTCCTGGGAAATCCAATGGACAGAGGAGCCTGGTGGGCTACAGTTCATGGGGTCCCAAAAAGAGGTGGGCACAACTTAGCAACTAAACAAAAACATCAACAACAATAAGATTTTGGTTATAGGAAGATCAGGTTCAGTGCATGTTGTCTGTTTATTTTTACTGAAAAAATAATATAGACATTTTATATACAGGAACATGTATGGCAAATACTTTCAAATTTATCATTGTTCCTAAACAGGTGACAGAACCATTTCAAAATTGCTGTGATTTATAACTTCCAATTCTCTGTTGTGCCTGAGATTCTTGCTACTATGGGAGAATAACCAGTGCTCTGATGAAGGAAAGTCATAGATAAAACTTTCTTATGACAACTCTAACACTCAAAATAGATAGAAATAGTTTAAAACTTTATTATTCATTTCGCTTTTGTGAGAAAACTTAACAAGGCTTCTACTATTATGTACAATTAATTAAAAGATTCTGTGAGTTTTTCTAAATTCAAATTTATGATTCTACAGACATGCTTCTGGCAGTAATCACCTAATTTTATTTGTTTATCAGAAATACTGGCGCAGATTCTAAGAGAATCTGTGTACTTAAATTACCAACCATGTACTTACACCATTTTTAAATTAAATCATTAATTACTTAATTTGGAAAATAAACAATTGTCATAGTTAATAAATAGATTTAAATTATTAGTTCTATTATTAGTACATCAGTGCTGTATATTGTCACCCTGCTTATTTAACTTATTTGCATAGTATATCTTGCAAAAATGCAAAAGTAGGAAGTCAAGAGATACCTGGAGTATGAAGCAGGGCAAAGGCAAATAGAGTTCTGCCAAGAGAATGCACTGCTCAAAGAAAACACCCTATTCAAACAACACATGAGAAGACTCTACACATGGACATCACCAGATAGTCGACACTGAAATCAGATTAATTATATTCTATGCTGCCAAAGATGGAGAAGCTCTATACAGTCAGCAAAAACAAGACCGGGAGCTGACTGTGGCTTGGATCATAAACTCCTTATTGCCAAATTTAGACTGAAATTGAAGAAAGTAGGGAAAACCACTAGACCATTCAGGTATGACGTAAATCAAATCACTTATGACTATACAGTGGAAGTGAGAAATAGATTTAAGGGACTAGATCTGTTAGACAGAGTGCCTGATGAACTATGGATGGAGGTTCATGACATTGTACAGGACACAGGAATCAAGACCATTCCCAAGAAAAAGAAATGCAAAAAAGCAAAATGGTTGTCTGAGGAGGCCTTACAAATAGCTGTGAAAAGACGGGAAGTGAAAAGCAAAGGAGAAAAGGAAAGATATCCCCAACTGAATGCAAAGTTCCAATGAATAGCAAGGAGAGATAAAGCCTTCCTTAGTGATCAATGCAAAGAAACAGAGGAAAACAATAGAAAGGGAAAGACTAGAGATCTCTTCAAGAAAATTAGAGATACCAAGGGAACATTTCATGCAAAGATGAGCTCGATAAAGACAGAAATAGTATGGACCTAGCGGAAGCAGGAGATATTAAGAAGAGGTGGCAAGAATACATAGAAGAATTCTACAAAAAAATCTTCATGACTCAGACAATGACGACGGTGTGATCACTCACCTAGAGCCAGACATCCTGGAATGTGAAGTCAAGTGGGCTTTAAGAAGCATCACTACGAACAAAGCTAGTGGAGGTGATGGAATTCCAGTTGAGCTATTTCAAATCCTGAAAGATGATGCTGTGAAAGAGCTGCACTCAATATGCCAGCAAATTTGGAAAACTCAACAATGGCCACAGGACAGGAAAAGGTCAGCCTTTATTCCAATCCCAAAAAAAGACAATGTCAAAGAATGCTCAAACTACTGCACAATTACACTCATCTCATCATGCTAGTAAAGTAAGGCTTAAAATTCTCCAAGCCCGGCTTCAGCAATACATGAACCATGAAATTCCTGAGGTTCAAGCTGATTTTAGAAAAGGCAGAGGAACCAGAGATCAAATTGTCAACATCCACTGGATCATTGGAAAAGCAAGAGAGTTCCAGAGAAGCATCTATTTCTGCTTTATTGACTATGTCAAAGCCTTTGACTGTGTGGATCACAATAAACTGTGGAAAATTCTGAAAATGATGGGAATACCAGACCACCTGACCTACCTCTTGAGAAACCTGTATGCAGGTCTGGAAACAACAGTTAGAATTGAACATGTAACAGCAGACTGGTTCCAAATAGGAAAAAGAGTACATCAAGCCTGTGCATTGTCATCCTGCTTATTTAACTTCTATGCAGAGTATATGATGAGAAATGCTGGGCTGGAGGAAGCACAAGCTGGAATCAAGACCAGGGAGAAATCTCAATAACCTCAGATAGGCAGATGACACCACTCTTATGGCAGAAAACGAAGAAGAACTAAAGAGCCTCTTGATGAAAGTGAAAGAGGAGAGTGAAAAAGTTGGCTTAAAGCTCAACATTCAGAAAACTAAGATTATGGCATCCGGTCCCATCACTTCATGGCAGATAGATGGGGAGACAGTGGAAACAGTGTCAGACTATTTTGGGGGCTCCAAAATCACTGCAGATGGTGATTGCAGCTGTGAAATTAAAAGATGCTTACTCCTTGGAAGGAAAGTTATGACCAACCTAGACAGCATATTAAAAAGCAGAGACATTACTTTGCCAACAAAGGCCCATCTAGTCAAGGCTATGGTTTTTCCAGTGGTCATGTATGAATGTGAGAGTTGAACTATAAAGAGAGCTGAGTGTCGAAGAATTGATGCTTTTGAACTGTGGAGTTGGAGAAGACTCTTGAGAGTCCTTTGGACTTCAAGGAGATCCAACCGGTCCATCCTAAAGGAGATCAGTCCTGGGTATTTATTGAAAGGATTGATGTTGAAGTTGAAAATTCCAATAACTTTGGCTACCTTATGCCGAGAGCTGACTCATTAGAAAATACCCTAATGCTGGGAAAGATTGAGGGCAGGAAAACAAGGGAATGACAGAGCATGAGGTGGCTGGATGCCATCATCGACTCAATGGCCATGGGTTTGGATGGACTCAGGAGTTTGTGATGGATTGGAGGCCTGGAGGCCTGGCATGCTGCAGTTCATGGGGTCGCAAGAGTCAGACATGACTGAGCGACTGAACTGAACCGAACTGAACTGAATTTGGCATTTAACAAAATTATGATGAGACTACTAAAAATAAATAGTTATTTCACGGTAGAAAGAAAAGATCATTTATTTAAGTTATAAATATTTTCTATATCAATATTAATCACTAAAAGCTTTTTGGTAAGAAGAGTAACAGATTAAGAATTCTAAATAATTTCCTAGATCATTGACCTGACATTCTAGGCAATCAAAACAAGAAGCATAAATGCAGAGGAGAATTATTTAAAAGATGGGAACAAAACAGTATCATTCTATTTAGCTTTAACACTATATTTACTTGTGTATATTTATAAATTCATCTATACCATGAGCTTCTTCTTCTTCTTCTTCTTCTTATTTTTGAATCCTTTAACATTTTATTGGTAACTATTAAGATCTGCTAAGATAAGATATGCTATGCTGGATGTGGCTGGTCATTAATAATAGCATTGTATGCACCCGAACTGTGTTAGAATAATATGTAAACATCCTCTCCTCATTTTCCCAATGTCCCTGAAGGAATTTTTTTTTGTGATTTATTTATTTTAGTTGGAGGCTAATTACTTTACAATATTGTAGTGGTTTTTGCATACATTGTTATGAATCAGCCATGGATTTACATGAGCTCTTTATTCTAGAGCTCTTTAGAGCAGTCGCAAGCTATAGTATACTTTTCAAAATATAAATTAACATGGATGATAGTTTGACTTCAAATAAAATTATTAGGTCATAACCTCATTGTTACATCTTATAACTCTGTATATAAATTTCACTGATAATTCAAAAATAAAAACTTGTTTGGAATAAATATTACATTGCATATCATTCAAGTATATACTGGATGCTACATTTTTAAAGTATAGCTCATTTAGAGTAATGATTACCTTGAAAAGTTACGTGTCTCATGGGTCCAAATTTGAGAATAAGTGGAAATATCTCTGTTGGCCTAGAGAATAGGATTATTCTTCATGTTAAAATGGTTAAGCTGCCTGGGAAGTACAAGCTGAGATATGAATGTTAAATATTACTACCTTCTGGGAGATGTTTCAGGAACTAGGTAAGTCAGTCAGGCAAAGAGACTGTGTATTTATGCATGCCTTTACAGGAAAAATGCATCCCAGCTGTACATCTATAATGCAATCAGTTTGGGCAATTGGAGGAAGTCTTCTACAAGCTTCAGGCAAAGTCTTCCTGATGTAAACTAGATATTTTGCTGCTTTATCATTCCTGTGTATCTGTCTTGCTGTTGTTCTCTCTGATGTTTTAATAAAATCTTTGAAAGCTTAATAATTGATGTAACAATGTGATTGTCAGTGAAAAGAAGCATTTCTTTGACAGGGCTCAATGCTGAATTCTACAGATATCTGAGAATTGAAAAAAATAAAAATTGGGAAGGAATGGTGATTGTTTTTAATGTATAATAGAAGAAAAACAAAAAACAAAAGAAAAATAAAATTAAAAAGAAATGACATTAGTTATCAAAACAAAACTACAAACTTTTAACAATGGAGAATATAAAAGAGTATTAAGAATAAAAATTGAAGAAAAAATGGTGAGAAACTTTTGCATACAGGTTTTTTTTTTTTTTTGCATAAAGTAGAAGTTTTAAAAATTTCAAAGACAATTGTCAGATGAGGGTTTGGAGAGTCACCATTAGGGTAAGAAGAATATGTATTTTCTGACATCAGTCGTCAGGGGACGTTCAACTTTAAGGGATCCAATATGTTGCATTTTCTTTCTTTGTGTGCCATTTCTCAAGGACTCTCCATTCCTTATCAGTTTCTGGAAAACAGGAACATGTAGAGCTGCACGCAGTTCTCAGGACTGAGATCATGGAGAAAAGCACCTGTTTGGATTCCCTTAAGTGAATCTCTTCAGTGACCTCGTGCTTAATAGACTATCTGTTTTGTTGCAACTGGTGGAATTTCATTCTTTGTAATGGTTGACTAATCATTTTACTGAAGATATATAAGCATGCATTTCTGCTAATAAAACACTTTTGTTCCACTAGAGACTTGGATCCCCTGTGTCCTTCTTTCTGCCTCTGGCTACTTCTTTGGAGCGTGGAAGCCTACCGAGCTCACTTTCTCACCTGGGCTTTCAAGACCTCCTTGAGAGGACACCCTGTGCCTTCATGAGAGGTACAAGTCCTGTATATGGGCTTTAGTGGTTTTCCACATAACCTGAAGGCTACTGCCGTTTCTCTCTCTTTCTCTCTTTCTTTTCGTCAACTCCAGTCCCCAGGTGCCAGACTGTAAAAGACTGCAACAGTGAGTATTCAGGAATATTACACATGCACATTTCAAATAAATAGGAGGAAAAAAAGTAGGATGAGTAAATTTGATAATTTTTTTAAAAATAAATATAACAAGGACACAGTCAAGAGGCATTTAGCATAACGGAAAGATTTGGGTCAGTTCAGTTCAGTTCAGTTGCTCAGTCGTGTCCGACTGCAACCCCATTAATCACAGCACACCAGGCCTCCCTGTTCATCACCAACTCCTAGAATCTACCCAAATCCATGCCCATCAAGTCAGTAAGGCCATCCAGCCATCTCAACCTCTGTCGTTCCCTTCTCCTCCAGCTTCAATCCTTCCCAGCATTAGGGTCTTTTCCAATGAGTCAACTCTTAGCATGAGGTGGCCAAAGTATTGGAGTTTCAGCTTCAATATCAATCCTTCCAATGAACACCCAGGACTGAACTCCTTTAGGATGGACTGGTTGGATCCCCTTGCATATTGAGTGCAGCACTTTCACAGCATCAGCTTTCAGGATTTGAAATAGCTCAACTGGAATTTCATTACCTCCACTAGCTTTGTTCATAGCGATGCTTTCTAAGGCCTACTTGACTTCACATTCCAAGATGTCTGGCTCTAGGTGAGTGATCATACCATCTTGATTGTCTGGGTCGTGAAGAATTTTTTGTACAATTCTGTGTATTCTTGCCACATTTTCTGCTTCTGTTAGGTCCATACCATTTCTGTCCTTTATTGAGCTCATCTTTGCATGATATGTTCCCTTGGTATCTCTAATTTCCTTGAAGAGATCTCCAGTCTTTAGAGATTAGGATATTTTCTTATAAATCAAAGAGTTTGTACATGGAATGGGACAGTTTGTAGTCTGTTCAGATGAAATCATATTTTATATCATTTTCTTAGAACCCAGAAAAAATTGAGGATAACCTTTACAATTCTACATCCTTCTAAGAAAAAAAGACAAAATGCTTTGATAGTTTTTTGAAAAAGGAAGACAAATTGAAAACATAAGTAGGAAACACATTTTTCTATCAATTAGAAGTGGTATAATAAAGATATTAGATGCATAGAAACTGGAGGCAGTTTAGATTCCAACTTCAACTTCATCATTTACTACTATGGTAATTTTGGACAATATGCATAATTTTTCATTTTTCCCCTAATTTATAAAGTTGAGGCCAGTCATAAGTACCGTTTTCCTAGGTTCACTATAGGTTTTAATTAAAGAGAATACTTAGAGATTTTAAGACAGTGATTGGCTCATAATTGTTATTATTTCTGTTTCATTTTGGTGTGTTCATCACTAATTAAGGAAAATATGGCAACTGATAAATTGAAATAAATCATAAAACTTGATAATTTTAAAGGAAAAACAGAAAGTAGTAGGTAAAGAACCAACTCAATAGTATATAAAACTAAATGGATCATTCAGAGTCTTAGATATTTCATAAGAAATCAGATTCTCACGTATCAAATACAATAGGATTGACTGTATTGTGTTAAGGGGCTTGAAAGGAAAATCTGGTAAAGGAGGCTATTGAAAAGGGAGCTTAGGTGAGGTGATACGTATAACTTAATGATAGTGACTAAATATGAAATAAGAAAATTCTTTGGAGATCATCTGGCCAAGAACATGGTTAAAGAAATGAAAAAAATTAAAGTCTTAAAGTAGAAGGATTTATAAAGAAAAGTTCACAACCTGACAGGAAAGAGAATGCTTTGGATAGTAGATATGCAGTTTGAAATAGTTAAAATGAGATAATAATAACTTAGAATTTAAAAGCATTGACCTTCAAATCAAGCCAAATTAAATATGTATCCTGCCTAACAATTGAAGAACATTATTTCACCTGTAATGAGCCTCAATCTCCTCATTTATAAAATGAAGCTATGATGCCTTACTTTAGAATAGAATCATAAATACTAAATATGATAATAAATATAAAGTATTTAGCAGTAGCCAGGAAAACAGTAACAATACAAAGCATAATAGATAATTCTATTAAATCTTTAATGGAATAAAAGACTGAAAAACAATAGTAATGTGACTAAGCTGAGTTTATAAAATATTAATTACATTTATATTTAGAAATTTTATCTACTGATCAAAAATAGATGTTAATGTTATGTTATGTTTTTTAAGTATGTTAATGTTTTTTATAATTAAAAACCCATGAGGATCAAATAACATATTATATATGAAAGACCTTAACATTATAAAATGCTAATTAAATACATTGGATAAATGGGTACTAAATTCTCATTAAGTTAAAAGACTAGGTCAATTAACAGATGAAAGAACAGCTGTAGTAGTTGAAAATAATACAACT
Organism: Antilocapra americana; assembly: GCA_007570785.1. Classification (NCBI taxonomy): domain Eukaryota; kingdom Metazoa; phylum Chordata; class Mammalia; order Artiodactyla; family Antilocapridae; genus Antilocapra; species Antilocapra americana. Next base: position 37,982,363 of record ML663009.1, read on the forward strand.
TTGATCAGGCTTAAAATATACGTTACTATGTAATGAACAGCAGCCCTAAAGAAAGGGAGAAAAAAAAATATTTTTGAAGGATTCTGGGGACATTTTGGAGGTATTTTAATAATTCATTAGAACTACTGAGAAAGTTTTGACTTCTAGATGGATACCCTTGTGTAATCAACTTCACCATCAAACAATGCATATGTTAATTACTCCAATATTTCTTTATGCTCATTTTTATTCCCTTGTTTTACTTTCCAAATAATCTGAATTTTGATAGTAAAGATTGAATTTTAGAATTTTATAGAAATGGAATAATAAGTATGTCCTAGTTCCCTCAATATAATTATTTTGAGATTCATTTATATTAAGCATGTATCATTAGTTCATTTTTTTATTGTTGTTGAATATTATTCAGTTGTATAAATATACCATCAAATGTTTATCTATTTTTCCATTGATTTTCATTTGGATATTTCCCACTTGGAGCAATTACAAATAAAACTTCCATGAATATTCACATGAGTGTTTTTATATGGACATATGATGTTGTTTTGTTTTGGTTTTTTGATTAATATCTAGGACATAAATAACTGGATCATATAATAACTGCATGTTTAACCTACAGTTGCTAACTATAACATACCTAACTGTATGTCAGGTATTGTTTTCTAAAGGTGTTATAATATTTCATCAGAAGTATATGAGTCCCAGTTTCTTCATATCCTCACACAAGATTTATTATAATTCTTTTTTTTTTAACTTAGCCATTTTAATATTTGGAATGGTATCTCAATACATGTGTGCATGTGCATGTGTGCTTTGTTATTGAAAATTATATTGAGATATAATTTACAGATCACTCAATACATTAAGTATATACATTGATCAATTTTAGTAAGCTTACAAAGCTATACAACCATTACTGCTATACAATTTTAGATCATTTCTAAAATATAACTAACCCCCCCAAATCCCTTGTGCACTTTTCCAGTCATTTTCTGTTACCATCTCCCACTTTAGACAATTGGTAATCCACTTTCTGTATTCTAGATTTGCCTTTTATAGAGTTTTCATTAATTGAAATCATGCAACATATGGTCTTTTTGGTCTTTTTTTTTTCAGTTAATGAAATATTTTTGAGTTTTACCATATTGTTGTATGCCATCAAAACTTCATTCTTTGTTAATGCTTAATAGTATTCCATAGAATGGATATATCACTTTTTGTAGATATCTTCACCAGCTAATGTATATTTGGTTTGTTTCCAGTTTGGTGTTAGTCTTTGCATATTCTTGTTGATTATTTAATGAATCCCCTGCATTCCTTCTGCAATGTCTGCTATCTCTGCTGTTTATGGTCATTGAAGTCTCTATATGGATAGCTTACTGGCTATCTAACGAACAGAAATGTCTTAAATGTCCTGAAGCAATGTCTCTGACCCTTTGCTCTAGTGCTCTGTGTGTTTTGAGAGAAATGCCTTAAATAGACAAGTAGTTTATACAACTTGCTTTTGACCTTCACTTAACTGCTTGTGTAGGAGCCTCAAGTTCAAAAAGAAATGAGACCCTCTCAGGTCTTTCTGTGCATATCTTTCAGATAAGTTTATCTGTCTCATTTTTTCCAACTAGTGTCACAACCCCAGGGAGCTATAATGTTAAACAATTGCCGTTGAGATTTTTAAACAAAAGTCCTTGAGGATAGGGCCTAACTTACTGAACAAATTCTGTGTCACAGTGACAAAGAAAATCACTGAAAATAACAATTTTCCAGGGAACTGCCAGACAACTCAAATAGTGATAAATCTCTTGAGTTTGAGCTTTGTGGGAGCTCCAAACTCATTCTGTTTCCACACTGAATACTAGGTTGTTTATTTTCAGGGCTACTCTGTTTCCAAGGCAAATAGTTTTCAAAGATACTATGGAGGTAGAGATAGGACTCCTTAAGATGGAGAAGGGATAAAATGTCAAAAGCTCACTGTTCATCCTGAGATTCTACCGTTTTTTTTTTTTTTAAATAAATGCTTCTTGGATTGATGGAAATTTTTGATTTTTTGATTTTAACTGTTAGTACAAAATTTCTCATTGCATTCTAGAGGAGTCACTATTGGAAAGTCCTTACTCCATCATTACGAAAGTTCATCTCATATGGTAAATGTATACTTAACTTGTTAAGAAATTGTCAAGCTGTTCTTAGCTGGTAAAATAGGACCATTAGCACCATTTTAGGAGACTACATAAGCAACCCACTCCAGTACTCTTGCCTGGAAAATCCAATGGACGGAGGAGCCTGGTAGGTTGCAGTTTGTGGGGTCGTGAAGTGACTTCACTTTCACTTTTCACTTTCATGCAATGGAGAAGGAAATGGCAAACCACTCCAATGTTCTTGCTTGGAGAATCCCAGGAACTAGGGAGCCTGGTGGGCTGCTGTCTATGAGGTCGCACAGAGTCAGACAAAACTGAAGAGACGCAGCAGCAGCAGCAGCAGCAGCAACAGCACCATTTTACATTTCTGTTAGCAATGCAGAACAGCTCTATACAGTTTTAATTTGCATTTACCTAATGACTAAATGCTTTTAATTATGTTCACCTGTTTATTTGCCCTCTCCATATATTTTCATTAAACTTTTGGTTAAATATTTTGGCTTTCAAGTCAGGTTGTTTTTCTTATTATTTAATTTTTAGAGTACGGCAACATACACACTTTAATACAATAGTTATCTACCTTTAAACAATATTATAATGACATGTATGCTATGTAAGGATCTTATAATTGCATATTACCTACTTCTCTCTCTTACTTGTTGTGCTATTGTGCTCATAAATTTTCTTCATCATAAGATATAAGCACAAAATATAGCTACTATATTTTGTTTCAGGAATTAGTTATTTTTAGCAGAAATTAAGAATGAACTAAAATTGTTTTTATTTTACTCCCATTTCCAAAATTCTTAATTTTTTAAATTAGGTGTGAGATTTTGATCTATATCATATTCCTTCTGCCTGAAGAATTTCCTTTAATATTTATTTTAGAATATGTTTGCAAGCAATAATTATTTTAATTTTGTTTTTCTGAGAAATAAATTATTTTCCCTCAATTTAGATATATTGTTGCAGGCACTCAAGAGAATACCAAATAAATCATACACACTTCTTCAGAGGGGTGGGATGGGAGGGAGGTGGGAGGAATGTTCAAGTGAGAAGTGATATGTGTAAACCTATGGTTGATTCATTTTGATGTTTGGTGGAAACCAATATTGAAAAGCAATTACCCATTAATTAAAAATAAATAAATTGATAAAGAAATTTAGTACTTATAATATTATACAAACAAGAGGCTAAACTTCACAAAATGACTGTCACTATGAAGAAATGCCAATAAAAATATTTCATAAGATTACAGGTCATAATACATATCTTAAGAAATGCAAATAACAATAAAAACAAACGAAAACTTAAAACAATGATTTACTCATTAGTTTTATCTAGATCAGGCATTGAACATGAATAAGTTATTAGTTTTGGAGAAGCTATCCTCAAGGAGAAAATGGCAAAAGCACAGTAGAATCTTCCTCATGGAAAAACAGTAAACGTCTTACACTTGGGAAGGAGTTAAAACTCTAAGATGAGTAAAGCAAGGACAAAGGATCCATTGACTTATGATTTATAATTGCCCTTTGTGGAGAAAAACTCTTCTAATCTGGAGATTATGACTTTCTTCTTTTTGGAATATTAAAATCTTTTGCAAATGATAATTAAAGTAAATGTCAGATTTTTAGTCTATGCCATGCTTCCTTTTTTCCATTAGAATTCTTACTTAGAGAAATTAAATAGTTAAGTTGATGGCTGTCTCAGAAGTGTCTCTGTGACTGTGTATGTGTGTGTGTGTGTTTATTGGTTTAGAAAATACAAATGCTTGGAACATGGGCATTTTAAAATATTTGTCGGGGAAATGAATGAGGGTATTTATATTTTATTTTAATTAGTGGAATGGTTTATACTTTATGCTTATTCAAAAGCATGACTAGTAAGGAAAATACTTGCATAATACTAGATAGAAAAAAAAAGGAGACAATTAAATTTTTATATTCTTTAGCATCAGTCAGTCAGTTCAGTCACTCATTTGTGTCTGACTCTGCGACCCCATGGACTGCAGCATATCAGGCATCGCTGTCCATCACCAATTCCTGGAACATGCTCAAACTCATGTTCATCAAGTCAATGATGCCATCCAACCATCTCATCCTCTGTTGTCCCCTTCTCCTCCTGCCTTCAATTTTTCTCAGCATCAAGGTATTTTCCAATGAGTCAGTTCTTTGCATCAGGTGGCCAAAGTATTGGAATTTCAACTTCAACATCAGTCCTTCCAATGAATATTAAGGACTGATTTCCTTTAGGATTGACTGGTTGGATCTCCTTACAGTCCAAGGGACTCTCAAGAGTCTTCTCCAACATCACAGTTCAAAAGCATCAATTCTTTAGCAAAGCTGAGTCCAACTGTATCCAACATCAATCCTCTATCATGAGTTACACATATTAGGAATAGCTAGGAAGATAAGAAAGCACTAGTGAAATTCTTGTAGGTTTCATATTGTTGTTTAGTAACTATGTTGTGTCTGACTCTTCATGACCCCATGGACTGTGGCTTATCAGGCTCCTCAGTCCATGGGATTTCTCAGGCAAAAATACTAGAGTGGGTTGCCATTTCCTTCTCCAGGGATCTTCCTGATCTAGGGATCGAACCCGCATCTCCTGAACTGCAGGTGCTTTCTTTACCACTGAGCCACCCTGGGGAACCCTAGCTTCCATTTAGATTCTGTCATGACTTCATAAGCATTCTGCCTAAACAGTGTGGCTCATTTCCATACTATACCTTCAACATTAACAATTGTCATATCTGTATTTACTACTCCAATACTCTAAGTTTCATTACTGTATTTCAAATTCTCATTGGACATCTTTAGTGATTATCTTAACGTAGGTAAAACAACCCATTATTCAGTTTGCCTCAGTGGCCCTTAAAATGTAATTGAATGACATCATCAGTCATTTCATTTTCTGGACAAGAAACCCTGATGATAGCACCATAATCACTAAGGTCAGCCTCCAAATCCAGTGCAATATTAAATCCAATTTAGGATAAATCCCCAATACCCATTAGATTTACTATGTCTTTACAAATCCATTTTTAATATTACAATTCCTTTTTTTCATCATTTATTTTCTGAGCTGTTTAAATAAGAATTTACCAGATTTCCCTTTCACGGATGTCTTCTAATTTCATTCATTAACATTTCCACAAAATCTATCTTTATGAAATATACACTTAACTACATGACTTTTGCTTTTTCTCCATTGCCAACATCTCTACTTTAAGCTCCTAAGAAAATCATTTAAGACTATGTATAATCTGCTTCCAAGTTTATTCTGACATTTCCTATTTTGACTCCTTCACTTGATTCTTGATTCTTAATACTTGATAATTCTACGATTATGCTTTCATTATATGTGACACTTCATTTATACTACTCAACTTAAAATGTATACTTTCTCATACAAAATGTATAAAATATATTTTTGTAACTTGGACTTATCCTGGATGCCATCATTTTATTCAAAATCACCTTATCATCTTTATACGTAGTCATGCCATCTTGTTATATATTAACATATAACACTTAAGTTATTATAGTTATGATTGCTCTTGTGTTCATTTTATTTTGAACTCTTCAAAAGATATTTCAAGTTTTTTATTTTATCTTCCCAGTTTTGGCACCATTGCAAACAAATAAGAGGTACTCAATATGTGTTTGTTAAATGAGTTAAATAAATTGTAATATTACTTTATTATCAGTCCATCTTACCTTATTATTTAACTATTATTAAAGTTCATCATCTGATCAGTCTATGTTATGTATCAGTAGCTGTGCTGAATTATAACGTATATTATCTCATTGAATCTCTCACACAGCACTATCTGGTCAGTTTTATTTTTTACATTCATTTTACATATTTAAAAAGGGGGGTGAGTAGCTAATCAAAGGTTATTCAGTCTCTTGCATAGCAAAGCCTATATTTTTAGTCTCAATACCATATAATGCCCTCATATATAATAAATTCTATTATGCTTCCAAAAATCAGCTTTGCATATTGCTAACTTATTTAGCATATTCTGTTTCTGAGCCTCAGTTATACATTATTTTACAATGATTTTGAGAAGAAAGTGAGGTAATGTGAACTGCAACTATCCTTTGCAAGTTTATTTATTGTAACTGCATTTTTTAAAGATTTTTGTATAAGATAAACATGAACATGAATCCTTTGACCTTGGATTTTATTGTTTATAAGATTATAAACAACCTAATTCTCCTTATCTATAAATGAACATGATGAAAAATAACTGTCATTTAGCTTGTCAAGTTTATATGAAGAATAATTCATTCATTAAATAAGTAGCACACAATGAGGAGCATTTAGTGAAATGGTTAAAATAGATGAGCTTCTAAGTTAAAGGCAGATAGCAAAGAGGAACTAAAGAGCCTCTTAATTAAGGTGAAAGAGGAGCATGAAAAAGATGGCTTAAAACATTCAAAAAACTAAGACTGGCTTCTGGTTCAAGATGACAGAGTATAAGAATGTGCACTCATCTACTCCTGTGAGAGTACCAAAATCACAGCTAGCTGTTGTACAAGCATTGAGGGGAGGACCCCGGAACCCTCTCAAAAAAGATAACCCATGTTCAAAGACAAAGAAGTCACAGTGAGATGGTAGGAGGGGCGCAATCACAATAAAATCAAACCTCATACCCTCTGGGTGAGTGACCCACAGACTGGAGAACAATAATAACAAAGAAATTCTCACACTGTTGTACAGGTTCTAAACCCTATGTCAGCCTTCCCAATCTGGAGATACAATAAAAGGACTGGGAATCCCCAGGGAATTTGTGGGCCAGTGGGATTTGCTTATAGGCCTTTCAGAGGGCTGAGGGAAACAGAGACTTCAGTCTTGGAGGTTACAAACAAAATTTTGTGTGCACCAAGACCGAGAAGAGAGGAGCAGTGGCCCTACAGGAGACTGAATCAAAACGACCTGCTACTGTTGGAGGGCCTTCTGGGGAAGCATGAGTCAGCAGGGTCTCACCATTCGGACGGGGGCACTGGAAGGGCCCTCTTAAAGGTCCCCTTAAAAATCCTCTTGGAGAGTATTAATCCTACCATAGACCCCAGGGCTGGCAAAAACCATAGCAAAACACATTTTACAGAAAGTTAATCATGATGAAAAAGCAAAAAGCTATGTCTTGGATGAAGGGACAAGATAAAGCTAAATTGAGTGGAGACAGGCAATATTCCAGAAAAAGAATTCAGAATAATGATAGTGAAGACGATCCAGGTTTTCAGGAAAGAATGGAGGCAAAGATTGAGAAGATGCAAGAAATATTTACCAAAGATCTACAAGAACTAGAGAATAAGCAAACAGAGATGAGAAAGAAATGAAGACAGCCTAAGAGACCTCTGGGGAAACATTAAATGTACCAGCATTTGCATTATAGGGTCCCAGAAGGAGAAGATAAAAGAAGGCACCTAAGAAAATATTTGAAGAGACAATATCTAAAAACTTCCTGAACATGGGAAAGGAAATAGTCAACCAAGACCAGGAAGCACAGAGAGTCCTAGGAAGGATAAACCTAAGGAGGAACACATGGAGACACGTAATAATCAAACTGATAAAAAGTAAAGACAGAGATAAAAGATTAAAAACGACATGGTAAAAACTACAAGTAACATACAAGGGAACTCCCTTCAGGCTACCAGCTGATTTCTCAACAGCAACTCTGTAAGTCAGAAGGGTCATATATCCAAAGTGATGACAGCGAAGAACCTATAAATAAGACTACCCAGCAAGAATCTCCTTCAGATTACATGGAGAAATAAAAAGTTTTCCAGAAAAGCGAAAGTTAGGAGAATTCAGCGCCAAAAAACCAGCTTTACAACAAATGCTGAAGGAACTTTTCTAGGCAGGAAACAAAAAAGAAGGGAAAGACCTACAGAAAATAAATCCAAAATCATCAAGAAAACTGTAATAGAACCATACATATGAATAATTACTTTAAATTTAAGTGGATTAAATACACCAACCAAAAGAAATAGATGGGCTGGGTGTATGGAAAGATGTGCATGTATGCACTTCCACTTACCACCTCATTCTGCTTGACCCTCCCAAATTGTGTGTAGTTATTTTATATTGTTAAGTTAATCATGTTCCCATTATGGCTTGCAATTCTAATAATCTTTAATTTTTAGTCTGGTTATTGATTGTGAAAGCTGATAAATGTTTGTTACTATTGTGATTATGTAAGTATTACTCACTTCATACCATTGTCTCATTGACTATGCCAAAGCCTTTGACTGTGTGATTGACTATGCCAAAGCCTTTGACTGTGTGGATCACAATAAACTGTGGAAAATTCTGAAAGAGATGGGCATACCAGACCACCTGACCTGCCCCTTGAGAAACCTGTATGCAGGTCAGGAAGCAACAATTAGAACTGGACATGGAACAACAGACTGGTTCCAAATAGAGAAAGGAGTATGTCAAGGCTGTATATTGTCACCCTGCTTATTTAACTTATATGCATAGTACACATGAGAAACACTGGGCTGGAGGAAGCACAAGCTGGAATCAAGATTCCTGGGAGAAATATCAATAACCTCAGATATGCAGATGACACAACCCTTATGGCAGAAAATGAATATTCAGGACTCATTTCCTTTAGGATTGGCTGGTTTGATCTCCTCACAGTCCAAGTGATTCTCACGAGTCTTCTCCAACCCCACATTTCAAAAGCATCAATTTTGTGGGGCTCAGCTTTCTTTATAATTCAATTCTCACATTCATAGATGACTATTGGAAAACCGTAGCTTTGACTAGATGGACCTTTGTAATGTCTCTGCATTCTAACATGCTATCTAGGACGGTCATAGGTTTTCTTCCAAGGAAATAATGTCTTTATTTCATGACTGTAGTCACCATCTGCAGTGGTTTTGAAGTCCAAGAGACTGAAGTCTGTCACTATTTGCATTGTTTCCCCATCCATTTGTCTTGAAGTGATGGCACCAGATTCCATGATGTTCGTTTTTTGAATGTTGAGTTTTAAACCAACTTTTTCACTCTCCTCTTTCACTTTTTTTTTTAAATTTTCTTTACTTTATTGTGTTGGTTTTGCCATACAATAACATGAAACCACCATGGGTTTACATATGCTCCCCCTCCAGAACCCCCTCCCTCCTGATTCCCTCCCCCTGGATCATCTCGGTGCACCAGCCCCAAGCATCAGCCCTGGGCTGGCGATTGATTTCACATATGATAATTAACATGTTTCAATGACATTCTCCCATAACATCCCACTCTTGCCCTCTTCCACAGAGTCCACGAGTCTGTTCTATACATCTGCGTTCCTTTTGCTGTCTCGCATGCAGGGTTCTCGTTACCATCTTTCTAAATTCCATATATATGCGTTAGTATACTGTATTGTTGTTTTTCCTTCTGGCTTACTTCACTCTGGATAATAGGCTCCAGTTCAGTCCACCTGAGTAGAACTGCTTCAGTTGTTTACAATAGCCAGGACATGGAAGCAACCTAGATGCCCATCAACTGATGAATGGATAAGAAAGCTGTGGTACATATGCACAATGGAATATTACTCAGCATTAAAAAAAAAATCCTCTTTCACTTTCATCAAGAGACTCTTTAGTTCTCCTTCACTTTCTGCCATAAACATGGTGTCATCTGAATATATGAGGTTGTTGATATTTCTCCCAGCAATCTTGATTCCACCTTGTGTTTGATCCAGCTTGGAATTTCACACAATGTACTCTGCATATAAGTTAATTAAGCAGGATGATGATATGCATCCTTGACATACTTCTTTCTCTATTTGGAACCAACCTTTTTTTCCATGTCCTGTTCTAACTATTACTTCTTGACCTGCATACGGAGTTCTCAGGAGGCAGGTCAGGTGGTCTGGTATTCCCATCTCTTTCAGAATTTTCCACAGTTTGTCATGATTCACACAGTTGAAGGCTTTGGCATAGTCAATAAAGCAGAAGTATATGTTTTTCTGGAACTCTCCTGCTTTTTCTATGATCCAACAGATGTTGGCAATTTGACCTCTGGTTCCTCTGCTTTTTCCTCTCGTTCCTACTACTCTAAATCCAGCTTGAACATCTGGAAGTTCATGATTTATGTACTATTGAAGCCTAGCTTGAAGAATTTTGAGCATTACTTTGCTAGTATGTGAGATGACTGTAATTGATGGGTAGTTTGAATATTCATTAGTATTGCCTTTCTTTGAGACTGGAATGAAAACTGACATTTTCCAGTCCTGTGGCCATTGCTGACTTTTCCAAATTTGTTGGCATATTGAGTGCAGCATATTAACATCATCATCATTTAGGATTTGAAATAGCTCAGCTGGAATTTCATCAGCTTCCCTAAGCCCCATTTGACTTGGCATTCCAGAATGTCTGGCTTTAGGTGAATGACCTAACCATCATAGTTATCTGGGTCATGAAGATCTTTTTTGTATAGTCCTTCTGTGTATTCTTGCCACCTTTCTTAATATCTTCTGCTTCAGTTAGATCCATACAATTTCTGTCCTTTATTTTGCCTATCTTTGAATGTAATGTTCCCTTGATATCTGTAATTTTCTTGAAGAGATATCTAGTCTTTCCCATTCTATTGTTTTCCTCTACTTCTTTGCATTGATCCCTGAGGAAGGCTTTCTTATCTCTCCTTGCTATTCTTTGGAACTCTGCATTCAAATGGGTCTATCTTTCCTTTTCTCCTTTGCCTTTAGCATCTCTTTTCTCAGCTATTTGTAAGGCCTCCTCAGTCAACCACTTTGCCTTTTTTCATTTCTTTTTCTTGGGGATATTCTTAATCACTGCCTCCTGTACACTGTAACAAACCTCTGTCCATAGCTCTTCAGGTGCTCTGTCTATCAGATCTAATCCCTTGAATCTATTTGTCATTTCCTCTGTATAATCATAAGGAATTTGATTTAGATCATCCATAAATCAAACAGGTCAAGAACATCTGTACACATGTCTAGAAGCAACAGTTAAAACTGGACATGGACCTACTTACTGGTTCCAAATTGGGAAAAGAATATGTCAAGGCTATATTGCTATCCTGCTTATTTAAATCATAAGAGTTATAAGTATATGCATATACTATGCATATTGCAGAAATGAAAAATTCTGGAGTTCTTATTGTAGATGATCACATGTCCTTTTACTGAGCCATCTTGCTCTATCTATCCTTTGTATACATACATACACACACACACACACACACACATATATATATATACATATATATATAATATATGTAATATATATGTTTTAGAACACTTACAAATTTTGACTAAATAAAACATTATGACATTTTGATTCCATTTGTTAAACTTAATATGAATAGAATTCTAGATTTCTAATTTCAAAATAGATATGCAACAAACACAAAAGTTTTCTGTATAGCATAGTTATCTACAGTCAATATCTTATGACAACATATGATGGAAAACAATTTCAAAAATAATACATATATATATATGTGTATAACTGAATCTCCTTGTTGTTCACCTGAAACATTATGTCAAATATATTAATATATATATATACATATATATATATAAAATCATGTTATCTAGTCTCATCACTTCATGACAAATAAATGGGGAAAAATGGAAACAGTGACATATTTTATTTTCAGGGGCTCCAAAATCATGTGGGTGGTGACTGCAGACATGAAATTAAAATTGCTTGCTCCTTGGAAAGAAAGCTATGACAAATCTAAACACCATTCTAAAAGGCGGAGGAGACAGTTTGCTGACAAAAGTCCATATAGGCAAAGTTATGTTTTTTTCAGTAGTCACGTATGGATGTGAGAGTTTGACCATATATAGAAGGCTCGGCACCAACGAATTGATGCTTTCTAAGTGTGATACTGGAGAAGATTCTTGTGAGTCCCTTGGACTGCAAGGAAATCAAACCAGTCAATCCTAAAAGAAAACAACACTGGGCATTCATTGGAAGCACTGATGCTGAATCTGAAGCTCTAATACTTGGCTACATGATGCAAACAGCTGACTTGTTGGAAAAGACCCTGATGCTGGGAAAGACTGAGGACATGAGGAGAAAGGGGCCACACAGAATGAAAATCTCCAGGAGATTGTAAAGGACAGGGAAGCCTGGTGTGCTGCAGCCCATGGAGTTGCAAAGAGTCAGACACAACTGAGTGACTGAACAACAATGTTTAATATCACTGCTATGTTATAAGTATCACTTCTATTCTTTATCTTTATCAGCATATTATTAGGATTACTCTCAGGCTAAATCATTCTTTACATAAGCTACAAGTTTGGATTTTTACACTGGGAGTTCATTTATGATTTTTTTTTTTAACATAATGCAATCAGATTTGTAGCTGTATAGAATCCATCTGGCATAAGGATAGATTTGTAGATTTGAGATCCAGAAATATGTGTTTAACTTGTTTTGGACAAGGCTGACACTCAATTTAATGAATTAAAAAAAAAAGTCTATCCAATTGACAGTGTTGGGAAAAATAGTATCTACAAGTAATAAAATGATTTGAATTTCTATATTGTATCATATATAAAAATTAACACAAAATAGATAATAGGCCTACATTTAAGAGCAAAAACTGAGAAAAGAAAAAATAAGGGTAAATCTTTATGACATTGAATAGACTATAGATTGTAATATAAGATTTTATAAGAATGGCAACAAAATATAAAATAGATGAAGTAGACTTCATCAAAATGAAAGGTCTCTGCTTTTAAGAATACCATTGAATTATAAGGCAACCAAGAGAAAGAAAGGAAATATTTGTATATAATATATCTGATAAGATACTGGTACCGAGTCCAAACTCACTCTGCTCACTGCACAATAAGTCAATAAATCTGAGACGGGATGTTGGAACTGTGAAGGGACTTTATTTGGAATCTGGCTGACTGAGAAGATGGCAGGATAGTGCCTCAAAATAATCATCTTTTTGGGGTCTGGTTGCCAGGTTATTTTATGGATCAGAGATGGGGTGGGGGTGGGAGTAGATGAGGAAACAAAGTGAGAAAAAAAAAAACAAAAACTAATTCATCCTTGTAAGTCTCCCCTGGCATGCCAAGAAGGTGCAGGGGAATGGGCTATTTTCACTTTGTTACAGTCCTTCAAAGGTGGACAGCTCAAGTAATCTCTCTGAGGTAGGCCATTATGTATGCTTACAAAAGTGGCAAACTGAGGGTTATAGTCACAGAAGCAACTCCAGCATCAATTCAAAATTAACCCTTCCTGATTACAAAACTTGTACATACAGGTTATAAAGAACTCAGTAATATGCAAAGAATAATTCAAACTATTGCCCAGATAATTCAGTAACATAGAAAAAGCCCAATTAAAAAATGGGCTAATAATACAAATAGACATTTCTACAAAGAAAATATATAAATGGCCAATAAATTGACAAAGGTATTCTCAAATTCAGTAGTGATTAAAAAAATGCAAATCAAAATCACAATGAGATACCCCATCACATCTGCTAACATGACTACAATTAAACACAATAATTGGTGATTGAAGTAATATAGAATATTTGGAACACTCATGCATTTGCCAGTAGGGATATAAAATAGTATAGATGTTTTAGACAACATTCCTTAAAATATTAAACATAAATTTGACATATATAAAACCTAGGAAATCTACTTTTGGCACATACTCATGAGAAAGTTAAAACTGGAAAAGTGAAAGTGTTAGTTGCTCAGTGTAGTCCCATGCTTTGTGACCCCATGGACTATAACCTGCAAGGCTGCTCTGTCCATAGAATTCTCAATGCAAGAATACTGGATTGTGTAGCCATTCCCTTCTCCAGGGTATCTTTCAACCCAGAGATTGAACTTGTGTCTCCTACATCCCAAGGAGATTCTTTACTGTCTGAATCACCAGGGAAGCAGAAATAATGCCAAATGTTCATGCAAACTATGTTGAGCTGTGCTTCGTCACTCTGTCATGTCTGACTCTTTCTGATGGACTTTCTATAGTCCCATGGACTATAGGCTCAGCTATCTATGGGGATTCTCTATACAAGAATACTGGAATGGGTTGCTATGCCCTCCTCCAGGGGATCTTCTCAGCCCAGGAATCAAACCCAGGTCTCCCGCATTGTGGGTTAATTCTTTACCTGTTGAGCCACCAGGGAAGCCCAAGAATACTGGAATGGGTAGCCTATCCCTTCTCCATGGAATTTTCCCAACCCAGGAATTAAACTAGGTTCTCTTGCTTTGCAGGAAGATTCTTTACCAGCTGAGCTACCAGGAAAGCCCTGTCCATGCAAACACTTGGACACAAATATTCATAGTAGTATTACTCACAATAGCAAAAAGATGAAACAAACTAAATGTCTCTCAGTTGAGTGAACAGAATATGGAATAGTCCATGATGCAGTTATAAAAATTATGAATGCTAGAATATGAGTATTCTAAAAATGATATACTAAGAAGTCAATATGCCATATATTTTATCATTCTATTTATATGAAAGGTCCAGAATAGACACATTTGTGAAGACATATAGTAGATTAGTTTTAACTTCTGGCATACTGGATGGAGAAGGAATATTATTTAGGCTCCTAAAGGAAATAGGACTTCTATTGGAATGATAGCAGTTTTCAAAAATATTAATGTGAAGATTGCACAACTTTGAATATGCTAAAAATATTTTACTCTGCACTTTAAATGCAGAGTAATTATATGCTATTTAAATTGTATCTCATTAAGTGTGTTTTTAAAACATCCTAATAAGATGGTCAGTATTTTACATAAAATAATGGAAGCTTGTGGTTTCTTAAAAATAAAATTTCCAATGCTGATACTAAATATTTATATTAATATTTATAAAATTAAATTGTCAACATTACCCTAAGACTGTATCAGAAATGTTATCTTGGCATTGTTGAAACAAAAGGTGGCAGGAAGAAAGTTTCCAGTGACACTACATTTTAATATATTCAAAAGACAAACAGTAATGTGGTAGATCAACTCACTAGAAAAAAAATTAGCAAAGTATTTTTCTTTGCTACTCAGTAATGTACAGGTATTCCCTTCCCTGGAAACTCTTAAGAGTTACACATTCTTTAAGTTTAATGACAATATAACTACTCTGCATTATGCAAAAATATCAATACATTGTTCACATACAGGTAGTCCCCTACATATGGTGATTTGACTTGCATTTTTTTTTTACTTTAATGCAATGATGTGAAAACAATCCATTCATAACAACATTATATGTTGAGGAGAATCTATATTTTAAAGCATATGAAAGTTGTGTGTGTGTGTTAGCCACTCAGTCGTGTCCGACTCTTTGTGACCCCATGGACTGCAGCCCCTCAGGTCCTTCTGTCCATGCAATTCTCAGACAAGATTACTGGAATGGGTTGCCATTTCCTTTTCCAATGTGAATTTCAGTAGTAGTAGTTCAGTCCCTAAGTCGTGTCTGACTCCTGTGACCCCACAGACTGTAGCCTGCTGGGTTCCTCTGTCCATGGGATTCTCCAGGCAAGAATACTGGAGTGGGTTGACATTTCCTTCTAAAATATTAAAATTATGTATCATTAAAAAATAAAAATAGAAATCAAGATTCAGAAATTTAAAGACTAAGACTATCCTATGTGTTCTGCCAATTTAGTAATCTAAGCACTGAGAACACGTGTTTAACATTTTTATAGCAATTTGACATTGCTGTGACTTCCTGAGTATAAAATAAGTTAGGTCTTGTTGAAACAATATACTGAGGAGCATCTATCACCTGTTAATTAGACAATCATAGTTGAAACTCTCTGCAATGTTTAACGTCTTAAAATGAACTTATCAAATATAGTCTCAGTGTGTGTAAAACCTCTGGTATTTAGATTTTTTGCATAGATATTTACTCATGGTGCAACAGCCTGTATACAATCAATACACTGCTTTTTGCCTAGAGAAAAATTTGTCTCCCTGATTATTCACCCTTCTCAAAAATAAATAAATAAATAAATAAAAGAAGCAACAAACAGTGTTTAGTAACATAGTAAAATTTGTGAACTATTTACAGCTAATACATTTCAATTTTCTCTTTTTTCTGAGAAAGTGACTCTTACACACTTGTAGAGTTACATGCAATGTCACATTGGTTATTTAGGAGATAATTTATGCTGAGAATTTTGAACTACAAAATGTTATGCAATTGTGTTTATGTAAAGTAAGGAACCAGACGGTTATTAACATTTTGATGATATAAGCTAGACGTCCATACTTGCTTCATTGCTTACATTTTTATTTTTTAATAATTTGATGTCTTCATAGAAGTGTTTTTTAACGAGAAGTAAAAAGACCCAAACACAAAAATGAAAGTTAAAATAACACAATTTCACTAGATTGTTATTATGTGCTCCAAAATTTTTAACAATCATTACCAAAGAAGGTGATCTTAGAAAGTTATCACTCTCATTTGAACACTTTACAAATGTGATAAGTTGCTTAAAATTTTATTTTGCATTAAAATGGAATTTATAGAAATTTAAAATTTTCTGTGCATCAAAAGAACACATGCAAAAATATATGAACCCAATATCTGTTTTTTTTTCCATTGAAAGTTGTATATTTAAATAAATTTACAAGTGAAGTAGCTAGAATTGGCTACCATCTAACAAATTTTGAAAATACAGCACTCTTTTCTTCGTGTGAATAGATTACATTAAAACTCTTTTTTAAATATTATTAACATACAAGCATGAGAATGATTTTTCCTCACTGGATGATATTGAAAAAAAAAACATAGAAACAATTCAAATATCCATTATCCTTTGTGAATACCATTATCATTAGTCTAAGATTAGATAAATTAATGAGCAAGAAACAAGCTCATTGTTACACTAAACTACTTTAAATATTGACATAGTGTTTGTTCACAGTGTGTCTATCCACTTAATGTGGGAAGTCATTGTCTCAACGATAATTTCTGAGTATAATTGCAGAATGACAAAATGTTTCAAGTTTAACACTGACTCACAGCATTAAATGCTTGTGTGTGTCTGTGCTCTTTCAATGAACAATGTTTACAGTTTTCTGTTACACTTTTTCTTATTGCATTTATTGAAATGTGATTTCCTATGTATATCAGTTCAGTTCAGTCGCTCAGTTGCGTCCGACTCTTTGTGACCCCATAAACCGCAGCACGCCAGGTCTCCCTGTCCAAAACCAACTCCTGGAGTTCACACAAACCCATATCCATCGAGTCGGTGGTGCCATCAAGCCACCTCATCTTCTGTCTTCCCCTTCTCCTCCAGCTCCCAATCCTTCCCAGCATTAGGGTCTTTTCCAATGAGTCAACTCTTCACATGAGGTGGCCAAAGTATTGGAGTTTCACCTTCAACATCAGTCCTTCCAATGGACACCCAGGACAGATCTCCTTTAGGATGGACTTGTTGAATCTCCTTGCATTCCAAGGGACTCTCAAGAGTCTTCTCCAACACCACAGTTAAAAAGCATCAATTCTTCGGCACTCAGCCTTTTATACTGTCCAACTCTAACATCCATACATGACTACTGGAAAAACCATAGCCTTGACTAGATAGACGTTTGTTGGCAAAGTAATGTCTCTGCTTTTCAATATGCTATCCAGGTTGGCCATAACTTTCCTTCAAAGGAGTAGGAGTCTTTTAATTTCATGGCTGCAATCACCATCTGCAGTGATTTTGGAGCCCCCCCAAAAATAAAGTCTGACACTTTTTCCACTGTTTCCCCATCTATTTCCCATGAAGTGATGGGACCAGATGCCATGATCTTAGTTCTCTGAATGCTGAGCCTTAAGCCAACTTTTTAACTTGCCTGTTTCACTTTCATCAAGAGGCTTTTTAGTTCCTCTTCTGCAATAAGGGTGGTGTCATCTGCATATCTGAGGTTATTGATATTTCTCCTGCAATCTTGATTCCAGCTTGTGCTTCATCCAGCCCAGCATTTCTCATGATGTACTCTGAATATAAGTTAAATAAGCAGGGTGACAATATACAGCCACGAAATACTTCTTTTCCTATTTGGAACCAGTCTGTTGTTCCATGTCCAGTTCTAACTGTTGCTTCCTGACTTGCATACAGGTTTCTCAGTAATCCAAGCCTATGCCCCAACCAGTAATGCTGAAGAGGCTGAAGTTGAATGGTTCTATGAAGGCCTACAAGACCTTTTAGGACTAACACCCAAAAAATATGTCCTTTTGAATATAAGGGACTGGAATGCAAAAGTAGGAAGTCAGGTAACACCTGGGGTAACAGGCAAATTTGGCCTTGGAGTACAGAATGAAGCAGGGCAAAGGCTAATAGAGTTTTGCCAAGAGGATGCACTGGTCAAAGCAAACACCCTCTTCCAACAACCCGAGGGAAAACTCTACACATGGACCTCACCAGATTGTAAACACTGAAATCAGACTGATTATATTCTTTGCAGCCAAAGATGGAGAACCTCTATACAGTCAGCAAAAATAAGACTGGGAGCTGACTGTGGCTTGGATCATGAACTCCTTATTGCCAAATTCAGACTGAAATTGAAGAAAGTAGGGAAAACCACTAGACCATTCAGGTATCACCTAAATCAAATCCCTTGTAATTATGTAATGGAAGTGAGAAATAGATTTAAGAGACTAGATCTGATAGACAGAGTGCCTGATGACCTATGGATGGAGGTTCATGACACTCTACAGGGGACAGGGATTAAGATCATCCTCAAGAAAAAAGAAATGCAAAAAAGCAAAATGGCTGTCTGAGGAGGCCTTACAAATAGCTGTGAAAAGAAGAGAAGTGAAAAGCAAAGGAGAAAAGGAAAGATATTTCCATCTGAATGCAGAATTCCAAAGAATAGCAGGGAGAGATAAGAAAGGCTTCCTTAGCAATGCAAATAAATAGAGGAAAACCACAGAATGGGAAATACTAGAGATCTCTTCCAGAAAATTAGAGATACCAAGGGAACATTTCATGCAATGATGGTCTCGATACAGGACAGAAATGGTATGGACCTAACAGAAGCAGAAGATATAAAGAAGAGGTGGCAAGAATACACAGAAGAACTTTACAAAAAAGATCTTCATGACTCAGATAATCATGATGGTGTGATCACTCACACTCACCTAGAGTTAGACATCCTGCAAGGTGAAGTCAAGTGGGCCTTAGAAAGCATCACTGCAAACAAAGCTAATGGAGGTGATGGAATTTCAGTTGAGCTATTTCAAATCCTAAAAGATAATGCTGTGAAAGTGCTGCACTCAATATGCCAGCAAATTTGGAATACTCAGCAATGTCCACAGGACTGGAAAAGGTCAATTTACATTCCTATCCCAAAGAAAGACAATGCCAAAGAATGCTCAAACTACTGCACAATTGCACTCATTTCACATGCTAATAAATTAATGCTCAAAATTCTCCAAGCCAGGCTTCAGCAATACATGAATTATGAACTTCCAGATGTTCAAGCTGGTTTTAGAAAAGGCAGAGGAACCAGAGATCAAATTGCCAACATCTGCTGGATTATTGAAAAAGCAAAAGAGTTCCAGAAAAGCATCTACTTCTACTTTATTGACTATGCCACAGCCTTTGACTGTGTGGATCACAATAAAGTGTGGAAAATTCCTAAGTGTAGGATCTTATAATTAAAAAAATAAAAAACATCCCTGGGTCAGAAAGATCCCCTAGAAGGGGACATGGCAACCCACTTCAGTGTTTCTGCCTGGAGAATCCCCATGGACACAGGAGCCTGGAGGGCTACAGTCCATAGAGTCACAATGAATCAGACATGACTCAGGCAACTTAGCACAGAAGCATTTATGTGTATGAGTACATTATAATTGCATGCTTATATAGTATACATCATATATATATATATATATACACAAAATGGGATATATGTGTGTGTGTATATATATATGTATGCATGTATGCATATGAACATATATGGAATATAATAGGATATCATTTGCCAGAAACAAAGAAATCCTGCCATTTGTGACACCATGGACAAATCTGGACATTATGCTAAATGAGATAAGCCACATACAGAAAGGCAAATATTGTATGGTATCACCTACATGTCAAATACAGAAAAGTCAAACTCAAGGAATAAACGTAGAATATTGTTTGTAAAGGACTGGAGTGGGAGAAAGGGAGAGATGTTAGTCAAAAGATATAAACTTTCTATTATAAGCTGAATTAATTATGTAAACTTACAATATGGTAACTGTAGTTAATAATACTGTGTTGTATCCGTGAATGTTGCTCAAAGTAGGTATTAAGTGTTTTCTCATCACAGAAATAAAAAGGTAACTATGTGTGATGATGGATGTGATAATTAGCTTGATTGCAGTAGTCATTTCACAATGTATATGCATGTCAAACTATTAGTTTGTACACCTTCACCTCAGTTCAGTCACTCAGTCGTGTCTGACTCTGTGACCCCATGGACTGAGCATGCCAGGCCTCCCTGTTCATCCCTAACTCCCAGAGTTTAGTGAAACTCATGTCCACTGAGTCAGTGATGCCATCCAACCATCTCATCCTCTGTTGTCCCCTTCTCCTCCTAGCATCGATCTTTTCCATCATCAGGGTCTTTTCCAATGAGTTAGTTATTTGCATCAGGTAGCAAAATTATTGGAGTTTCATCTTCAGCATTAGTCCTTCCAATGAATATTCAGGACTGATTTCTTTTAGCATGGACTGGCTTGATCTCCTTGCAGGCCAAGGGACTCTCAGGAGTCTTCCCCAACATCACAGCTCAAAAGCATCAGTTCTTCAGTGCTAAGCTTTCTTTATAGTCCAACTCTCACATCCATACATGACTACTGGAAAAACCATAGCTTTGACTAGACGGACCTTTGTTGGCAAAGTAATGTCTTTGCTTTTTAATAAGCTGTCTAGGATGGTTATAACTTTTCTTCTAAGGGGGAAGCTTTTTAATTTCATGGCTGCAGTCATCATCTGTAGTGATTTTGCAGTCCTCCCCAAAACAAAGTCTGTCACTGTTTCCACTGTTTCCCTGTCTATTTGCTATGAAGTGATAGGAACAGACACCATGATCTTAGTTTTCTGAATGTTGAGTTTTAAGCCAACTTTTTCACTCTCCTCTTTCACTTTCATCAAGAGGCTCTTTAATTCTTTGCTATCTGCAATAAGGGTGGTGTCATCTGCATTACTGAAGTTATTGATATTTCTCCCAGCAATCTTGATTCCAGCTCGTGCTTCTTCCAGACCAGCATTTCTCATGATGTACTCTGCATAGAAGTTAAATAAACAGGATGACAATATACAGCCTTAACATCCTCCTTTCCCAATTTGGACCCAGTCTGTTGTTCCAGGTCCAATTTTAACTGTTGCTTCTTGAACTGCATACAGATTTCTCAGGAGGCAAGTCAGGTGGTCAGTTATTCCCACCTCTTTCAGAATTTTCCACGTTTTTTTGTGATCCACACAGTAAAAGGCTTTCGTATAGTCAAACAAAAGTAGATGTTTTCTGGAAGTCTCTCTTTTTTTTTTTGATGATCCAGTGGATGTTGGCAATTTGATCTCTGGTTCCTCTGTCTTTTCTAAATCCAGCTTGAGCATCTGGAAGTTCACGGTTCATGTTCTGTTGAAGAGAATTAGAGAATTTTGAGCATTACTTTGCTAAGGTGTGAGAAGAGTGCAATTGTGTGGTAGTTTGAACATTCTTTGGCATTGCCTTTCTTTGGGATTGGAATGAAAACTGACCTTTTACAGTCCTATGGCCACTACTGAGTTTTACAGATTTGCTGGCATATTCAGTGCAGCATTCTCACAGCATTATCTTTTAGGATTTGAAATAGCCTTGCTGGAATTTCATCACCTCCACTAGTTTTGTTTGTAGTGATGCTTCCGACTTGACTTGATATTCCAGGATGTCTGGCTCTGAGTGAATACACCATTGTGGTTACCTGGATCATCAAAACCTTTTTGTATAGTTCTGTCTATTCTTGCCATCTCTTCTTAATATCTTCTGCTTCTGTTAGGTCCATGCAATTTCCGTCCTTTATTGTGCCCATCTTTGCATGAAAAGTTCCCCTGGTATTTCTAATTTTCTTGAAGAGATATCTAGTCTTTCCCATTCTATTATTTTCCTCTATTTCTTGGCATTGATCACTGAGGAAGTCTTTCTTATCTCTCCTTGTTATTCTTTGGAACTCTATATTCAAATGGGTATATCTTTCCTTTTCTCCTTTGCCTGTCACTTCTTTTCTCTCATAACTGTTTGCTATACCTTCTCAGACAACCATCTTTCCTTTTTGTATTTCTTTTTCTTGGGGATGATCTTGATACTGCCTCCTGTACAATGTCATGAATCTTCATCCCTAGTTCTTCAGGCACTCTTTCCATTAAATCTAATCCCTTGAATCTATTTCTTACCTCTACTCTGTAATTAATAGTGCAGTTTCTTGGAGGAGGCAATGGTACCCCACTCCAATACTGTTGCCTGGAAAATCCCGTGGATGGTGGAGCCTGGTAGGCTGCAGTCCATGGGGTCGCTAAGAGTTGGACACGACTGAGCGACTTAACTTTCATTTTCCACTTTCATGCACTGGAGAATGAAACGGCAACCCCCTCCAGTGTTCTTGCCTGAAGAATCCCAGGGACAGGGGAGCCTGGTGGGCTGCCATTCATGGGGTTGCACATGATTGAGGCTAATTAGCAGTGGCAGCAGCACTCTGTAATCATAAGGGATTTGATTTAGGTCATACCTGAATGGGCTAGTGGTTTTCCCTACTTTCTTCAATTTAAATCTGAATTTGACAATAAGGAGTTCATGATCTGAGCCACAGTCAGCTCTCAATCTTGTTTTTGCTGACTCTATAGAGCTTCTCCATCTTTGGCTGCAAAGAATATAATCAATCTGATTTCAGTGTTGACCATCTGGTGATGTCCATGTGTAGAGTCTTCTCTTGTGTTGTTGGAAGAGGTTGTTAGTTATGACCAGTGCATTCTCTTGGCAAAACTCTGTTAGCCTTTGCTCTGCTTCATTCTGTACTCCAAGCTCAAATTTACTCATTACCCCAGGTATTTCTTGATGCCAGTCCCCTGTAATATAAAGGACATCTTTTTTTTGGATGTTAATTCTAGAAGGTCTTGTAGGTCTTCATGGAACTGTTCAACTTCAACTTTTATAAATCTGGAGGAAAGGTTGATATAAATAAAATGAATGGCAAGTAATTAAAAATATATTCTTAACAACACTTAAATGTCATTTAGAAACATGCATCATTCTTAGTGTACAAATAAATTGAATTAAAGTACTCATAAATGCATGAAAATCATAGAACTGTATTCTACATAATGTTTACTCTGGCAGAGGTATAGTATAAGTTTTGCTGGAGAAGACTGTACAAGAAAGTCCAAAATTTGATTATGTGTTAATTCTTAATTTTTGTATTAGTATTATGGATGCTTATTGTCATTCATTACTTCTGTTTCTCAGCCTTAAAATATTTTACAACAAATTAGGAAAAAAAATTAGACTACCAAGAAAGATTATATTGGCTTAAGTTACCAGAGTTCATATATTTCCTTGAGCAGAGCATTTGAAAGATGATTACATTGGTTGGATTTATGGCAGCTATGAGATTTCTTTTTCCTATAGTGGAATAACAGTGGTTGCATAATTTTATACTTGTGATAACAAGGTCATGTTTGTTGGCTTTGAAGTGTGTGGATGAAAGAAAGTTGAATAGATTAAGGACAAATAATCCTAGTAGAATAGATGGATTATCTGGGAGATTTACAAATCATCATGCTTGATAATAGAATTAAATTCACTAGTTATTTTGTCTCTATGATTCCATTTTTTATTATCACATTTCCATCACATTTTACCTTTTCTTCATTCCATTTTAGAAAGGTGGAAAATTAGTACTTTGGGATAAAATTAATACCAATTTCTAAACAGCATCTTTAGGAGAAAAGCATGTGAAATAGTTTTGAGGACAAAGCCAAGATTCCATGAAGGTAAATAAATCATTTAGTTAAAGAAAACAATAGAGCATGCTAGGTCATCTGTTTAGAATAGCATATAGTGATAACAAGCACTGGGAAAGTCTAGATTGGCAGAAAGCAGTGGGGAGACTCTGTCAGGGTACTGTTGCACAGACTTCAGGTTGTCAGAATTTGGGGAAAGGAAGGTAAGCACTTTTGCACAATATATACAATAGACTTATAAACATATTGCCTTGTCCATGACATTTTTTTGTGAAATAAAAGTTATTATAAAAATTATAAAAATCTGCTATTATTGTTTAGTTGCTAAGTCATGTCTGACTCTTTGCAACCCCAAGGACAGCAGCATTCCACACTTCCCTGTACTTCACTATCTCCTGGATTTTGCCCAGATTCATGTCCACTGAATTGGTGATGCTGTCTAACTCTCTTATCCTTTGCTACCCTCATCTTTTGCCTTAAATCTTTCCCAGCATCACAGTCTTTTCAATTGAATCAGCTCTTCACATCAGGTGGCCAGTTTTGGAGCTTCAGCTAGAGCGTCAATACTTTCAATGAATATTCAGGTTTATTTTCTTTAGAATTGACTGGTTTGACTCCTTACTGCCTAAGGGACTCTCAAGAATCTTCTCCAGAACCACAATTCAAAGACATAAATTCTTCGGTGCCAGTCTTCTTTATGGTTCAACTCTTGTATCCATACATGAGTACTGAAAAAAAACATAGCTTTGACTATACAAATGTTTGTCAGCAAAGTGATGCGTCTCCTTTTTAATACACTGTCCAGGTTTGTCATAGCTTTCCTTCCAAGGAGCAAGGAAATTTCATGGCTTCAGTTATCATCTTTGGTGATTTTGGAGCCCAAGAGATGAAAATTTGTCACTGCTTCCACTTTTTCTCCATCTACTTACATGAAGTGATGGAATTTAATGTAATGATCTTAGTTTTCTTAATGTTGAAATTTTTTAATATAAATTAATTTATTTTAGTTAGAGGCTAACTACAATATTATATTGCTTTTGCCATACATTGACATGAATCCACCACAGGTGTACATATGTTCCCCATCCTGAACACCCCTCCCACCTCCCTCCCCACTCCATCTCTCTGGGTCATCCCAGTGCACCAGCCCTGAGTACCCTGTATCATGCATTGAACCTGGACTGGTGATTCGTTTCACATATGATAATATACATGTTTCAGTTTTAACCCAGCTTTTTCACTCTCCTTTTTCACCTTCATAAAGAGGCTGTTTAATTCCTCTTCACTTTCTGCTATTAAAGTGGTAACATCTGCATATCTGAGGTTGTTGACATTTTCCCTAGTAATCTTGATTCCAGCTTGTGATTCATCGAGCCCAGGATTTCACATGATGTATGCGGCATATAAATTAAATAAACAGGGTGACAATATAGAAAAGCCTTGATGCCCTCCTTTCCCAATTTTGAACCAATCAGTTGTTCCATGTAAGGTTGTAACTGTAGCTTCTTGATCCACATACAGGTTTCTCAGGAGACAGATAATGTAGTCCAGTATTCCCATCTCTTTAAGAATTTTCCAGAGTTTGTTGTGATCCACATAGTCAAAAGCTTTAGCATAGTCAGTGAAGCAGAAGCAGATGTTTTTCTGGAATTCCATCACTTTCTCTCTGATCCAACAAGTGTTGGCAATTTGATCTGTGGTTCCTCTCGTGTTTCTAAATCCAGCCTGTACATCTGGAAGTTCTTGGTTCACATACTGCTGAAACCTAGCTTGCAGGATTTTTGAGCATACCCTTAGTAGCATTGGAAATGAGGGTGATTGTCTAGTAGTTTGAATATTCTTTGGCATTGCCCTTCTTTGGGATTGGAATAAAAAACC
The DNA here is from genome assembly GCA_007570785.1 of Antilocapra americana. NCBI lineage: Eukaryota > Metazoa > Chordata > Mammalia > Artiodactyla > Antilocapridae > Antilocapra > Antilocapra americana. The sequence goes on from ML663009.1 coordinate 38,008,306, forward strand.
TGGCATTTTGTAGCCCTGTGGCCACTGTTAGGTTTCCCAAATTTGCTGACATGCTGAGTGCAGCATTTTAATACCACCATCTTTTAGGATTTTAGATAGCTTAACTGGATTTCTACCACCTCCATTAGCCTTGTTTGTAGTAATGCTTCTTAAAGCCTACTTGACTTCAGTCATAAAATCTTTATGCCCTAGGTAAGAAGTCCATCTTGATCCCTCATGACCTTGATAGTTCATGCTATACCATACTACAGTAAGTAAATTCTTCAATAATATTTATTACAGAAATAAATGTGGAATATTTTAGTAAATATATTTGTAAGACTATTATTTGTGCTTTTATAGAGCATAACATATGAATTATAGTAACAAATTTTAGTTTCATAAAATTTAGTTTAATAAAATTTCACTGGTTTATTACTTTATTCTAACTTTTACTAATGTGAACTATGCTAATTCAAAGTAAAATAAATAAAGTCAAAATTAAATAAAAAATAAAATAACAATTTGATGTCTTTCCAGGGATACAAATCAAAATACAGAACATTAACATTTTCAATAAAAAAAGGTTATTCTTAATGATTCATTAATTCATTAATCTAATTATTTTACAACAAATACTTGATAAGTATCTATTCTGTGTATGGTAATAACTTAAATAGATTTCCAAATAAAAATTTTATAACAAAAAGAGAACTTAATTAAAATCAGGTTAACAAATCCTTTAGTCTTTAACTCAGTAAGATTTGTTTGATAGAAAGATAAATTATTTTGTTTAAATTCCTTTTGTTTCTATAATATCCTTCCATGAAATGATTAAGCCCATTGTTTTTATTATATACAAAATGCATTTTAATCTTTTTCTTTTAATGTATTTTAATAAATCAGAGTTTAGGAAGTTAATTTATAATATTATAAACATAACTCTGTCTTCACTGTAGTCCCCATTGAAAGAATAAACCAGTAACCCTGATCCACTTCTATTTATTCCCAGAAGATTAATCTAATTTTACTTTCTCATGAGATTTTCACATAAAATTCTTATTTTAATACTCCAGAGTAATCTAGCATCTTTATTCTTATTCATTACACATCACACAGTTTGCTTTCTGACATCCATCTTGCTCTCTTTTGGCTGAAGTAAATTTGTTTTTAAATTACATTTAAGATTCATAGAGATCAGAAGCCTTTGGCAGAAATGTTTTCTTCCTCTGTTTTACAAAACTCACAAAATGGCTTTTAACATAGTGCTTCTTTATGATCCTTCAACAAAAACAGTCACACATAGTACTATAACTTTTACTCTTGATGGAAATTTTTAAATATATTTTGAACTCAAGCTTAGATTTATCAACAGTTATGACTAAGTTGGCATGAATACTCATATCTAAATGTTACCAAATAGCCCAGAGATTGTTTCATAAGGCATTACTTTTTCTGATTACATGAAATATGTATGCACAAGTGTGTATACACATACACATAACAATCATATATATATATATGTATATATAATTATTTCCCTATAAAAGTAGCCTTCATATTTATTCCTGTCATATCAGGTTTGACTGGTGCTGTGTTAGGAGGCAGGGAGGGAAGTCACTGAGCATTCCTACTCTGGAGCTATGCACCTGTATGTATGCTCTATTGTGTCACCTTTCATCCATTGTGTGAGTTCTCTGATTATGCTAATGTTGGCACTGTTCTAGGCCCCACTTAAAGTGGGGATGCCAACAGTTAGCCTGGTGTTTCTCAGGCATTGCTTTTACCAGGCCACCGGAGTAGATTCACTGAAGTCAAGTCCCAGGATTGAAGTAATCATGGACCTGTACCTTCTGTGGGGATTATGGGGGCAGGTTAGACTTCAGCCTGGCCCAACTCCCACATGTATGAGTCCACAGTCTACAGCCACTCAATCTAGGTCTGTCTTGGCTGTAGGAGCCCTCATTTACTTAAACATTGTGTAGGCACTGAGTTCTTACCAAGTGGTTATGGGGGTGTTAATTTACAGTTTGTGCAGCTGCGAGGAGAGGTTTCAGCTTTTCTTCACTAGTTACACTGTCCCTGGACTCCCTCTGGGTGTGGGCCACCCCCAGCCATCTGCTCCTGAGGCTGGGGACTGCGGGCTGAGGACAGGGTGTGGAGGTGTCATGGCTTCCGAGGTTGTGGGACCCCCGTAACGACAGGTATACAGGGAAGCCAGTGGCCACAGGCGCAAGAATTCTGGCCCTGGTGGGAGAATTTCCTAGCTTCTAGCCACTGGTCTGAGGTGGCCAGGCCCAAGGAGGCCTTTTCAAGCACTTAGTGGAGCAAGGGAAGTGCTTGGGGAAAGACGCTGCAATGGCGGCTTCAGTCCTTGTATGTCACTCAATAATGGCTCCCGGCTTCTACAGTAGTCTGTGTTTCTTCCCCAAGCATTTCCATGTTGCAAATTTCCTCATTCCTGTTCCCTCAGGCCATCTCCTTGCGTCCACCAGCAGCCTTCTCCCTGGGTTTGCTTTCTAATCCCTGCATTCCTGCACCCAGCCCCTGTGCATTGCAGTGGACACACATCCCAGACTGGGGCACACAAGGCTGTGGCACAGGCCATCTGTGTAGGTCTCACTCTGTCCTGTTTGTCACAAACTGAGTGTTTCACTCTCATCCAACAGTCCCAGATGCTCTCCTTCATTCCCAACTCACCTCCCCACCAGTGAGGGGGTTTCCCCAAATGCAGGAACCTCTCCATTCCTTCCACTCCCCTTCCAAGGGTGAGGGTCCCACCCGGCTCCCTCGCCTCTTCAGTTTCCCTTCTTTCTTTCACCTTATTCAGTTATATGAGGATCTTTCTTGTCCTTTCTGACCAAGGTCTTCTGCTAGTGTTCAACTGGTACTCTGTGAGAACTGTTCCATCTATAGATGTATTTTTGATGCATCTGTGGAGGGAGTAGGAGGAGCTCAACCTCCTCCTACTCCTCTACCATCTTGTTTCCCCCATTAACATTTTCTTAAATTTTGTTTTTAAATTGAAATTAAGTCAATTATTTCTAAAAAGTTAGATTCATTCTAAGCTACGGTATTTATGAAATCATGCCTCTAGGGCATAGGCTCAGTAGCTGATGATGCATGGGCTTAGCTGCCCCTCAGAATGTGGAATCTTTCTGGACCAGGGATGGACCTGCAATGACAGAGAATCCCCTGCACTGGCAGGTGAATTCTTAATCACTGGATCACCAGGGAAGTCCAAGTGAACTTTTTTCTAATATATATCATGCTGATTAACAAGCTACTCTGAAAGTGAAAAGTGAAATGGTTCAGTTGTGTCCTACTCTTTGCGAATCCATGGACTGTAGCCCACCACGCTCCTCCATCAATGGGATTTTCCAGGCAAGAGTACTGGAGTGGGCTGCCATTTCCTTCTCCAGAGGATCTTCCCAACCCAGGGAACAAATCCATGTCTCCCGCATTGTAGGCATATGCTTTACCGTCTGAGCCACCAGGGAAGCCTTGGTAGACAAGCTACTCTAGTCTACCAGTTAAGATTATTTTCTGACATTAGTTATATTAGATACAAAGCATTAAAATTAATTCAGTTTTAGATATCAGGCACAGCTGCCTTATCTTGGAGCATGTGTTCCCATAATCTAACACTAAGTGATCACCTCTGAATTATAAATCTCTTCAAAAGGGCCTTCTCTTACAATATATTAAAATAAATAAAATTAACCTCTGTGTAAGTATTCAATTCTATGATTTTAGTACATATACAACTTTGCGCTATTCTCAATAAAACATTTTTAGAACATTTTCACAATCACTTCCCCTCCCCAAATTCAATAGGCAGCTAAGTTAGTCATCTTTCCCGTCATGCCTTTCTTCCCCTGCCCAGCCCTTTGCAACTACCAGTACTGTGTTGTTTTATGAATATGTCACATTTTAATTATCCATTCATTAGTTCATGAACATTTGGATCATTTTCACTTTTGTTGTTATGACCATGAGTATTCATGTGAAAAATATTCATAAGATTTATGTGCATATAGGCTTAATTTCTTTGAGTTATATACCTAGGAGGGAGTGGAATTACTGAGTCACAAGGTAATTCCATGTTTAATATTCTGAAGAACTGCTAGACTGCCCCAATTTACATTCCCATGAACAGTGTAAGATGCTTTCAGTTTATTCACAACCTCACAAGACTTACTCTCTTTTGAATACAGTCATCCTAGTGGTTGTGAAGTGAAATCTCACTGTGGCTTTAACTTGCATTGCCCTGATGAATAACAATGTTTAACATTTTTCATTTGATTTATTGACCATTTTTGCATCTTCTTTTGAACAATGTTTATTCAGCCAATACTTATTTTCATATGGGTTATTTTTATTACTTATTCTTTACATATTCTGAGTAAAAAACTTTTATCAAATGTATTATTTTCAAATAATTTCAGCCCATTTTATGGCTTTTTAACTTTCACAATGATGTCCTTTGAGGTTAAAAAAAAATCTTCTACACTAGTTGAGGTCCAGTTTATCTTTCTGTTATTTCTGCTTGTTCTTTGAATATAATTTGAGAAACTGTTGCCTAGTCCAACTTTGCATAACTATGGTATATATTCTTCTCCAAGATTTGAAGAGTTCAAGTCTTTTATTCATTTTAAGTCAGTTTTTATATATGATGTAGAATAGGTATTTAATTGTTTAATTTGAATTTGTAGCTGACCTGGACTATTTGTTGAAAGGATTATTCTTTCTCACATTGAATTCTCTTGGAATCTTTGCCAAACGTTAACTGACTATAAATGCAAAGTTTTATTTCTGGAGTTCAAACTGTATTTCAGAGACCTATGTCTAACATTTTATTGCCACACCATCTTGGTTTTCCTGTAAATTCATATTAGGTCTTGAAATCAGAAAATCTGAATCCTCCAAATCTGTTTTACATCAAAATTATTTAAGAATCCTTGATTTCTTTTTTTTTCAGTTTTATTTTTATTTATTTTTTATATTTATTTTTTTTATTAGTTTTGCCAAACAATGACATGATATCACCATGGGTTTACATATGCTCCCCCTCCAGAACCCCCCTCCTTCCTCCCTCTCCCCAGGAAATCTCGTTGCACCAGCCCCGGGCATCAATCCTGGGCTGGAAATTGATTAGACGTATGGTAATTAACATGTTTCAATGCCATTCTCCCATATCATCCCACCCTTTCCCTCATCCACAGAGTCCACAAGTCTATTCTATACATCTGCGTTCCTTTTGCTGTCTCGCATGCTGGGTTCTCGTTACCGTCTTTCTAAATTCCATATATATGTGTTAATATACTGTATTGTTGTTTTTGCTTCTGGCTTACTTCACTCTGGATAATGGGCTGCAGCTCCATTCTAGAAAAATAAACGACCCAATCAAAAAGTGGGCCAAAGAACTTAACAGACATTTCTCCAAAGAAGACATAAAAATGGCTAACAAACACATGAAAAGATGCTCAACATCACTCATTATCAGGGAAATGAAAATCAAAACCACAATGAGATATCACTTTACACCACTCAGAATGGCTGCAATCCAAAAATCTACAAGTAATAAATGCTGGAGAGGATATGGAGAAAAGGGAACTCTCTTACACTGTTGGTGGGATTGCAAACTAGTACAGCCACTATGGAAAACAGTGTGGAGGTTCCTTAAAAAACTGCAAATAGACCTGCCATATGACCCAGCAATCCCACTGCTGGGCATATACACCGAGGAAACCAGAATTGAAAGAGCCACGTGTACCCCAATGTTCACCGCTGCTTTATTTACAATAGCCAGGACATGGAAGCAACCTAGATGCCCATCAACTGATGAATGGATAAGAAAGCTGTGGTACATATACACAATGGAATATTACTCAGCATTAAAAAAAATTCATTTGAATCAGTTCTACTCAGAATCCTTGATTTCTTGAATGTTTAAATGAATTGTAAGATCATTATAATAGTAATTTCCAAAGAATCAGTTGGGATTTTGATAGAGATTGAATCTGTGGATCAATTTGGAGATTATTGCTATCTAAACAATATTAATAATTCTGATCAATGAATATACCATGTCTTATGGTGTATTTAGGTCTTCTTTAACATTTTTTAGCAAAGTACTGTATATATGTATGCCACACGGCAAGCTCTTTATTATGTATAGTGTCATGTAATTGCAGATAGATATATCTTTACTTTCTCCCTTCCGAATGCAATACCTTTAATTTTATTTTTATTATTTTATATTAGTTTTTTATTGGAGTACAATTACTTTACAATGTTGTGTTTGTTTCTGTTATACAACAACGTGAATTAGGTATGTGTATATATACTTCTTAGGTGGTGCTGTTGGTAAAGAACCCACCAGCCAATGCAGGGCATACAAGAGATGCAGGTCCAATCCTTGGGTTGAGAAGATTCTCTGGAAAAGGAAATAGAAAATTCCAGTATTCTTGCCTGGAAAATCCCATGGACAAAGGAGCCTGGTAGACAGAAGTCCATGGGGTCAGAGAATCAGACACAACTGAGCACATATACACACAGACACAGAGACACACAGACACACACACTCATATATATATATATATATATATATATATATAATATTTATCTCCTACTTCTTTAGACATCCTTCCCCTTTCCATTCCATCCCTCTATATCATAACAGAGCACAGAACTAGGTCCCTGTGTTATGTAGCAGCTTCCTACTAGCTACCTATTTTATACATGGAGTGTATATTTCAATGCTCCTCTCTCCATTTGCCCCAGCTTCTCCTTACCCTGTGTCCTCAAATCTGTTGTATATGTCTGCATCTCTATTCCTGCCATGCAAATAGGTTCATCAGTACCATTTTTCGAGCTTCCATATGTTGTTGTCATTGTTTAGTCTCTAAGATTTGTACAACTCTTTGCAACTGCATAGACTGAAATATACCAGGCCTCACTGTCCCTCACCATCTTCTGGTATCTGCTCAAGTTCATCACCATTGAATCAGTGGTACCATCCAACCATCTCATCCTTGGCTGCCCTCTTCATGTTGCTTTCAATCTCTCCCATCATCAAGATCTTCTCCAATGAATTGGTTCTTCATATCAGGTGGCCAAAGTATTGGAGCTTCAGCATCAGTCCTTTCAATGAATATTTAGGACTAATCTCCTTTAGGATGGACTGGTTGGATCTCCTTGTGGTCTAAGGGACTCTCAAGAGTCTTCTCTAACACCACAGTTCAAAAACATCAGTTCTTCAGTTCTCAGCTTTCTTTATAGTCCAACTCTCACATCCATACGTGACTACTGGAAAAACCATACCCTTGACTCATCTAGTTGTTGACAAAGTAATGTCTCTGCTTTTTAATATGCTGTCTAGGTTGGTCATAACTTTCCTTCCAAGGAGTAAGCTTCTTTTAATTTCATGGCTGCAATCACCATCTGCAGTGATTTTGGAGCCCCCAAAATAACGTCAGCCACTGTTTCTACTGTTTCCCCATCTCTTTGTCATGAAGTGATGGGCCCAGATGCCATGATCTTAGTTTCCTGAATGTTGAGCTTTAAGCCAACTTTTCACTCTCCTCTTTGACATCTACATCACTAAAAAATCATAATTCAAAAAGGTGCATGAACCCCAGTGTTCACTGCAGCACTATTTGCAATACCAGGACATGAAAGCAATCAAAAAGTCCATCAACAGATTAATAGATAAAGAAGATATGTATATATGCACAATGGAAGATTGCTGAGACACAAAGAGAAACATAATTGGGTCATTTTTAGTGATGTGGATAATTCTATTTTTTGCTTGCATAATTGCTGTGACTAGAGCATCTAGTCTAGCATTTACTTTAAGTGGTGAGATTTGGCTTTCTCATTTTATTATTTATTGTACCAGCAAAAACTCAGCCTTTCACAGCTTAGTGTGGCAATAGCTGTGAGATTCTCATAAATGCTGGCTATCAGTTCAGTATAGTTTCCCTCTATTTTTGCCTTGTTTTTATCAAAAAAGTAGGGGCTGGATTATCTCAACCCAGGGATTGAACCTAGGTTTCCTTCATTGCAGGTGGATTTTTCTTTTTTCTTTTTTTTTTTTTTTTTTACCATCTGAGCCACCTGGGAAGCCCTAACACTTGCCAACATATATATTATTCACTCCTGACACAAAAGTTAAATGGAAAAAGAAAAACATATTTTCTGGAATTTTATAACCTGAATGTGGAAAAATGACTCAAAAACCATTCAGACTTACACAGAACTACTGGTACTATGTGTCCTGCAAAATAAGAATAAAAAAGGCTAAAGTGGGATGAAAGAACACAAGAAGGAAATCTATTCAAGGAGAGCCTTTTGGGAACTGTTTATAACCTCAGGTTTTAACTGCAAAATCTAGATTAAGTCTCCTACTCTCATCTTTCTTATCACCATCCTGAATATATCTTTATCAAAGAAATTAAAAATATAAGCATATGTACTTTTTTTTACTGACTATATTTTGTTTATTACTGAAAGCAAGAACTCACTATTGTTTAACTTTATATCTTCAAACAAACAAACAAAAAATAGTATATGAACTTCTATGCTAAAATTCTCTGTGAGAAAAATGTGCTATATAAAACTTAAGGAAACAACATATGGATTCAATGTAGTCCATAAAAATTCCAATGGCATTTTTCACAGAATTAGAACAAACAATCCTAAAATTTGTATGGATCCACATAGGTCCTACATAGCCAAAGTAATAATGAGAAAGAATACAGTTGAAGGCATTATGTTCCCTAATCTCTAACTCTAATTAAAAAGTTATAATAGTTAAAAACAGACACAAAGAACAATAGAGCATAAAAGACAGCCCAGAAATGAACTCATTCATCTATCGTCAATAAATTTATTACAAAAGACTCAAGATTATACAACAATATAATCTCTTCAACAAGCAGTGTTACCACGTGAAAAAGAATGATACAAGACCACTATCTGATATCACACAAAAATATAAACTCAAAATGAATTAAATACTTAAATGTGAGATCTGAAATCACAAAAGTCCTAGGAAAAGACATAAGAACAAATTTCATTGGTATTGATCATAGCAGTGATTTTTTTTTGGATTTGACAGCAGAAGCAAAAACAAGCAAGTGGGACCACATCAAGCTAAAAAGCTTCTGCACAGCAAAGAAAGCCATTAACAAAATGAAAAGGCAACTTACAGAATAGTAGAAATATTTTCAAATTTATATCTGATGATAAGGGATTGATTTAATATAAAAATACATAAAGAATTCATACAACTCAGTAGCAAAAACCATGCAATCCAAATAAAAATGAGCAGGGGATTTGAATTTTCCAAAGAAGTCGTACAAATGTCTTATAGTTAACAAAAAGATTCTCAGTATCACTAATCTGAAAAATGTAAGTCATATAACAATGAGGTATTGTCTCACATTTGTTAAAATTTCTATTACCAAAAAGACAAGAAATTACAAGTGTTGTTAAGGATGTGGAGAAAAGGGAAATTTTGTGCAATAAGAATGTAAATTGGTGCAGCCATAATGGAAAACAACATGGAGATTCCTCAAAAAATTAAAAATATACTTCCATATAGTCCAATAATCCTACTTTGGGGTATTTTTCATAAGAAAGCTAAAAGATAAACTTGAAAGCTATATGCGTCCCCATGTTCATTGTAACATAATATGTAATAGCAAAAATATGGAAATTAAGTATTCATCTGTAGATGAATGGATGCAATGGGTATAGAAACTGTGAGATATATATATATATGTATAGATATCTATATATACATATATAGATATATATATATCTATATATAGATCTATCTATCTATATAATATATATATATATATAATTCAGCCATAAAAAGATGAAATCTTGTCATTTGCAAAAGTCCATTTGGATGGACTTTCAGAGAATTATACTAAGGGAAATAAATGACACAGAGGAAGACGCATACTGCATGATCTCACTTATACATGGAATCTAAAATTATCTGTCTGTAGAAGTAGAGTAGAAGGTGGTTTCCAGGGGCTAAGGGTGGGGAAAATGGAGAGATGTTGGTCAAAGAGTACAAACTTTCAATTATAAGATCAATAACTCTAGAGAATCTATTGTATAGCATTTGCAAGAGGATTATAGGGACCAATTGTACTGCATTGATAGATGGATTTTTTTTATCACTGTGCCATCTGGGAAGCCTATGTACAGCATGGTGACTATAATTAATAATGCTGTGTACTTGAAAGTTGCTGAGACTAGATCTTAAGTGTACTAAAAATAATCATAACTATCTGAGGCAAGAGATGTGTTAATTAAGTGTATTATGATGATATCATAACGTATCCAATCATGATGTTGCAATCTAAAATATATACAATTTTATCTGTCAATTATATCTTAATAAAGCTGGGAAAAAGTAATGAAAACTTTCAGTAGTATTTCAGTTCTTACAATGTACCAGTTGATACTAGGTGCTTTAGTTACACAAGTTCATTGAATCGTCACAAACCCATATGAAATAGTATATGATAATCATTTTACAGAGAGGAAACTGAGGTGCAGTGGCTTATATAGCTATTAAGTAAAATAGATTCTTTGAAACTAAACAGCCTATTCCTATAAGCCACTTTCTGAACCAATAAACTATACTCTCACTTAAACAAATTTATGTCGTCATTACTCTTCATCTATTTAAATATCTTACATATTTCAATAAATTGCTTCTTTATTTCCTCTTCTCATTGGTCATCTTTTTAATAGATCAGAATTTTTAAGGAACATATTAATAAAACTTAGCTGAATGTGCTAAGGATATACTCAAGATATGACAATGCCATTTTGATAAACAATTTAGGACAGAACATGTTTAGATTAATGTGTCTTTGCAGGAAAAGATGATTTGGTGTCTTGATGCCAGAGGTAAGATGTTTTAAAATAAGAAAAAAATCAGTAGCCCTAACAATGTAATAATGCAGTGTTTCTTTTTTTTTAATTTTCTATTACCATCGATGATTAAGATATACACAGGTAAAATATATTTGCTTTTTATCAACACAATATTAAATATTAATTAAATATTATGTCTGATGAATCTATGTAAAAGGAGAAATAAACATAGATGGTAGATTAGTTTATTGAAAAGCATTAAATGCTTATATTGTTTTTATTGTTCAGTCACTAAATCATGTTCCACCCTTTCATGACCTCATGGACTGTAACCCACCAGGTTCCTCTGTCCATGGGATTCCCCAGGCAAGAAATCTGAAATAGATTGCTATTTCTTTCTCCAGGAGATCTTCACTATTGGCTCCATGTCTCCTGCTTAGCAAGTGAATTCTTTACCACTGAGCCACCAGGGAAGATAAATACTTATATACATATTGGACTTACAGTGTAGAAACAACTACAAGTTTCACTGATAATGTTCTATAAATTCAGGAAGCATGGCTGCTTCTGTGTATGTGTGTGAGAGAGAGTGACTCAGTGTTATTCATGCATTATGACCTAACCTTTTTGCATTTCAGTGTACTTAAGTCCTTTATTTGTTTTACCATAAACCTTTCCTAGCATAAAGAAAAAGAAAGCACTGAATGCTCATCATTAAATATTCCTTATATTCTGAGCAAGTGAAAACACACAAGGAATTAAATACATATCTCATGTTTGGCTTAAAACTACATTCTCCTTCACTCCTACCTGTCTTAATGGAAGAAATTTGTGAAGACTTAATGTTTTGGATAACTGTAAATGTTTTATGAGTTCAGTATGATTGCAGTCATGTTCACTAGTTTATTTATTTATTTTTTTGAAAGGGAAAAAAAGGAGAGGTGCTATTCCTTATTACAAAATATAGTGGCTTTTTTAGGGCTTCCTGAGTAGCTCAGCTGGTAAGGAATCCACCTACAATGCAAGAGCTCTCGGTTCAATTCTAGGTAGGGAAATTCCCCTGGAGAAGAGATAGGCTACCCACTCTGATATTCTTGGGCTTCCCTGGTGGCTCAGACAGTAAAGAAACCACCTGCCAAGGGGAAGGTTCAATCTCTAGATTGGGAAGATCCCCTAGAGGAGGGCATGGCAACCCACTCCAGTATTCTTGTCTGGAGAATTCCCATGCGCAGAGCCTAGTGGGCTATATAGCTCATGGGGTCAAAGAGTCTGACCCAACTAAGCATAGCACAGTGTTTTTTTTTTTTTTTTTATACTGTTAATATTAAGCTTTTTAAAAATCATTTTTTTTTTTTTTCATGCGGGTTTCTTTTGGAACTTTTGACAGAATTTTTTAAACATTTCTGTAATATTATGAAGGCTTAAGTAAGACTCAGATTCAAAGGAGCAAAGAATCAACATATATTTCATTGAAATCTCAGTAGGTGTTAAAAGTGTAATAAGCACATAATACTGTGTATTAAATACTTTTCTGCAGAATTTATTACTACTTTTTCTTTCCTTATCATATGCACATGAAATGTATATGAAAGTGAAAGAAAGTGAAGTCGCTCAGTCGTTTCCATCTCTTTGCGACCCCATGGACTATAGCCTACCAGACTCCTCTGTCCATGGAATTTTCCAGGCAAAAGTACTGGAATGGGTTGCCATTTCCACTTCCAGGGGATTTTCCCTACCCAGGGATCGAGCCCATGTTTCTTGGGTTTCCTGCCTTAACAGGCAGATCCTCTACCACTACCAGGTATTAACTGAATATTTCTTAAACCTGAAATTTATTTTTTAAATGTATATCAATGTTAAGTAAGATATTGCACTATCTGTATCTTTGCCCTCCTCCCTGAGCCTTTCATGGACTAAGAAACTGGTAAGAACCTTGATACTTGGGGTTACTTTTTTTTTTTCTTTTATTTATTTATTTTTTTTGTTTTTGCCATACATTGTCATGATATCACCATGGGTTTACATATGCTTCCCCTCTGGAACCCCCCTCCCTCCTCCCTCCCCCCTGGGAAATCTCGCTGCACCAGTCCCGAGCATCAATCCTGGGCTGGCGATTCATTAGACACATGACAATTAACATGCTTCAATGCCCTTCTCCCATATCATCCCACCCTTACCCTCATTCACTTGGGGTTACTTTTAGCCCAGAGGTCATTTTTGTTTATAGATAGGCTTTCATTTTATTTTTTTTAATTCAATTTATTTAAACTATAAGACAAAAACCAACAAAAACTGTTAATGGAAATATAGAGACTAAGCATAAGTGAAGAAACAAAATACAGTATTCACATTCCATGGATTTTACTTAATGATATATCTGCATTTTAATATTTTTTTTTGCTTCTTTTTTTTTTATTAAACATTTTTTTTATTAGTTTTGCCAAACAATGACATGATATCACCATGGGTTTACATATGCTCCCCCTCCAGAACCCCCCTCCCTCCTCCCTCCCCCCAGGAAATCTCGTTGCACCAGTCCCAAGCATCAATACTGGGCCGGCTATTGCTTAAACATATGATAATTAACATGTTTCAATGCCATTCTCCCATATCATCACACCCTTTCCCTCATCCACAGAGGCCCTGAGTCTATTCTATACATCTGCGTTCCTTTTGCTGTCTCGCATGCTGGGTTCTTGTTACCATCTTTCTAAATTCCATATATATGCGTTAATATACTGTATTGTTGTTTTTGCTTCTGGCTTACTTCACTCTGGATAATGGGCTCCAGTTTCGTCCATCTGAGTAGAACTGAACCTCCAAGTATGTGTTTTATGATGTTAAACTATTTTGTACATGTCATTGTCAATGAGGAATTCTTCTCTAGTAGTGTGCCTATTTTATGAAAGATTTATTTACAGTTGTGTTGGGCTCAAGACAAATTTCTAAATCCTTCTCCTGAAATATTTTGTTCAATCAAAGAAACTACTTGAACAAAAATATTTTAAAATTATATAATTAATATTCATCTCTAGGATGTTTTCCTAAAAATGATGTTATATATTAAATAATTTTATATATATATGCTTATATGCTTTTATATATATATATATATTTATTTATTTATATACAAATTCTTATAGACCAGTGCAACTGCAAGAATTCTATAAATCATCCAAATCATTGTTTTCTGTATTTATTCCTTGAAATGTCAAGATCTGACAAAAAACTTTCTTGGTTAATAGAATGTGTTTTCATCACTGTCTATACATATAGTTTTTCAAAAACAAAGTAACATAGCTCTAGTCTTATCTTAAATAGATAGGCAGGAGCTATAAAATCTAACAATAAGAAGTTAGAATAGCAGAATGGAAAAAAAAATGTTTCTAATCAGGGCACTTCATCTAAATGAGTGAACTGGGTCAGAGATCTTAATATAAGTGAAAGCCAAACCCTGTATCAAGATTCCAAGATTCATAAAAGTACTAGTCACAGGCCTAGGCTTTGGAGTTGGATCCTGGTTCTTCCCCACTGTAGTGAATCATCCCATGGTACTTTCCTGTATTAAATGTATTTGTCTGAATATTCAATTACTAATTGTGTCTCCATATGACAGTAAATACTGCTAGTGCAGTGATTTGCTCATATGGCAATTAGGGACCAAGCCAGGTTTAAGAACATCCTAGGCACACAACATATGTTTGTTGAACAATCCTAGTTACAAAGAAGATTATTGTGAATGAATTTTTGCATAACTAAGTCATATTCATATCACAGAATCTGTGATATACAAAAGCAGAAATCTGTTTTCTATGACCTTTTTGTTATATATATATATATATAAAGAAATAAAAACTTTGAAGTGTTTCAGTAGTGAAGACAAGAATAAAACTTTCACATTTTTAAAGGATTTTAGGCTTTTACATTTTCTCTTGATTCAAAATCTCTGTGTTTTGGGTCATTCTATGTACAATGCCCTTTTAAGATACCATATTTCCAACTGACAGAGAATCTAAAACTAACTCCCTTGTGTTGTGCCCAGATCCCAGTCTCCACAAACCACCAGGAGGCCATTCACCGATGCAAACGCAAGAGGTAGTTTATTGCAGACCCGGGTCTGGACCGCACACACACACACACACGGACACAGCGGAGTGGTGGCAGCGGCCCCGAGCCACATGGTACAAGGCTTTTAAGGGAAAGAGACAAAGGGCAGGATGGCGCGAATGGAGTAATGTGCCTCAGTGTCCTGTGACTGGCCAGGATGGGAGGGGAGGTCAGGGGTTTTTCGCGCGCTAGCCCCTGATAGGTATATTCACCTGCGAACAGTCCCCTGACTGGCGTATTTTGTGGCGCTTCCTGGACCCACGGTGATTGGTCGTGTCTAGGGTGGTGCCAGAGGGTGAGGGGTGGACTACACTGCAGGTTTTTTCAGGAACCTAGGTGTTGTCCTTTGCTACAAGATGGTGGCTCCTTTTCTTAAGGTGGAGTCACTTAGGCTCTACATTCCCCCCTTCTCTAGTCCCAAAGGAGGCCTAATCATGGGCCTTCAATGAGCTCTATGTTATTGTTTCTATTAGTTAGGGGAGCACATCACTCATATTGGGACTGGAGAACCATAAGCTGGACCGTATTGAATCGATCTTGAATAAAGACAATCAATTTGTTTAGTATGCAAGGTCCTAAGGTTAAAAGCATAAGCAGAATCACCAGGGGCCCTAACAAAGTGGATATTAATGTGGTGAGCCAGGGAGAGGAGTTAAACCAAGACTCGAACCAGCCTTGGGCCTGTTCTCGCTCCCTTTTTCTCTGGGCAAGGCCATCTCTGACTTTAGCCAGTGATTCTCTCACCACCCCAGAGTGATCAATGTAAAAACAACATTCCTCTCCCAGAGAAGCACACAAACCTCCTTGCTGCAAGAACACTAGGTCTAGTCCCCTCCTATTCTGCAAGACTACCTCAGCCAGTGAACTGAGGAAATCTTGCAGATGGGAGATGGTGCTTTCAAGCCTCCCAAGATCTAAATCAATAGCTGCTCGGAGGTTATTGTAATGTTTGTCCTGGAGGACTAAGGAGGAAATGCCTGTCCCCACTCCTGCTACCCCCAGTCCCAGCAGTACAGTTACCATGAGAGCTGTAATTGGTTCTCTCTTGGATCTAGTAAACTCTCCTAGACATCGATAGACGTCATCATCTGAGTGGTAAAACAGCCTAGGGATCAATTGTACTAAGACACAGAAATCTTTAGTGTTAGTGAGAACGTTCCCATGTATGCAAGGAGTGAGTCACGAATTACATGCCCACCACCCATCAGAAGGGGGTATCAAATACTTGGAAGTGTTAACTAATGTAGTGGTCTTACAGAGATGTTGGTATGCTGAGGGAACTTTTCCTATGCATAGACCTTGGCCTGTGACTAGCTGTAAGGTCAGTTTGATGTTTCCTTTTTGTTGCCACCTACAGGCCTGTTGCTCAATGGCTTCATCGTAATTTTTTGAGAAGGCCACCCCTTCGTAGTAAGGAGGTTTGATATCATAGCAGAGCCAACAGCTTTTGGTCAGGTCAGGCCTAGAGGAGTTTAAAACTTGGAAAGTCCGGATTATCATGTCAAACAGGGGGTCCTCTTGGGCACCCCCGGCCCTTGCCATAGGTGTGTGGGGGTCACCTGTACTGGGAAGCCTTATCCCTGTCACCTGGGTGGCAGGGGCACTAGTCGGTTGGGGGAGTGGGGGCATGGGTAGGGGCGGAGATAAGGGTTGTCTACCCCCGGCCAGGATTTTATTGGGGCCCAACTCCTGAGAGGGTCCCGTTTGTACTGCCTCCACTCTTAACCTAAGGGTGAACAGTAGTCCATTATCATACCCGGACTGATACAACCTGAGGCCCCATGAGCGCCCAGCTTCCCAGCTAGAGTGGCTTTTGCCAGTATTAGTAAATGACAATCGTATAGGATTACAAAGAAACCCTGAGCAAGGGCCCCCCGGAAAGTTGCCATCCTCCCTTGTCTCTCCATTTTTAGTTCTGTACCCCCAGGGATCCTTTTTACAGCTATTAAGTCATCTTTAACAGGGATTTCCCAAGGTACAGTACCTGTCAACGCACATCCCCATTCATCACAATAGAACTTGTCTGGTCCCCCACTATGATTTGCCTGGGCACGGTTACGGCCTTCCCCCGGGCAGATGTAGAAAGGGGTTTCTCGGGGGCAGCCCACTGGAAAGGATGGGTACACCCGGGAGACGACGAGGTCGGGGTCCTCATATTACACTTGTTGACCCCTGGGCCACACTCAGGTTTTCCCGTCTGTTTTACCTCCCAATCTCCGATGTCCCAAGTCCCCGAGGCCAGGAGGCACAAGTCAAAGTCTAAATCAGGCCACCAGGTATTCCGAGGCTGAATCGAAGAAGTGGCATTGAAGATCTCTCCAGTATTTGCATTGATGACTATCCAGGTTAAGTTCATAGGCTGGTGAGGAGAAGCTGCTGCAGTTGTGGCGAAGGGCAGGAACAGGAGTAGAACCAAAGACTTCAGGGGATTGGGTGCTGCCGAAGCCTGATTTGGAGTAGGTTGTCTGAATTTTTTGAGACAGTCCATTTTGCTGAGAGAAATTCTTCTTGAAGTACAGAGAGGTCAGCTGGGCGCACGTGGGAGTGATGGATCCAAGTAGAGACACCGTCTACTTTGAGTGCGGTGGGTGTCACGAGGATGACGACATATGGTCCTTTCCAGTGGGGCTCAAGATTTTCCCGCCGATGCCTTTTGATGAACACCCAGTCGCCTGGTTGATATTGGTGAGGTTTCAAGGGGAGGTTTGTCTCATACAGGGCTTTCAATGTGGTCTAGATATCTTTGTGGATATGTTGTAAAGACTGAAGAGAATGGATAAGGTCAGTATCATCAGCATCTAAATCGTTTATCAACTTAGACTGAAGGCTGAGCACAATGGGTGGGTGGGTGGGGGGGTGCTTCAGAAAACAATTTCAAAAGGAGTTAAGCCAAGCTTATAGGGGGTATTTCGTACCCTGAACAATGCGTAGGGAAGGAGAGCCACCCAGTCCCCGCCAGTCTCCCCGGTCAATTTAGTCAAGGTCTCCTTTAGGGTTCTATTCATTCTTTCTACCTGTCTTGAACTCTGGGGCCTGTATGCACAATGTAATTTCCAATCTGCCCCAAGTGCAGTAGCTAACCCTTGAGTTACCTTAGATATGAATGCCAGTCTGTTGTCTGACCCTAGCAACATGGGGAAGCCATACCTTGGCAGGATATCTTCCAGCAGCTTCTTAGCAACCATCTAAGCCGTTTCTTGCTTGGTGGGAAAGGCTTCCACCCATCCTGAAAAGGTGTCTATAAAGACTAACAGATATTTATATACATATCGCCCGGGTTTTACCTCAGTGAAATCCACTTCCCAATAAGCTCCCGGTCTGTCTCCACGCTGTCTGGATCCGGGGTTGGATGGGCTTCACGTTGCATTTGTTAATTGACAGGCTTTGCAATTAGCCACAATTTGTTCATCCTTAGAAGGAGCATCCTTGATTTTGATCTCATCCTGTCTCAGGAGGTCCTGCATCTTCCTGGTGCCCATATGAGTGGCCCAATGTATTTTTGACAAAAATTGGTTTCCCAGTCTTTCAGGCAGGATGACTTTACAGTCGGCAGTCTGCCACCACCCCTGTACACAGTGAGACTTGGGCAGCCCAGCTATCCAGTCCAAGTCTTCCGGAGTGTACTCGGGGTCTTTAGGCAGGCTGGGATTCCCTGGATCTGGGAGGGCGAGTGTGGTGGTCGTTACGACCTCTGTCTGGAGGGCAATCTCCCTGGCTATCTGGTCAGCGAAGTGGTTGCCCTTCGAGACTGGATTATTAGTCTTTTGATGTCCAGGGCAGTGTATAATAGCCAGCTTTTTTGGTAACCATAGAGCTGCCAATAGGGCCAGGACTTCCTCCCTATTTTTGATTGCCCTTCCCTCCGCCGTCAGCAAGCCCCTTTCTTTATAAATTGCACCAAGTATATGCGCTGTGGCAAATGCATATCGGCTGTCTGTGTAAACATTCAGCTTTTTATCTTTGCCCAGGGTTAATGCTTTGGCTAATATGGTTAGCTCAGCACGTTGAGCTGATGTCCCTGGGGGTAGGGGCTCGGCCCAGATAACCTCAGTTTCTGTTACAACTGCCGCGCCCAAATACCTCAGTCCATTTCTGATGAAACTGCTCCCATCTGTGAACCAGGTATAGTCTGCATCCGGCAGAGGCTGGTCCTGCAGATCAGCGCGTATTCCTTGTATCTGTATTAAGATCTCGGTGCAGTCATGAAAGGGAGCATCCAGTTCAGGTTCAGGCAGTAAAGTAGCTGGATTTAAGGTGTCCAGGGCCCTATAAATGATTCTAGTTGGGTTTAGCAATAGACTCTGATAATGGGTGAGTCTCGCATTGCTGAGCCAGTGGTCTGGGGGCTGCTTGAGGACCCCTTCTATGGCATGAGGAGTAGTCACATATAAAGTCTGTCCCAAAGTCAATTTATCTGCATCTTTTACTAATGACGCCGTGGCAGCAATTATTCGCAAGCAGGCCGGCCACCTGGCAGCCACAGAATCCAGCTCTTTTGAAAAATAGGCAACCGGTCTCTTCCAGGGGCCCAGGTTTTGGAGTAAGACTCCTTTGGCTATACCTCTATTCTCATCTATGAAAAGGTGGAAGGGCTTCGTGATGTCAGGGAGCGCTAGTGCTGGGGCAGACAGCAGGGCCCGTTTGATCTGGTTAAACGATTGATCCATGCTCTCTGTCCATTGGAAGTCCTGCCAGGGCCTGGTGGCCTTGTATAAGGACCTCGCTAGTTCAGCAAACCCTGGGATCCATAATCGGCAGAAGTCGGCTGACCCCAAGAATTCTCGTATCTGGTGTTGGGTATGTGGCCTAGGGATCTTGAGGACCGTCTCTTTCCTAGCATCAGACAACCGTCTTTGTCCGTCTCTCAGCAGGTAGCCTACATAGCTTACCTGAGGCTTGCAGATTTGGGCCTTTTTGGCAGAGGCCTGATACCTGAGATTGCCGAGGGCCTCGAGTAGATCCCTAGTCCCTTGTAGGCAGGTCTCCTGGTCATTCTCTGCAATGAGGAGGTCGTCTACATACTGCAAAAGAGTCAGTCTGGGGTGATCCTGGCGAAACTCACCTAGATCCTCATGCAATGCCTCATCAAAGATGGTCGGGGAATTTTTGAATCCTTGTGGCAGTATCATCCATGTCAGTTGTCCATGGATACCTTTTTCAGGGTCAGCCCATTCAAAAGCGAAGAACTCCTGGCTTTTGGGGTCTAGAGGTAGGCTGAAAAAAGCATCTTTTAAGTCCAACACAGTGTACCAGAGCCGGTCAGGGGACAGCGAACTCAGAAGAGTGTATGGGTTGGGGACGGTTGGGTGGATATCAATCACCCTTTTATTGACTTCCCTCAAGTCCCACACAGGCCTATAGTCTGTGGAGTGGGGCTTTCGGACTGGCAGGAGAGGAGTGTTCCAGGCAGATTGGCAGGGGTGTAAGACTCCCAAGTCCAACAGTCTCCGGATGTGAGGAGTGATCCCTTCCCGGGCTTCACGGGACATGGGGTATTGGCGAATTCTCACAGGGTTTGCCCCTGGTTTGAGTTCGACAAATACTGGTGTCCGATGCTGCGCCAGCCCGATTCCCCCAGTCTCAGCCCAGGCTTGGGGCAAATCCTGTAGCCAGGCAGTCATATCCTCAGTCGGGGATGAAAGTTGTTGGTGTAGCCTGTATTCATCTTCTAATTTGAGGGTCAAAACATGGAGGGGGTGTCCTGTTTTATCTAGGACCTTTGTTTCCCCTTCCGGTTGGAAACTGATTTGTGCCCCCATTTTGGTGAGTAAGTCTCTTCCTAGCAGGGGGTATGGGCACTCAGGGATAATCATGAACGAATGGGACACTTGGCCCATACCCAGATCAGTTGTTCTCTGAGTAGTCCATGGATAGCGTCTAGTGCCCGTCGCTCCCTGTACCCAGTAGGTCTTGTTGGAAATGGGTCCCCCTACTTTTAGGAGGACAGAGTGCTGGGCCCCCATATCTACTAGGAACTCAGTAGGTTTCCCCTCCACTTTAAGGGTTACCCTGGGCTTGGGGAGGGGAACCGAACCCCATCCCCTTCAATCTTCTCCTCCTTCCACCAGGACCTTAACTTTAGACCTTTGCCTGGGGCATTCTCTGACCCAATGTCCTTCTTCCTTGCAGTATGCACATTGGTTTTTGTTCAGGGGTGGCCTACCTTTGGGGTCGCGTCTGTCTCTTCTGGAGGCAAGCTGCTTTAGCTGTCGCTGACGCTCTTCCGGCTCAGCGGTAGTGGCTGCCAGTAGGATCCGCGCCAGGTCTCTGTTCTGCCTCTTTTCAGCTTTGATTTGCCTGTCTTCTGCCATGTCTCTATTGTTATAAACCTTCTCCGCTATTTCTACTAGATCTCTAAGCTGTTATTCTCCTAATCTTTCAACTTTTTGCAGTTTCTTTTTAATGTCAGGTGCTGCCTGATTAATGAAAGCCAGCGCCACTGTTCCGAGGTGTTCAGGTTTTTCAGGATCTATGTGGGTGAATTGGCGAAATGCATCCATCACCCGCTCTAGAAAGGCAGCTGGACTCTCATCCTGGCCCTGTCTCAAATTGTAAACCTTAGCCAAATTAGTAGGACGCCTCGCGGCTGCTCGGAGACCTGCCAATAGAGCCTGGCGGTAGACCCGGAGCCTCTCCTTACCTTCAGCAGTATTGAAGTTCCACTCAGGACGAGTGAGGGGGAAGGCAGCGTCAATAGCCGCCTGGATGGTAGTCGGGACACCAGTATGGCCTGGAATAAACTTCTGGGCTTCTTGGAGAATCCTCTCTCTCTCTTCTGTGGTAAACAGCACCTGTAACAATTGCTGACAATCATCCTAAGTGGGCTGATGAGTAAATAGGACAGTTTCAAGAAGGTTAATTAGTTGTTTGGGATTGTCAGAGAAAGGGGCATTCTGGGACTTCCAATTATACAGGTCACTTGTAGCAAAGGGCCAATAGTGATGTAATTGGTCCCCGTTTGGTTCTATAGGGCCAGCCGTGCGCAGGGGAAGGATCGTAGAATCTGCCTCAGGGGGAGGTCCTCTCTGGAGAGCTCCCCTAGTATTCCGGGCTGGGCCAGAGGCCTGCTCCAGCGAGGCCGGCTGGGGTGCCGGCTGGTACGGAGGTGGAAACGAAGGGAAGATGACCTCTTCTTCTGTTCCTCCCTGAAGGATGGGGTAAAGGGGAGCCGTGGGTGATGCAGCGGTTTTCTTTTGAGTTTTTTCCGTTGTAGTAGCCAGGAGGGTCACCTTCTGTGGAGGGAGAAAAGACTTCAACCAAAGGGGGGTTAGTAACCAGATCTCTCCAAAAAACAATATAGGGAATCTGCTTGGGTGCCCGACCCGTGGTCGGAAGACAATATCTTCCACAGCCAAGATGGTAGGTAAATCGAAGGTTCCCTCTGGTGGCCATCCTACATTGAAGGAGGGCCACTCTGCACTGCAGAAGGTGATCATTTTGCCCTTCCTAACTTCCATAGACAAATTGTGGGCTCCTTCCTTTACCTCCTTAAAATGTCCTGTTACCAGGTCCAGGGGAGTGGAGATTGACTGTCCCATAACATCCGTCAAAGTCAAATAGAGACACAGACACACAAACAAAGACGAACCAAGAGCACAGATTATCACCCCAGACAGGGTTTGCAGACAAGAGGTGAAAACAGAAACCGATGAGGAGCGGTGTCTTGGAAGCACTCTGACCGCCTCCTCCAAAAGTAACCTGACGTGAGGGCTTTCGCCTTCACCCGAAGGACCGACGGACCGAAGTCCTTTCCCGCAGGGCCCAGAACATCTCCCGGGCCCCAGCAGTCGTGCCCCCCCCAGCGCTTCCGCCTTAGCCACTTTTGGCTGCTTCTGAATTTAAAGAAATTAGAATCAGAATAAAGCAGTCAGACGAGTGGAACCACAAAGGACAAACACAGACACACACTCACCAGCCGGCTGAAAATTTCCACCGGTCAAGGCGTCCTGGTGCCACGGAGATCCCAGACGAATTGGCTTTTTAGCAAATCTTAGAGTGTAAAGGATGGCATTTCTTGCTGTGAAGATTTATGAGCAGGCATATATGTAGAACTTTCACTTTTTGTCATGTTTCCATGTTTGAGGACATTTATATTCTTCATTTTCTAACTTTTCAAAATGTATTTAATGCTTTCTTGTTACATGTAAGTTTATTTCCAACTTTACCGAACTATGATGCCTGGGATGTAAAGATAACCTTGTTCACAAACACTCTAATAGTTTTAGTTGTACATTGTGCTTTTTTATCTAATTTTGGAACTTTTTCTTCAAGCAATTTAGTGAGTTGGACATTTCCATTTTATGAGACATGATGGATTTTTTTCATCTTATATTTGAGTCTGACTGAAAGAAAGATTGAAAAAAATCAATATTTTAGAAAATTTAACTGAGAGCAAGTTTGTTGTTTGTTCTTTAGTAGATTTTATTACCTTCTCTCTCATGATTAAATATGTTCACTAACCAGTTATTACCTAATGATCAGGCAGGCATTTCAGACTTGCTCAATTGTTTCTTTTGTCTACTGACCCATTCATATCACAGATCCCCATTGAAGAAACATCAACAATGTCTAAAGTACCAAATGAGTTTGTGGTTAGCATTGGGGGAGTTTGTAATTTCCTCCGTTCTGTCTCACTGCAGCAAAAAAATTGAAGCAATAGATGGACCAGTGTCATGGCTCAGTTTTATTGGCCAGCAAAGGAAAATACAGCCTTGAGGCATGAGGGCAAGCGGGCTCAAAAGACTAGAAGAGAAAAGAAGCCCCTGGCCCTGTTTTGGCTCCTCTTTTTGTATTTTTTTTTCTTTTTCTTTTGTATTCCTTCCCCTGAGCCTGCCCTATGTAAATTGGGCTAGCTGGAGGGCTGTTTGTTTTACCTGAGGTCCTCACTCCAGTCCTGGGACCTTCCTTTGTTCTATTTTCTTGGGCTTTTTCCTTCTTTGTCTTTTAGCCACTGTGATTTTGGTCTCCTTTTTGCTATTATAACTATCCAACCGTCAGTATGGAATGTCAGAACTTAGTTTATTCTGTTGGCAAAGATTCATTTCTCTTTTATTGGTATTTATGAATAGAGCTCTGGAAATACAATAATTACAACTAACACAATGTATTCAAGGCAAGAAAATACATAATGGTATATAAAACTCCAGAAAAATCCAACAGCAAACAACTAATTATTATCATTCTGTTATTAACACTGTATTTTCGTATATTACTTGTCCTTAAAGAGAAATTGAGACAGTTAAAAATTAATATAGCAATATCCATGTACATTTTTCGGATTTATTTTTCCTCTTTAAAAATATTACACTTATTTGTGTCAACCAATTTTACATGCTTTGTAAACCACATCCAACTGATACTAGTAGCATCATATCCAACTATAAGTGTTCTTTTTTTTTTTTTTAGTTATTAGGGAAGTAAATTATTGAATTAAGACATTTATAGTAAAAATAATTTCAAAGTTCTTTTGTTTCCTATAGTGTCCATGTGTTAAATTCAAAAGTTTTGATAATGGAACTTTTGATTTTTAAATAGAGAAAACTGAAAGTGAAAGTGTTAGTTAAATTTCAAAGCTATTTTTTTCCTGTAGTGTCCATGTGCTATGTTCAAAAGTTTTGATAGTTAAGCTTTTGATTTTTGAATAGAGAAAAGACAATTTTGAAAATTGTGCTTCTTTTTTGTGTAATACCATCTTTAGACGGCCAGATATTTTAAAGATTACTTGTTTATCCAATTCAACTGTTGATGGACATTTAATTTGCTTCTGTGTCATGGTAATTGTGAACACAGTGTTTTCAATAGATAAGTGGGATGAGGGGAGAGTGGGAGAAAGTTCCAAGAGGGAGGGGACATATTCGTTGTGTGATTCATTCGTTGTTTACAGCAGAGATTAATACAATGTTAAAAAGCAGTTACACCCTGATTAAAAAAAAAGAAAAAAGGTTTGTTGTTGTTCAGTCACTAAGGAGTGTCCAATATTTTGTAACCACATAGACTACAGCATGAGATTACAGTAGAAATGTTATTGTTTTCTGAACCATGTGATATGTATTTACATTTTGTTTGTAATTTGCTGAATTATCTCTCTTAAATCCTCATTTTTCCATCCCTGTAATGAAGACTAAAAACTGTCTTTTCTACTATGCATGGTGCTATTAATTTCAAAGGCAAAAAACCTGTAAAATACTTGTGACCTGTAAACATGTAAAATGAAAATCATAAAAGCTTTCCTCAAGATTTATGCTTGAGAATTCACTTACTATTGAATGCGTGCTCAGTAGCTCAGTCATGACCAAGTCTTTGTGACCCTGTGGACTATAGCCCTCTGTCCATGGGATTTTACCAGCAAGAATACTGGAACAGTTTGTCATTTTCTCCTCCTGGGGATTTCCCGATCCAGGGATCAAACTCACCTCTCCTGCATTGTAGGTAGGCAGATTATTTTTTTTTCTTCTTTTTAAATTTTATTTATTTATTTATTTTCTTTACATTATTGTGTTGATTTTGCCATACATTGACATGAATTTACCATGGGTATACATGTGTTCCCCTTCCGGAACCCCTCTCCCACCTCCCTGCCAATTCCATCCCTCTGGGTCATCCCAGTGCACCAGCCCTGAGCACCCTGTATCATGCATCAATGTATAGAACAGTCTTTTGGACTCTATGGGAGAGGGCAAGTGTGGGATGATGTGGGAGAATGGCACTGAAACATGTAAATTATCATATGTGAAATGAATTGCCAGCCCAGGATTGATGCAGGTAGATTCTCTCCACTGAACCACCAGGGAAGCCCCTCCTCACTGTTAGTTAAAAAGTAACCCTTTGTTCCAGTAGTCATATGTGGATGTGAGACTTGGAACATAAAGGAGGCTGAGCACTGAAGAACTGATGCTTTTTAACTGTGGTCCTGGAGACACCTCTAGTTGAACTTTTTCTACACCAAATTTCATACCTTCATGTACTCCACCTGTAGAATTTCCAATCATAGTCAATTGAAACATCCTTCTTACAATTCTTAGACCAAAAGCCTTGCCATCCTCCACACTTCTCATCTTTAATTCACACAATCTCTTCAATCAATCAACATTCTCTTAGCTCTATATTTGAAATAAATTACAAATTACATTATTTCTAAAATATCTTTAGCAATACCAAATATCCAAGCCACATAATCTTTCTCTTCAGTTCAGTTCAGTCGCTCAGTTGTGTCTGACTCTTTGTGACCCCATGGACTACAGCACACCAGGCTTCCCTGTCCATCACCAAATTCCAGAGCTTGTTTAAACACAATGAATTGGGTCAGTGATGTCATCCTACCTTCTCATCTTGTGTAGTCCCCCTCTCCTTCAGCCTTCAATCTTTCACAGTATCAGGGTCTTTACCAAGGAGTCAGTTCTTCACATCAGGTGGCCAAAGTATTGGAGCTTCACCTTCAACATAAGCCCTTCTGATTAGTATTCAGGACTAGTTGGATCTCTTTGCAGTCCAAGGGACTCTCAAGAGTCTTCTTTAACACCAGAGTTCAAAAGCATCAGTTCCAACTCTCACATCCATACATGACTACTGGAGAAACTATAGCCTTGACTAGACGGACCTTTGTCAGCAAATTAATGCCTCTGCTTTTTAATATGCTGTCTAGGTTGGTCATAACTTTCCATCCAAGGAGTAAGCGTCTTTTAATTTCAGGGCTGTGATCACCATCTGCAGTGATTTTGGAGCCCAAGAAAATAATGTCTGTCACTGTTTCCATATCTGTTTTCTATGAAGTGATGATATCTAATGCTATAATCTTCATTTTTTGAATATTGAGTTTTAAGCCAGCTTTTTCACTCTCCTCTTTCACTTTCATCAAGAGGCTCTCAGTTCATCTTTTTCTGCATATGGGTGGTGTCATCTGCATATCTGAGGTTATTGATATTTCTCTCTGCAAACTTCATTCCAGCTTGTGCTTCATTCAGCCCAGCATTTTACATGATGCACTCTGTATATAAGTTAAATAAGCAGGGTGACAATATAAGCCTTGTTGTATTCCTTTCTCAATTTGGAACCAGTCTGCTGTTCCATGTCTACTTCTAACTGTTGCTTCTTGACATGCATACAGATTTCTTAGGAGGCAGGTCAGGTAATCTGGCATTCCCATCTCTAAGAATTTTCCACAGTTTGTTGTGATCCACACAAAGTGATTAGCATATTCAATGAAGCAGAAATAGATGTTTTTCTGGAACTTTCTTGCTTTTGTTATGATCTAGTGGATGTTGGCAATTTGATCTCTGGTTCCTTTACATTTAGAAATCCAGCTTGAACATCTGGAAGTTCTCAGATCACGTACTATTGAAGCCTAGCTTGGAGAATTCGGGGCATTACTTTGCTAGCGTGTGAGATGAGTGTAATTGTGAGGTACTTTGAATATTTTTTTGCATTACCTTTCTTTGTGACTGAAATGAAATATGACATTTTCCATTCCTGTGGCCACTGCTGGCTTTTCCTTATTTACTGACATATTGAGTATAGCACTTTCACAGCATCATCATCTAGGATTTGAAATAGCTCAACTGAAATTCCATGATTTCCACTAGCTTTGTTTATAGTGATCCTTCCTAATGACTACTTGACTTTGCATTCCAAGATGTCTCGTTCTAGGTGAGTAATCACACCACTATGATTACCTGGGTCCTTAAGATCTTTTTTGTATACCTCTTCTTTGTATTCTTGCCACCTCTTCTTAATATCTTCTGCTTCTGTTAGGTCCATAACATTTCTGTCCTTTATTGTGCACATCTTTGCAGGTAATGTTCCCTTGGTATCTCTGATGTTCTTGAAGAGATCTCTAGTCTTTCCCATTCTATTGTTTTTCTCTGTTTCTTTGCATTGCATTGATCACAGAGGAAGGCTTTCTTATCTCTCCTTGCTATTCTTTTCAACTCTATATTGAGATGGATATGTCTTTCTTTTTCTCCTTTGCCTCTCACTTCTCTTCTTTTCTCAGCTATTTGTAAAGCCTACTCAAACAACCATTTTGCCTTTGGCATTTCTTTTTCTTGAGGATGATTTTGATCACAGCCTCCTGTGCAATGTTTGAATCTCTGTCCATAGTCCTTTAGGCACTCTCCCTATCAGATCGAATGGTTTGAATTTATTTGTCACTTGCACTGTATAATCTACTGTTAACCCACTATATAATCTTTCCATTGGGATATTGCAGAAGACACTAACTTTCCATCATTAGCTTTTAATTCCCTACAGTCTATACCCAATGCATTTGTCAGAGGGATCCTTCTAAAATCTCTATCAGTCACTATCATTTCTCCCCTTAGAAATCGCCAGTAGTTTCTTATTTTCTTGTGAGTAAAAACAAGGAAAAAATTACAACAGCCTGAAAAACTCTGAATAGTTTTTATTTTCTTAGTACTCTGATTTCATGTCCTTCAACATCCCCTTTGGTAAACTGTCTTCTCTATTGTTTTTGGAATATATTAGGCATGCAAATGTGTTTCCTCCAATTGGTATGTTCTTGTCGTATGTGGCTTTCACTTTCTTCAAGTTTCTACATAGAGGTCAGCTTCTCAAGAAAGCTCTCCTGACAGTACTATAAACTCCCTTTCTCTGTTCTTATCCACTTTTCTCTGTATTTCTCCCCCATAACATCACTCATCCTCTTCTTACAGACCACTAAATCTTAACTGTTATGCTTTATTTTTGGCATTGCCATGTGACCTGCGAGATCTCTCTTCCCCAATTGATTGTACCTGTGCAGTAGCAGTGACTGCCCATAATCCCATCCACTCAGACACCAGGGAACTCCTGGCATTATACCTAATTTTGTTGTTGGCATGTACCTTTAGAATTTCAGTCTGATGAGGCAGAAATTTTCATCATCCTATTGATTCCTTTTTCCTGGTGTCTAAAACAGTGTCTGATGTATAATATAGGAACTTCATGAACATGAGCTTAATATGTAAACGAAGTGCTTACTGGAAGTGTATACAAAGTAGGCTTTTCTTTTTTATAGTATGCCTCCTTCCCTGTAGATGTCTTGTTCATAGCACCTAAATTACTGGCCGGTGTAGTCAAGCATTTACATTTGAGCAATACTTTCCAAATGTCTATGAAAACATATTACATGATTTGTTTGGTCTTCATTTTCATTTTTCTTTTTAATTTTTATGTATTTTTTTTTTTTGGCTGTACTGGGTTTCTGTTGCTTCCGACGGGCATTCTCTAGTTGTGGTGAGCAGAGGCTACCTTCTATTTGTGGTGAGTGAGCTTGTCACTGTGGTGGGCTTCTCTTGTTGTAGAGGGTGGGCTCTAGAGATCAGGGACTTAAGTAGCTGTGGTGCATGGGCTTAATTGCTTTGTGGCATGTGGAATCATCCTGGATTAGGGATTGAACCTGTGTCCTCTGCATTGGCAGATATATTCTCAACCACTGGACCACCAGGGAAATCCAAAGCCTTCATTTTCTTATCATGTAACAATATTTTATTATCCTACGGTCATATATTAAAGCAGCCATGGTGAAAAGACTACAAGAGAGAGTAACAGAAATACATTGTCATAGTATAGTAAATTACACATCACAATAATTTGGATAGTGCTGGGATACACACACACACACACACACACACACACACACACAAAGGAGTAATTTCCAAAAGCAATTGGGTTGTGAATACAAATTATAAACCCTTAAAATCACATAGAAGTAAAACCAATGACTTCAAAACCTGAATGTCAGAAATATTTGAACCCAAGGAAATAATGAAACATTTGAAAAATGAACACTTTAAAAATTTTCACACTTAAGCCATTTACTGAGAAGAACTCACCAAAAAGAATTTGCTACAGGGATGAAGTCCATGAAAGTATCTGTTACATAATCACACATATAAAATCAATGTATTTCTAGAGGTAGTAATTAGGCATGTAAGCCACATTAAATAAGTGAAAACACTTTGATTCCACAGTAAATATTTCTAAATTTAGTTGTTTAAGCTCTGTTGAATTACATAAAAATCACTAAAAGTAAGTAGTCAAGATAAGCCTGAAGGGACAAAATATTATACTTTTTAAAATATTGTTGTTCTGTAGTTAAGTTGTATCTGTCTCTTGACCCATAACCAATTGGATCAAATAACTGTTCTCTACTGAGATATTAAATGTTGATTAAGTTTATGTATACAACAAAAGCTTCAGATTTTTTGCAGCTTGTTATCATTATGGTACACTGCACATGTAAAGATAATCATATTTACTTAATAAAAATAAGCCTCATAAAACAACTTCAAACATAATGAAAATCAAAAAATTGACTAAAAAATAAATTACTATTGATAATTTATCTTGCCAATGCAGGAGACTTAAGAGATGGAGGTTCCATCCCTGCATCAGGAAGATTCCCTACAGGGGGAAATGACAACTCCTTCCAGTATTCTTACCTGGAGAATTCCAAGGGGAGAGGAGCCTTGTGGGCTACAGTCCATGGCATTGCAAGAAGTTGGACACAACTGAGCATCTGAGTACACACACATCAATGAACTTAAAATTCATCAAATTTTGGAATATGTATAAGAGAAGATAAAATGTAATGTGAATCAGACAGCAATATATATTTAAGACTACCTAAAGTTAATATGTGCTAAATTAACTCTGTTAAACACTATATATACTTAACATAATCTAATTCTAATAATAAATCCAAAGGTAGATCTATTGTTATCTTCATTGCACAGATAAGAATATTAGGTTTAGAGAGAATAATAAATTGCTCATGATAGCATATATTGAAAGGACTTAGTTTTAAACTTGGTGGCTTAACTCTGTATTTTATGTATGTATATATCTACGATCTAGCTCTATATGTCGCTGTTCAGTCACTAAGTCGTGCCCAATTCTTTAGTGACCCCATGGACTGTAGCCGTCATGCTCCTCTGTCTATGGGGTTTCCCAGGCAAGAATGTTGGAGAGGGTTGCCATTTCCTTTTCCGGGGATCTTCCTGACATAGGTACCAAATTTGCCTCTCCAACATTCGCAGGCAGATTCTTTACCAATGAGCCACCAGGAAAGCCCTTTGACTCTATATTATAATGACCTAAAATGCTTCTTCCAAAGAGTATGCAAGGCCAAAAATATGTATAAGGTATGAAAAATCTGCATGCTTTTTTGGAGACTGATGAGAAATACCTTTTTCTCCAGATCTTAGAAAATGATAGAATTTGGGTGAAAAACTAAGTCTCTGAGCATTTAGAAGGAATGAGAAATTACCTCTTTTAGATACTACACCTGTAATTTTGTAGTTTTAAAGCTACCACAGGAATTTGAAGACAAGAAAAAAAAGAAGAAAAATCAATTTGTTTGAAGGTATTCCAGAAAAGCAACCCCTCTTGTAACTAATAGCAGAATCAGAGAAAAAAATCAGTACTAATGGGTAAATAGTAAGAATTTAATCATAAGTAGTAGGCAGAAAATGTTTTCCATCTTTATATTATATCCCTTATGTTATTGAAATGAGCATATTTACATAAGCTTTGAATATATTTTCAATACTTGGATAACCTCACAACCAAGGGTTGTTTGGAAATACTGATTTATAAAATGTATATGTTTGATAAATTTATGTTTTTCTCTTTATATTTTTGTACTAACTTTTGTTAAAGTATTTTCTGAAACTTGTTTTTTCCTATGCACCATTTTGTTTTTGTTTTTAATTTTACCTTATTTCTTATAAATGTAAAATTGAAAAGTTTGAGGCATTTACACTGTGACTGATAAAGCAAATTCATTGTTTATCCTTTGTACCTATATGGTAAAGTGAAATGAAAATACACATCATAAAGTGAAATCATCTTTGTCTAACTTTGAGCAAATCTCTAGAAAATACTAAATCCTTTAGTGAAAGTAAAATGTTACTATAGCATTTTCAAATATGGGAAAAACATACAATTCTGTGGGCTCAGTATAGTACTTCACGATTTGTGTAGGTGTTTGTGGGTTATCTCAGCTAAAATATGCTGTCAAAAGAAGATTATACTAAAATAATCACTATACAGAAGAACACACACAGCATTAAGAGCCAATTTGTATATAGCAATAAGATATAGAAGGAATGACATCATTGGATGAGGAAATTAAGCAAAAATGTATTCTCTCAGATTTTCCATTTGCATAAATTATATCACAGAATACTTCCTGTATGCTGATGGATATGCATTCCACTGTAAGCAAATTAACAGTCATTACCATGGAAAATTATGCCATTTGTACTTATATTAATGCAGGAGAAAGATGACTGAGATATAGAATACCAAGCATTGCTAGGAAAGTAATTTATTATTTTACCCATGAAAGGATTTGAAATAATAGAACACTAAGATAAGAAAGAGTTTAAGATTGATTTTGCAAGGAATTAGGAAATTGAATGAAATCCATAGAAACACAATGAGGGTTAGTAAATGAAAGAAGTAAGTAAATTATATGGAAGCATTTGGATATAAACCAGTTTTTTAAAATCTTTGTAAGTTTAGTTTTCTAACTGTAATAAAACTTTTATGATGCTAAATAAATTACAAAGGAAGACTTGGCTGAGCCTGTTGTTTCAGTCCCATGTGCATTTAAACATAGAGATCGTGATTTTCTATGAATAACAAAATTCTAGATAACACATTAAAAAACCTATAATATGTGTGAGGTATGTGCGGTAGTTGCAGGTGTTAGAGACTTACATTAACAATGCTTTTAGTAAAAATGAGAGTGAGAGAATTTACACTGATTATTTTTTCTAGACACAATTCATTTGCAAATGTGTATTTTGTCACCCTTAGTACTCTCAAGTGCATTTGAGTCTGTAGTAAGTTTCTACCCAGGCTAGAATACATGGATATTTAAAACACAATTCCAAAGAACACTGAACTGAATGAATGCCACAATTACAGTGGCTAAAGAAAGGTAAGAGAAATTTTGCAGATTTTTATATGTGAATACTAATTAAAGAAGAGAAACTTTTTTTTTTATTTTTTCCTTGTTCCATTGCTAAATCATGTCCAACTCTTTGTGATCCCCTGGGCTTAAGCACACCAGATTCCATATACTTCACTATCTCCCAGAGTTTGCTTAACCTCATGTCCATTAGGTTGGTGATGCCATCCAACCATCCCACCCTCTGTCACCCTCTTCTCCTCCTGCCCTCAATCTTTACCAGCATAAGGGTCTTTTCCAATGAAACAGCTCTTCTCATCAGGTGGTCAAAATACTGGAATTTTGCTATTTAGCAATAAATACTGTTAATGTTTAATAACATCTTAATCAATAAATGATCTCTGATAGCTACATAATAATTTCAAAATAAATTTACATTCAGGCCTTTGAGAGAAAGCAACACCTAGTTTGAGGCTGATGGAAAATACAACGGTACATTCAAAAAGTTCTTACTTATTTGCAGGAGGCCAGAATAAGTAGGGAAATAGTTGAATCCACAGATGAGAGAAAATAAAAAGTATTTCAATCAAATGTTAAGAAAGACAAGACAACTGTTTCAAGTTCTTTGGGAAGATAATGCCAGAGGGACTAAATTGTGTTCAAATATATATCATACATTATATAAAATTAATTTTGCATGTAAAAATTTATTTTAAATACATCTAAAACAGTCAACTAAAGGTGGAATTAAAGAAAGATATGTTTGTTAATATGCCATCGGGATAGCAGATATCACTCTAAGCATTACAGAAAGATTTTAATGCGCAAAATTAGGTATAACAGTGTTGGAAAGGATGTAAGTGTAAAATGGGTGGTAACACAAGGACAAAAAGCTGTAGGGAACACTACCTCCCCTCAGGGTAGGGACAATTATAGGAATGCTGGATCCGAGAAGTATCCCTGTTCCTGAGGCTTCTGGAGCATCTGTGGATGCTGTGGCTGTTGGAATTCCCATTATTAAAGCTTAACAGGAGCCAGAAGTCTCCAGTTCCACTATACTGAACAGGCTTTTTAGCTTCAATTGCCTAAACCTTTATTGCTATTGTTACTGTAGAAGCCAGTCGATGGGTACTCTGCTCAGAGATTCGTATGCTCACTGTCGTTGCAGTCACTGTCTAATGAGCTCATGACAGCTCTGCTGCTGGCTGAGGCTACTGGGAGGTCCTTAATGCTTATATTAGTACCGCACGGCCTAAACAAAAAGCTGTTATCGCTGCCATTGAACATAGGAACCAGAAAGAAAGAAAAAAGAAATATATACATGATTTTTTCTCTCTCTCATCTCCAAATCTTTCTTTAGTGACTCCCATTAACTGGCAAGACAGTATGAGGAATGTCGTTTTCAGATTTCTAGACTCAGGTGATATCTAGGGAAATATGTAAAGGGAGCTATAAAGATAAGAGTCAAAGACAAATAACAAACAATGTACTGTGTCTCAATTACATTTGTGAACACTGAAAATAAATGAGAACTCTATGATAGCATCTGAGCTGACTGAAATAGTGTCATTTCTAATAGATTAGAAACCATAGTTGACAGAGGTAGAAATTATCTTCTACAGAGGAAGGAACCTAATACAGCAGTAAAGATTCATAGAGTAATTCATACACATTCCAGAGGACATCAATCTAAAAAAGATGTAAAAACAAAAACAAGCAAACGAAAAACAGAAATCAAACCTAGAGGATGAAGAAAAATCTCCATTGAGTTAAGTCACAAAAAAATAATGGTGTCCACCCTAAAGAGTAGGTAGGTCAGATGACTAGATCAAAGGCTTGTCAGTTGTGGTCTAGATTATTCAAATCTTTCAAAGCCAGTGAAAGTTTTCAACTTAAGATTTTAGAATTATGTATACAAATTAACTTTAATAATCTGCAAGATGTGATTCTCACCTTACCTGCTTCATTAATTTCTAGCACTCTGTTTACATCTTGTTAAAGTATTTCATAGATTATATAACCTACTTCTCACCACATACTGAAACAATCACTGTGAAATGGTAAGAAGCATAATGGAGAAATAACAGAAAAGTAAATCATAATGAAATGTGTTTTATATGCAATACCTCAAGCATGACAGCAGAAGACATAATAAAGATACATTAAAATTCCTCGTGATATAAATTTCTTGTTTGCTACTCCATATCCACACTCCACCTTTCCACATCCTGCTATATTCCCCTGAGGAATGACTCATTTATGATATATGAATCAGGTTCTTTACCATATGGCTTTTGCCGGAATTTGTCAATGCATAGCATCAGCAGGGGTCACAGGGTGTGAGGAAGGAGGATAGGATATTAATTCTGTTTTCATCTCTGGAAGTTTGTAGCAGATTTGTTGCACATAGGTACAGGAGATCACT
Source organism: Antilocapra americana (assembly GCA_007570785.1). Classification (NCBI taxonomy): domain Eukaryota; kingdom Metazoa; phylum Chordata; class Mammalia; order Artiodactyla; family Antilocapridae; genus Antilocapra; species Antilocapra americana. The sequence goes on from ML663009.1 coordinate 38,043,639, forward strand.
GTCTTCTTCAAAGAACTGTTGTGTCCAAGTTTCAGTAAATCCCCTCCCTTGTTTCTTCAGATCTCGACTGGGTGTGGCATCTTAAACTTAAGGCTTTTGGCTTTAGTCTGCTATTAAATAAAGATAACAACTCAAGACACTGAGGTGTGTCAAAGTGGAAAATACTACTCTCACAAGTAATGAGTTGAATCATATTTGCTTGCAACAAAATCATCTCCCTTTGAGTTCATGATTAAGTGTTTCAATATACAGTTAATATCTTGAAATCTTAGATGTTGATAAATGCACTCAGATTTAACATATAAAATGATCTTCAAGAAAACCTACATCATCAAGTAACAGAATAGAGGATGTATTAGAAAAGTAAAGTATAAATAATGTGATGGAATGGTGCTAGCACAGATATCTGGGAATAGTATCTGCTTTGGAACAAAAAAGCAAGAACCTCCCCCCACCCAAAAAAAAAAAAATAGATATAGTCAAGATATCAAATGCTAAACTAGATATTTAAGAATTTAAAAGTTAAACAACTACTTGGACTTTGGCAGTAATAGTCCCAAAATAAACATGCTATGATTAGATATTTATAAAATAAGACACAGGATGATTAAATATGAAACATTTAAACAAAATGATTTATTTGTAGCATTAGAAAAATCATGTTATAATTTATCAAGTGTCAGAAGATTACAATGTACTCATTATACAATTTGAAGAAATTACATGTAAGTGTTTTGTATTTGGTATGTGCATTAAAATGAAAAATATAATGTAAAAACTATAAGCCTACTATCAGTGTTGTTGTTCAGTTGCTAAGTCATGTCCAACTCTTTGCAATCCCATGGACTGACACATGCCAGGCTTCTATGTCCTTCGCTAACTCCTGGAGTTTGCTCAAATTCATGTCCACCGGTTTAGTGATGTCATCCAACCATCTGTGTCAACCGCTTATCTGCCTGTCCTCAATCTTTCCAAGCATCAGTGTCTTTTCCAGTGAGTTGGCTCTTTGCATCAGGTGGCCAAAGTATTAGAGTTTCAGGTTCAGCATCAGTCCTTCCAATGAATGTTCAGGATTGATATTCTTTAGAATTGACTGGCTTGATCTCCTTACAGTCCAAAGGACTCTCAAGAGTCTTCTCCAGCATTACAGTGTGAGAGCATCAATTTTCCGTTGCTCAGCCTTCTTTATGGTCCAACACTCATATCTGTCCATGACTACTGGAAAAGCCATAACTTTGTTTATATGCACTTTTGTAGGCCAAGTGATGACTCTGCTTTATATTTTTTTGTTATTTTATTTATTTTCTTTATATTTATCGTGTTGGTTTTGCCATACATTGACATGAATCCACCATGGGTATACATGTGTTCCCCCTCCAGAACCCCCCTCCCACCTCCCTCCTGATTCCATCCCTCTGGGTCATCCTGGTGCACCAGCCCTGAGCACCCTGTATCAAGCATCAAACCTGGGCTGGAGATTCATTTCAGATATGATAATTACATGTTTCAATGCCGTTCTCCCATTTTATCTCACCCTTGCCCTCTCCCATAGAGTCCAAAAGACTGTTCTATACATCTGTGTCTCTTTTGCTGTCTGGCATGCAGGGTTCTCGTTACCATCTTTCTAAATTCCATATATATGCATTAGTATACTGCATTGTTGTTTTTCCTTCTGGCTTACTTCACCCTGTATAATAAGCTCCAGTTTCATCCACCTCAGTAGAACTGATTCAAATGTATGCTTTTTAATGGCTGAGTAATATTCCACTGTGTATATGTACCACAGCTTTCTTATCCATTTGTTTGTTGATGAACATCTAGGTTGCTTCCATGTCCTGGTGTTGGGGCCCGGCCGGCTGATGTGATCAGCCAGAGCCATTACGGTCGGAACGCTGCAAGCCTGCTGCCATATAAGGCGCTGATTACGTGCCAGCTATACATTCAGCTGGCAAATCACCAAAAGGATCATGCGGCGAACATATATCCGACAGGCCAATCGCCTACAAGACACGTATTCCTTACATGCCCGTCAGAACTCCCCCCTTCCTTTTCCCACTCCCTCCCCTCCTCCCCATATATAATCGCCTTGCCCTCAATAAAGTTTTGCAGCTTGATCAGAACCTTTGTCTTGCTGCCGTTCTTCGCGTCTCTTGTCCCACCCCCCTTTCATCCGTTTTCAGGTGGATTCGGAGCTCACATTGATTGCTCTGCGGGCCAGAGCGACTGTGCCCAGCTAGCGGCCGGAGCAAGTGGCGCCCAACGTGGGGCGCGAAAACCGCTTGGACGGACCGCCGTCCCCGTTGACCAGTCCCAGCAAGGAGCACCACGATTACCCGCTCGTGAGACGACTCCGGAGAGAGCCCGCGCCCCTCGACGGCGGCATTCGGTCAGGTAAGAATTAATCATGGGACAAGCATGTTCGAAAGATGATGTTTTTATTAGCCAGCTTAAAAAATCCCTCAAGGTGCGAAGAATTCGGGTTCGTAAAAAAGATTTAGTTTCGTTTTTTCATTTTATTTTTAAGACCTGCCCCTGGTTCCCTCAAGAGGGTACTATTGACACTCGCATGTGGAATCGTGTCGGAGATTGCCTTAATGACTACTATCGTGTCTTTGGTCCCCAGACTGTGCCTATCACCACCTTTAACTACTACAATCTTATAAAAGATATTCTTACCAACCAGGGCCATACCCCGGACATTCAGCACCTTTGTCAGGAAGGACAAAGAATCCTTTCCCGCCACTCCAGCCCCCCCTCTAGAGCGCCCTCTACCCAAGATCTTATACAAAGCCACCCCATACACCCAAATAACTCCAGCACCGCTACCGTTACTCGCCCCCCCTCACGGGCCCTCTCAAACTGTCCCTCGATTTCTATCAATATTGAGACAAATCCAAATCCTACTGCTATATACCCCGATCTTAAAGACCTAAAAGGAATAACCAGCACGGACACAGAGGATCAGCTGCCCCCTGCTGACCGAGCTAATCTAGAAGATGAGGCAGCCCACTATAACGGCCCTGACTGGCCTCCCTCCTCCTCTGCCTCTGCCGCTCCCACCACAGCCGCTGTTTTAAACAAGCCCATGCTTAATGCCTCTCCGCCGCCGCCCGCTTCTGCGCCTCCGCCCTGTTCAGCCGCCATCTTACACAGCTCTGCGCTCCCGCCCTTTGTGCCACCGCCATATTTTCCCACCCACCCAGTTACGCCCGCCGCTCCCAACACAGCCGGCCTTCCAGCTCCTATTCTGCATAACACAGAGCCACCACCCATCAACCAAACTCCCCTCCCCCAAACAACTTCCCTTCAAGAAGCCCTGATTTTCATCCAAGATGTTAAAGTGGTAGCCAAAGAACTCGCCGATCTGACTGTCTCCACCCCCCAAGAGCTCTTAGCCTTTCCAGTAACTATGAGCCTGGCTCAGCATCCGCCTTGTGAGGTGACAGACTCCCAAAGACCTGAGCCCATTGCTCACGACCCCCCACTTAGTGATCATGATGAAGAAGAGTCAGAACACTCGGCTTCTGACAATGATGAGCCCCCGGTCCCACCATCCCCCCATACTTACAAAAAGCTCAGCTTAAAAACGCTAGAAAAGGTCAAAGCGGCAGTGGCCAATTACGGCCCCACTGCCCCCTTCACTGTTGTCCTGATTGAAAACCTTAGTGATCGATGGCTTACACCCAATGATTGGTTCTTCCTAGCCAAGGCTGCCCTAAGCGGCGGTGATTTTATACTCTGGAAAAGTGAATATGAAGAGGCTTCCAAACAGTTTGTTGAACGCAATTCGCGTAAGCCCTCCTCAAAAGGTTGGACTCTCAAAAAGTTCCTTGGCTCTGACCCCTACCAGCGTAAAGAAAAACAGGCTCAATTTCCCCCCGGGTTACTAACACAAATTCAGTCAGCAGGTGTTAAAGCGTGGAAACGCCTTCCCCAGAAAGGCGCTGCTACCACCTCCCTTGCAAAGATCAGACAGGGCCCAGATGAGCTATATAGTGATTTCATTAGTTGCTTACAAGAACTGGCTGAACGGCTTTTTGGCTCTGGAGAAAGCGAAAGCGCCTTCCTTAAACACCTCGCTTTTGAAAACGCTAACCCCGCCTGCCAAAATGCTATTCGACCTCATCGTGAAAAAGACCTCTCAGAGTATGTCCGCCTTTGCTCAGGCATCGGGTCTGCTCATGCTCTGGGGCTCGCTATTGGGGCCGCCTTATAAAGCTTTGCTCCAAACCAGAGATATCATGATCGTGATCGCCTTTGCTTCACCTGCACACAGCCCGGACATTTTTCGCTGGCTTGCCCACAACGAGCCCATGCCTTATCTAACCCCCACCCCAAGACCCCTTATGACTCTAATACTGGCACTCCCAATATTCAAAGACCCCCTCCCTCGACAATATGTCCCCGTTGTAAAAAGGGGTTTCACTGGGCCTCAGAATGTCTCCAAAACAGACATTAATGGACAACCCCTCCCCCCAAAACAGGGAAACTCCAACAGGGGCCAGCCCCAGGGCCCCAACCCAGGGATGAACTCAGGGGCTTCACAGTTCAACCCTCAAATCCCCAACCCTACAATTCCGGCCCTCCCAGTAATCAACCACGCCTCCTCGTCTCAGATCTTTGGAGGGCAACCGCAGGCAGTGCAGGACTGGACCTCTGTACCTCCGCCGACACAATATTAACTCCAAATAATAGCCCTTTGATGCTCCCTGTCGGAGTATATGGCCCCTTACCACCTAACACATTCGGCCTTATTCTTGGCCGTATTAGCTCCACCCTTAAAGGGATCCTAGTGTTCCCTGGCATTCTTGACAATGACTTTGAGGGAGAAATTCATATCATTGTCTCCACCACTCATGATCTAATCTCAATCCCAAAAGGCACCAGGCTAGCACAGATCATTATTCTCCCCTTACAACATATTAACTCAAATTTCAAAAAGGCTTCTCGGGGCCCCAGCACCCCTGGCTCATCAGACACATACTGGGTTCAACAAATCTCTCACCACCGCCCCTCACTCAAGCTCAAACTTAATGGCAAGGTCTTTACAGGCATCTTAGACACAGGAGCAGACGCTCCTGTCATATCCCAATCTCACTGGCCAAAGTCTTGGCCATTAACACCTGTTGCCACCCATCTGCGCGGCATTGGACAAGCTGCTAACCCCCAACAAAGCTCTCAAACCCTGATGTGGGAAGATGCTGAGGGAAATAGTGGCTCCGTCACTCCCTTTGTTCTCCCCAATCTGCCTGTTAACCTGTGGGGGAGAGATATCCTCTCCCAAATGAAGGTGATCATGTGCAGCCCCAGTGACATAGTTATGACCCAAATGCTTAATCAAGGCTTCCTGCCAGGTCAGGGACTAGGAAAAAGAGGTCAAGGAATCACTAAGCCCATTACGATCCCTTCTAAAACAGACAAAGCAGGTTTAGGATACCCCCAAAATTTTCCCTAGTGGCCACTGATAGTCCTGTACCCCACGCAGACAAGATCCTTTGGAAGACAGTGGATCCTGTTTGGGTCGATCAGTGGCCCCTTACCCACGAAAAAACCTTAGCTGCGATAGCGTTAGTACAGGAACAGCTTGCAGCAGGACATATTGAGCCCACTAACTCCCCCTGGAATACACCCATATTCGTAATAAAAAAGAAATCTGGCAAATGGCGCCTCCTACAGGATCTTAGGGCCATTAATAAAGCAATGATCCCCATGGGGGCCTTACAGCCTGGCCTCCCTTCGCCAGTTGCCATCCCTGCCAGTTACCATAAGGTCGTCATAGACCTAAAAGATTGCTTCTTTACCATCCCCCTCCACCCCGACGACAGGCCCTATTTCACCTTCAGTGTCCCACAAACCAACTTCCAAGGCCCCATGCCTCGTTACCATTGGAAAGTGCTGCCACAGGGCATGGCCAATAGTCCCACCCTATGTCAAAAATTTGTTGCGGCAGCTATTGCCCCAGTCAGGGCACGGTGGCCTCAGGCATGCATTCTCCATTATATGGACGATATCCTTTTGGCATGTCCTGACGAAGACACTGTCAGGACCTGTCACGCCCACCTGATCGCCTGCCTTACAAGACAAGGGCTACAAATCGCCCCCGATAAAATACAAACATCTGACCCATACTTTTATCTAGGATTTGAACTTTGCCATCAGCATATATTTATCCCTCGTATCCGCCTTAGAACAGACAGGCTAAAAAAGCTTAATGACTTCCAAAAACTTCTTGGAGACATTCAGTGGCTTCTGCCGTACCTAAAGCTGCCCACAGAGGCCCTCCTCCCACTTAATAATATCCTCAAAGGAGATTCAGACCACCTGTCTCCTCGTGTCTTGACGCCCGAGGCAAAACACTCTCTAGACATTATCAACAAGGCTATCCAAAACCAAACTGCTCAACAGATCTCTTATAGCCTGCCTCTAATATACCTCTTACTCCCCACAACACATACCCCTACCGGAGTTTTCTGGCAACCAAACACCACAGATCCCTCAAAAAATGGTCACCCCCTCCTTTGGGTCCACCTCCCAGCTTCCCCCTCCCGAGTCCTATTGCCTTACCCTTCCCTTCTTGCCACGCTAATTATAAAGGGGTGCTCCACCAGTCGCCAGCTGTTTGGTAAAGACCCAGAATCAATAATTATCCCTTACACACAAGACCAATCGAATTGGCTTTTACAAACCTCCTATGAATGGGCTACCGCGCTGTCCTCCTTCACAGGAGACCTTGACAACCATGACCCTAGCGATCCCCTTATTCAGTTCGCTAAGACCCATCCATTTGTCTTCCCTAAAATCACTAAAACAACTCCGCTCCCCAAAGCCGCCCTCGTCTTTACTGACGGGTCTTCAAATGGCATGGCTGCCTATGTTCTCAATGGACAAACCTTCACAACAAAATCTCCCTATACCTCTGCACAACTTGTAGAACTGTTCGCCATCCTCAAAGTCTTGACCTCGCTTGCCAACCAACCGTTCAACGTCTACACCGACAGTGCCTACATAGCTCAGTCAGTCCCCCTGTTAGAAACCGTCCCCTTCATCAAACCTTCCACAAATGCCGCTCCTCTATTTGCTAAGTTACAAGCTCTTATTTTACAAAGACAACACCCCTTTTTCATCGGACACCTCTGTGCCCACCTTGACCTTCCCGGGCCCCTGACTGAGGGCAACGCCCTAGCAGATACCGCCACACAAACTGTCTGTCCTGTCCTCACAGACCCTATCACTGAGGCAACACAAGC
>ML663009.1:38070173-38313175 GCA_007570785.1 Antilocapra americana
TTAAAAAAAAAAGAAAATAATATTTTTAAACTGAGAAATTGAAGACTATATAAGAAAGATATTCTCAAAATGACAGTATATACTAATCTACAGCATAGCTTATTGTTGAAAGTTATATATTAAAAATACCCAGTACAGACTTGTTTCCCTAAATTATGCCATCTAGAGAATGCCCAATTCTAATTCTTCATCCACTATAATCAGTTCTAATCTATAATGCCTATTAAAATGAGTTGATTTTTATATAATTCACTTATTACATTAGGAGCTATCATAAAATGAAATTGTCAAAAATAATTTTGGCAACACTATAAGCACCAAAAACTTAATTTAATTTAAAAATAATTATATATTAGTGAAATTTGTTTTCACTTCTTTTTAAAATTGAAAGATCACAGTATCTTCTAGAACTCTGTTAAAGGAACAAACTAAGTACCACCACACTAGCCACGCAACACTCATTCAGACACTGATAAGGTATAAACATTGAAGGAACAGAACAAACCCACTGAAAGAGGAAATAAAATTCATTTCCTAATATTGGCTTTATTTCTTTATTTCCTAATAATTCCTTTATTTCCTAATAAATTCAATTATTTAGTAAAATCCAAATTTTTACTATAAAAGATTATAATTTGGACTTTAATATTTTATACCTGCAGCTTCATATGTGGAAAAATTTATTTATAATTTTGACTCATGATTATATTATATATATTTTCCTATAAAGAATGTTCAAACTACCACACAATTCCACTCATTTCACATGCTAACAAGGTAATGGTCAAAATCCTTCAAACTGTGCTTCAATAGGACAGGAACTGAGAACTTCCAGATGTACCAGCTGGATTTAGAAAATGCGGGGCAACCAGAGATCAAATTACCAACAACCATCTGATTATAGAAAAAGCAATGGAATTCCAGAAAAATGTCTACTTCTGCTTCATTGATTATATTAAAATTTTTGACTGTGTGGATCACAGCAAACTGTGTAAAACTTTTAAAGATGTGGGAAAACCAGACCACCTCACCTGCCTCCTGAGGAACATGTATGAAGATCAAGAAGCAACAGTTAGAACCAGGAATGAAACAACAGACTGGTTCCAAAGTGGGAAAGGCTGCATATTGTTACCCTACTTATTTAACTTATATGTGGAGTACATAATGGTAAATGCTGGGCTGGCTGAAGCTCAAGCTGAAATCAAGATTGCTGGAAAAATATCAGTAACCTCAGATAATGCACATGACACCATCCTAATGGCAGATAATGAAGAGGAACTAAAGAGCCTCTTGATGGAGATGAAAGAGGAAATTTCAAAGGTGGCTTAAAATTCAGCATTCAGAAAATGAAGATCATGGCATCTGGTCCCATCACTTCAGGGCAAATAGATGGGGAAACAGTGGAAACACTGAGAGACTTTATTTTCTGGGACACCAAAATCACTGCAGATGGTGACTGTAGCCATGAAATTAAAAGACACTTGCTCCTTGGCAGAAAAGCTATTTCAAACATAGAGAACATATTAAAAAGCAGAGACATCACTTTGCTGAGAAAGAGGCATCAAAGTCAAGGTATGTTTTTTCAGTAGTTATGTATGGGTGTGAAAGTTGGAATATAAAGAAAGCTGAGCACCAAAGAACTGATGCTTATGAACTGTGGTGTTGGAGAAGACTCTTGAGAGTCTCTTGGACTGCAAGGAGGTCCAATCAGTTCATCCTAAAGGAAATCAGTCCTGAATATTCATTGGAAGGACTGATGCTGAAGCTGAAACTCCAATACTTCAGCTACCCTATTCGAGGAACTGACTCACTGGAAACAATTCTAATGCTGGGAAAAACTGAAGGCGGGGGGGAGAAGGGGATATCAGAGGATGAGATGGTTGGATGACATCACCAACTTGATGGACGTGAGTGTGAGCAAGCTCCAGGAGTTGGTGATGGACAGGGAAGCCTGGTGTGCTGCAGTCCATGCGGTTGAAAGAGTCAGACACAGCTGAGCAATTGAAGTGAACTGATTGTCTCAATATATATTTTGAATAGAAATAGTGTAATGGTTTTATGTTATGGATCAACACATCCTGTGCACCACAACTATTAAGCCTATGCTCTATGGCCCGGAAGCTACAACTATTGAGCCTACATGCTACAACTACTGAAACCCAGGTGTTCTAGTGCCTATGTTGCAAAAGACAAGCCACTGCAATGAGAAACCCATGCATCAATTAGAGAGTAGCTCTTTCTTGCTGCAACTAGAGAAAAGCCTACACAGCAATGAAGACCCATCACAGGCAAAAAATAAAATAAGTAAATTAAATTATTTAAATAAAAAAAAGAAATAGTGAAGCCTTGGGGAAAAGTTCCAAGTGATACACTTAATGGCATCTTTAAACTCTTCTACAGAACTAAAACCCCTGACAAATGGAAGATGAGCTTCTTGATTAAATAAGCTTTATTCCAGAGAGCTCACAGTTTCTAACCTCGAGAAGTACAGAAGGTCATCAAGAGATCACCTGAGGCCAAAGTAAAGGAATGCAGATCTGCACACATGCTGATCCTTACCAGCAACCCTGCCCTTGAACCATTACTATAAAATTCCTCACCAAATCCTCCTGGGTTGGGATACACTTTTTGAGGGCTTGATTTTGTTATGTCCCCCTATGCCTGGTAAAGCAATAAAGCTATTCTTTTCTACTTCACCCAAAACCTCTGTCTCTGAGATTTGACTTGGCACCAGTGCACAGAGGCTGAGAGTTTGGCATCAAAACTATTCTGATTGCTGTTTCACTCTTCTGTCCACTAGGATAATTATGACCTCCTTGCCTTTGTGGTTGAGTGCCACCACTTGGCCCCTGTGACCCAGGGATTATAAATTTCTTTATCGAATACTCTAAGTTTATTCTTTTTGCTTCATAATATAGTATTCCCCAAATAATACTATTGGCTTGATATATTTTTTGAATAAAAACACTGCAATTATACAGAACCTTTAAAGAAGACTGATGAAAATACATATGTACGCAGACCACAAACTTATCTGGGAGCTAATAATCTCTAAGATACTTGAATATATTGAAATACAGAAACATAGTTTGAATGGAGCTTTATTTCTGTCACATGTACATATCTATGTATGATGTACTTTTATGTGGCATTATATTATGAATACACAATAAACATTATGCCAAACTTCTAGTTCTTTTTTTTTCTTTAAATTTTTGTTGCCAAAATTATAAGCTGATACTATTTAAAGGTGCTGAATAATCTCTTAAGAAGTTCAACTGTAGCTCATTTACTAAAAGCTTAGTAAAAATAACCTAATTCAATACTATTACTGATCTCAGACTAATTGATTCTTACCACAGTATCTTATTTCACTTAACAGATTATTAAATTTAGATTAATAATAAAGATAAAAATAAATAAAAATGACAAAGAAATTGCATTATAAATGATAACAGAAAGTCACTCAATTGTGATCAACTCTTTGAGACCCCATGGACTATAATAGTCCATGGAATTCTCCAGGCCAGAATACCAGAGTGGGTAGCCTTTCCCTTCTCCAGGGGGTCTTCTCAACCCAGGGCTTGAACCCAGTTCTCCCGCATTGCAGGTGGATTCTTTACCAGCTGAGCCACTGTGGTAAAGCTCCCCTTGAATTTAAAACACTTGAATTTAGCCTTCTTAGAAGATATGTTCTAGACAGGACAACAGACCAAATAAAATCTTCTGTTATCATGTCCTACACTCTGAAAATTTGTGCTCTACTTTTTCACATGTATTCAGTAACCCAGTAATTTTCATGTTGTCTCGAACATCTGGATCCCTAATATTTCTAAAACTGTATCAGGTAATGTTTTGGATTTGATAGCGGTACTTAACACTAAATAGATATTTAGAACAGCACCTGCATAATTTCTCTTTGTCTAGTTATTTTTTATTCTCCTCCAAATGATGCATTTTTAATTTGTTTTTATAGTCCACTACACATCTCTCCTTGGTATTGCTATTAGAAAATGATATTAAATATACTCCCTCAATCATTAAGATAAAATGGAATTTTAAGAGGTAGAATTATATAAAGCTATGCCCTATAAACATGGCATGGGACTTTTCATTCCCAGTTCTTGATATGAATCACATTTAAAATTATAATAATTTATAAAATTTGTAGTTTTCCCTCCTGTATAATTGACTATATAAAAACTCAAGAGAATAGAGCTATTCAAGATACTGCCAGAGTATTAAAACGAGACTCAGATATGCTAAATACAAGTCTGAATTCTTGTGTTAACATTACTTTTTTAGATTAACTGGAATAGGAAATATCCCCTTTATCTTCCATTTAGGATTCTGTAAATCAGACAGTCTAGTTTTCTGTTGCTGTACTATACAATCAACAAGAAACAAAAATGAAACCTTTGAAAATGACAGTTAGGTAGAGTGTTATAGCACAGATAAAAGATGAAAGGAAAGGATTTGAATCAAAATGGTTGAATAAGAGGCTGTGGAACTCACCTTCCCCTAAGAACACATTAAAGATAGATTTACATGTGGGACAGTGGTCACTGAAAATTAACTGGGTACTAGCAGAAAGACTTCTATACAATCAAGGCTATGAGAAAGATCCACACAGAATAGGATAGGAAGGGGAGAGACCCAGATCTGCAGTTCAAGAAGGGAATCAGAGAAAAGATTAGTAGTAGGTTACATGGATGGAAACTTCACTGGGGAATGAGTGGCTCATATTTTGGGTATCAGCCCTTGGATACAATAAAAGGAAGATGAGCTCCCTTGGTTGCTTGGAGGGCTGATGAGACTAATAAGAGGGCTGAGGGAAGCCTAGATACCACTTATGAGGAGTGCAAACGCTTGTGGACACCTAAAGCACAACAGAGAGAAACTGCATGGGGGCTTGAAACTGCATGGGGTTTTGACTGCATGGGGTTTTGACTGACTTATTGCAACCCCAGTGTATGCCCCAGCCTGAGCCAACTGAACTCTAGAGCAGTGTTTGCCTCATGTTGTAGTTCTATGATGAATCAAAGGCTGCTACAACCTAGGGAAAACCTCAGCTCTTAGAAGCTGAGGCAGCTCAAACCCTAAGTGGAATCTGAAGAAGTAGAAGGCAGCCATTACTGGTGACTGGACAATCAGCAAATCAGAAGTCTGGGTCACTGATGGCAGCTAAGCCATCCGCAGACCACTGTAAATTCCCACATCAGCTTGGGTACTGCTATCCTCTGGAGCAAGGATGCCAAGGATGCCAAGGATAGCAAGGATGCTATCCTCTGAGTGGATGAAAAGCACACGCTGTGGGATTACTGAGCCAACTATTACCCAATGCTTAGGGCTTCTTACCCAGAAACTTGGAACTGTTCAGTCACTAAGTTGTGTCTGACTCTTTACAAACTCATGGACTGCTGCATGCCAGACCTCCCGGTCCTTCACTAGCTCTCAAAATTTGCTCAAATTTATATCCATTGAGTCAGTGATGCTGTCCAAACATCTCATCTTCTTCTACCTTCTTCCCAACATCAGTTTTTTTCAGTGAGTTGGCTCTTCCCATTAAATGGCCAAAGTTTTGGAGTTTCAGCATCATTCCTTCCAATGAATATCCAGGGTTGATTTCCTCTGGATTGACTGGTTTTATCTACTTTCAGTCCAAGGGAATCTCAAGAGTCTTCTCCAGAAAAAGAATTCAAAACCATCAATTCTTCAGCTTTCAGCCTTCTTTGTGGTCCAACACTCACATTCATACATGACTACTAGAAAAAACATACCTTTTGTTTAGATGAATGTTTGATGGCAAAGTGATGTCTCTGCTTTTTAATATGCTGTCTAGGTTTGTCATAGCTTTTCTTCCAAAGAGAAAGGTCCTTTAATGTCATGGCTGCATTCACCATCTACAGTAATATTGGAGCCCAAGAAAAGAAAATCTGTCTCTGCTTCTACTTTTTCCCCTTCTATTTGCCATGAAGTGAAGGGCCTGGATACCATGATCTTATTCTTTTGAATGTCAATTTTAATTCAGTTTTTTCACTCTACTCTTTCACCTCCAAGAGTCTCTTCAGTTCCTCGTCACTGTCTGCCATTAGAGTGGTATCATCTACATATTCGAGGTTGTTGATATTTCTCCCAGTAATTTTGTGATTCATCCAGCCAGGCATTTTTGCATGATGTATTCTGCATAGAAATTAAACACGCAGGGTGACAATATACAGTCTTGTCATACTCCTTTCCTAAGTTGGGACTAGTCAATTGTTCCATGTAAGGTTCTATCTGCTGCTATCTGCATACAGATTTCTCAGGACATGAACATATTACAAATAAGGCAGTGACAGATATTGAGCAGAGGGAAAGCTCCACCTCACACCCAGCTCTGTCCTAGCCCTTCCAACTCCAACTCTACTTCCAACAAAGAGGATAGCTGCCAGCACGCAGAAAAAGGATGTGACTAGTGGTCACATCAAATATAGCTCTCACACCAGCTACTGGACTATTGTAGACTGTATAGGGGTGATCTCACATAAGGACACTCCTTCAAGAATGAATTTTTAATCATTTCACCTAATTTCATATAGACAGAAAGATAAAAAAAAAAGAGAAGACAAAGGAATTTGCTTCAACTGAAAAAGCAAGAAAAAAACTACCAAAATTACAACTACTGAAGTAGTAATAAATAATTTACCATTAAGAATTCAAACCATTAGCAATAAGAATAATAACTGTATTAGGGAGAATAGTAGATCAACACAGTGATAATTTTAACAAGGAACTAGACAGAATGAACAGCAAATTAGGTGATACAAAAGTGTGCATCAGTGACCTGGAAGAAAGAGTAATAGAAATCAACTAATCAGAACAACAAAAATAAATTAATGAAAAAGTGAGAACAGTTTTTGAGAGATTGTTGGGATAACATCAAGTGTACCGACATCAGCATTATAGGAATCCCAGAAAAAGAAAGAGAAAAGGATATATGTGATGAAATCATCCTTGTAAACTTTCTAAACCTGAAGAAGGAAACAGATATCAAGGTACAGTAAACACAGATGGGATCAAACAAGGTAAACCCAAACAGACCCACATCAAGACATATCATAATGAAAATGACAAAAGTTAAATGTAAAGAGAGAACGTAAAAGGCAGTTTAAAAAAAAGTCACATACCAGAAAACTTCTGTTAAGACTTCAAGATAATTCTTCTACAAAATTTTATTAGAACAGAAATGAGTGGCACAATATTCAAAATGTTAAAAGGAAGGAGAGGGAATCTGAAAACTGTGATACTCAACTCCATAAGATTATCATTTAGAGTTGAAAGAAAGATAAAGAACATCTCAAACAAAAACTAAAAGCATTTATCAAAATAAACCTACTGAAAAAGAAATGTTGAAGGATCTTCTTTAAGTAACTAAAAAATGCCTGTGACAAGGAAGTATCCACAGAAAAGGAAAAATCAACTGGTAGACAAATATATATAAAGTCATGTGTCACCAACTTAAATAAAGCAGTGCAAATATTGAGACAAAAATTGTAAAATTAAGTATAACTACAATAATAAGTAAATGGATAAACAGGAAAATGTAAAATATGACATAAAAACACAAAGTGTCAGTAGAAAGACTAAAAAGTGTAGATATTTTTGAATCTTTGAACTTAAAGGACTGTATGTTTGAACTTAAAGGACTACTTGTTTTAAACAAATAGATATATTTATAGGTCAACATATATAAACCCCATGTTATCTACTCATCAAAAGCTACCATAGACCACAGATAAACAAAACAAGAGAGAAAACAACACTAGCATATCAGTAAAGAAAATCATCAAACACAAGGTAAGAAATTAACAGAAGAAGAAAAGAATAGGGAAGATCTACAAAACAAAACAAAAAGTTAATAAAATGACTAAATACATACATATTAACAATCACTTTAAATGTCAATGTACTAAATATTCTAATCATTTTTTTAAGGAATCTCCACACTCTTCTCCATAGTGGCTGTATAAGTTCGCATTCCCACCAACAATGTAAGAGGGTTCCCTTTTCTCCACATCCATTTATTGCTTGTAGACTTTTGGATAGCAGCCATTCTGATTGGTGTAAAGTGATATCTCATTGTGGTTTTGATTTGCATTTCTCTGATAATGAGTGATGTTGAGCATCTTTTCATGTGTTTGTTAGCCATTTTTATGTCTTCTTTGGAGAAATGTCTGTTTAGTTCTTTGGCCCACTTTTTGATTGGGTCGTTTATTTTTCTGGAATGGAGCTGCAGGAGTTGCTTGTGTATTTTTGAGATTAATTGTTTGTCCGTTTCTTCGTTTGCTATTATTTTTTCCCATTCTGAAGGCTGCCTTTTCACCTTGCTTTTACTTTCCTTTGTTGTGCAGAAGCTTTTAATTTTAATTAGGTCCCATTTGTTTATTTTTGCTTTTATTGCCAATATTCTGGACAGCTGGGCATACACACTGAGGAAACCGGAATTGAAAGAGACACGTGTACCCCAATGTTCATCGCTGCATTGTTTACAATAGCCAGGACATGGAAGCAACCTAGATTGTACATCAACAGACAAATGGATAAGAACGCTGTGGTACATATACACAATGGAATATTGCTCACAATGGAATATTAAAAAGAATACATTTGAATCAGTTCTACTGAGGTGGACGAAACTGGAGCCTATTATAGAGAGTGAAGTAAGCCAGAAGGAAAAACAACAATACAGTATACTAACACATATATATGGAATTTATAAAGATGGTAATGATAACCCTGTATGCAAGACAGCAAGAGAGACACAGATGTATAAAAGAGTTTTTTGGACTCTATGAGAGAGGGCAAGGGTAGGATGATATGGGAGAACGGCACTGAAACATGTAAATTATCATATGTGAAGTGAATCGCCAGCTCAGGTTTGATGCTTGATACATGTGTGCTCAGGGCTGGTGCACCGGGATGACCCAGAGAGATGGACTCAGGAGGGAGATGGGAGGGGTTTTAGGAAGGAGAACACATGTATACCCATGGCGGATTCATGTCAGTGTATGGCAAAACCAACACGATAACGTAAAGAAAATAAATTAATAAAATAAAATAAAAGGCAGCTGAGGAAAAAATAGTTAAAAAAATATTCTAATCAAAAGACATAGAGTGGTGGGTTTGTTTAAAAATCAAGACCATCTATGTGCTGCTTACAAGAAATTCACTTCAAAAGTAGAAACACATACAGACTGAAAATAAGGGAATGGACAAATGTAATTCATGTAAATGGAAATGACAAGAAACCAGGTGTAGTGATACTCAAATTAAAAAAAGGAAGGAGGATGGCGTCTTTAGCAAAACACAGTGAAGGACATTTATTATAAAGAAAGGAATAATACAACAAGAAAATATCAGACTCATTAACATAAATGAATCCAGTACAGGAAAATCTAACTCTATGAAGCAAATAATAACAGACATAAAGGGAGAATTAACAATAATACAATCATATAATAGAAGACTTTAAAACCTACTGTTATCAATGGGGTAATTTTCCAGACATAAAATCAATAAAGCAAGAGTAGTCTTAAAGAGCACAAAAACAAGCTGGACTAAATAGGACATTCCATTGAACAACAGCAGAATATGCATTCTTTTCATGTGAAATATATATTCTCCAGTATAGATCACATACATGCTAGGGCACAGCACAAGTCTCAACAAATTTAAGAAGAAAGAAACTTTATCAAGTATTTTTTGTAACCACAGTCATGAAAATAAAAATAGATTACAAGAAGAAATTTGGGGAAAACACAAACAGTTGGAGACCAAATAACATGCTATTAAAACACTAATGAATTAATGAAGAAATTAAATGAGAAATCAGGAAACAATCTGACAAATAAAAGTATAAGCACAACTTTCCAGAATCCATGGACCACAGCAAAAGCAGTTTTCAGTGGAAAGTTTATAGTGAGAGAGGTCTACCTCAAAAAATTAAAAAAAAAAATCTCAAATTAAAAATCTAACTTATCTTTCAAAGGAATTTGAAAATGGAAAATAAAGCTGAAACTCAGTAAAAAGAAGGATATAAAGATTAGAGAGAAAATAAATGAAATAGAGACCAAAAAATAATAAAATAAAATAACAGAATCAAGGGAATCATGCATTGTTTCTTTGAAAATATATTAAAAAAAAGAAAAGATTTTAGTCAGGCTCATCAAAAATAAAAGACAGATGAGCCAACTAAACAAAATAAATAAACAAAACTGGAGAAATAACAAAACCACAGAGATACAAAAAAGTCAGAAGAAAATACTATGAATACTTGTATGCCAACAATTGGAAAACCTAGATGAAATGGACAAGTTTCTGGAAACACACATCCTGCCAATATTGAATCAGGAAGAAAACAGACAATCTGAACAGACCAAACAAAACTTCAGGACTAGACTTTTCCCAGCGTCACCGGGAAACTCTACCAAACATATAAAGAAGAGCTAATAACTATCATTTCCAAATTTGTCCAAAAAATTGAACAGAATGAAACACTCTCAAATTCATTCTACTTGGCCCTTGGCTACCCTCACTCTGCTACTGAAACCAAATACAGTACTGGAAAAAGGCGAAAAAAAAGAAAATTACAGGCCAATATCTTTGATAGAAATATATGCAAAAATCGTCAACAAAATATTAGCAAATCAACTTCAACAATATGTAAAAAGAATAATACACTGTGATCAGTGGGTTTTATTCAAGGGATGAAAAGGTGATTCAATATTCACAAATCAATCAATGCAATAGAGCACATTAACAAAAGGAAGGATAAAAACTCACATGGCTAGCTCAATATATGCACAAGAAGCATTTGACAAAATTCAACATTCACTTCTGATAGAAACTCTACTCAAAGTGAATATAGAGAGGGCATATCTCAAAAAAACAAAGGTCATTTATGACAAACCCACAGCTAACATCATGACCAACAGTGACAGACTGAAAGCTTTTCCTCTAAAATCTCAAACAAGAAGGATGCCCACTTTCATCACTTTTATTGAACATACTATTGGAGATTCTAGCACAGCAATCATATAAGAAAACAAAATAAAAGTCATCCAAATCAGAATAAAAAAATTAAAACTCCCATATTTGCAGATTGCAAAACACTATATATAAAAAGCCTAAGGTCTCCACCTCAATCTATTAGAAATAATAAATGAATACAGTAAATCTAGAGAATGCAAGATTAATATTCAGAAATCAATTGCTTTTCTATTCATTAATAATGAACAGAGAGATATTGGATTTCCCTGGTGGTCTAGTGGTTAAGAATCCTCCTGACAATGCAGGGAACACAAGTTTGATCCATGACTGGGGAAGATCCCCTATGCAACAGAACAACCAAGCCCAAGCGCCATGACTGCTAAAGCTTGCATGCCGAGAGCCTGTGCTCTGCAAAGAGAGAAGCCAACACAATGAGAAGCCTGTGCACCACGACCAAGAGTAGCTCCTGTTTGCTACTACTACAGAAAACCCTTGCACAGCAATGAAGACTCAGGGCAGCAAAAAATAATAAGTAAAGTATTTTTAAAAAATAAAATTATATTAAAGTAATAATACTATTTATAATCACATTAAAAAGAATAAGTTACCTAAGAATATGCTTAACCAAGGAAAGGAAAGACCTAAACTCTGAAAGCTATACAATGTTGATGAAGGAATTTGAAAACAATACAAAGAAATAAAAAAAGAAAATCTCATATTCTTGGATTGGAAGAGTTAATATTATTAAAATATCCATGCTACCCAAAACAATCTATAGATTTAAAACAATCGCTTTCAAAATAGCCATGACATTTTTTCACAGAATTAGAACAAATAATTGTTAAGATTTATATGGAACCACACTAGACACCAAATTGCAAAAGAAATACTGAGAATAAAGAACAAACCAGGAGGTATGATGTTCCCTGATTATAAGCTCAACTATACAGCTACAATAATCACAACAGAAATCAAAACCATCAACACAACAAAAAGGCAACTTAATAACGTAAAATATTTGTAAATGGTATAACCAATAAGGGGTTAATATCCAAAACATAGAAATAGTTAATATAATTCAATATCAAAAAGCTGCAAACCCAATTAAAATATAGGCAGAAGACTGAAACAGATTTTTTTTTCCCAAAGAAGATATACAGACAACCAACATGCATGTGAGAACAATGCTCAACATTGCTAATTATGAGAGAAATACAAATAAAAACCAAAACGAGATATCTCCCTCACACTGGTCAAATTGGCTATCATCAAAGAGTCTACAAATAACAAATGTTGATCAGAATGTGGAAAAAAGGGAATCAACTCCTGGTAGGGTTGTAAATTGGTGTAACCACTAAGGGAAATAGTATGGTGTTTCCTCAAAAAAATTAAAGAAGAGAACTAACATAAGATCCAGCAGTTTCTCTCCTGGATATATATCTAGAAAAGAAACAAAAACACTAATTCAAAATGACACATGCACCCCAATTTTCATATCAGCATTATTTATAATAGCCAAGGCACAGAACTTAAGTATTCATCAACTTAGGTTAGATGAATGGATAAACAAAATGTGATACACTCACACACACAAAATGTAATGCTACTCAGACATAAAAAATAAAATTCTTCCATTTGGAACAATGTGTATGAAAACTTAGAAATAATTAATTAGTGAAATAAATCAGAAAAAGATACTCCATTATTACTTACATGTGGAATATAAAAATAAATTTGTATTAAAAAAAAACAAAGACTCGCAAACATAGAGAACAAGCTAGTGGTTACCAGTAGAGAGAAAGAAGAGAGGAGTGAGGAGTATGTGATTGAAGCATAAATTATTATGCATAAAATTAAAAAACAGCAAGGATATGTACTGTATGGCACAAGGATGTATAATCATTATTTTGTAATAACCTTAAATGAAGTGCAACCTATAAAAATAGTGAATCACTATGTTGTACACCCTGAAACTAATACAATACTGTAAATCAACTACTTCAATCAAACCCTGGCAAAAACAGAAAAGAAATGTATATACACAAGTCACATACATTTATTCTAAATATCAATGTGAAAAATAAAGACTGCAGCTGAAATAAAATTTTGGACACTTCTTCATGGAAAATATATTGATTAAACAGTAATTTAATAAAAAGATGATCTGAAAAATAATCTGAAACTTGGAAATATGCCAAAGAGATTGTTCAACTTTCTTGCAGTGAAGTACAATCTAGTGTTTGCAACTTTGATGTATTTATATATTTTATAAGTCAATAGAAGTAGAAGTTAATTTTTAAATTTTTAGCAAGCAAAAACAGTTCAAATATTTTCTGCCACTGGGAAATATAACTGAAATTCTTATTGTTTATCATCTCAATGTGCATTTATCATATTATCTATAAATACCCAACTCTTCACTATGCAGTTTGAACTGGTTCTAATATCTCCTTATTAATATATTATTTTAATATAACTTTTTATACAGACTGTTTTATATTTCCAGCTTTGTGTCTCCTATTTCATTACCTAACGGATTTACCTGATGTGGTCAAGTACACTTTGTTACCTGAAAAGAGCATGTCATCGGCTGGTTAAGTTCAGGCCCATCTTTTTTCTTTCTTGGCTTCCAGAGGTAAATCTGAGAAGCAACAGAATTTCCCTCTACCTATCTCTTTGTTTCCTTCTCCCTCTCCTACTCCTATTGATTTTCTCTTTTGTTTTTGGCTACTATTTCACACACAGCCAGTAACATATTTCCCAATGTTGCTATAATTCAGAGTTTGATTTTTAGTCTGATAATTTGGAGATTTTTGTTAGATGAATGAAGATCTGTACCCTACCAAGTGAAAGGTGACAGAACATCTATGTCTTAGTTTTTTGTTTGGTTCTTTGTATATTTGTTACTCACTTTTATTGCAATCAAGTGCTTTCCCTTGCATCTATTATTCTTAGTCAAAGGGTCATATATTCACTGACAACTCCCTTACAATTCTCTGACAATACTGTTCCTCTAGTATCTGATTCTATATTTTAGGGGGGGAAAGAGCTTTTTCACCACAAACTATCTTTAGAACTTCTAAGAAGCCCTTGAAATCACAAATTTTTGTTCTTTCACTATGCAGTAAGAGATATCAGGAATGTTTCATATGTGTAAAGCATATATTATATGTTATCTCACCACTGTTGGAGGAGGTGCATGGGAAGAATTGTCAAATTGAAAGACACATCAGATGTTTCTAAGTCAGGCTGCTAAAGTTAATGTTGTTAATATAAATACTTCGGAAACTATATGCTTCATAAGGGGTGGGGGAGGGCATTGGGTATATCCATACATTCCCTATATATACTATGCTCTAACCTTTGAGGAAACATGAATCACACCCTTAGGAAATATTTATACATTATAAATTCAAAGCCAAAATTACAATAGTCCATTTTTATATAGTTACTGAAGCAAATTAATGACAGCCATTCAGTCTTGAAATCAAACAGATCTCTGCTTCCCTGTATAGTCCCTGTATTCTCCCTACTGTAGTTTAGAAACTGTCTTCACAGTCCCAGAACTCTGTGCAAAGAAATGCATCATGTCGTTTGAAAGATTCATATTTCAGAAAATAGGTAACTTTGTGCAGGCTACCCAGCTCTCATTGCATGTACAGCTCTTGACTGTGCAGCTAGTCACTGCTAGAATTTTTGGAATTTAGCTCACAATCAGAGAGACTAATGACTCAAAATCAGAAAACCCCAAATTAATTCCATAACACTGAATGAGCTAGTGAGATTATTGCAATTCTCATTTTATTTGGAATATTGTTCATAATGTTTTCACTGGCATATAGGTATTTGATATTCCGGATCTCAGTGTCACAGGTGGTAAGGAAGTTTATAACTTTAGCAAACTTTGAAAACCTCAGAAAGAGTGCAATTCATCCAACTTAGTAGATATAAAAAAGTAGAGAAAGGGTTTTATATTTAGTTTTCTAGTCTCAATACACAAAAACAAATAATACAGGATTTTAGATATGCAGTCTCAATTCCATATGAAAATTTCCAGATGAAAATGAATTCTCTGTTATTTATTTGCTCAATATTCCATAATCAAAGAACTATATGTAATTAATTAACACCTGTTTGATTCATACATTTAATAATAAGCCCAAATTTTATGAGATGGTTAACATAATTAAGATTGATCCTTGGAGATTTTCATCAAAATGGTAGTGGGAGACTGTCAGAAGTTATCTGCAGATTGGTAATAAGCAGAAGAGATTATTAGTTATTCCTTTAGGACATTTCTGGTCTTGTACCTTTAGACTGATTTTCTGCTGACCTGCTTATTTTACATTTTATAAGGAAGTTTTATTTTGTAGATTATTTTCAAGTAAAGATACAAAAAATGTGTGTCTGCTAAAAAAGATGAGTTTAAAGATTACAATATATTGTCTTAATGACATAAATGAGCTCTGGATCTAAAAATCTAATTTTATCTTACATTCTTTTATTAGATTGTAGATACAGTTCAAATGAACTTTGAACTAGTTTAAACACAGTACTTTTTCCTCATGAACTAATGAAAGCAATAAAATGCTTGACATATATTCACTATATAGTTGTTCTCTTCTTTTCTTAACCTTTTAATATTTTAACATTAGAAAAATGCATGTTAAAACCACATATCACAGAACAAAACAACAACAGTGTTGGTCAAAAACAGAAATTAAAAACAAATTAAAAAAGGCTGTCAACCTTAAACGTTAGCAAAAATTTTGAGTCACTAAACCCTCATGCACAATTCATTGGAGAATTAATTGATAACCACTTAGGAAAGTGTTTATCAGTGTCTATTAAGCCATAATAAATATAAATTTGTGACCTAAAAATTCTGTGTATATAAATATACATATATATATATATATATAAACACTAAATATTCATATATCCAACATATATGAAAGCATATATTCACCAAAGAGATGTACTAGAATGATTATGGTGATACTATTTGGAATATCTGCAAAGTGGAACCTACCTAAGTATCCATCAAGTGTATACATAAAGGATAAATTCTGTGTGCATTTAGAAAATAGACTGTATATAGAAATGAGAATGAATTGACAACTATGTGCATTAGTATGAATAAATTTTACAAAACTGATGTTGAGAGAAGCAAGATATTAACAAATATAAACTCCATAATTCCATTTATATCTATTATGGTGATGGTTTAATCAATAGGTCATGTCTAACTCTTGCCAATCTGTGGACTGTAACCTGCCAGGCTCCTCTGTCCACGGGATTTCCCAGGCAAGAATACTGGAGTTGGTTGCCATAATACGCCTATTATAAAGCTAGTTAAAACCAGAGTGATGGGGTAAGTTGCCTGGAAGATCTCCACTATGTGGGGTGGGGGAAGGGGTGGAGGGGTGGAATTTGAAGTACTAATTAATTATTTAATTTGTTAAGCTCAGATGTAAAGTTTTAAACTATCAGCAAAGTATATTGAAATCAACAGCAAACTCTATGGCAAAATCAAGAAGTGTTATATTATAAGTATAGGAGCATTCATCCTATTGTATAGTTGGCAGATCTTACAGTTCTATAAGAAAATGCTTTAGGCAAAATGTGACTTCCAGGTAACTGTGAATCAACAACAGGTAGCCTCAAACCAAATTATGGGTGAAAGAAAGAAAATCATTTATGATTTAATTTAATGTTCCAATCAATATTCATTAAATTGTGGGTCTCTTAAGGGCAAGTATTATATTTTTTTACATTTTATTTTTTATATTTCTATGTCATGTTAGTCTTTTAAGGTATTTATTCTACTTATAATAACATAGGCTACAATAACAATAATAATTGAAAATTCAATTTAAGTGGATTAGCTTATTTAAAATTTCAATAATTATCTGAGAATTATTTTTGGGTGTTTGTATCTTATGAAAACAAGTTTATAGTTGTCAAAGGTAGCTATGAAGACATTGCTTTCAGAGCAGTCTTAAGGTCTTTTTGTTTTTCTGTACAGTCATATTGATTTCATTGGTTAGGATTCCAAGATATCTATTATACTTCCAACAATGAAATAGACATTCCAAACAGGAAGAAAAAGAGAAGGGGAAAAAATCTGAATGGTGTGTTCTTCTTCATTCTTTTTTAAGAAAACCAAGAACTTTCCCAAATTACCTGACAAGAAATTTTTCCATGCTTATTAGCCAGAATCATATCACATGTTCATCCCTAGATGTATGTATTAGCTCAAGTAGTTTAGACCATTCATAGATCTTCCCTGGACTAACCAAGTCTGGGGGCATCATAAGTAGGAAAAAGAAGACTGGAATCAAAGTCTGTTGAGTGAGCAAAGGACATTAGATGCAGATTTCTTCCTGGGCAGGAAATGAGTTAACCATCTCAAGGAAAATCTTTACAATGTACTTTTTGATTTTGAACTATGTGAATATATTAGCCAAATCAAAGCTGCAAATTTAACAACACTGAAAACAGGATAAAAACAAATACAAAAACTCATGCTGCCTATGGAATGCAATGATAATGCCGCTTCATCATATGATGTTACTGCTAAAGATGCAAAATCTGTGTCTAACAAGCCCAGCCTGAGAAATATTCTACATATTGTCTTCCAAAGAGCACAACTGCCAAAGCAGGAGACATAAGAGATGCAGGTTAGATCCCAGAGTCAAGAAGATCTCTTGTAGGAGGGCATGGCAACCCACTCCAGTATTTTTGCTTAGAGAATCCCAAGGATGGAGGAACCTAGAGGGCTACAGTCCACTGAGTTACAAAGAGTTGGACACAACTGAAGTGACTTAGCACACACATACACACACACACACACATACACACACACATACACACACACCCACAGCCTGTAACTACTGAAATGATCACGATCATGAAAGACAAAAAAATCAGAAATGTTTCTGTATTAAATGAAGACATGAGAGCATGAAAACTTTATACAAACAGGATTCTTGCCTGGATACATTTGTTTCAAAGACATTATTGGGAAGATTTGTGAAACTTTATTGGCTTTATTATATCCATATTAATTTACCAGCTTTGATGGTTACATTGTATTTATGCAATACAGAGTCCTGCTGCATAGGAACTACACACTAAAACATATGTGAGAATGATTTGGCCTTATGTTGGCAATTTAGTTGCAAATAGTTGAAAAAAAAAAGTGCCCTTTGTGATGTTTTTGCAAAAAAAGTTTGTAAGTTAGATTTTCTTTCAATGTGAAGAGCTAAACAAAGCCAAAAAAAAAAAAAAAAGGAGCTCAAAGTCTCCTCCTTGAATAGGTTTTGAATCCTGATTACCACTTGCCAGCACAGAAATTCTGATTCAAAACCAAAACACAAACGAACCAAAAATGAGAGAGAAAAGAGAGAGATCAACAACTCATGAAACCTGTAGAGTCTGGTAAAATAAATATGAAATGTGTAACTTCTGTATCTGTAAACTTCACATCTCATGAAATATGGCTGACTCCCATGAAAGTCTTACGAGAAAAAAAAAAAAAACAACACAGACTCCAGATTCTGCATATATATGCAAAATGTATACATATATATGTAACATTTATATAAATAGATGTAAAATTTATACATATATATGTAACATATATATATATATATATATATATATATATAAATGAATTGCCTAAGGAAAGTGATAAGCATGCTTACAAACCAGTGACTTGAAATCTTTCCTTTATTATATTTTCAGCTTTTCTTTTATATATAGGTACATCTGAGAATATCCTCATATTCTTGGGGACAAAAAGAGGAAAGAACCTCATGAAACTTAGGTAGATTGATGAAGACTTTGGCGTGGTTAGCAAGTGGGGAGATGGTAGGATCAGTGGCCTAACTTAGCAAAACTTTAAAAAGCTATTTGAAAGGAATTTTAATGACATAACATGATGGTTTTGGTTTCTGTCCAGTAGAGCATTAACATTTCATTTAGTGATCATTTATCTTTCTAGCTACTGATTTGCAGTGATGATTTACGGAAGGACTGATTTCTTCATCAGAGAGCAACTGCCACTTAAACTAATTTCACAGGCAAAATGACAAAGCACACCAGGAAATCCACAGATATGCAAATAGATTAAAAAACTGAAAGAAATGAAAAAAAAAAATTGAAAGAGAAAGAACCATACATTTTAAAAGCACGTAAAGTGAAAGTGAAAGTTGCTTAGTCATGTCCGACTCTGCGACTCCATGGACTGTGGCCCGGAAAGCTCCTCAGTCCATGGAATTCTCCAGGCAAAAATACTGGAGTGGGGTACCATTCCCTTCTCCAAAAGCATGTGATGGGGATCTTAAAATAGGTCTTGATTAAAATGTTCAAAGAGTGAAAAGAGAGAACAGAATAAGATTAAGTGAGTATTAGTACCTTGTCCAAGGTAATATAGTTTCAGACAGATAGATATAAATTCAAACTCAGATAATCATGACCACAGAGCCTCCTCTCTGTCTCTCTTTTCTTTTCTTTTTTTTTTCAAGCCATGTTACCTGTCCTGCTTATATTCTAATACGGTTTAGGTAAAGCATAAGTTTCAAAAATGCATTTATTCATTGCTCTGGAATTTCTAGTTCTGACTTTCTCATGTACTGACTGAATAGACTTGGGAAGGTTACAGTCTTTCTAGGACTTAGACTCATAATTCATATTACCTGACAAAAAGGGCAAAAAGGAAGATGAATAATACAGTGCATATGAAAGTGTTCTATAGTCTTAGCCCAACAAAAACAACAACAACAAAAAAGAAAACTCAATTGTTTATGACAGATGTATTACTCAATTTTTAAAATGCTAGGTAAAAATGTAGATCTAAAAACAATTTTATTTGGCAGTCAGATAGCATTTTCCTTCTTTTGCAAAGAAAAGACACTTTGGAAATTCAGGGGTACAGGGTAAGGGCTCACTAGGTTATTGACTAGTAATTTATTTGCTATTGTTTGGGTGCTATTATTTTGCATTTAAAAGCAACTAAGTTTTAGACTTCCTGACCACATGAAATATTTATGCAGACTATAAAAAATCAAATCCTCAATACCAAGTTCTAAAATTTTCTTTTATAAAGTAGAAAAGTTTTTAAAAAAATACCCTTTTGATGAAAAATCTGACTTGTTTGAATTCACTTGATGGAAAACACACTTTGAAATGATGTAAGACTATTTGAATTTTACCTTTATAATTAATATTTTTGGACAGTTTAATATAAGTAGAAATTGCTGTCTAAGCGCATGCTGAGAATAGTATACACTATCATGTAAAGTTTAATTTATTTATTAAATGTGAAAACTTCTCAATTGGAAATATATCTGGCCCAAAGTGTTTCAATAAGAGAACTTGAATCAATAAAAATCAAAATAAATCAGTATTTTTAAAAGTCTAATGAAAATAAAGAAGCTCAGAATTGTTACATTGCTATTTGAAATGAACTATCTGAGCTAGAAATTCTATAGTTTACTACTATGCTTATATGAAACAAAATATATCAAATAAATGAATTCTGTTTATATATATATAATTTTTTTCAGATTCTTTTGCTTTATAGGCTATTACAAAATATTGAGTAGAGTTCCCTTTGCTATGGAGCAGGTCCTTGTTGGTTATCTTTTTATATATATGTTAGTGTGTTTATATTAATACCTAACTTCTAATATATTATAATAAATAGTTTTTAAAAGAGGACTGACCAAAGATTATTAGAGGTTATTGTGGAACTATAACTTTTATTTTTATATTTATAGGGAAATTTCTAACCTCCAGGAGCAATGTATCATTGTATGCTTAGATAACAGAAAGAAGAGGAAGGGATGGACTGTACTTGGCCATCTATTAGCATTAACACATATTTTAAGGGATATGCTAATTTGTCCTCTTTGCTGCTGCTGCTAAATCGCTTCAGAAGTGTCCTACTCTGTGCGACCCCATAGATGGCAGCCCACAAGGCTCCCCTGTCCTTGTGATTCTCCAGGCAAGAATACTGGAGTGGGTTGCCATTTCCTTCTCCAGTTTGTTCTCTCTATTAAATATTAAATCAAATAATTCCTACTTTGTAGACAGTATAGATAAAAATGGTATGTCTAAAAGAGAAATGATAATGATTATAAACCCCAAAGACCTTTGGACTTGTACTTAACTATGACACATAATGAGGAGGGTTTATAAAGATTTGAGTATCTGAAATTTTTTATTCTGGCTTCAATTTAGTCAGTGTTTTGCCTAGGAAACAAACTGATGGCTACTTAAACAGGGACAATTATTCTACTCATACTCAGAATATAGCATAAATGAAAATAAAGTCATAGAAAACAACACAAACACTGCATATCTTTGAGTTTTTAAACAATGAATTTTTACAATTTTCTCTATGTTTGATTCAATGTAAAAAAAAATGCTATCTACATTTCACTGTAGGGAATATAAATACGTCTAGATGGAAAATTACTTTGAAAAATATAAAATGTATATAAATAGAATGTCTTACATGTCCATAACTTTAATATATAAAATGTTGGTAAATTATACACTGAAGTAATTAATTCCTAGTTACAATTCTTAACTAATGGTAAAACAATAATGATACTTGCATAATAATTTTAGTGTAAATATTAAAAATTACTTTTGAAGATATCCCAAATGTTTAGGTTACACTTATTGGTAGATTTATACTGATGTGATTTTATGTTAATATTGACATATATTTTACCAGTTTTATGCCAAGGGCATTAAAATTAGGAGACCTATAATGAGTCTAATGTGCATAAGTTAAAATATATAACAAATCAATGGAAAATATTTCACTTTTTAACTCTTAAATATCAGTGAAAATTAGGAATTTGGTAATTGAGTTATAATAGACCTTCTGGGATCATATAAATTAAAGTTCAAGTTCAAGAAATCACAACGTATTTATTACACGACGTACATAAAATATTGTTGTTCAGTTACTAGTTTGTGTCCCACTCTTTGTGACTCCATGGACTGTAGCCCATTAGGCTGCTCTGCCTGAGATTATCCAGGCAATAATACTAGAGTTGGTTGCCATTTCCTTCTCCAGAGGATCTTCCCAGATCAGGGATAGAACCCATGTCTCCTGCATTGACAGACAGATTCTTTATCACTGAGCCACCAGGGAAGCCTGATACATAAAGTATACATCATTAAAAAGATGAGTGCCTACTCCAGAGATACTTGAATATGGGCTGTTAAAATTCTTGTAGTAGTTGTCTTTGGAAAGTTTACTTACCTCCTAGAGTTAGCTTCCTTCTTCATAAAATGGGATTCGCTAGAACTACTTGAAATTATTGAGAGCTTTTGTGAAATGACATTAGATACAGCTCAGTATCTGAAACACATGAACCAGAAATTGATTGTTTTGGATTTTTAATGTATGTTTTACTTTGTTTTTTTCTTTTCCTGTCCTGTTCCTCTTCAGCCCTCAACATATGCTGTGAAACAGCTTGTCATGCCTGGGCCATATCCTTGGTTAATATCTTCCAGAGCTTCATATCCACTCAAGAAAAAACTGTGGGCCACACAATGATGCACACATTTAACATTAGGATTGGAAAAGACTCTGAAGCTGGGAAAGATTGAGGGCAGGAGAAGAAGTGGGCAACAGAGGATGAGATTTTGATGGCATCATCAACTCAGTGGACAGAAGTTTGAGCAAACTCTGGGAGACAATGAAGGGCAGCGAAGCTTGGCATAATGTAGTCCATGGGGTCCCAAAGAGTCCAACACAACTGAATGACTGAACAACAGCATCAACAAAAACATCAGGATTGGGAGGGGCTCTACAGTTATATGTTACATTACCCATGTGATGTTTGAATTTGTATTAAGGAATCAGTTGCTGAACACAAATGACTAAAGTTTTTTAATATACTTTCAAAAATGTTTATAGTGGGAGTGAACATCATTATCTAATGCTTGAAATGCTCTTATCTGTTAGTCAGAGTTCTAGCACATATTAGGCAACATGAAATCAAGATTAAGAACATTAGATTGAGCCAGTTCTGAAATAATATGTGTCTCCACTTTTGGAAAACAGAGATACAAATCCTGTAAGTTTGCTGTGTATAGCAAATAAGGTGCAATGTTTAGAGTTCATATAATTTACAATATCACTACTACTAGTAGTAAATATATAGTAAATTATTGTTAGCACATAACATGCTATGGTTATTTGGCACAATGTCTACCAAATGTCTGTCAGATACTGTGCCAAGCCTTTTATAAGAATCATCTTCTAATTCCCATAAGGTTATAAGACAAATTACATTATTTCAGCAATTTTACAGATTAAAAAAACCTGACATTTAAAATTATAGATGTGGAATCATCAATGATGGTTATTAATAGGCCTATCTTATCTAAATATTTAAAAAGTTTCATAATAAAACCCTCATTTTTAATAAGCTAGATTCCCTGAGTCTCTTCCTGTTAACGAGTAACAGACAATCACTATCAGACAAACACAACTTGGATTTTCTATTCTATGATCAAGTGAACCTTTTTTTTTTTTTTTTACTATCAATTGCTTATATTTAGCCCTCTTAGTCATATTAATTGCATACAAATAATTGATGCCTCCCTAGAACTAGGTACCTTGTTTAGGTTGGATGCTTATATAAACTAATACTGCCATAAATTTCTAATCATAGAATAATGTATATCTTTGATTCCTTAAATTCACAGAGTCATCTGCAAGACACAGAGGTGCTCTGGATCACAGAAAAAGGACGTTTTGTTAATTTCATTTTATCATATCATGAGTGTTTCCAAGTTTGACTCAGAGAAGTAAACATTATCAAAGACTTTTTGGTTTTCAATTCTATTTTACATTGTTCTGCAGCATTCTGTAAATTCTGTCCTATATTTCCAAGGAGAGTCTATACATGCATGTTTGCCTTACCCAAAGGCATTCCCTGTAACATTCATATCTGATGTGACTATTCAGTTCAGTTGAGTTCAGTCCATCAGTCATGTCTGACTATTTCTGACCCAATGGACTGCAGCACACCAGGCTTCCCTGTTCGTCATCAACTCCCAGAATTTGCACAGACTCATGTCACCTGAGTTGGTGATGCCATCCAACCATCTGATCCTCTGTTGTCCACTTATCCTCCTGCCTTCAATCTTTCCAAGCAATAGAGTATTTTCTAGTGACTCAGCTCTTTGCATCAGGTGGTTAAAGTATTGGAGTTTTAGTGTCAACGTTAGTTCTTCCAGAGAATGTTCAGGACTGATTTCCCTTTGGATGGACTGATTGGATTTCCTCGCAGTCCAAGGGACTCTCAAGAGTCTTCTACAACACCACAGTTTAAAAGCATCAATTCTTCAGCACTCAGCTTTCTATATAGTTCAGCTCTCACATTCATACATGACCACTGGAAAAACCATAGCCTTGACGAAATGGACCTCTATTGGCAAAATAATGTCCCTGCTTTTCAATATGCTATCTAGGTTGGTCATAATTTTCCTTCCAAGGAGTAAGCGTCTTTTAATTTCATGGCTGCAGTCAACATCTGTAGTGATTTTCGAGTTCAAAAAAATAAAATCAGCCACTATTTTCACTGTTTCCCCATCTATCTGCCATAAAGTGATGGAACCAGATGTTGTGATCTTAGTTTTCTGAATGTTGAGCTTTAAGATAACTTTTTCACTCTCCTCTTTCACTTTCATCAAGAGGCTCTTTAGTTTTTCTTCACTTTCTGCCATAAGGGTGGTGTCATCTGCATATCTGAGGTTATTGATTCTTCTCCCAGCAATCTTGACTCCAACTTGTGCTTTCTCGAGCCCAACATTTCTCATGATGTACGCTGCATGTAAGTTAAATAAGCAGGGAGACAATATTCAGCTTTGACATACTCCTTTTCCTATTTGGAACCAGTCTGCTGTTCCATGTCCAGTTCTAACTGTTGCTTCCTGACCTGCATACAGGTTTCTTAAGAGGTAGGTCAGGTGGCCTGGTATGTGCATCTCTTTAAGAATTTTCCACAGTTTATTGTGATCCCCACAGTCAAAGGATTCAGCATAGTCAATAAAGCAGATATAGATGCTTTTCTGGCACTCTCTTGTTTTCTCAATGAACCAGTGGATGTTGGCAATTTGATCTCTGGTTCCTCTGCCTTTTCTAAAAATGAGCTTGAACATCCGAAAGTTCATGGGTCACATATTGCTGAAGCCTGGCTTGGATAATTTTAAGCATTACTTTACTAGCGTGTGAGATGAATGCATTGTGTGGTCGTTTGAGCGTTCCTTGCCATTGCCTTTCTTTGGGATCGGAATGAAAACTGACCTTTTCCAGTCCTGTGGCCACTGTTGAGTTTTCCAAATTTTCTGGCATATTGAGTGCAACACTTCCACAGCATCATCTTTCAGGATTTGAAATAGCTCAACTGAAACTCCATCACCTTCACTAGCTTTGTTCGTAGTGATGCTTTCTAAGGCCCGCTTGACTTCACATTCCAAGATGTCTGGCTCTAGGTGAGTGATCACACCATCATGATTATCTGGGTCATGAAGTTCATTTTTGTGCAATTCTTCTGTGTATTCTTACCACCTCTTCTTAATATCATCTGTTTCTTTTAGGTCGCTACCATTTCTGCCCTTTACTGAGCCCATCTTTGCATGAAATGTTCCCTTGGTATCTCTAATTTTCTTGAAGAGATCTCTAGTCTTTTCCATTTTGTTGTTTTCCTCTATTTTTTTGCATTGATTAATGAGAAGGCTTTCTTATCTCTCCTTGCTTTTCTTTGGAACTCTGCATTCAAATGGGTATATCTTTCCTTGTTTCCTTTCCTTTTCGCTTTCCGTCTGTTCATAGCTATTTGTAAGGTCCCCTAAGACAGCTATTTTGCTTTTTTGCATTTCTTTTTCTGGGGATTCCTGTCTCCTCTGCAATGCCATGAACCTCCATCCAAAGTTTATCAGGCATTCTGTCAGATTTAGTCCTTTAAATCTATTTCTCAGTTCCACTGTATAGTCATAAGGGATTTGATTTAGGTCATACCTGAATGATCTGGTGGTTTTCCCCACTTTCTTCAGTTTCAGTCTCAATTTGGAAATAAGAGGTTCATGATCTGAGCCACAGTCAGCTCCCAGTCTTGTTTTTGCTGACTGTATAGAGCTTCTCCATCTTTGGCTGCAAAGAATATAATCAGTCTGATTTCAGTGTTGACCATCTGGTGATGTCCATGAGCAGTCTTCTTTTGGGTTGTTAGAAAAGGGCATTTGCTGTGACCAGTGCATTCTCTTGGCAGAACTCTATTAGCCTTTGCCCTGCTTCATTCTGTACTCCAAGGCCAAATTTGCCTGTTACTCCAAGTGTTTATTGACTTCCTACTTTAGTATTCCAGTCCCCTATTAAAAGATGCTTACTCCTTGGAAGGAAGTTTATGACTAACTTAGATAACGTATTGAAAAGCAGAGACATTACTTTGCCAACAAAGTTTCATCTAGTCAAGGCTATGGTTTTTCCAGTAGTCATACTGTGAGAGTTGGGTGGTGAAGAAAATTGAGAGCTGAAGAATTGATGCTTTTGAAAATGAGTGTTGGCGAAGACTCTTGAGAGTCCCTTGGACTGCAAGGAGATCCAACCAGTCTATCCTAAAGGAGATCAGTCCTTGGTGTTCACTGGAAGGATTGATATTGAAAATGAAACTCCAATACTCCTGTCGCCTAATGTGAAGAGCTGACTCATTGGAAAAGACTCTAATGCTGGGAAGGATTGAGGGCAGGAGGAGAAGGGGAAGACAGAGGATGAGATGTCTGGATGGTGGCACCGACTTGATGGTCATGGGTTTCGGTAGACTCCGGAAGTTGGTGATGGACAGGGAGACTTGGCGTGCTATGATTCATGGGGTTGTGAAGAGTCAGACACAACTGAGTGACTGAACTGATAATATTTATATAGATAGATACATATAGATAGATAATGTATCTATATAGAATAATTTTTTCTCCTGTGTCCAAAATGTACTGCTTAGAGACTTGAATGAAGGTTCTTTCATTTCTTACTTTATCTTAGCTTGTTTCCTTTACCTGTTGACAATTTCTTTTGAAATAAAAGTCATGCCATTGAATACTTTTCAAATATCATGTACTGGATGTTAAAACCACTTTGTCTCAGATGTTTAATCAGAGCAGTGGTTCAATATGTTGAAGTTGTTGGTGTTTTTTTTTTAATATATTTGTTAAATATCAAATTGACAAACCCTGTTTCATATTTTTTTTAGTTCCTCCATTTATTTTTCTTCTTTACTATTCTCTGCTAGCTTATACTTTCTGATATGTATCATCATTAATACACAAAATATTTATTTCAGTGCTCATCTTCTTAGTAGTTTTTTTCCTTTGGAGTTTATAATTTTAGAAGTTTTTTTTAAATATTAAATTTTACTAAACTGTTGTTAAAATTATTTGTTTTTATTACACTAAAATAGTGCCCCATCTATTGATTATGTACACATACACATTCATTTTTCAAAAAAAAAAATCCTTTAAAAATACTTTTTGCATCCATAGGCAAGATTTATGTAAACTAATTTGAATTCTCTGTGCATAAATGTGTTTAGAAAAAATGAGATAAATGTTCCACTATCCCTTATCATCTGTAAATTAAATTCTAGACAAAATATTTTGGAGTCAATAAGACCATGAAAAATATAATTTGAGATGGTATGATAGCTGTTACAGATAGAATTATTGAAAACTGATCTGAGAAATGAAGGTATAGAAGATTTGCCTCTGGAGAATATTTGCATTCAACTTATAAAGACTTTGTAATAAATATTAATTTTGAATCCTAATTTGAATGAAAAGCTGAAAATAATGGAAATGAAATTGAAAAGATTTTAGAAGTATTCTGGTCCACAAATAATATCCAGTGCTTTGGGATTTCAAGGTGATCATATTTAGTTTGGAATTTTTCAAAGTAAGCTTTCTGTCACCTTTCTTTCATAGAAAAATAAATCTGTATGTGTCAACAGAATCATCATATTTCATTGTACATGTAATTTATTTTGTGATAAAGAAAAGCATAGGCATTTTCAGTCATTTTAGTGTTTCAACTAAAGACTGCAAGCCTCATATTTGTTCCTTTGAGAACACTAGCACAAACTAGGGAATTAAATTTAGCATTTTTAAAGTATAAAATACTTCAAATTATGCCCATGTGGTAGTATAGATCATTGAACTTTCACAAATGTTACACCTGTGTAACCTCTATAAATAAAAACTAAATATTACTAGCACCACAGAAGCCACTTCTTCCTTCTTTCTAGTCAGTAACCTGTACCTTTAAAGTTTATATTGACTACTAACAAAGTATTTATTTCCTGTTTTTACACTCTATGAATGCAATCATATAGCATGCACACTTTCATGTTTGCCTTTATCTGTTTGATTTTGTTTGTGACCCTTTATTCTCATCTCAGCAGAGCATTTCATTACATGTTATAATTCATTTATTTTTCCAGTGTTCATGTAAAATTCTTTAGCTTCCAGTTTGGACCTCTGACAAATAATAAACCCATAAACAGTCTCATGAGATTTTTCATGAACACATGTGTAAGTTTCTGTTGAATATCTATTTAGACATGGATTCACTAGGTCCTGGTGTTGGAGCCAAAACTGATTGGAATAGCTAGATCTGTGACCTGATTCTTCACTTGCACATCCCCCTCTTTCCATGTTTTTTCTTTCTTTCTTTAGGTAATGATTTCTTGCACCTAATTACTTAATGTAACTCACATTTTAGTTAAAGCTCTATCAAGCATCTGGTGTTTTTCCTCTTTGAAACACTACGTACTACTCCTCTTCTTTGTAAGCATTCCTAAAGTCATGTGGGATAACCCTGGAAACAATTATTTAAATGCAATTTGAATGCAAAATAGTATGCAAAGTTAATATTTATTACAAATTCTTTGTAAGTTAAATGCAAATTTTATCCAGAGGCAAATTTTCTACACCTTCATTTCTCAGATCAGTTATCAATAATTCTATATGTAACAGCTATCATACCATCTCAAAGTATATTTCACTGCCTGGCCCCTTCCCTGATCCTTATCAAGAATCCTATTTTGAGCTAACATTTTGACACAGTCTTGTGGTGTTGGAGAACTGGAGTCCTTTGGACTGCAAGAATATACAACCAGTCCATCCCAAAGGAGATCAGTCCTGGGTGTTCATTAGAAGGACTAATGTTGAAGCTGAAACTCTAATACTTTGGCCACCTCATGCAAAATGTTGACTCATTGGAAAAGACCTAATGGGGGCAGGAGGAGAAGGGGAAGACAGAGGATGAGATGGCTGGACGGCATCACCGACACAATGGTCATGGGTTTGGGTGGACTCCAGGAGCTGGTGATGGACAGGGAGGTCTGGCATGCTGAGATTCATGAGGTCGCAAAGAGTCAGACACAACTGAGTGACTGAACTGAACTGAGGACACTAGCTTGCTTTGACCTCCTTTGACTGTCAAATAAATAAAGCTAGTCTTTGCTTCTTTACCTGAAACTGTCTCTGTGATTCTGATTTGGTGCCAGTGTACAAAGACCAGAATTTCAGCAGCTATAGGTTTTTTATTTAGTCAGACTAGGTAGAAATTGTCAAACAGCTTTTCCAAGTGATTGTATCAATTATATCTCACTGGCAGCCTGTGATTGTTTTGTTGATCCACATTTTAAAATGCACTTTACTCTTCATTTACATGCCTATCTACCATCTATCAATATTTATATGAATTTCTGTATTTTAGTTTATAATCTCCATTCTATTGTGAGATTATATATATATATAATCTCCATATATGTTGTGGTGTCACTTTGTGTTATTGGTGGTGGTGTTGTCTTACTCCTTAATTTTTCTAAAACTAAAGAGACAAAAATCATTATGTATACTTACTGGCTTATTTGATATTCTCTTTGGAAAAATGCATTCTCAACTATCATGCCCATTTTTATTGGATTGTTTGACCTTTCTAAGTCAGGTATATGACTTTTCTTCTAGACGCTTCATGATGTTACCATTTGAATTTGTATGTATAATTCATCAGGAATTTACTTTTGTATATAATGTATGATATAAATCCATATATATCTTTTTTTTCCCATATGGACATCAATTGGCCCAGAATAATTATTAGAATAATCATTTCTCTAATTTATGCCAGGGTCACATTGTTATCAATTATATGAGTGGTGAATTTTTTCTAGAATCTATTCTACATATTGGTCTAATTGTTAATCTTCATGGCAATATCATACTTTCCTGAGTGATGTAGCTTTATATTTTGATCTTGATGATCATGAAGAGCTTAATTTTTGTTCACCTTAATGTAAGGATTTTTTAAATCCTTTTTTAAAAGCAATTGTTTGTCCCAAAATATTGTTTAGTTCTGCAGGAAGTAAACAGCTAAAATCTGAGATCATTATCATGCCTAAGCCAGTTGAACTTTATGGTTCAAAAGAACACAGTTTGGAAAATACTGGTAGAGAAATGTAAAGGAATGAAGAAAAGTCCTTCCATGTCTTGGAGAAACTTGTATGGTTTCCAGTATCCACTTGTCAATGTTAAATGGTTTCTCTGTATATAGAGCACTGGAAAATACTAGGGCTAGGATGATGGTGATAATTCAATACAAGGATTTCTTTCTCAGTATCAGCACAGCAGCATCACAACAAACTGTGAAGTGTTCTCAAAGCCAGAGAAATAGAGCTTCAGGCAACAATGTTAACTGCATCTATTCTCTGAGAGTAGACCTCATGGCAGGTGTCAGTGAATGAGGGATTATAGAATTGAAACATACTAGTCGCTAAATGATTTAGATCTATTTCTCAAATAATTTCTCAAGTATTTTATATAAATTTATACGGAATAATTAATACTCATTGTTCCATTTCTCCACCCTCACTGCACATGCACACATCTGTGTACACACATACATACATGTATACATGTTGCTAAGGGTGGTATCTTTAAGAAAATCATAGAGCATATAAAAGATGAAACATTTCCTAAAGGGAACAGTTTTCCTAAATTGTGAGAAACCACATATTTCTCACCCCTTCTTGTTAAGGCTAAATCCTTAAAAATTAATTTCATCTGAGAGCAAAATCTCCAAAACAATTGCTAATCTTTTCCAAAGTTTGTAAA
Organism: Antilocapra americana; assembly: GCA_007570785.1. Classification (NCBI taxonomy): domain Eukaryota; kingdom Metazoa; phylum Chordata; class Mammalia; order Artiodactyla; family Antilocapridae; genus Antilocapra; species Antilocapra americana. Next base: position 38,101,407 of record ML663009.1, read on the forward strand.
AATCAAGCAAAATCCCCTCAGTTGAGATTATTATCTGATGAAAGACTCAGATATTATAAAATTGATTTTCAATTTGGTCATGGATATATTTAACAATTTTTAAAATATGTGTATTCTTCATAGTTACATAACCCTCATGTGAATTTTCCAGAAGCTATATTCTATCTACTTTAATGTACTAGAAATACCTTCCAAAACTATTATTGTTTTTAACGCCAGCATTCTTGAATTAATAGCTTAATTATTAACCATAATATAGCTATTTTAAAAGACAAAAACTTAATATTATTAGTCATTTTCCTTAATTTTTATGTGAAGATGCACATGTTAGAGTGTTTTCCTTTAAATTTGGAAAAGATATTGGGTATATCAATGGCATGTTTATATCTGTGGAAATTTTAATTTGCTTATCTATTTGTACTAACAGAGTGCCTTCCATTTATCCAGAATTTCTTTAGTAGAACTAGTCATTTTCTATCACTTTTATATTCTCTTTAATGATTTTATATATATATATATATATATCCATGTAGGAATTTTGACTATTTTGAGAATTATAAGTCTACATTTGATATTGATTCTTTGTTCAGTGTTTTACATTTATGAATAGATTTGACTGATTTTATGTATTTGCCAAGTTTTCTATATTTGTTAATATAGAACAAATACTATGATTTTTATAATTATAATATGCATTGAAATATTTTATATATTTGCTAATAACTATATTATGGGGACTTTTTCTTTGATAATTGTCAAAACTTATCTGAAAATTTATAAAGAAGCTGGACTGTAATATGTTAAATGCTTATAATTGGTTCAGTGGAAAGTTGCTTTTCTTACTTTTCTTGCAGATTTTAGAATAAATATATATTTCTTTTAAAAATAAAGTTCTTGGATTATGTCTGAATCTATATGTGAAGTTGTGTCTTCAAAACAACGAGAAGAGTATATCTATACATTTATTTGAGGCTTCCCTGGTGACTCAGTTGGTAAAGAATCTGCTTACAGTTCAGGAGATCAGCTTCAGTGCAGAAGATCTAGATTCCATCCCTGGATGTAGAAAATCCCTGGAGAAGAAAATGATAACCCACTGCAGTATTCTTGCCTGGAGAATTTCATGAACAGAAGAGCCTGGCAGGCTACAGTCCATGGGGTTGCAAGAGTCTGACATGAACCAGAGACTAAACCACCACATACATTATTTAGATTTAGTTTATTTAGATTTAGATTATTTTATTTCTTTCATCATTATTTTATATTATTTTATATGTTTCAGCAACAGGTCTTAAGCTTACTTAGTTGGATTATTATCTAAGTATAATTTTCCATAACCTCTCTAACTGATTTGTTCTTTCCTGATCACCTAAATAAAAGCTCAGTGGCTGAGTTCCCCAAACTTTGCATCACATTTCTTTCTTTTTTCTCATGAAGTCTTACCATTATATAACATTATGTGTTGTATAATATTTTTTTCTCTCTCATTCTCCCATTTATATATAAAATCCTCTTGAATCAAGTTTTTTGTTTGCTATGTTTTGCTTTTTAGCAGTATATAGAAGACTGCCTGATAGGTAGTAGTTGCTTGATAGGTATTTGTTTAATAAAATAAAAGCTGAGAAAAAGGCAAGAAAAAAAATAGAAGTATGCAAAGATTTTTCAGAGAGTTGGGAAAAAAATAATGAGAAGAAATTAGTGTATCTTATAGCTCAGAGTTTAAAAATATCACTGTGGCATATGGGGTAGTGTCAAAGTTTTCATTTTGACCAATATATTTTATTTACACTTGTAATGCATCAAGGCTTGGAACAAGTGTGAATTGTTTATATATCCATTGACCCATGAATGCTATATTTGGAAATGTATGAACAGCCATTCTTGTTGAAATATAATGAGGGATATTAAAGAGTCAGCTCAAATTTGGCTGAACATGCAGGATTTTTTAGAGCCCACAAAACCAGAAAAATAAATTTAGAATAATGTCTAACATTTTTACAATAAAATATCTTGAATTTTATTTTTTCCGACAAGACTATGTACTCATCCAAGTAACTGACTTTGCTTTAGGTGAACTTACTTGGCAAAATTATTCAGAAATTATTTGAAGAATCATAGATTTTACTGTTTAAAAGAGCATTAAATGATTTTTTCACATACCTTTTAGTCTTATCACATTTCTGATAAAATAAGTATCCAATTTATGATAATAATTAACATTTACACTGTAATTGTTTCAGACTCTTTTCTAAATTCCTTTATATATGCATTATTCATAATCTATTGGGTTGGCCAAAAAGTTCCTTCTGTTTGTTAATTAAAAGTAAAAGGCACATTTTTCATTTCCACTAACGACTTTATTGAAGAACATATTCACAGTTTTGTTCCACTACTTTCTGCCATTTTTCAAGCAACTTCATAATTCCACCTTTTTTTTTTTTGGCTTAACCAACACTGATTTATTAATTTACAGCTTTTTAGGTTAGAAGCTTGACACAGTCTCACTGGGCTACAGTAACCTGTCAATAGAGCTGTGTTCCTTTCTGGAGTCTCCAAGGGAGAATCCATTTCTTTGTCTTTTCCATCTTCTAGAGGCCTTCTACATTCCTTGAGTTCAGTTCAGTCACTCATTCATGTTCAACTCTTTGCAACCCCATGCACTGCAGCACACCAGGCCTCCCTGTCCATCACCAACTCCTAGAGCTTACTCAAACTTATGTCCACTGAGTTAGTGCTGCCATCCAACCATCTCATCTTCTGTCATCTGCTTCTCCTCCTGCCTTCAATCTCTGCCAGCATCAGGGTCTTTTCCAGTGAGTCAGTTCTTTGCATCAGGTGGCCAAAGTATTGGAGTTGCAGCTTCAGCATGAGTCCTTCCAATGAACATTCAGGACTGACTTCCTTCAGGATGGAGTCTATATTCCTTAGCTTGTTTTGTTTTTAACAGAATCTTATCTCTCTGAACCTTCCATCTTTCCAAAAATTTTTAAATTATTGAGCAAAGAATTAGTCCAGGTGCCTTTTACAGTCTTCCAGGAAATTGCAAGTTTTTCTATTAAGAGAGTTTTGTAAAGGCCAAAATAAATGGAAATCTGAAGGTATAATGTGTGATGAATCAGATGAACTTCCCAGCCAAGCTCTGATGGCTTTTTATTGCTCATCAAACAAATATGCAGTCTTATGTTAAACCTATGAAAGATTATATATATTCTATTGACTCATTTTGGATGATTTCATAAAGTGCTCCTTTCAATTGGTCAATCTGAGAGAAGTATTTGTTGGAATTAACCATTTGGTTTTCCAGGAGGCATTCATGATGAAGGACTCCCATTCAATACCAACATATACACAGCATCATCTCTTTGGATGAAGACCTGCCTTTGATGTGATTGGTAGTATTTAATTTTGTTTGTCCCATGACCTCTTCTGTTCCCCATTGTTGTACAATACATATTTTGCAGTTCTGCCACCATTTGTCTTAAACCCAGAATGCTTTTGTTATGTTTAAGTAAGGTTTCTTTCAATTAACTTGTGTGGAACTCAAACATTAAAGCAGTTAATATAACAAAGCTGGTTCAAATGATTTCCAAACCTTGATTTGAATAGTTTGGGTATGTCAGCTATTTCCCACGTGGTATAGCATGGATTATTCTCAATTAATGTCTTGATTTGATCCCTATAAACTTAAACTGGCCTACTCAACCTTGCAGCATTGTCAAATGAGAAAGCTATAGCACAAAATTTCACAAAACATTTTTGACACATTCAATCAGTCACAGCACTTTGTCCATACACTGTACAAATATTTGTGTGTGTGTGTTTCAGTTGTGTTTTTACATTTCTTGAAATAATAAAGCATAATATACTGAAAATGTTGCTTTTTGAAATTTCACTTTCAATATTAAAATGGCTACAAAAATTCATGACTTCTGATTTTTTTGACACTAACATGGCTAAAAAGCAAATTTGCTGTCTGAAGAGGCCTTACAAATAGCTGTGAAATGAAGAGAAGTGAAAAGCAAAGGAGAAAAAGAAAGATATTCTCATCTGAATGCAGAGTACCAAAGAATAGCAAGGAGTGATGAGAAAACCTTCCTCAGCAATCGATGCAAAGAAATAGAGGAAAACAAGAAAATGGGAAAGACTAGCGATCTCTTCAAGAGAATTAGAGATACCAAGGAAACATTTCATGCAAAGATGGGAATTATAAAGGATAGAAATGGGAGGGGCCTAACAGAAGCAGAGGATATTAAGAAGAGGTTGCAAGAATACACAGAAGAACTGTACAAAAATGATCTTCATGACCCAGATAATCACGATGGTGTGATCGCTCACCTAGAGCCAGACATCTTGGAATGTGAAGTCAAGTGGACCTTAGAAAGCATCACTACGAACAAAGCTAATGGAGGTGATGGAATTCCAGTTGAACTATTTCAAATACTGAAAGATGATGTTGTGAAGGTGCTACACTCAATATTTCAGCAAATTTGGAAAACTCAGCAATGGCCACAGGACTGGAAAAAGTGAATTTTCATCCCAATCTCAAAGAAAGGCAATGCTCAAGAATGCTCAAACTACCACACAATTACACTCATCTCACACGCTAGTAAAGTAATGCTCAAAATTCTCCAAGTCAGACTTCAGCAATTCGTGAACCATGAATTTCCGGTTGTTCAAGCTGGTTTTAGGAAAGGCAGAGGAACCAGAGAACAAATTGCCAACATCTGTTGAATCATCAAAAAAGCAACAGAGTTTCAAAAATCCATCTATTTCTGCTTTATTGATTATGCCAAAGCCTTTGGCTGTGTGGACCACAATAAACTGTGGAAAATTCTGAAAGTGATGGGAATACCAGACCACTTGACCTGTCTCTTGACAAACCTGTATCCAGGTCAAGAAGCAACAGTTATAACTGGACATGGAACCACAGACTGGTTCCAAGTAGGAAAAGGAGTATGTCAAGACTGTATATTCTCACCCTGCTTATTTAACTTATATGCTGAGTACATCATGGGAAACACTGGGCTGGAAGAAGCACAAGCTGAAATTAAGACTGCCGGGAGAAATATCAGTAACCTCAGATAAGCCAATGACATCACCTTTATGGCAGAAAGTGAAGAGGAACTAAAAAGCCTCTTGATGAAAGTGAAAGAGGAGTGTAAGAAAGTTGTCTTAAAGCTCAACATTCAGAAAACTAAGGTCGTGGTCCTATCACTTCATGGGAAATAGACGGGGAAACAGTGGAAACAGTGTCAGACTTCATTTTTCTGGGCTCCAAAATTATTGCAGATGATGACTCCAGTCATGAAGTTAAAAGACACTTACTCCTTGAAAGGAAGGATATGACCAATCTAGATAGCATATTGAAAAGCAGAGACATATATTGCCAACAAAGTTCTGTCTAGTCAAGGCTATGGTTTTTCCAGTAGTCATGTATGGATGTGAGAGTTGGATGGTGAAGAAAGCTGAGCACCAAAATATTGATGCTTTTGAACTGTGGTGTTGGAGAAGACTCTTGAGAGTCCCTTGGATTACAAGAAGATCCATCCAGTCCATACTAAGGGAGATCAGTCCTGGCTGTTCATTGAAAGGGCTGATGCTGCAACTGAAACTCCAATACTTTGGCCACCTCATGAGAAGCATTGACTCATTGGAAAAGACCCTAATGCTGGGAAGGATTGGGGGCAGGAGGAGAAGGGGAAGACAGAGGATGAGATGGCTGGATGGCATCACTAACTCGATGGACATGGGTTTGTGTAGACTCGAGGAGTTGGTGATGGACAGGCAGGCCTGGCATGCTGCGATTCATGGGGTCTCAAAGAGTCAGACACAACTGACCGACTGAACTGAACTGAACTGAACATGACTTTCATCACAATGCAATCTAATGAAAATGTTTCAAATGAAGTTAAAGATACCTAAGCACTATTAACGTCATTTTAAGGAAGAAACCAAATGAAACTTTTGTCCAACACAATGTTTATCACAATTTACTTATAACACAGTAGTGATTATCATTATCACTTTACAGATGAATACTGCCCTGCATGGCAAAATGTTTTTCTCAGTGGATCAGATAATATTCAGTTCACAATAGACATATCAGGTTGCCTGCTAATTTGGTGGCCCGTGGTTAAGCATTTACACTCCACTAGGAAGGCAAGGACTGTTTCTCAAAAAAGAGAATGAAGGTCTGTGGAGAAGCAGAGAGTTTTGCTAATAAAATCCAAAGGGCCTAAATTGAGATTCCTCCATAAACGTCTATTAAATGCTACAAATACCATTTCTATCTGCCACTGATGTTACACATACCATTGAGTCTTCTGGATCACATGACTTGAATGGCAGAACAGCTTACATTACTGTCTGGACCTGTTGTACTGTCTTCCCTTGTTTTGGTCCCCATTTAAATCTACCAATGTTTCAGGTGATTTTGTAAGTGGGCCAGAGTAACATATTCCAATGAAGAATATGTTGTCTCCAAAATTCAAAGAGGCCCAATATTCAGAGGTCTCCTTTTTTGGTTATAGAAGGATCAGATGAAGCTACTTATCCTTCCACCTTTGTAAAGATATCTTCACTTGCCCTACATCATTAAACTCCTAGACATTTTAATAAGGTAGAAGATTCTTGATTTTTAAAATTTATTTTATCTATATCTTAGAAATAGGTCTAGATTAGTTGTTATTTCTTTCTCATTAGATCCAGTCAGCATAATCTTATCAATGTAACAGACCAGTGTGAAATCTTGTAGAAGGGAAAGCCAATCAAGAGGCCTACAATCTAATTTAGAGCATATGGCTAGAGAGCTTGTATATCCATGCTGAAGAAGAATGAAAGTGTATTGCTCAACTTACCATATTGCTTGATTTACAAGCTATAAGCAAGCAGCTTCTGTTTTTTGTTTATTTGTTTTTTTGTTTGTTTTTAACATGGGTAGATTTTTAAAAAGCATCTGCAAGAGCAATAGCCATATATTCAAGTACAAGAGGATCTGTTATTTGCTCAGGTAACACATACACATCTGGCACCAATAAAAACACAACTGGAGTCATCGCCTGGATAAGCTTATGATAAGATAATGTTGTTCCCAACATGCATCTTTCTTCCAGACTGGACACATAGGCCTGTTGAAATGTTATAAAATCATCACCCCTTCAAGTTCTTCATGGTACCACTAATCTCTGTAATCTCTCAAAGAATGCAGTTTTACATTTTATTTACTATTTTCCTAGGTTGGGGCAGTTCTAGTGGCTTCCACTTGACCTTTATCGAATATCTTTCATTCTACAAGTCAGGAAACCAATATGGGGATTCTGCTAACCACTCAATATATCTATTACAGTTTTACATGCTAACTGAGTAAATAACTTCAAAATGGGTCTGATGACCCATGGGACTCACTCTGAGATGGATCTGAACTAATACTTAATTGACCTATTGCAATAAACCAATATTCTTACTCATTGACCAGGGTGGCATTTAGTTTCTCATGGAATTACTGTTAATTCAAAGTTAGTGTCCAGTAGTCCCCAAAAGGTTTGATCATTTTCTCTTCCCCAATGTACAGTTACCCATGTAATAGACCAAAGGTCATTTTTGGGAAAACTGTGAGAAAGAATAAAAGTATAAATTTTGGTTGCGTACTGAAGTATTTTCTGAAGGAGCTCTAGTCTCCCCTTCCTTCAAGGGGCTTAAGACTGAGAATTCACTCAGGGGCTGACTACTGTTTTATGATTCAGTTAAGACTTATGTTCACTTGGCCTGCAATTTTTCTGCTTAGATAAATCAAGTAGGATTTTGGCAGAATTTCTATCAATTTCATTTCAAGGAACACTGTAATTAAACAGTCAATGACAAAGTCCTGTGCTGCTGCTGCTGTTGCTGCTAAGTCGCTTCAGTAGTGTCCAACTCCGTGCAACCCCATAGACAGCAGCTAATCAAGCTCCTCTGTCCCTGGGATTCTCCAGGCAAAAATACTGGAGTGCGTTGCCATTTATTTCCTTCTCCAAAGTCCTGGGCAAGTCAGATCAGAACAGAACAGGATCATGTGGAGCTCCTGAGTACAGAAGATTTTCTGTGTTTCCTGTTTCTTATCTGTAGGAAATAAGCTTTCATGACCTTCCTGAGTTTCAAAGGACTAACTAAAACAATTGTTAATCAGAGAGGGAGTGTTAAAACAAGGGAAGAATGGTCAGGAAATAATAGTGAAGACTCTGTTGGTGGCTCAGAAGTAAAGAATCCACTTGTCAATGCAGGAGGCACAGTTTCTATACCTGATCCAGGAAAATGCTCCATGCCCTTGAGCAACTCAGCTTGTGCACAGAAACCACTGAGCCTGTGCTCTAGCCCCCAGGAGCCACAACTATTGAGCCTATGTGGCACAACTACTGAAACCCAAGCGTTCTAGAGCCTGTGTTCCAAAAGAGAAGCACTGCAATGAGAAACCCATGAACCTCAATTAGAGAGTAGCCCTTGCTTGTGGCAACTAGAGAAAAGCCTACACAGCAATGAAGACCCAGCACAGGCAAAAATAAAACAAATAAATAAAATTATTTAAATAAGAAAAACAAAATAAAAGAAACAATAGTTCAGCCTTAGGTTAAAGTTCCAAGTGATACACACAATGGTATCTTTAAACTCTTCTATAGAACTAAAATCCCTAACAAATGGAAGATGAGCTGTTTAATTAAACGATCTTTATTCCAGAGAGAAGGTCATGGTTTGTAACCCCAACAAGTACAGAAGGTCATTAAGAGACCACCTGAGGACAGATTAAAGGAATGCAGATCCTCCACACACTCGGATCCTTACCAGCAACCCTGCCCTTGAACTATCACTATAAAATTCTTCACCAAACCCTCCTGGGTTGGGATACAGTTTTTGAGGGCTTGATTTTGTTGTGTCCCTCTATGCCTGGTAAAGCAATAAAGCTATTCTTTTCTACTTCACCCGGAACTTCTGTCTCTTAGATTTAACTTGGCATCAATACACAGAGGCTGAGAGTTTGGCATCAAAACTATTCTGATTGCTCTTTTCACTCTTCTGTCCACCAGGGTAATTATGACCTCCTTGTCTTTGTGGTCGAGGCCCACCACTTGGGCCCTGTGACTCAGGGATCTAATCTCTCTTATTGTATTTAGATATCCCAATTCAGAGTCTGTAGTTTTCACTGGAAGATCAGGGCTACAGAGTAAAGAGATCATAGAGCATTTCAAGGACTTGAAAAGTGGTAAGTGCCTTCTGGACCCTACCAGTGTAAGTGAGTATGAGTAAGTTAAATGACAAACCCACAGTAACTTCCCAACCCCCTAAGACTTTGATTTTTGTTCTCCACATTAAACCAAGGCATGTCTGGCCTTTCTAACTCACTCACTATGAACCACTCTTTGGTTCATGTTTCAGTCAAGCAACCTACCAGTTAGGGCACTTTCTAACTCTAACAGAACAGCAAATATAGAATCTCTGCTAGTGAGACTGAGAGGGTAACAGGCAGGAAGGCCAGTGGTCTCCAAATTGGGGGAATAGGCTACAAGTGTCAGACATGTTTTTATCTCTTCCTTAAGCAGCAGGAGGAAGAAAGGTACAAATGTCAGATATTTTCCCCTTCTCTATACAAAATTAAAACAGGTTTCTCTTAAAATGTTGTGTTGCCATGACAAAAACTGGTTCTACCTATATGTAACTTCTCTCAAATCTTGAGCTAACCAATACATTTTTCTTATGGAAATGTTTTTCTTAATCTATATTAATGAAACTCTGTATTTGCTTTGGAATTTGCCTTTCTTCAAAATGGTTCCACCTAAGACAAACATTTTTCTTTTCTCAAACCTTGGGCTGATAATTGCTCAACAAACCAGTATTCATATCAATTGTTTTATGGCTGGGGGATGACCCACCTTGTGCCATCATATCTCAAAAATACATATTATAGGAGAGGGGCCTGGTGAAACTCCCTCAGGCTTGAGGTGTCTCTCTTATTTGATTAATAGCCTTCCAACAGTCAAAAGTCATTTCTAGAACTAGCAAGGTGGCCACTCTCTCTGCTCCCTTCAAATGAACATGTCGGAAGCTTTGTCTATCTCTTTTATACTTTAACAAAACTTTATCACTCAAAAAGCTCTGAGCGATCAAGCCTTGTCACTGGTCCAAGACTGAATTCCTCTCTTGGAAAGCAAGATCAAACCAGTCAATCTCAAAAGAAATCAACCCTGAATACTCTTTGGAAGGTCTGATGCTGAAACTGAAGCTCCAATACTTTGGTCACCTGATTTGAACAGGTATCTCTTTGTTAAGACTCTGATGTTGGGAAAGATTGAAGGCAGAAGGAGAAGAGGGTAAGAGATAGCTGGATGGTATCACTGATTCAATGGACATGAATTTGAGCAAATTCCAGGAAATTGTGAAGGACAGAGAAGCCTGGCTTCCTGTAGTCCATAGGGTCTTGAAGATTCAGACATGACTGCGCAACTGAACAACAATTAGCCTATGAAATTACTTAATCGATAAAAGCCTATGATTCCATGCTGTTGGGACCACTCTCACTTTTGAGATGGTCTCCATTCTGTCAATGGAATGTCTACCTCTCTAAATAAGTTTGTTTTCCCTTTCTTCTGACTCACTTTAGAATCCTTTCCTGAATGAAGCCAAGAATCCTCATGTGGCAGGAAGTCTAAGGACTCTTATAGGTATCATCATGGCATGATATTTCCCTCTCCTGAAAAACATTTAAGACTGGGAATTTATTTTGCTGTAATCTGGCAATTTGCAGAATAAAATTCTGACCTTGGGTTTTGTCACTCTCACCCTGTGCCTAAAACAGAAATTTCAGGGTTAATTTCAGGGAAGATATAAAAAGTTTCGTGTCATTTATGTAATTCTTGATCTGGGAACTTGAATCATGGAACTCTAGCTTTTCCACTTTTTGCTGTGACATTTGGATCACCCAGCTTATCTCAGATACTATTACTCTGACAAAAATATTTAAAAGTATGTCATCAAGAAGCCCTACTTCTTATAAATGTATGATTACATGTACTCAACAGTGAAATTTTGCCTATTTCTCCTGTCAAATCATCCCTTCATGTATCACAGATTTCTGGTAAAGGGGCTTGTATAATTCACAGAAGCCATGAGCCATGCCTGCAGGGCCACACAAGGTAGACAAGTCATAGAAAAGAATTCTTAGCAAATGTGGTTCATTGGAGGAGGAATTGACAATCCACTCCAGTATTTATGCCAGGAGAACACCATGAACAACATGAAAAGGCAAAAATATATGATAATACACCAGAAGATGAGCCCTCCAAGTTGGAAGGTATCCAATATGCTACTGGAGAAGAGTAGAAGGCAGTTACTAACAACTCCAGAAAGAAAGAAGAATCTGGGCCAAAGTAGAAAAGACACTCCAATGTGAATGTGTCTGGTGGTGAAAGTAAAGTAAGATGCTGTAAAGAATGAGATTTCTTTATAGAGAATAGGAACTTGGAATTTTAGGTCTATGAATCAAGGTACATTGGATGTGATCAAGCAGGAGATGGAAAGATTCAACATTGATATTGAACATTGAGCATTGATATCTTAACCTCAAATGTCCATTGACCTAAACTGGACAAAAATGGGATGATTTAATTCAGATGACCATTATATCTAATACCGTGGGCAGGAATCATTAGAAGCAATGGAGTAGCCCTCATAGTCAAGAAAAGAGTCCAAAATATAATACTTAAGTGCAACCTCAAAAACAACAGAATGATCTCAGTTTGTTTCCAAAGCTAACCTTCTCCCTCACAGTAATCTAAGCCTACACTCCAAACACGATACTTAAGAAGTTGAAGTTGGCCAGTTCTATGAAGACCTACAACACATTCTAGAAATAATACCATGAAAAAAATCCCCTTTTCATCATAGAGGATTGGAATGCTAATGGAGAAGGCACGTTTGTTCTCAGAATACAAAATAAAGCAGGTCAAAGACTAACAGCATTTTATCAAGAGAACATGCAGGTCATAGAAAGTACCCTTTTCCATTTCCAGCAACCTAAGAGATGACTCAACAAGTGCACACCAATAGATGGTAAATAATGATATGTTCTTTGCTGCCAAAGATGGAGAAGCTCTCTACAGTCAGCAAAAACATGATCTGGAGCTGACTGCCTCAGATCATGAGCTCCTTATTGCAAAGTTCAGGCTTAAACTGAAGAAAATAGGGAAAAATCATTAAGTTATTCAGGTATTTGTGTTTCTACTTAGTTACTCAGTCATGCCTGACTCTTTGTGACCCCATGGACTGTAGACTGCCAGACTCTTCTTTCCATGGGGATTCTCTAGGCAAGAATACGGGAGTGGGTTGCCATGCCCTCCTCCAGGGGATCTTCCCAACCCAGTGATCAAACCCAAGTCTCTCACATTGCAGGCAGATTCCTTATTGCCTGAGCCAACAAGTATATCACATATGATTATACATACATTCATAGAATGTAGAAGTGATGCATACATTCAAAGGATTAGATCTGATATAGTGCCTAAAGAACGATGGACAGAGTTTTGTAACACTATACAGGAGGCAGTGAAAAAAACACCTTAAAAAAAATGCAAGTAGGTAAAATGGTTGTCTGAGGAGTCTTTGGAAGTAGCTGAGGAGATAAGACAAGAGAAAGGCAAGGGAGAAAAGGAAAGATATACCCAACTGAATGCAGGGTTCCAGAGAATATCAAGGAGAGATAAGAAGGCCTTCTTTCAGTGAAGAATGCAAAGAAATAGAGGAAAGAAATAGAATGGGAATGACTAGACATATCTTCAAGAAAATGTTAGATATCAAAGGAACATTTCATGCAAGGATGGGTATGGTAAAGGACAGAAAAGGTAAAGACTTAACAGAGACAGAAGACATTGAGAAGAGGTGGCAAGAGTACGCAGAAGAATTTTATATAAAAGACCCTGACTCAAATAACCATGATGGTGTGATCACTCACCTAGAGCCAGACATCTGGAAGTCAAGTAGGCCTTAGGAAGCATTACTACCAATGAAACTAGCAGAGGTGATGGAATTCCAGCTGAGCTATTTCAGCTCCTAAAAGATGATGCCATTAAAGTGCTGCACTCAATATGCCAGCAAATTTGGAAAATTCAGTAGTGGCCACACGACTGGAAAATGTCACTTTTCATTCCAATCCCAAAGAGGGTCAATACCAAGAATATTCAGACTGCCTTGCAATCACACTTATTTCACATGTTAACAAAGTTATTTATGCTCAAAGTTCTTCAAGCTAGGTTTCAGCTGTATGTGAACTGAGAGCTTCCAACTGTGTAACTGGGCTTAAAGAGGCAGAGGGACCAGAGATCAAATTGCCAACATCCACTGGATCATGGAGAAAGCAAGGGAGGTCCAGAAAAAATCCTACTTCAAGTTCATTGACTACAATAAAACCTTTGACTGTTCAAATCACAATAAACTGGAGATTTTTAAAGAGATTGGAATAGCAGACCAGCTTACCTGTCTCCTTAGAAACCCGTGTCAAGGAGCAGATGAAAAAGCAACAGTGAGAGCTGAACATGGAGCAACGGACTGGTTCCAAATTGGGAAAGGAGCATAACACGGATGTCTACTGTCATCCTGCTTATTTAAATTAAATGCAGAGAACATCAAGCCAAATGCTGGGCTGGATGAATCACAAGCTAGAATCAAGATTTCTGGGAGAAATATCAACAGCCTCAACTGTGTAGATGATACCACTCTGATGGCAGAAAATGAACAGGAACCTCTTCAGTAAATAAAGAGCCTCTTGATGAGGGTGAAAGAGGAGAGTGAAAAGGCTGGCTTAAAACTCAACTTTCAGAAAACTAAGACCATGGCAACCAGTTCCATCATTTCATAGCAAATAAAAGGGGAAAACTGGAAGCAGTGACAGGTTTTCCTTTCTTGGGCTCCAGAATCACTGTGGACAGTGACTGTAGCCATGAAATTATAAGACACTTGCTCATGGGAAGGGAAGCTATGACAATCTTAGCATATTAAAAAGCAAAGACATCAGTTTGTCCACAAAGGTCCATATAGTCAAATCTATGCATTTTCTGGTACTCATATATGTGAGAAGTGATCCTTAAGGCTGCGTCCTGAAGAATTGATGCTTTCAAATTTTGGTGCTGGAGAGGACTCTTAAGAGACCCTTGGACAGCAAGGAGATCAAATCTGTCAGTTGTAAAGGACGTCAACCCTGAACATTCACTAGAAATGCTGTTACTGAACCTGAAGTTCCAATACTTTTGCCACCTGATAAGAAGAGCTGGTTCATTGGAAAAGACCGTGATGCTGGGAAAGATGGAAGGCAAATGGAGAAGGGGGCAGTAGTGGATGAGATAAGGTTAGGTAGCATTGCTGATTCAAGGGACATACATTTGAGGATGCTCTGGAACAGAGTGGAGGAAAGAGGAGCCTACCTTGGTACAATCCATGAGATCTCAAAGAGTCAGACAGGACTTATCAACTGAACAGCAAAAACTGTCAAATCATGCTCTGGATTATCAGTGGTCTCTTTACAACTAAAATAGAGATCTCAGAGCCAATCAGAAAATTATTTTTGTGTATAAACAAATTTAAAGGGTAAACCACTCTATTTCCACACCCCACATATTAGAGTCCACTAATGTTACTAACTTTTCTTGTTTTGAAAGTTTTATCAACAAGCCAAAAATGCTTAGCAAGTTCAGATGTTTCACCAAGTTTGCTTTTATTTTTCTTTTTTATAAATTGAAATATAACATATAGACTATTTCAAATTTAACAATTGTTCAACTCAGTGACTTATAAAATAATGGATATTTTTACCATAATTCAGATTGTTAAGAGAAATTATCAATATTGCAGAATCTAATTATTCTCCTTACTAGACTACTTCTCCCTTTCCAAAATGTAATCATTAGGTCGAGGTAATTATTCCTAATTAAGCTTTTTACTTTGAGAGAATTATAGATTTACATGCAGTTGTAAGAAACAGAGAAATACTAAGCATCCTGTACTTACTTTCTCCCAATGGCAACATCCTGAAAATTTAAAACTTTTACCACTATTAGAACATTAGCCCCAATAAATGCATATGTAGTTAGATACTGCCAAATTTTCCTCTGCAGATGTTTTACTACATTTCATTCTCACTTATAATCTATAAGAGTACTTATTTTCCCTGCTGTCTCATTAAAAGAGCTTTGTGTCAGGTGTTTGAATATTTCCAAAGCAAGCATTCAGAAGTAGCGCATCAATGTAATTTAATTTCTGTCCTCTTATTGTGAGTAATGCAAAACTTGTTTTTCATTACCTTTCAGATTTGAGTCATTTGTATACTTTTATGTGAATCTGTTCATTTCCATTGCTTTATATTCCCTTGAATTTTTGAGAATATTTATGTACTATATACATATATGTTCTTGTCTGGAAAATCCCATGGCAGAGGAGCCTGGTGGGCTGCAGTCCACGGGGTCATGAAGAGTTGGGCACGACTGAGCGACTTCACTTTCCCTTTTCACTTTCATGCATTGGAGAAGGAAATGGCAACCTACTCCAGTGTTCTTGCCTGGAGAATCCCAGGGATTATAGAGCCTGGTGGGCTGCCGTCTATGGGGTTGCAGAGTCAGACACGACTGAAGCAACTTAGCAGCAGCATATATATATATAGCAAATACCTTTCCAGATCATTTAAAAATTTGTTTTTGGAGTTGTTTATGGTTTTATTATGAAATGTTTTCTAGAATGTTGTAATCCCATTTATCAGTCTTTTCTTTTTACATCTCAATTTTAAACCACATTTGGAAGCCTTTCACTATACATATATATGTCAATTAATGTTTTTAATTAAAGATATTTATTTTTTTAATATTTATTTATTTATAGTACCATTTTCTTGAATTTAATATGTCAGATTTTCTTTTCAAATGGCTATCAAAGTATCCCATCTTAGCATATTAACAATTCCATATTCTCCTTAAGTACTTAACAGGTATTGGATTTCCTGATTTGCTTGTTTCTTTTTCTAGGCTTTATATATTTTGCCCTTATGGCCCATCTATTCATGGACCACTATGCTGTTTTAATTATAGAGGCCTTACAAATGTTTTAACACCTGTGAAAGATGTTTGCTCTTTCACCCACCTCTTTATTAAATATCTTTTAATGTTGGATCTTAATTTTGGTTCTCTATATGAACAACAGAATTATTTGCAATACTTAGGAGAAAGAATAAAATGCATTTCCATTTATACGTCGATTGCACTAAAATTTCATATTTGTATGGGAGAAATTGACAAATATATTGCTAAAAAAAAGCCATCTTCAAATTCACTCAAGTGTATTGTGTATATTTTGTGTGACATTATTTTGGCCACCTGATGTGAAGAGTCAGCTGATTCATAGGGAAAGACCCTAATGGTGGGAAGGATTGAGGGCAGGATGAGAAGAGGATGACAGAGGATAAAAAATTGTTGAATAGCACTACTAACTCAATGGACATGAGGTTGAGCAAACTCTGGGAGCTACTGAAGGACAGGGAACCCTGGCATGCTGTAGTCCATGGGGGTCGCAGAATCAGATACAACTTTATACTACTTTTTTCTTACTTTTGTCTTTAATGTTTTATTAAGGCATAAAAAAATTGTGAGAAAGCACATAGTAAGGTATGCAAGGAAGGAAATCGTTTTGTATCACATCAAATGGTACAAGATATAAATGTTGATATCTCTTTACAAATAAAGTGCACCTTGATTTTTACCACAGTAAGATTACTTATACTCACAACTTCATGTTCTGCTCATTAAAAGCAAGTCACTATGTACTGTCCACTTTCAAAGAGAAAGGAATTAAGCTCTATTTTCCCCCATACATTTCCAAGAAGTTCCTGGTGCTCTTCCGGGAAGAATCCCCAGGAAATGTGTGGAAAACTCCCTATATCTGAGGTTGCTATAGGCTTCATACTCGCTTTGTAACACTTGGATATTAGCAAGTCATTAGAAATCTCTTAATATGCCAAGCTAAGACAGAATTAACAGGCTCTCTCTCCAAAGAGAAGCAAATGGCAACTCACTCCAGTGTTCTTGCCAGGAAAATCCCATGGATAGAGGAGCCTGGTAGGCTATAGTCCATGGGGTCGCAAAGAGTCGGACACGACTGAGCAACTTCACTTCTTCACTTCTCTCCAAAGTAATTGTATTTGGGGTACAATTTCTTTAAGGTACCAATTCTTTTCCTCTTATTTTTTGGAATTCATGTGTGCATCAGTGTGTTAGTCACTAAGGTGTGTCTGACTCTGTCCACGGGATTCTCCAGATAAGAATACTGAAACGGGATGTCATTCCCTTTTCCAGGGGATCTTCCTGACCCAGGGATTGAATCCATGACCTGCATTACAGGCAGATTCTTTATTGTCTGAGCCAATACCACAAATAAATTTGTAACTGCGTTTCATATCAATCTTATAATCTTTCTATATTTTATAACATTTTATTTCTCTGTGCTTCTTTATAAATACTTATTCAATTATCTCTTTCTATTTCCTAATTTTATCTACTGCTCTGCTTAATGTGTTAAACTTATGACTGAATTATTAAATTGTTACTCTGCATTTTACCTTTCAGTTATAAATTTTCTACTGTTTTTCTTAGAATTTTCCTTTTCTCTAATAATCTTTAAAATATTAAAACTACTCTTTATATTACTGAAAAGTTATTCTGAAATTATCATCTGACAATAGGCTGTTCCTACGGTTTGTGTGCTTACTAGTTTTTTATTTTTATCTTCTCTTCTTAGTCAACTTGATATTTCTATTGAGTTTTGGTCAATATATATAAAATAAAAATATATTTCATGTTTTTAGTTAAAATTATCTTTTAACTATCTAATCACCCTAAATTCATACAGGAAACAAAAAATTATTTAAATACATGTGTCAATCCTAGAGAACCTGTTCATTGGCATTTTAGGATCCAACAGGAAAACTTTGGATTTTACTAGGATCTCCAAACTTTAGTGAGCTCTAATCTCTATTTTGTACCTGACTTTATGCATCTATAAAGCATTCTGTCTTCTCATTGTTGTGTTACTATTTTAGGAATTAGAAAACTCCTTAGAGGTTAAATTAGCCCAAGATGCTAATCTTACCCCTCTAGATATATTTCTTTGTTTCTAATGAATTGATTTCCTACTCATTTGACAAAAGTCTGATGCAATTTTTTATTTTATTCATTTCTTTTCTCGTTATTCATGACAAGAGTTATTGCAAAAGGCAATCTACCCTGCCATTCTTATAAGCAGATATTTTTGGTTTCATTTTAGATATACTCTTTTTATCTGAGTGTTTTTAAATAGCTGTGTTGAAAAAAAATTTGAAACTGTCTGTCTATATGAGTGATAGTTATTAGTAAACCTAAAAGATTAATAAAGCTTTGATGCACAGCATGAAACAATAATACAAAAATGGCTTCTATATTTCCAGTACAAATGACAACAGATAATATAAAAAGAATGAATATTCAAGTTATTGCACAATTGTGCTCATTTCACATGCTAGCAAAGTAATGCTCAAAATCCTTCAAGTGAGGCTTCAGCAGTACATGATTCAAGAACTTGCAGATGTACAAGTTGGGTTTAGAAAAGGCAGAGGTCCAGATCAAACTGCTAACTTTGTTGGATCATGAAGAAAGTAAGGGAATTGGGAAAAAAAAATCTCCTTCTGCTTATTGACTACTCTTGCGACTGTATAGATCACAACAAACAGAGATGAGAATACCAGACCTCCTTACCTGACTCCTGAGAAACCCGTATACAGGTCAAAAGTGAAGTCGCTCAGTCGTGTCCAACTCTTTGCGACCCCGTGGACTGTAGCCTACTAGTCTCCTCAGTCTATGGGATTTTCCAGGCAAGAATATTGGAGTGGGATTTCAGTTCCTTCTCCAGGGGACCTTCCCAACCCAGGGATTGAACCCAGGCCTCCCGCATTGTAGGCAGATGCTTTACTGTCTGAGCCAGCAGGGAAGTCCAGTATACAGGTCAAGAAGCAGCAATTAGAACCAGACAAGGCTATGGTTTTTCCAGTATTCCTATATGAATGTGAGAGTTGGTCCATACAGAAGGCTGAGTGCTGAAGAGTTGATGCTTTTGAATTGTGGTACTGGGGAAAATTCTTGAGAGTTCTTTGAACTACAAGGAGACCTAACTTGTCATTTCTAAAGGAAATCAATCCTTAACATTCATTGGAAGGACTCATGCTGAAGCTGACTAACAATGGCGCCCTCATGATGGAAAAAAAATGAGGGCAACATGACAAGAGGGCAGCAGAAGATAAGATGACTGGATAGCATCATCGACTCAATGGACACAAGTCTGAGCAAATTCCAGGATATAGTGAAGAACAGGGAAGACTGACATGCTGCTGTCCATTGGGTCACAAAGTGTTGGATGAAACTTAGTGACTGAACAACAACATGGGAAAACAGGATTATAATTAAGTCAAGAAAAGCAGTGAAACAATTAGAATTGCTATGAAAGACTACACTCAAGAGCTATCATATTCTACGACAACTCCTATCTGAAAAGAAAAAAACAGCATGTGAACACATATTTCTGTGTGAAACTAAACTTAATTATATATATTTTTTTAAATGTGAAATAAATTATATATGCTCAGAAGTTTTTCCTCCATTTTATTTACATCTTCCCAAAGTATTTTGCTTTATCTTTATATTTATAATTCAGAGTGAAAAATAATGTATTTTAATCAATATTAAGCTAAATTCAAGTGGATATTATCATGAAATTAAGAAATAATTTTTCAAATTCATCATGAGTTACATACACTCTCATTTTAGCATCTGAAGCTCATTCATTTAAAAAGAATCTTTATCTCTTTACTTAATTAGTAAACACTTGTACTTCCAAAATTGTGAGATATTAATCAGTTATACTTCATGATTTTTATTCTAGCTTTGTTTTAAAATGGACAAGGATTAAAAGCAATACAAGAAAAATTCTCTTGACCAGGAATGAGAGGACCTTCAATCAAGATTTTAACAAAATCTTCACGCCTGTTAGTATTTAATTCAGATGGTTGGAAATTTTTCATCAAATATTGTACTTTTGAACATGAATAGTTTTAAATAAGAATTATTAACATTTTGATAAATTATTAGCCAGGTAAATTTTAGAAAGAAACAAAAGCTAAAAGTGAATTATAAAAATGGGAGGGAAATCCTCTGATTTTACTATATCTTTCAAAAGCTAACAATATTTTCTCATGTCATTCATAAAAATATGGTGCTTCCTTGGTGGCTCAAACAGTAAAAAATCTGCCTGCAGTGAAGGAGATCTGGGTTCAATCCCTGGGTCAAGAAGATCCCCTGGAGAAGGGAGTGGCTCCCCACTCCAGTATTCTTGCCTGGAGAATTCCATGAACAGAGGAATCAGCCTGGCAGCCTACAGTCCATAGCGTCACGAAGAGTCAGATACCACTGAGTGATTCACGTAAAAATGTATCTTGTTCAGATAACTTTTGTACAACCAAAGTTGTAGATATAGCAACTGCATGATGTTTGTTTGCTAAAGTATAGCCTTATTATAAATACTATATATTTATGTAAAAGTTAAATAATTTCATTGAACACTCAAGTTATATTGTATAAGTAATTTTTATTTCAATTTTAGCAGTCTCATTATAAAATCTTTGTAAATAAAAGAGGAGGGAGGGGGGTTCTGGAGGGGGAGCATATGTAAACCCATGGCGGTTTCATGTCATTGCATGGCAAAACCAACACAATAAAGTAAAGAAAATTAAAAAAAAGACAAACATATTTTTGCAAATATTATTACCTAACTTTCATTGTTAAAATATATTTTAATTCTTATATATCAGCTTATCTACATGTAGCTGAACCAAAGTATTATATTGAGTTCATATTTTATAGGATAGGTATATAATGTATTTCTATAATACACTAAATATATAGTTGCATCTATATCTATACAAATTTTAAAATACATTATATTGAAATTTTTTAACTATATCATTATTTATAACCCATTTATACATTTGACTGTACCTTAAGCCAAGACCAAAGAAGAAAGAATCTGATACAATGCATTAGAGAAAGGAGCAAAGTAAAAATTGTGTGTGTGTGTGTATATATATATATATTTTTTTTTACTTTAAATAATTTGATGCTTATAATTTTGCATATAGTATGTATGCAAAATATATTATATAATATATTATATATATAGTATCCTATAGTATGATGCTTATATATTTTGCATAAGTATACATATAAAATGCTTTATGTATGTAAAACACATATATAACATATATATGTTTATATACCCCACATACTTGCAATTGCTCAATCGCTAAATATGAAATATGTGGTACATATTTTAACTGAGTAACAAGAGAGTGATTGTATTTATATTCCTACATATGCACGTTAATGATATATGTGTGTGTATATGAGTGCTCAGTTGTTTCCAACTCTTTGTAGCCCCATGGACTATAGCTGACCCAGACTTCTTTGCTAATGGACTTCTCCAGACAAGAGTACTGAAGTAGGTTGCCAGCATCAAGATAAGTAAATAATAAAAGGCAAGATAAATGATAAATCATGAGTCTAGAAAGGATCTCTACTTATGTATATATATGTTGGTTATTATATATTATCAGTGACAACCTACTTCTTTTCAAGTGTCTGAAGACTCAAGATGAGCAATATTTTATTTCTGTTGAACCCTGAGGTAGGAAAATAATCAGATTAAGTGCTGATGTGAAAAGATTGCAATTATTTATTTGAGTGTGTGAATGAGAAAAATCAATCCATAAAAATGGTTCTTTTTAGCTAAAATTATACTCATCTAAATTTATATATATGTAGTACCACTATAAAAGTACCACTTTTCTCTTCTGAAGAGTAATTTATGTATGTCTTCCCAGGATTTAGTTATAATAGTATTGATATCATTACATCTTTTATAACATGAAAAACTAGGCCTACATTTAGTTCTTGCAATACTGATAAATAGAATCTTGTTTTAATTTATTTACACATTGCTACGCTACAAGAGAATATAGGACTTTACCATACATAAGTATTCTTTGTTTGTTTACAGCCTTTTGAGAAATTACTTATACTATTTAATTTTTCCCCTTAAAATACCTCAAATCAATTCTTTACATAAAACTAGATATGTTCAATATCTTTTTACTTAAGGATAAAATTCTAGTTTTAAGCATCCAATTGTAGTACTGAAAGCTTTATTCCATTTTTTTCTTTCATTCATGAAGCAGAAATGATTGTTCTAATTTTAGAGGAAAAAAAAAGTTTCTAAGCAAATTGTCTAATGATATATAAATTACATATTTATAAATCGAGCTAATTAAAAATGAAATGTATATAAAAACATTGTACATTTTATAGATGAAACAAAACTCTTAAATGTACAAATATTTTAATCAATAAATTAATCAGAAAAAATTTATTCTTACTAAATCAAACCCAAGTATAAAAGGAAATTCTTCATCTAGAATATGCAGAAATTCCTAAATTTGATTGATATTGATATAAGCTGGCTAATGATGATCAGGTAATGACGTATGTACAGACCAGAAAAATTCCAAAAAGACATGACTGTCTACATTTTTGGGAAAGATAAGGGAGAAATTATTTGGCAGCAATCTGAGAGGCACCAGGCATGAAAAAAACCACCTTGGAAAAAGTGTAATACAAATAGCTAAATCAGATGGCATTTTTTAGTATCCTAGGTTAAAGTTTATATAATCAAAATGAATTGATATTATCTTTATCTGAACTTCTAGACTATATGAAATGCACACATACACACACACATATACACACAACTATTTGTGTGTATACACAAGAAATTTAGACGACCCATATCATTTTGCCATTATATTTTTCTTCTTTATTTATATTTTTAGCTCGAATGAAACATTTCAATATATTTTCATAGCAAAAATTATTGATTGAATTTTCTCTAGTGATCTGGAAGTAAATTTCAGACAGTAAAAATTAAGAAATAATGACAATACCTGAAAGGAGTCTGAAGCAGGGTGGAATTTTTCTCTTGGAAGTATATATTTTTTTGTATTTCTCTAATGTATCTAATTTTGATAAAATTTAAGCTTCATTTTAAATAAAACGTTTAAATTAAAGCATCACTGTGTTTGGTTTCTTGAGGCCAGTTAGGAAAAATATCTAAGCTTTTTATGAGCGGGTTTTAAAAGAAGCATAAATTTATCATTACAAAAATATTGTTGACACAAATGTCTAGAATTGTAAATGAATATGCTTTATGACTACATTTGTTGGCAATTTGATCTCTGGTTCCTCTGACTTTTCTAAAATCAGCTTGAACTGGAAGTTCTCAGTTCACGTACTGAGGAAGCCTAGCTTGGAGAATTTTGAGTATTTCTTTGCTAGCGTGCGAGATCAGTGCAATTGTGTGGTAGTTTGAACATTCTTTAGCATTACCTTTCTTTTGAATTGGAATGAAAACTGATCTTTTCCAGTTCTGTGGCCACTGCAAAGTTTTCCAAACTTGCTGGCATATTGAGTGCAGCACTTTAATAGCATCATCTTCAAGGATTTGAAATGGCTCATCTGGAATTATGTCACCTCCACTAACTTTGTTCATAGTGGTGCTTCCTAAGGCCCACTTGACTTCACACTCCAGGTGCTATCGGTAAAGAATCCATCTGCCACTGCAGGATATGCAAGAGATGGATTTGATCCCTGGGTTGGAAAGATCCCCTGGAGAGGGAAGTGGCAACCCATTCAAATATTCTTGCCTAGAAAATGCCATGGACAGAGGAGCCTAGTGTGCTACAGTCAATAGAGTTGTGAAGAATCGAACACAACTGAGTGAGCCCAATATAATGTATAATTAATGTCCTACATATGTAGTTCATTTTGAATCAAAATGAAGCTTATTCCACATTTATACTTTAGCTCAAATATCTAAATCATTATTTTCTGAATACATATTCATGTCATCATAAAAAGTAAATCTCTTGATAATCCTTACATGGATTCCCTCTAAAAGTAAAATTATCACTTTACACCAGTCAGAATGGCTGCAATCCAAAAATCTACAAGCAATAAATGCTGGAGAGGATGTGGAGAAAAGGCAATCCTCTTACACTGTTGGTGGGAATGCAAACTAGTACAACCACTATGGAAAACAGTGTGGAGGTTCCTTAAAAAACTGCAAATAGTCCTGCCGTATGACCCAGCAATCCCACTGCTGGGCATATACACTGAGGAAACCAGAAGTGAAAGAGCCATGTGTACCCCAATGTTCATCGCTGCATTGTTTACAATAGCCAGGACATGGAAGCAACCTAGATGCCCATCAACTGACGAATGGATAAGAAAGCTGTAATACATATACACAATGGAATATTACTCAGCATTAAAAAAAAAAATTCATTTGAATCAGTTCTACTCAGGTGGACCGAACTGGAGCCCATTATCCAGAGTGAAGTAAGCCAGAAGGAAAAACAACAATACAGTATACTAACGCATATATATGGAATTTAGAAAGACGGTAACGAGAACCCAGTACGCGAGACAGCAAAAGGAACGCAGATGTATAGAACAGACTCATGGACCCTGTGGAAGAGGGCAAAGGTGGGATGATATGGGAGAATGGCATTGAAACATGTTAATTATCATATGTGTAATCAATCGCCAACCCAGGATTGATGCTCGGGGCTGGTGCATCGAGATTTCCCGGAGGGAGGGAGGAGGGAGGGAGGAGGGAGGGGGGTTCTGGAGGGGGAGCATATGTAAACCTATGGCAATATCATGTCATTGTATGGCAAAACTAATGAAAAAAAAAATAAAAGTAAAATTATGCATATCATCAAAAATACCAGGCTTGTCAACAGTTAGTTCATCTCATTTTTTTGTTCCTTTTGGCCCACATGAAACTTTCCAGATATATCAATCCACCAAAATTACAGTGCATTGATATGTTTGTGTGGCATATACTGAAACCTTAATTGTATGAGATTTAATTTTATTTCTTAATGCATTGTGCCGCTAACACACAAAACCACTGATAGAATATCATGATGCTATTAAAAGCTACAAATGTGAAAGGCCACATAATATAGAACTCTGTGGCTTCAAGAAAATGATGTTAAAAGAGAATAGTTCTGGAAAGATTTATATAAACTTATACATTTCAGAGTTGAAAAGTAGATGTAATGAAACCATTCCAGAAACACTTAGGGATGTGTTAGGAAACATTACACCAATTGCTTTTGTATTCTGTTATGGTCAAAATCTTGGCAACTCTTTTAAATGTCTAACTAGGGACATATTTAGAAAATATCCCTTGACTAAAGTTTATGCATACTGCTACAAAAGAAAAAAGGGACAGAACTTATTAATGCATTTGAAGTCATTAGAACTCCAGTTGACTTTGGACACCATAAAAACAATTTTATTGCATATGAGAAAGCTTAGAGTTTAGAAGTCAATTGTTAGAAGAGTGGATAAAAAATGGATAATTAATATTTAACACTACATTATTATTTTCATTCTACTCAAGAATAACTATTTTATAATATTAAAGTACACAAAATGCTTTACTTATAATATCTAAAGGACATCTGATGCAACTTTCAAATGGCAAACAGCAAAACAGAGGTCTTTATTTTTTCAGGAATCATGATCCTAACATATTCCCCATTTTAGCAGACTAGAAAACAATGCTCCATTAATTTTATACAATTTTTAAGAAAATAAGTATAATCAATTCTTCTTGTAAAGAGGATCCTGTAATTTATTAACCTGTGAAAAAGTTTTCTGATATTTGATATTTTCAGCAAAGTTTTCATCTTTGTGATTGTTTTTCTCTCTTTTACATAAATATATTACTGAAATACATTCATGTCAAAGTTGGAATCTAGATATCATTGTAAACTGCACTTTTCTTACAAATAGTTAGTTACAAATTTTTGACCTAAAACAAATAGATAGTTCTTAAGCAAGAATAGGTTTATTAGGGATCATTGGAAAATTGCAACTTGGAGACTGCAAATATGACAATCCATGTGAAAAGCTCCCACAAGGCAAAAAAAAAGAGGAATGCTTTTATAGAGGGGAAAGGAAAATTGAAAGTTTATAGTGAACAGAATCCATGGTTTTTCATTGACTGAGTTCCTGCTAGGAATACAGTGTCTTTCTTCTTCCTCTTGGGCTCAGCTATCATCTCAGGGCACAAGATCTTGCCATTCTGGTCTCCCAAGTCTATTTAATTGAGGATTATTTTTTTTTTTCAAAATAGGTGACTTATACTTTTGCAAAGAATGGTAGAAAACATTTAAGTGAGTGTTTGAATTGGAATTAAATTTGAATAGAAATGTTATTTTCTTTTTAGAACATGTGTGTTTATATTATGCCAAAGCAATGGTTATTGCCTACACACTGAAGTTATCATTTAGATTCACAATTTCTTAAAAATGTTTGTAGATTCTACCTGCTTGTATAAGCACTCTTTAGTATTAAAGTACATTCAACTAAATCAGCGTCCTAGAACTGAACGTAAACTTACCTGACTGTATACTTCATCATGTATCAAATCTCTTGTTATTTAGCAATCTTTCTAACTCCTTTCTTGGGCTTCCCTGGTGACTCTGTAGTAAAACCACAATCCATCTGCCAACGGAGACCCAGGTTTGATCCCTAGGTCAGGGAAGATCCCCTATGGTAGGAAATAGCAACCCACTGCAGTATTCTTGTATGGAAAATCCCATAGACAGAGGAGCCTGGCAGGCTCCAGTCCATGGAGTCACAAAAGAGTTGGATAAGACTTTTTAGTGACTAAACAACAACAATCTTTTTTTTTTTTTTAACACCTCTACTCCCTTATTTATCTTTTGTTTATTTGGCCAAAACCTTATTTTGGCATTTGCAACTTGCCAAAATTTGAAAATTTTCACTCTTCCACACAATTTTCATGATAGAAAAGGTCACTGTTTTATGTATGGTTTAGTCACTGTCATGTTCAACTCTTGAGAACCCATGGGCTGTAGGCTCCTAGGCTCCTTTGTCCATGGGATTCTCCAGGCAAGAATACTGGAGTGGGTTGCCATTTCCTTCTTCAAGGGTTTTATGTATAGTCTCTCTTTAAATTATCTTGATGTGTTTAGAGAAAGGCATTCAGATTTGGGTCCAAAAATATGTCATTAATATTTCTGGCATGTGGGTGAATGGAAGCATGAGAGAGACTGTCATTCTCTATTATACATTAGTAAAGCTATTCTAGACAGGTCAACACATCATGCTTTATATCTAAAACTCAAAGTCCAATATTTCAGCAGTAAATGTCATAAATTGATTCACATCCTTATTTCACTTTACATCAGCTTTAAACTGAAAAAAGACACTCTTTTAAGATAGATTTTTCAAAAGAAATATTAAACCATCATCCAACATCTGAGGTCTTTTCTGTAAAAGTCATAAAATTCTCAGTGAATTTCTTTTATAAGGTATGTTTTTTTATAAATAAGCAATAATTATATGTGTTTCATTCAGTAATTGTTCACTATGTGTCATTGTGCTATACATCCTGCACACATTATTACTTTAACCATTACAATCATGAAAATTATTATAGTCATCTTTATACAGATAAGAAGACAGTATCTTAACTAACTTCATATAATTACTGAATCAGAATGGGAATTTGAAATCAATTACTTCTGTTTTTGAAAAGAGGACCTTTTTACATTCACTACAACAAGAGTGAAAGAATCATAGAGCTTCCTAGCTACCAAGGTAAACCATCATAATTTAGAAATCATGGCCTTTCATTTTATTGATTTTGATTTTTCCAGGTTTTCCTCTTTGAGAAGTTAACTGAAATTTTCTGAGTTTTTGAATGATTGTTAAACATTTAATTTAGCAGTAATGTAACTACCATTTCCCACTGCTTTTCTCCACTTTACCTTGATTCTGTTCTGTCTATATGTTTTTAATTAATTTAAAATAGAGAAGAGTAACTTTTATTCTAGAGATAATAGTGCCATAAATCTTGTGGATCATATAATTTTACCAGTAGTGCTATCACAATTAGTTTAAATAGTCAAAATAAATATGAATCTAGTGTATAATTTAAAGCATAGAATAGTTTAATATAACATGTGAAGTTGATGATAGAGTCTTAGTCCTCTAGAATTCTATTCACTAATTTTATGTAAGCATTTAAAAGTGATCCTCACACTCTTTTTATTGCATTTCTCTACTGGTCAACCTCTACAACCTTATATACTTTTCTCCAAGGCTAGATTTAATAATCTAGAATCTGTTTTTATACTCAGTTCAATTCTGATATACCATGCTATTCAAGGAGATATTTTGTTCAGTAATTTTTGCAACAGAAGTAGTCTGAGAAGTTAACTAACAAGAGGAATAGAACAGTCAAGATTTAAAATTAGGAAAGATTTTGTATGAAAGATTTTCAGTGTGTATCTGTGTCTGTGTGTTTGTATGTGTGTAAGAATAAGAGATCAATCCAGTCAATCTTAAGGAAAATCAACCCTGAAAACTCATTGGAAGGACTGAGGCTGAAGCTGAAACTCCAGTATTTGATCATCTGATGTGAAAAACTGACTCACTGGGAAAGTCCCTGATACTGAGAAAAGTTGAGGGCAGAAAGAGAAGAGGGTGTTAGAGAATGATATGGTTGGTTGGCGTCATCGATGCAATGGCTATGAACTTGGGCACATTTCGGGAGATGCTAGGGACAGAGAGACGTGGCCTATTACAGTCTATGATATCACAAAGAATCTGACATGACTGGCTGATGCAACAACAATGAGAGAGAGATAAGGAGGAGAGAAGAGGAAAAAACTAGGGAGGAAAAAACTAGGGAGGAAAAGGGGACAGTGAGGGATGATGCTGCTAAATTGATAATGACTAATGATAGGGAACAAAAGAAGATTTATTAAGTGCTGATTATGGGATCAGTTCAGTCACTCAGTCGTGTCTGACTCTTTACACCCAAGGAGTGCAGCACGCCAGGCTTCCCTGTCCATC
This sequence comes from Antilocapra americana, assembly GCA_007570785.1. Taxonomy (NCBI): domain Eukaryota; kingdom Metazoa; phylum Chordata; class Mammalia; order Artiodactyla; family Antilocapridae; genus Antilocapra; species Antilocapra americana. The sequence continues at coordinate 38,130,497 of ML663009.1, forward strand.
ACCAACTCCCAGAGCTTACTCAAAGTCATGTCCATTGAGTCGGTGATGCCATCCAACCATCTCATTCTCTGTCATCCTCATCTCCTCCTGCCTTCAACTGTCCCAGCATCAGGGTCTTTCCCAAGGAGTGAGTTGTTTGCATCAGGTGGCCAAAGTATTGGAGTTTCAGCTGCAGCATCAGTACTTCCAAAGAACATTCAGGATTGATTTATTTTAGGATTGACTGGTTGGATCTTCTTGCTCTCTAGGGCCTCTCAAGAGTTTTCTCCAATATCATAGTTCAAAAGCATCAATTCTTCAGTACTCGGATTCCTTTATAGTCCAGCTCTCACATCCATACATGACTACTGGAAAAAACCATAGTTTTGACTAGATGGACCTTTGTCAGCAAAGTAATGTTTCTGCTTTTTAATATGCTATCTAAGTAGGACATAGTTTTTCTTCCAAGGAGCAAACATCTTTTAACTTCATGTTTGCAGTCACCATATATAGTGACTTTGGAGCCCCCTCCCCACAAAAAAGTCTGTTACTGTTTCCATTGTTCACCCATCTATTTGCCATGAAATGATGGAAACAGATGCCATCATCTTTCATTTCTGAATGTTGAGCTTTAAGCAAACATTTTCCACTCTCCTCATTCACTTTCATCAAGACACTCTTTAGTTCTTCACTTTCTGCCATAAAGGTGGTGTCATATGCATATATAAGTTTATTAATATTTCTCCTGGCAATCTTTATTTCAGTTTGTGCTTCATCCAGCCTGGCATTTCATATTATGTGCTCTGAATACAAGTTAAATAAGGAGAGTGGTAATATATAACCTTGACAAACTGCTTTCCTGAATTGGAACCAGTCTGTTGTTCCATGTCCAGTTTTAACTGTTGCTTCTTGTCCTGCATATAGATTTCTCAGAGGCAGGTCAGGTGGTGTGATATTCCCATCTCTTTAAGAATTTTCCATAGCTTGTTGTGAATCACATTCAAAGGCTTTGGCAAAGTCAATAAACCAGAACTAGATGCTTTTCTGAAATTCTCTTGTTTATTTAATGATCCGACAAATTGTTGCCCATTTGATTTCTGGTTCCTCTGCCATTTCTAAATCCAGCTTGACTATTTGAAAGTTCACGATTCACATACTGTTGAAGCCTGGATTGGAGAATTTTGAGTATTACTTTACTAGTGTGTGAGATGAGTAAAATTGTGCAGTAGTTTGAACACTGTTCGGAATTGCCTTTCTTTAGGATTGGAATGAAAACTGACTTTTTCCAGTCCTGTGTCCATGGCTGAGTTTTCAAAATTTGCTGGCATATTAAGGGCAGCACTTTCACAACATCATCTTTTAGGACTTGAAATAGTTCAACTGGAATTCCATCACCTCCACTAGCTTTGTTCATAGTGATTTTTCCTAAGGTCCACTCGACTTTGGACTCCAGGATGTCTGGCTCTAGGTGGGTGATCACACCATCATGGTTATCTGGGTCATGAAGATCTTTTTGATATAGTTTTTCTGGATAATCTTGCTACCTCTTCTTAATATCTTCTGCTTCTGTGAGGTCTATACCATTTTTGTGCTTTATTGTGCCCATTTTTGCATGAAATGTTCCCTTGGTATCTCTAATTTTCTTAAAGAGATCTCTAGTCTTTCTCATTCTATTGTTCTCCTCTTTTTCTTTGCACTGATCACTGAGGAAGGCTTTCTTATCTCCTTGATATTCTTTGCAACTCTGCATTCAAGTGGGTATATCTTTCCTTGTCTCCTTTGCCTTTAGCTTCTCTTCTTTTCTCAGCTATTTGTAATACCTCCTCAGACAACCATTTTGCCTTTTTGTATTTCTTTTTCTTGGGGATGGTCTTCATCATTGCCTTCTGTACAATATCACAAACCTCCATCCATAGTTCTTCAGGCAATCTGTCTATCAGATGTAATCCTTGAATCTGTTTGTCACTTCCACTGTATAATTATAAAGGATTTGATTTAGGTCATAGTGAATGGTGTAGTGGTTTTCCCTACTTTCTTCACTTTAAGTCTGAATTTGAAAATAAGGAATTGAAGTTCTGTGCCACAGTCAGCTCCTGGTCTTATTTTTGTTGACTTTATAGAGCTTCTCCATCTTTGGCTGCAAAGAATGTAATCAATCTGATTTCGGTATTGACCATCTGGTGATGTCCATGTGTAGAGTTGTCTCTTGTGTTGTTAGAAGAGGGTGTTTGCTATGACCAGTGAATTCTCTTGGAAAAACTCTGTTAGCCTTTGTCCTACTTCATTTTGTACTAAAAATCTTGATTTAAGATAGATTATATGTTAAATTCTTGAACTTTAAGGAAAGATAATTTGACTTTTAGAGTTTTAAATTTTATGGTAAATATACACTGGAAAACATGTATACAATTTTAGTCTCCTGTAGTCTGTCTATTATTTTGGGGGGCTCCAAAATCAATGCAGATGGTGACTTCAGCCATGAAATTAAAAGATGTTTGCTGCTTGGAAGAAAAGTTATGACCAACCTTGACAGTGTATTAAAAACCACAAACACTACTTTGTCAACAAAGATTTGTCTAGTCTAGCTATATTTTTTCCAGTAGTCATGTATAGATGTGAGAGTTGGACTATAAGGAAAGCTGAGCACTAAAGAATTGATGTTTTTGAACTGTTGTATTGGAGAAGACTCTTGAGAGTCCCTTGAACTGCAAGGAGATCCAACCAATCCACCCTAAAGGAAGTTAGTCCTGAATATTCATTGGAAGGATTGATGCTAAAGCTGAAACTCCAATACTTTGGCCACCTGATGTGAAGAACTGACTCACTGGAAAAGACCCTGATGCTGGGAAAGACTGAGGCAGGAGGAGGAGGGATGACTGAGGATGAGCTGGTTGTATGGCATCACCGACTCAATGGATATGGTTTTGAGTAAACTCCGGGAGCTGATGATGGACAGAGAGGCCTGGTGTGCTGCAGTCCATGGGGTTGCAAAGAATCGGATACAAAGTGAGCGACTGAACTGAACTGAACAGAACTCTATAATCGCTTATATAAGAGGTTATATATATATAACCTTATAATCGCTTATATAAGAGGTTATATACCTCTGATATATATATATGTAACCTATGAGATATATATATATATATATATATATATATATATATATATATCATTCAAATACTCAAATGATAGAATGATAATTACCAAGTAACTGTGTTCACATTTTACTTCTAAGATCAAATGCAAAGATGAGGAATAAAGTTCTTACAGTAAACTCTATCTATTATGCTAATGTCACATTCATATGATAATTAGATAACATTCACATAGGTCTAAAATGTGAATGGATAGCTTTAAAAACAGTTGCTGAAGAAGTTGCTTTTCTCTAACAAAATTCTTAATTTTTAGACTTCCTAACAGAATGTTAAAAAGGAGTATGCTGTTTTAATTTATTAATAATTTTATATGCAATGTGTTAGTGATAAAACTTTCTGATAGCCACCTTAAAATTAAATTAATAGCAGATAGTGCTACATTAGTGTCTGCAATGTAATTTGCCTCCTTAATTAGATACCACCATACAGGTGGACATTTTAAAATACACAATATTGATATTAAGCTGGCATATTTTCAGAAACTGCTCTATGGTTTGACTATTAAAGCACAGCTTTCTGTGTAACTTTAACTATAGAAACAAGACCCTCAGAAATATAAAACATAAAGTATATTTTGCCAAATACCTGTTAAGTAAGCAACTATATTTAAAATTTTATCTACAATATCAATGATTTATTCATGGTGTACCAACAGAAACTCTGGAGAACAAAATAGGAATAATGATATTTAAAATGTTTTTTAATTGAGTGTAAAAATTCTAACCAAGTCAATTATGAAGAGCATGAAGCTAATTCCCATATGTTTATTTACAAATTTAATTTCACAATGCCAATTAAGTATCATCAAATTCATCTGCACAAAGTTTCATACATTTTTTTAGGTTAAAAAATTGTTTTGTAGACCTAATGCTTCATTATGCTATCAAAGGCATAAGGGCTAATCACTCTGCAATGAACTGCTTTTATTTCATTACTATGTAACAATTAACCTATCCCTTCTGGCTAAAGCTATCATTTATGATACAGAATAGCAGGTTAATTATAGTTTCCAGAACTGATCACCATGAAATTCTTGGTGATGTCACTCACCATGTGCCCTCCTCTCTGATCCCTCTGAAATATTCATTCATTCCACCAATGACTGATGCTAAAAAAAGAGGAAATTGAAAAAAAAATAATTACTTTAAAAACCTACTATTTGCACTGTATTATGAAACTCTTCATTGAACTATCTATTGTTTGTAAGAAGCCAAGAAAAGTAATGTCCTCATACTCTCAGATAACCATCTCTTACCATTTTCCTCAATTCTAACATAGCCTAATTCCAAATTCCCATTCTTTTTTGCCACATACACAAACATGCACTCTACCACAACTGAGAACACTTCAGGATTTCTAAAGCTTTCTTAATGTATTAAAAGGTCCCTAGCTATTTTAAATTAATGCTTGTGTGAGGCCAAACTATGTATAAACATCAAGTATTTATAAAGCAATACATTGGTTATTGTTATTTCTCCCTGCAATCTTGATTCCAGCTTGTGCCTCCTTCAGCCCAGCTTTCTCATAATGTACTCTGCATATAAGTTAAATAAGCAGGGTGACAGTATACAGCCTTGACATACTCCTTTCCCTATTTGGAACCAGTCTTCTGTTCCATGTCCAGTTCTAACTGTTGCTTCCTGACCTGCATACAGGTTTCTCAAGAGACAGGTCAGGTGGTCTGGTATGCCTATCTCTTTCAGAATTTTCCACAGTTTATTGTGATCCACACAGTCAAAGGCTTTTGCATAGTCAATAAAGCAGAAATAGATGTTTTTCTGGAACTCTCTTGCTCTTTCGATAAGCCAGCGGATGTTGGCAATTTGATCTTTGGTTCCTCTGCCTTTTCTAAATCCAGCTTGAGCATCTGGAAGTTCATGGTTCACGCATTGCTGAAGCCTGGCTTGGAGAATTTTGGGCATTACTTTATTAGCATGTGAGATGAGTGTGATTGTGCGGTAGTTAGAGTATTCTTTGGCATTGCCTTTCTTTGGGATTGGAATAAAAACTGACCTTTTCCAGTCCTGTGGCCACTGCTGAGTTTTCCAAATTTGCTGCCATATTGAGTTCAGCAATGTCAAAATATCATCCCAGATATGCCGATGACACCACCCTTATGGCAGAAAGTGAAGAAGAACTAAAGAACCTTTTGATTAAAGTGAAAGAGGAGAGTGAAAAAGTTGGCTTAAAGGTCAACATTCAAAAAACTAAGATCATGGCATCTGATCCCATCACTTCATGGTAAATAGATGGGGAACATGGAAACGGTGGCTGACTTTATTATTCTGGGCTCCAAAATCACTGCAGATGGTGATTGCAGCCATGAAATTAAAAGATGCTTACTCCTTGGAAAGAAAGTTATGACCAACCTATACAGCATATTGAAAAGTAGAGACATTACTTTGCCAATAAATGTCCATGTAGTCAAAGCTATGGTTTTTCCAGTGGTCATTTATGCATGTGAGAGTTGGACTATAAAGAAAGCTGAGCACCGAAGAATTAATGCTTATGAACTGTGGTGCTGGAGAAGTCTCTTGAGAGTCCTTTGGAATTCATGGAGATTCAACCATTCCATTCTAAAGGAAATCAGTCCTAGGTGTTCATTGGAAAGACTGATGTTGAAGCTGAAACTTCAATACCTTGGCCACCTGATGTGAAGAGCTGACTCATCTGAAAAGACTCTGATGCTGGGAAAGATTGAGGGCAGGAGGAGAAGGGGACAACAGAGGATGAGATGGTTGGATGACATCACTGACTCTATGGACATGGGTTTGGGTGGACTCTGGGAGTTTTTTACGGATAGGGAGGCCTGGCATACTGCAGTTCATGGGGTAGTGAAGAGTCGGACACAATTGAGCAACTGAACTGAATATATTGGTTAAAGGAACATACTCTGGAGTCAAATCAAGCTTTCAGTATCTCCTGCCTATTTACCAATTATATAAATCTATGAAAATTACTTACTAATTATGCCTTAGTTTTCCATAAAATTGAGCTATTATCTTTACTTCATATAATTGCTAGAAGAAATAAACTCAGTGATATGAATAAAGTACTTGGCATGGTGTTTGGCATATGCTTAATAAATTTTAGTTACTTTGGAAAAATGGCTTAATATACTGTTTAAAGACGTTTATGATCCTAATAAAAATATTTAAAAAATTTGATTAACATCTTTGGCTACCATTTGACAGGTTTACAGAGGCTAACAAGATTTTGAAAATTAACTTTTTAAAGCATTTTTTACTGTGAAGATAACTCTTACTAGTAAATCATATCTTGCTTGATATTATTATGAGAAAATTTATATACTTTAATTTCTTGAAAGTTGTACACTTTTTAGCAGAAACATTTGGATTGTTCTTGACAAATATGTGAACTAGTTGAGGAAACTAAATTGAGGCAAGAAAAATTCAGGGATGTGAACTTAGAAGCAAAAATTCAAATGCACATATCCTAGATAGAGTGGTTAAAGTCTAAGTGGATATGGAAGCAATGGGTAACAAATCAAGATTTTTAAACTGGCCACATAGAGTGAGAGATCAATGTAAAATCCTTTCTTCCCTGCCAAAAGTCTGAACAGGAAGTCAGATGATATATTTTAAGTATCCAGAGAAATGACTACTAAAGCACAAATGTAAAGCATATTTGTGTGCACCCAAATGGTCTATTACACTTTACACTGGACAATCTTGCCCACCCAGTTGCAAGCAGCATTAATCAAAGACAGGACACATGCAAAGTTTAGAGAAAGAGTAGAAGAGAGGGACTGTAGATTAACTGATACTCTTTTAAACAAGAAATTTGCACACATTACTCGTTAATATTTCATGCCTAAATGAGGTCACAAAAGAGACAGAAAATCTACCTCTAGCTTTGGCAGCTATATATCTTGTTACAATTTTACACTAATGAAAAGACCATTCTGCTTCCTCAACATTTGTCCTAGAAAACCTTTTGTACTTAAACAGGAGGTGACATACTATTATATAAGATGAATACATAATTAACAAAACAGATAAAACAGAAACATTATATACAAATTTCATGATATTGCTTGTTTTCTGAGATAGGAGAGAAAAATGGAAAAGTAAAGAACCATAAAATTTCTGAAAATGGAAAGCAGATGAAAAATTGTAACTGACTAGCAAAGATGAGAAAGTTGAAATATAAGTGACTATATAAATAAAGACAAAATGAAACAAGACCATATATATTATCGAATGTTTCTAAAATATACTACTTCATATGTCATAGGAAGAAAACAAATTAAATATATGAACATTTCACTGTAACATTTATTTTAACTTTCTCATGTAAGAAAGATATTGTATGGTCTTATAACATAGCTTTTCAAATTTATTTATCATTCAAATGATTTGTTCCTCATATTTACTGCAAGAATTAGGAACATGAGTTATTTCTAATACAGTTTATATCTGTGTATTCCTTAGAGTATCACAAACCTGTGGCCCAGATCCATCTGGATCCACTTAGCTGTGATTACTTTCTTTTGGATGCTCCAGCTGTCAGTACATCACCTCTCTGTACATGCTAGTGAGGTAGTTGTATATAATGAGATCCTACTACCTGTCAGCAAAATTGTGATTTCTGACCATCGCAAAATATCCCAGGATCATCTTGAATTCTCCTTTACTAAATAAGGAGCCAATGAATCCTGTATCTTTTCAATAGAAAGTAGTTTCAATGTCTTGTAGCAGATTACACTGCTTCTCCTTGGTATTGAATCTATGGATGATGACACCAGGAAAGAAGTAAACTAAATCTTAGAGCAAGAGTTATCTTAGAAAAACAATTATGAGAAGATAAAAAGTGTCATATATTTAAGCAGATACTTCCAATCCACATAAAATTATTGTCATCTGGTTTTCATAAAAGTGAAACTATTAGTTGTTCAGTTTTGTCTGACTCTGTAGAACTCCATGGACTGTAGACCACTAGGCTCTTCTGTCCATGGACTTCTCCAGGCAATAATACCGGAGTGGGTAGCCATTTCCTTTGTTAAGGATCTTCCTGGCTCAGGGATCAACCCTGGTTCTCCTGTATTGCAGGCAGATTCTTTACCATCTGAGCCACCAAGGGAGTCCATGAGATTTGTTAATATTTTTAAGTATTTTATTTAATCTCATTTAGCATATAGTATGCTAAATGCTATTATAACGAACTTCAAGTTAAAGTTATGTTTTCCCTCAAATTTAGCACTCTCCATAACACTGATTACTTTCTGATTCTTGTAGTAGGTACCCCGAAGTGATTTTGAAATATCCAAGTGTTCATGGTCCCATATGTCAGTAGTACTTGACCACTTACTGAGGGAGAAAAAGAAAAAATAAGACCCCCCCCCCACAAGAAAACACTAAATAAACCACAAGCATAGTAATACATAGTCTTTCAGATAACCACTATACTATTCAATGGCAATGATGATAGGCAGTCCAGAGACACATGTGGCTGTAGGGGTTTATCTGAAATTGTCCTTTAACTTCACAGTGGGAAAATTATTTTTCTTCTATTACACATATCTTAAAATGGAAACCAAACTTCTAAAGATCTTTAAATAAATAAATATAGATATTCAAGAATAAACAATTATATGCTAGTGTTAGTCCTTCAGTGGTGTCTGACTCTTTGCTGTAAGTTTTTTTTTTTTTTTTATTGTTTTTGCCATACATTGTCATGATATCACCATGGGTTTACACATGCTTCCCCTCCGGATCTCCCCTCCCTCCTCCCTCCCCCCCCGGGAAATCTCGCTGCACCAGTCCCGAGCATCAATCCTGGGCTGGCGATTGATTAGACACATGACAATTAACATGCTTCAATGCCCTTCTCCTATATCATCCCACCCTTACCCTCATCCACAAAGTCCACGAGTCTATTCTATACATCTGCGTTCCTTTTGTTGTCTCCTATGTTGGGTTCTCGTTACTGCCATAAGTTTTATAATCATATAAAATAAGACTATTAAAAGCTAATTAACAATGTCATAAAGCCCAGCAAATTAATATCAAGAACATTTAAAAACAAAAGAGTAAATTTTAAAAAATCATCTTATGTACTGTTTCCAGAAGAAATCAATTCATCAACATGCAAATATTTGGATAATAATAATTTCATAAAAATGTTATTCTCACTTGAATCTTGATATAAGTCAATGTTTAAGGAATTTCCAGACTCAGTGTATCATGAGATGATTTTATTATCATATAAAACAAGTATAGAAATTTAGAAAAGTTTTATGGAAATATCTTTTGTTTTTAAAGCATCTTATGCCTGTACCACTTGTGCCTTTTACAGGTAATGCCGTTTTCTCACAGGTTTCTTGGTAATGATGTACTATGTTATATTAAGTTGCCATAGAACATTGGCACACCAATTTGTTGATTAGATTAGCATAGTGGTTTTATTTGATGAATATGTAATACCCAAAGATAAACAGGGAATTATAAGAAAATATTAATATTGAAATAATGAAGTCAAAATAGAGGCAAAACCTGATGCTGAAAAAGAATTCCAGAAAAAAAGTCTACTTCTGCTTCACTGACTACGCTAATGTCTTTGACTTTGTGGATCACAACAAACTGTGGAGAACTCTTAAAGAGATGGGAATACCAAACCACCCTTCCTGCCTTCTGAAAAATCTGTATGCAGGTAAAGTAACAATTAGAACCAGACGTGGAAACATACACTGGACCCAAATCAGGAAAGGAGTCCATCAAGGCCTTATAGTGTCACCCTGCTTATTTAACTTGTAGACAGATTTCATCATGAGAAACTCTGGGCTGGATGAAGCACAAGCTGGAGAAATATCAATAACCTCAGGTGTGCAGGTGACACCATCCTTATGGCAGAAAGCAGAGAATAACTAAAGAGCCTCTTGATTAAAGTGAAAGTGACAGGTGAAAAAGTTGGCTTAAAACTTAACATTCAGAAAACTAAGATCATGGCATCCAATCCCATCACTTCATGGCAAATAGATGGGGAAATAATGGAAACAGTGACAGATTTTAATTTTTGGGGCTCCAGAATCACTGCAGATGGTGACAACAGCCTTAGAATTAAATGACACTTACTCTCAAGAAGAAAAGCTATAAACAACCTAGACAGCATATTAAAAAGCAGAGACCTTACTTTACAAATAAATGTCTGTTTAGTCAAAGCTATGGTTTTTCCAGTAATCATGTGTGGATATGAGAATTGGACTATATAAAAAGCTGAGTGCTGAAGAATTGATGCTTTTCAACTGTGGTGTTCGAGAAGACTCTTGAGAGGCCCTTGGACTGCGAGGAGATCCAACCAATTCATCCTAAAGATAAGTCCTGAATGTACTTTGGAAGGACTGATGCTGAAGCTGATATTTTGGCCATCTGATGCAAAGAACTGACTCATTGGAAAAGACTCTGATGCTGGGAAAGATTGAAGGCAGGAGGAGAGGGGAATGACAAAACAAGATGGTTGGATGGCATCACCTACTCCATGGACATGAGCTTGAACAAGCTCTGGGAGTTGGTGATGGACAGGGAAACCTGGTGTGCTGCAGTCCATCAAGTCACAAAGAGTCAGACACAACTGATCAATTGAACTGAGTCCAACTTTTAGAAACTAATATATGTATGTGTATATATTTACATATGTTCAATTCAGTTCAGTCGCTCAGTCATGTCTGACTCTTTCCAACCTCATGAACCGCAGCACGCCAGGCTTCCCTGTCCATCACCAACTCCCGGAGTCCACCCAAACCCACATCCATTTAATCAATGATGCCATCCAACCATCTCATCCTCTGACGTCCCCTTCTCCTCCTGCCTTCAATCTTTCCCAGCATGAGTCTTTTCAAATGAGTCAGCTCTTCACATCAGGTGGCCAAAATATAGGAGTTTCAGCTTCAACATCAGTCCTTCCAATGAGCACCATCCTTTAGGATGGACTGGTTGGATCCCCTTGCAGTCCAAGGGACTCTCAAGAGTCTTCTCCAACACCACAGTTCAAAAGCATCAATTCTTCAGTGCTCAGCTTTCTTTGCAGTCCAACTCTCACATCCATGCATGACCACTGGAAAAACCATAGACTTGACTAGATCGACTTTTGTTGACAAAGTAATATCTCTGTTTTTTAATATTCTGTCTAGGTTGGTCATGACTTTCCTTCCAAAGAGTAAGCATATTTCTTTCCATATATTTACATATGTATATTCATATTTAGATAGATACATATCTATCTCCAAACATACCATGTGACTTTGATGGAATTTTCTGGTACATATATTTGCAGAGTGGATTATTACCTGCAGTATTATAATATACAGAGTAGATTATAAAATGCAGGATTATAATTTGTTTATTTTGTGTTATCTGTGCCCAGTGGCTTCTTTGGTAGCTCAGATGGTAAAGAATCTACATGCAAGGTGGGATCCCTGAGTCAGGAAGATCCCCTGGAGAAGGAAATGACAATCCATTATTAACCCAGTGTTAACCCAGTGTTATTGCCTGAAGAAGTCTATGGACAGTACAGTTCATGGAGTGGCAAAGAGTCAGACACGATGGGCGACTAACACTTTCACTCTCATTTTTATCTGTGCCCTGCACAGTTCTCAGTATCTTGGCATTTCTTAGTATTTAACTTTCATTTAGATGGATAATTATAAAAATTATCTTTTAAAATTCAATTAGCTATCAGTCATTCACAATCTAAATTTTCAGGAGACTGAATGTTTCTTTTCTTCAAAGCACCATTGTCTGATTTTTTTTGTATTAAATAAATATTAAATTGAACTAGTTTAGCCTCTTTTTTGAGTGAAGATCTGCTATATACATATATATGTATTACATATATGTATAAATCCAACATGAGATACACAACCATCTTAAAGAATCAGCTTTCCATATTTAACAAATGATCTCACTGCAACCTCTAATAACTAAAGTTATAAAGGTAGAGTCATGGATAAGATGAAGATTAGAGGAACATTTTTGAAGTGCTGTGCTTTTCCCTCACCTTTTATTAGTGGAAAATATAAGCTTTGTTTTTCATTAACTTTCAGAGAAATAGGATTTAAAGGAATTACTCTGATAGCATAATAGTTGTAACCTACATTTTCTAGAATTTAAAAGATCCTTGTGTGACTCATTTTAAGAAACATGGAGTTAATGACTAATGTGCTTTCTGATGCTCTGATAAGAAAGATTGGACACTATGTGGGGTTTAGCCTGTGTTCTCAGTGTTTGCTTTGATAACAAACAAGTGTGGATCATGTGTGAAAGAACTGGGTTTCAATCATCTTGAATCTTGTTAGAGGACAGACAAGAAGAACTCCCCAAAAGAATGGAACACTGTATTTCCCAGGTTGGGAAAGAGACCTTTAAGTGACCACTGGAGAAGCTGCAAAGGAACTGCGCTTGAGAGAACCCAGAGGGCAAAATCTAGATCTCTTATGTTTGTAACACAGGTTAAAGTGTATGTTTCATCTCAAATCAATGCTCTATTTTCAGTGAAGGTCGGCGATCTTAATTTTTGTAATAAAATATAAGCACTGAAATTTAATGTATCAGTTCCCTGTTACATTGATATTGGATAAAAATATTGCTTCCGCCATGCTATTTGAAAAATACTGTCTGAATGGATATTATCTGCATATTACACAAATCCTTTACTGTGCCCTATCATACTCCTCCTTAAATTTCTTCAGTGTTCCCCTTATCAGCACAGAACAAAACTAAAATTTCTTGAATCTGACTGTGGTATTTTCCTCCAATATCCCCTAACTTTCTTCTGTCACCTTGACTTTCTTTAATTATTATTATTATTTTCCTTTGACTATATTGCAAAGCATGTGTGATCTTAGTTCCCTGACTAGGGATCAAACCCTTGCCACACTTAATCACTGTATTGCCAAGAAACTCCCACCTTGACTTTCTTAGTGCCTCCCCAAATCCAACCTCTTGGCTGCTTTATTTCATTTTCACATTTTTTCTGTGTTTATTACACTGTCTTCAAAAAGTTCAATGATGCTTCTTTCTGTTTTTCAGTTTAAATTCCACGGAGACTTTTTCTAATCACACAATAATAATATATTTCAACTCACCTCCAGTTATTGTTTCATAGCTTTATACACTTTTTTCCCCTTAGCAGCACTTATCTTACTCTATAACTTTTATATTTGTTTTCTGTTTGAGTTTTTCTATTTCCCTCGCTAGAATTTAAACTTGATAAGTGCACAGATTCTGACTTTATTTTTAGCCATTTCTTCACTAGCACTTAATGAGCATTCACTTAGTAAGTACCCTTTAAATAAATGAGGGCTTCTCTAGTGACTCAGGTGGTAAAAAAAAAAAATCCTCCTGCCAATGTAGGAGACGCAGGAGATGTGTGTTCAATTCCTGAACTGGGAAGATTCCCTGAGAAAGAAATGGTAACTCACTCCAGTATTCTTGCCTGGGAAAACCCATGGACAGAGCAGCCTGGTGGGCTATGGTCCCTGGGATCAAAAAGAGTGGGACACAACTGAGTGATTAATGCTTTCGCATTTGAATAAATGAAGGTGAAGAGTGAAAGTAGGAGAGAGGGATAGAAGAAAAGAGAAAGAGAGGAAAAGGGAGGAAGAAAGAAGAGGGAAGGAAGAATCTGTAAGCATAAAAAATTCACAGAATCTGAAAGTTCTTCAATGAATGCCAAAGTAGAAACTATGAATAAAAAGTAGTGATTTTCATTATCTAATATTAAAAACCCAAAAAGCCAGCAATAGAGAAAAAATTTATTGCATGAAATTCATTATTTCCAGTGTCAGAATTTTTTTCCCAAGTCCTGTAAATTTCCATATCATTTTTATGAAATAGGTTCAGTGGAATAACAGCCACTTAAGAAAAAAAAAAACATGAATTACATTTTATAGATGGAGAACCTGAGATTGAGTGGAATAGAGCCTTTTTTTTCCCCTCAGTGATATTGATAAAAAATACCATGTATTATCTGTTCTCTAAGTATATTCCAGGCGTATTAAAGGGTCTTGTTCTGAATGTTGAGCTTTAAGCCAACTTTTTCACTCTCCTCTTTCACTTTCATCAAGAGGCTCTTTAGTTTTTCTTCACTTTCTGCCATAAGGATGGTGTCATCTGCATATCGGAGGTTATTGACATTTCTCCCAGCAATCTTAATTCCAGCTTATGCTTCTTCCAGCTCAGCATTTCTCATGATGTACTCTGCATATAAGTTAAATAAGCAGGGTGACAATACACAGCCTTAACGTACTCCTTTTCCTATTTGGAACCAGTCTGTTGTTCCATGTCCGGTTCTAACTGTTACTTCCTGTCCTGCATACAGGTTTCTCAAGAGGCAAGTCAGGTGGTTTGGTATTCCCATCACTTTCAGTATTGTATGGATTTGAGAGTTGGACTATAAAGAAAGCTGAGCACTGAAGAATCTACACTTTTGAACTATGGTGTTGGAGAAGACTCTTGAGAGTCCCTTGGACTGCAAAGAGATCCAACTAGTCCATCCTAAAAGAGATCAGTCCTCGGTGTTCATTGGAAGGACTGATGTTGAAGCTGAAACTCCAATACTTTGGCCACCTGATGAGAAGAGTTCACTCATTTGAAAAGACCCTGATGCTGGGAAAGATTGAGGGCAGGAGAAGAAGGGGATGACAGAGGATAAGATGGTTTGATGGCATCACCGATTCAATGGACATGAGTTTGTGTGAACTCCAGGAGTTGGTGATGGACAGGGAGGCCTGGTGTGCTGCAGTTCATGGGATCAAAAAGAGTCCGACAAGACTGAGTGACAGAACTGATCTGAGGCTTTTCTACATTTCTTCCATAATGAGCCTTCAAATATCAATGTTGTTTGTAGAAAAATAAAAGATGGCGTACTGTGATTTTTTTTCCTTTTTCCTAAGAAGTTTATCTTTAAAAAGGCATTAATAAAAAAAGGAAGCTGGATTTTCTTTTAATAATTCCATAGGAGTCTTCCTTAAGCTTGAAATTTGGGAATGTATGCTGCACATCTATTCTTTATCTATGTTGCTGTTTTCATAAGTTAATAATTAATCAATGATGCCTGGTTCACCAAAGGTCGTTTAGAAGATAAACTATGTGTTTTATTTTGATCTAAGTCTGAGCTAAGTGCTATTGAACTCCTTGAATTATAAACATCTCAAAACATCAAATATTTATCTGTTATAGAAAACAAAAAAGAACTCTGTCCCTATTTTGATAGGGAAGCCATGCATATTAATCAATCATAGTAGTCTATACTATCCACTTGTAAATCATAAACATGTGAAGTAAGTTTTGTCAACATGTTATAAGTGTTTATTATTGTGTTATTAACATAATTCTATGATTTATGTACACTAATATAATGCCATACTTGCTAATTTACTTAAAACTAAAGTATCACATTAAGTACAAAATATTTTGAATAATAATCTTTCAAACACTGTGGGAGTTTCAAAGGATTTATTTGATATAGGATATGCCATCAAACCATTTAGAATGTTTTCTAAGTAATTTGATTATAATTAGAGCAACATACTATTATTCGAATATGGAATTACAAGACATAGAGAAGGGTAAGATTAAAATTAACCTTGCTGCTGCTGCTTCTGTTAAGTTGCTTCAATTGTGTCCGACTCCATGCGACCCCATAGACAGCAGCCCACCATGCTCCCCCGTCCCTGGGATTCTCCAGGCAAGAACAATGGAGTGGGTTGCCATTTCTTTCTCCAATGCATGAAAGTGAAAAGTGAAAGTGAAGTCGCTCAATCGTGTCCAACTCCTAGCGACCCCATGGACTGAAGCCTACAAGGCTCCCCCGTCCATAGGATTTTCCAGGCAAGAGTACTTGAGTGGGTTGCCATTGACTTCTCCAAAATTAACCTTAGTAATAAAGAAATGTAGACTTGTGCTGGATCTTGAAATAGATGTAAAATTTGAAACTGTAGAGATGCAAGGAGAGAACAATTTGAGCCTGTGAATAGGCACAGAAGACATAGAATAGTGGAAAAGATATCTCCCTGAGTCTAAGTGAATAATGCAATATTGCACAAGTGACTTTTTATACCCATAATGCTTATAACCTTGTAAAAGTAGTGCAAAACTGATTATTAATGACAATTGTAATGGCTATATTAATAGTATTTATTTTACTTATAAGGCAATTATCACTGGTGATTACAGTTTAGACGATTAAACCAAAGCTAACTTACATTCATTTAATTAATACTAATGAACAACTATATTTATTCTTAAACATGTTTTAAACATGCATATTGTAGGCCAGTGGAGTGGACCTAAGTTAGACAGTAGGGGTGCAAAGATAAATAAAGCATATTGTGCATGCATGCCAAGTCACCTCAAGAGTGCCTGACTCATTGCAACCCCACAGACTGTAGCCCATTAGGCTCCTCTGACCATTGGATTCTCCAGGCAAGAATCCTGGAGTGGATTGACATTCCCTTCCCCAGGGGATCTTCCTGACCACATGGATCAAACCCTCGTCTCCTGTGGCTCTTGCATTGCACACAGATTCTTTATCACTGAACCGTGGGAGAAGCTCAAAGCATATTACCCACCATCAAATATTCTACATATTCTGTTATTCTGTTAAGAAAGGCACTTACATAAGCATGTACATTACGAAAATACATAGTGCTTTCAGAGGCAGAAAAAGGCTGAATCATGAGAAGGATAGTTGCATGGTTCCAAAATGTCTCCAACAAACTGCTTCAAAACGAAGTAAGCCAGAAGCAAAAACAACAATACAGTATATTAATGCATATATATGGAATTTAGAAAGATGATAACCAGAACCCAGCATGCGAGACAGCAAAAGGAACTCAGATGTATAGAATAGACTTGTGGACTCTGTGGATGAGGGAAAGGGTGGGATGATATGGGAGAATGGCATTGAAACATGTTAATTACCATATGTCTAATCAATCGCCAGTCCAGGACTGATGCTCGGGGATGGTGCAACGAGATTTCCCTGGGGGAGGGAGGTGGGAGGGGGGTCCTGGAGGGGGAGCATATGTAAACCCATGGTGATATCATGTCATTGTATGGCAAAACCAATAAAAAAAAAAAAAACTGAAAAACCGAAAAAAAAAAAATCTATCATAAAGGTAAATAGAACAGTACAGTGAAGAAATGAAAATATTTTAATCTTGCTTATCAAAATTAACAGGGATGTATCACATTTCCCAATATTATAGTCTGGAATATCATCCCCCACATTAGAGAAGAAGTAGAGAGAGACTGAATAAACAACCTAAAAATACACAGGCAGAAAAGGTGTGTTTTTATTTGACTTTAACTAAAAGTTAAAACTCAAGTTCAAGTATCTCCAGATCTGTGTTATTTACTACTGGCAGGCAAGAAAATGAAATTTCCTTTTTATTTAGAATTCTGTAATAATTTTGGCAGCATTTTATTTCTCATGCTTATTAATTTTTAACTTCGAGAGTTATAGTGTCCCTTACTTTCCATTTATCAATTCTTCAGATCGAGAGAAATCAGGGCCCAATATTTTTGACTTGTCACACCTGGATGCTAGATATAGGAAATGAATCTCCCATCTTTTGGCTGAACATGTTTGGAATTTAACCTCTTACAATACAGTCAGCAGCATTTCTCAGTGGTTAAATTCTAGGCAAGTAAACCATGATTTTATGTATGGAGTACTACTTTTAAGAATAAAAAATATATGAAACATGGACATTTTCAGTTAAAATTCAGATCTGTCTGTATATTCTCATAGATATAATTCAGTTTCTTTGAAATAAATATTTATAGAGACACATATAAGTTAATCCATCATTATACAGCTGGAAGTAGGCAATACTAAAATTTAATATTTCTTAATTATATGCAGATTGCATTTTCCTTGTATAAACACTTTCTTAACTAACTGAGAAACTGATCAGTTTCTGTTAAGAAGCTGATGTTAGTACTATCTTTAGAATTATGAATTAATGTTTTAGTCACATCAAAATGCTTGACAGTTTCCTAGAATTTTATGAATTCAACTAATTACTATTTCAGATTCCCTATTTTTGATACCAAATTGTATCTCCTTATTCATAGTCCATGTGCCA
Organism: Antilocapra americana; assembly: GCA_007570785.1. Lineage (NCBI taxonomy): Eukaryota > Metazoa > Chordata > Mammalia > Artiodactyla > Antilocapridae > Antilocapra > Antilocapra americana. The sequence continues at coordinate 38,148,743 of ML663009.1, forward strand.
ACTAATTATATCCATTCATCAAATTATTAGCATAGAACTATATATATTATAACCCTTGATTTTTTTCATAAATCCTTCTTGAAATTTTACCAATAACTAGTTCCTATGGATTCTACCTCTAGGATATGATCACTTATGGTGGATTCATGAGCTCTGAAGAAGATTTACTTCAGGATCAGGGACCAGGCTTGATCACTCAGAACTTTTGTGTGGCAGAAGTTATATTACAGTGAAAAGGAACAGAGAAAGCTTCTGACATAAAGATCAGAAGGAGGAAGGCAAGTGCTCCTACTGGGTAGTCTTATCAAGGCCTTGTATACTTTCACCAGACCCAGTTCTGCAGCTCAGTTCAGTTCATTCTCTCAGTAGTGTCTGTTTTTTGTGAGCCCATGGGCCACAGTAGACAAGGCTTTCCTGTCCATCACCAACTCCCAGAGTTTACTCAAACTCATGTCCATTGAGTCAGGGTTGCCATCCAACCATCTCATCATCCGTCGTCCCCATCTTGTCTCACCTTCAATCTTTCCCAGGATCTGGGTCTTTTCAAATGAGTAAGCCCTTCACATCAGGTGGCCAAAGTATTGGAGTTTCAGCTTCAACATCAGCCCTTCCAATGAACATTCAGACTGATTTCCTTTAGGATGGACTGGTTGGATCTCCTTGTAGTCGAAGGGACTCTCAAGAGTCTTCTCAAACACCACAGTTCTAGAACATCAATTCTTTGGCACTCAGCTTTCTTTACAGTCCAACTCACATCTGTACATGACTACTGGAAAAACCATAGCCTTGACTAGATGGACCACTGTTGGCAAAGTAATGTATCTGCTTTTTTAATATGCTGTCTACTTTGGTCATGACTTTTCTTCCAAGGAGTAAGCATCCTTTTTTATTTCACTACTATAGTCATCATCTGCAGTGATTTTGGAGCTCCCAAAAATAAAGTCAGCCACTGTTTCCACTCTTTCTCCATCTATTTACAATGATGTGATGGGACCACATGCCATGATCTTCGTTTTCTGAATGTTGAGCTTTAAGGCAACATTTTGACTCTCCTCTTTCATTTTCATCAAGAGGCTCTTTAGTTCTTCTTCAGTTTTGTCATAAGTGTGGTGTCTTCTGCATATCTGAAGTTATTGATATTTCTCCCAGCAATCTTGATTCCAGCTTGTGCTTCATCCAGTCCAGTGTTTCTCATGATGTACTCTGCATATAAGTTAAATAAGCAGGGTGACAATATATAGCCTTGACATACTCATTTTCCTATTTGGAAGCAGTCTGCTGTTCCATGTCCAGTTCTAACTGTTGCTTCCTGACCTGCATACATATTTCTCAAGAGGCAGGTTAGGTGGTATGGTATTCCCATCTCTTTCAGAATTTTCCACAGTTTACTGTCATCCACACAGTCAAAGGCTTTGGCATAGTCAATAAAGCAGAAATAAATGTTTTACTGGAACTCTGTTGATTTTTCGATGATCAAACAGATGTTGGCAATTTGATCTCTGGTTTATCTGCCTTTTCTAAAACCACCCTGAACATCTGGAAGTTCATGGTTCACATATTTCTGAAGCCTTGCTTGGAGAATTTTGAGCATTATTTTGCTAGCATGTGAGATGAGTGCAATTGTGCAATAGTTTGAACATTCTTTGGCATTGCCTATCTTAGGGATTGGAATAAAAACTGACTTTTTCCAGTCCTGTGGACATTGCTGAGTTTTCCATGTTTGCTGGCATATTGAGTGCAGCACTTCCACAGCATCAGCTTTTAAAATTTGAAATAGCTCAACTGGAATTCCATCACCTCCACTAGCTTGGTTCACAGGGATGCTTCCTAAGGCCCTTGATTTCACTTTTCAGGCTGTCTGGCTCTAGGTGAGTGGTGAGACCATCATGCTTATCTGGGTTATGAAGATCTTTTTTGTACAGTTCTTCTGTGTATACTTGCCACCTCTTCTTAATATCTTCTGCTTCTGTTAGGTCCACACCATTTCTTTCCCTTATTGAGCCCATCTTTGCATGAAATGTTACCTTGGAATCTCTCATTTTCTTGAAGAGATCTCTAGTCTTTCTCATTCTATTGTTTTTCTCTATTTCTTTGCACTGATCACTGAGGAAGGCTTTCTTATCTCTCCTTGCTAATCTTTGGAACTCTGCATTGAAATGGGTATATCTTTCGTTTTCTCCTTTGCCTTTTGCTTCTCTTCTTTTCTCAGCTATTTGTAAGGCCTCCTCAGACAACTCTTATGCTTTTTTGCATCTCTTTTTCTTGAGGATGATCTTGATAACTGCCTCCTATATAATGTCTGAAACCTCTTTCCATAGTTTTCAGGCACCCTGTCTATCAGATCTCGTTGCTTAAATCTATTTCCCACTTTCACTGTATAATTGTTTAACTTAGGTCATACCTGAAAAGTCTAGTGGTTTTACCTAGTTTCTTCCTCTTCAGTCTGAATTTGGCAATAAGGAGTTTATGATCTGAGCCACAGTCAGCTCTAGGTCTTGTTTTTGCTGACTATATAGAGTTTCTCCATCTTTGGCTGCAAAAATGTAATCAATCTAATTTCATTAATTTCATTATTTACCATCCTGTGATTTCCATGTGTAGAGTCTTCTGTTGTGTTGTTGGAAGAGGGTGTTTGCTATGACCAGTGCATTCTCTTGGCAGAACTTTATTAACCTTTGCCCTGCTTCATTCTGTACTCCAAGGTCAAATTTGTCTGTTACTCCTGTTGTTTCTTGACTGCTAACTTTTGAATTCCAGTCTCCTATAATGACAAGGACATCTGTTTTGGATGCTAATTCTAGAAGGTCTTGTAGGTCTTCAAAGATCCATTTAACTTAAGCATCTTCAGCATTACTAGTCAGGTCATAGACTTGGATTACCGTGATATTGAGTTGTTTTCCTTGGAAATGAACAGAGATCATTCTGTCATTTTTGAGACTGCATCCAAGTACTGTATTTCAGACTCTTTTGTTGACTGTAATGGCTACTCCATTTCTTCTAAGGGATTCTTGCCCACATAGTACATATAACAGTCATCTGAGTTAAGTTTACCCATTCCAGTCCATTTTAGTTCTCTGATTCCTAAAATGTCGACATTCAATCTTGTCATCTCCTGTTTCACCACTTCCAATTTGCCTTGATTCATGGACCTATAATTCCAGGTTCCTATGCAATATTTCTCTTTATAGCATCAGACTTTGCTTCCATCACCAGTCACATCCACAACTGGGTGCTGTTTTTGCTTTGGCTCCTTCTCTTCATTCTTTCTGAAGTTACTTCTACACTGATCTCCAGTAGCATATTGGGCACCTACCCAAGTTCCGCTACTGGTTAGTCTTATCAAAGCCTTATATACTTTCACCGGACCCACTCCCACAAGATACAGCTTAAAATTGCAAGATTAGAACTAGCAATATAAAGGTCTTACCAGACCCACTCCCACAACATACCTCTAAAGGTATGACTCCAAGATTAGTCATAAGGTTCTTGTTAAGGAGTAGAAAAAAAAGTTCAAATACATTGTTGTTGTATAATCGTTAGTACAAAGCTTAAAGAAAAATATACCCTTGAGCAAGATGAGTTGTTTTGCTGTTTTGCTGTGTAATCATTAGCTCTGGTCTTAAATAAATTTAGTCTTAAAGATTGCTGTCATAACAACTCAGAGTTTAAGAAAAAGCATATTATGTAACTAAGACAAAACAATGTAAGAAAAAAAAAACTTTGTCCCTTTTCCCTCCTCTAGAGCCCTGGACCCCTTGCTCCTCCTTGAATACCCTGGACTTCTTATTAACCTACCTAAGAATTAACTCTCTCAACTACATGCATTTATTTTTCCCAGTGGCTATTACCTTATTTAGGTTAGCACCTCTCTGTCCATTTCTCATATTGTTACAAATATGAAGTATCTAATTGGAAGGAGAGAGTTTATAGTTAGCTCCTAGGTAGCCCTTTCCTCTAACTTCAGCAGCTCTTGATTAATGAACACTTGGTCAATACTAACAACAAAGATTCAAAGAATTTACAGGAGTATACCCATAGTGAACTCAACACAAAGTGTAAACCCATACTTGACTATGTTTTATTAAACATACTCAACAGCCATAATGGAGCTGATGAAGTTACTCGAGTACTGGAAATCATTAATTCTAAAATTGCAAGATTTAAAATCTCAAGCAATCTTACAAATGAAGGTTTCTCTGACTCAGGTGATCCTTATCCATTTGGCTCATTTTTTATGATTGTATTCCAAATACAATCTCTGATGATCTGTTGTCATAAAAATCTGTGTTATCTTGAAAATATCATCAAAGATAAGTAACCCTTGCACTAACTGAAGCTCTTTCTGCTTTGTGAATTAACAAATTTTAATAAAGAACCACACTTATTGATCAAGAAGAGAGGATGCCATACTAATATTTGCATTTGATTTCATCGTGTTTATTTTAAAAATCCTTCACTGCCTCCCTAATGTTACCAGAATAAACTCTAAATACTACAAGGCTTCTTGCAAGAATTTTGTGTGTTGGTCTATTCTGACTTCTCCAATATCACCTCTTGAATCAGTAGCACATTAGTTTAAATTCAGAAGTTCTTCTCTCATAGGAAATATTTTATAAGTGATCCACCACTCCTCTGAATTATAGTATCACTTTATAACACTATCATGTAAATTCTTACCTGTGTATGTATGTGTGTCTATTATCACACTTTGTTCTATTCTTTAACATGCTGTCAGCTCCTTAGAAAGAGAAAGTTTCTATTTTTGCAAATTATGGTAAACTTACCTTGCACAGAATAGATGTCAGTTAGGAAGGTATAAAGTAAAGAAAATATGCAGTATTTGAAACTCACTTTAGACTTTTTCCAATGATTACTGTTGCTTAATATATAGAATTATAAGGAAAGGAGAATCAAAAGAGAAATTTGTGAAAGAGACTAATTAATAGAGAATTTCCTCCTAAAAACTGAAAAAGAAAGAATTCCATTATCACTGAATTTTTTCAAGCTGTAAATTTAGTTGTCAGAATGAGATATAAACAATTCATTTAATTTCCTTTACTTTTACTTGACAAAATCCCCAAATTCCATGAACAGAGGAGCTTGACAGGCTGCAGTCCATGGGGTCACAAAGAGTCAGGCATAACTGAGCACACACAACACACACACACACACACACACACACACACACACACACACAAACACACACACAAACGAGTAGGGAAAAAAAAAAGAGAAAAAACCATTATTTTTCTGTCTCAGCAGTGTATGAAGAGATTTACAGTGTGTTGTTCAGCTTTCAGTTTTGCTCTAGAGTGAACACTTAGGCTAGCTTTATCTGTAAAATTGCCCATTATTAACAGAGTTCTCCACAGATGACCCAGTACATTTATTTTTCAATTGTCACAGAGAATCTAGAGCTTACTTTAGACTTGCAATTTGTTGTTGTTGTTGTTGTTATGTCTAAGACATTGAAAACTGTTTAATTTTGCCTTTTTCAACATAAGCTCACTGTAAATTTCTGTTATTTAATATAATTCTGATGACAAATATTTGATGACTAGTGTTCAGATTTCTCACTGAGCAAGCTTTCAAGACAACTGAGGTCCTGTATTCTCTGCAGAGAGAATAGAAACTACAGAAAAGTACTAGATTGTGAAATACTTTTAATGTTCAACATCACTCATTATCAGAGAAATGCAAATCAAAACCACAATGAGGTATCACTTTACACCAGTCAGAATGGCTGCAATCCAAAAATCTACAAGCAATAAATGCTGGAGAGGATGTGGAGAAAAGGGAACTCTCCTACACTGTTGGTGGGAATGCAAACTAGTACAGCCTCTATGGAAAACAGTGTGGAGGTTCCTTAAAAACCTGCAAATAGTCCTGCCATATGACCCAGCAATCCCACTGCTGGGCATATACACCGAGAAAACCAGAATTGAAAGAGCCACGTGTACCCCAATGTTCATCGCTGCATTGTTTACAATAGCCAGGACATGGAAGCAACCTAGATGCCCATCAACTGAAGAATGGATAAGAAAGCAGTGGTACATATACACAATGGAATATTACTCAGCATTAAAAAAAAAATTCATTTGAATCAGGTCTACTCAGATGGACGGAACTGGAGCCCATTATCCAGAGTGAAGTAAGCCAGAAGCAAAAACAACAATACAGTATATTAACACATAAATATGGAGTTTAGAAAGACAGTAATGAGAACCCAACATGCGAGACAGCAAAAGGAACGCAGATGTATAGAACAGACTCGTGGACTCTGTGGATGAGGGCAAGGGTGGAATGATATGGGAGAATGGCATTGAAACATGTTAATTATCATATGTCTAATCAATCGCCAGCCCAGGATTGATTCTCGGGGCTGGTGCATCGAGATTTCCTGGGGGGAAGGGAGGAAGGAGGGGGGAAGGAGGGGTTTCTGGAGGGGGAGCATATGTAATCCCATGGTGATATCATGGCATTGTATGGCAAAAACAATAAAAGGGAGGGAAAAAAAAAAGAATTTATACTGAAAAGTTTCTCACAAGATGCTCATAGATAAAATTCAATTCTTTTTAAAAGTACTAATAAACACATGAGTGAATCTATTTAGCACTCTTGCTTCTATAATTATAGCATACAAATCACTCTTACCCTTTTATTAGTATACTCAAAATTTCCTATTTCCTAACTTGTAATGAAGAAGAGACAGCAACATTTTGATCTACTTATTAGAACAAGGATATTTTCAATGTATAACTAGCTATTATAATTCATCAAATGTATACTATTTGTTATATTTAGTGGTTTTCCCAGGTGATGTACTGGTTATGAAACCACCTGTCCATGCAGGAGATGTAAAAGACGCAAATTTGATCCCTGGGTCAGAGAGATGGCTTGGAGAAAGGCATAGTAACCTTCTCCAGTATTTGTGCCTGGAGAAGACCATTCAGAGAGGAGCCCGGCAGGCTACAGTCCAAAAGTTCACACAGAGTCAATTAGAAAAGGGATATTTTCAATGTGAACTAAAATGGACATGAATGGGCAGATTAAATTCAGATAACCATTATATCTACTACTGTGTGCAAAAATCCCAGAAAAGAAATGGAGTAGCCCTTACAGTCAGCAAAAGAGTCTGAAATGCAGTTCTTGGGTGCAATCTCAAAAATGAAAAAGTGTTCTTGGTTCATTTCCAAGGCAACTTATTCAATATCACAGTAATCCAACTACTACACCAAAGAAGCTGATGGTGAATGGTTCCCTGAAGAACTACAAGACCTTCTTGAACTAATGCCCCAAAAGGTGTCCTTTTCATCATAGGGGACTGGAATGCAAAAGTGGGATGGCAAGAGTTATTTGGAGTTAACAGGCAAGCTTGGCCTTGGAGTACAAAATGAAGCAAGGCAAAGACTAACAGTTTTGCCATGAGAATGCAGTGGTCATAGAAAATATCATTTCCAACAACACAAGAGATGACTCTACACAAGGACATCACCAAATGATCAATACCTAAGTCACAATGATTATATTCTTTGCAACCAAAGATAGAGAAGCTTTATACAATCAAGAAAAACAAGACCAGGAGCTGACTGTTGCTCTGATAATGAATTCCTTATTATAAAATTCAGATTTAAACTGAAGAAAGTAGGGAAAACCACTAAACCATTTAGATATGTCCTAAATTAAATCCCTTATGACTATACAGTGGAAGTAACAGATAGATTTACAAGGTTAGATGTGATAGAGTGCTGAAGAACTATGGACAGAGGTTCATAACATTGTACAAGAGCTAGTGATCAAAACCATATGCAAAAAAGAAATGCAAAAAGGCAAAACGGTTTTCTGAGGAGGACTTACAAATAGCTGAGAAGAAAAGAGAAGCAAAAGGCAAAGAAGAAAAGGAAAGATATATCCACCTGAATGCAGAGTTCCAAGGAATAAGTTTTCCTAAGTGAAGTATGCCTAGAAATAGAGGGAAAAAAACAGAATGGGAAATACTAGAGATCTCTTCAAGAAAATCAGAGATACCAAAGGGACACTTCATGCAAACTAAGTACAAAAAAGACAGAAATGGTATAGACCTAACAAAAGCAGAGGGTATTAAGAAGGGGTGGCAAGAAAACATAGAAGAACTATACAAAAAAGGTCTTCATGACCCAGATAACCATGATGGTGTGATCACTCACCTAGAGTCAGACATCCTGGAATGTGATGTCAAGTGTGCCTTGGGAAACAACCCTACGCATAAAGCTAGTGGAAGTGATGGAATTCCAGCTGAGCTATTTCATATCCTAAAATACGATGCTGTCAAAGTGCTGCACTAAGTATGTCAGAAAATTGGAACCTCAGCAGTGACCACAGTACTGGAAAAAGTCAGTTTTCATTCCAATCACAAAGAAGGACAATGCCAAAGAATGTTCAAACTACCACAGAATTAGACTCATTTTACATGCTGGTAAACTTATGCTCAAAATCCTTTCAAGCTAGGGTTCGGCAGTATGTGAATCGAGAATGTCCAGATGTTCAAGCTGGATTTACAAAAGGTAGAGGAAACAGATCAAATTGCCAACATTCATCAGATCCTAGAAAAAGCTAGAGAATTCCAGAAACACATCTGCTACATTAAATATGCTAAAGCCTTTGACTGTGTGGACAACAAACTACAAAATTCTTCAAGACCACCTTACCTGCTTCCTGTGATATCTGTATACAGGTCAAGAAGCAACATTAGAACATTAGGACCTGGAACAATGGACTGATTCCAAATTGGGAAAGGAGTACATCAAGGCTGTAAGTTGTCACCCTGTTTATTTAACTAATACACAGAGTACATCATGCAAAATGCTGGACTGGATGAAGCACAAGCTGGAATCAAGAATGCCAGGAGAAATATCAAAAACCTCACATAGGCAGATCACACCATCATTACGGCAGCAAGAGGAATAAACAAGATTTTTGGTTAAGATGAAACAGAAGAATGAAAAAAACTGGTTTAAAACTAAGCATTATGGCATTCAAAAAACGAAGAGTATGGCATCTGATCCCATTGCTTCATGGCAAATAAATAGTGGAAATAGTGACAGACTTTATTTTCCTGAATTTGAAAATTATTGTGGACCATGACTGCAGCCATGAAATTAAAAGATGCTTGCCTCTTGAAAGAAAAACAAAGACAAACCTAGACAACGTATTAAAATGCAGAGACATTGCTTTGCCCACAAAGATCCATCTAGTCAAATCTATGATTTTTCCAGTAGTCATGTACGGATGTGAGCTAGACAACAAAAAATGGCTGAGCATTGAAGAATTGATGCCTTTGAACTGTAGTGCTGGATAACACTCTTGAGTTTCCCTTGGACATCAAGGAAATGAAACTCAGTCAATCCTAAAGTAAATCCAACATGAGCATTCATTAGAAGGACTGATGCTGAAGCGAATGCTCCAGTACTTTGGCCAGATGATGTGAAGAGCTGACTCATTGGAAAAGACCCTGATGTTGCGAAACATTGAAGACAGGAGAAGGGGATGAAGGAGGATGAGATGGTAGGACGGCATCACCAGCTTAATGGACATGAGTTCAAGCAAACACCAGGAGATGGTGAAGGAGAGGAAAGCCTTGCATGCCACAGTCCATGGGGTCAAAAATGGAAATGACTGAGTGATCAAACAACAACAATTTTCAGTGTATGTGTAGTTATTATAATTCATCAAGTATATGATATTTGGTATATGTAGTTGCACATCATTAAAATAAAATAAAATCTGCATGTATGCAGATGCTTAAAAACATAGAACAGTGTAAGCACAAAATAAGTAGACAATGAATACATTTTGAATAGGTGAACACTAAACCAAAGGATTATTTTCTACAATGTACTCAGAAAGTGTAGTTTCTTCCATGCTATGATCTATATCTCAAAATCTCATGTTAAAATTAATTAAAATTATAATTTTTAACATCACCTGTAGCGTAAGAATAGTTGCAAGTCAAGTCTCTATCGATGCAACTAGTGTTCTCATTATCATGCATCAATAAAAAGTGATATGTTTTTGACTTGAATAATAATAATTCTCACATTTAATCTATCAATACCATTTGCTCCCAAGGATAACCTGAGTTACTACTAATCTCAAACTGCCTTCCAAATAATCAGAAACAGGATAAACTAAAAGTTTTGTTTTAATGTCATTATTTTATAAACTGATTGATTTTTGTAATATTGTCATTTGTTCAAGAAGTTTGGCTTTTTACTACCTGTTTCTTTCTTTTTTTTTTTTTTTATCTAAAAAGCTATGTGTATCCAAAGACGTATGTATTGGGTTGGCCAAAAAGTTATGGATTATTTGGTAAGATGTTTCAGGAAAACCCAATTGCTTTTATGAAATACTCTCTTCCTCATGTGAAAAGGTTGATATTAAGATCATAAAAACTCTAGATATTATTCATATTGACAGAGTCTGAAAAATGCATATTAGTATGATTTGAAAGTTTTTGCAGTTCAGTTCAGTACAGTCACTCCGTCATGTCCAACTATTTGCGACGCTATGGACTGAGGCACACCTGGATTCCCTGTCATCACCATCACCTGGAGCTTGTTCAAACTCATGTCCATGGAGTCAGTGATGCCACCCAACCATTTCATCCTCCATCTCCCCCTTCTCCTCCTGCCTTCAAACTTTCTCAACATCAGGATCTTTCCGGTGAGTAAGTTCTGCACATCAGGTGGCCAAAGCATGGGAGATTCAACTTCAGCATCAGTCCTTCCAATGAATACTCAAGACTGATTCCCTTTACGATTGACTAGCTTGATCTCCTTGCAGACCAAGGGACTCTCAAGAGTCTTCTCCAAAACCACAGTTCAAAAGCATCAATTCTTTGTCACTCAGCCTTCTTTATGCTCCAGATCTCACATCCATATATGACTACTAGTAATACAATAGCTTTGACTAGAAGGCTTTTGTTGGCAAAGCACTATCTCTGCTTTTAAGCATGTTGTATAGTTGATAATAGCTTTTGTTACGAGAAGCAAGCGTCTTTTAATTTCATGGCTACAGTCACCATCTGCAGTGATTTTGGAGCCCAAGAAAATGAAGTCTGTCACTGTTTCCATTGTTACTTCATGAAATGATGGGACCAGATGCCATGATCTTAGTTTTCTGAATGTTGACTTTTAAGCTAGCTTTTTCATTTTCCTCTTTCACTTTCATCAAGAGGCTCCTTAGTTTCTCTTCACTTTCTGTCATAGGGTGGTGTCACCTGCACATCTGAGGTTATTGATATTTCTCCTGCAGACTTGATTCCAGCTTGTGCTTCATCCAGCCTAAGATTTCTCATGATGTACTCTGCATATAAGCTAAATAAGCAGGGTGACAATATACAGCCTTGACATACTTCTTTCCTGATTTGGAACCAGTGCATTGTTCCATGTCCAGCTCTAACTGTTGCTTCTTGACTTGCATTTAGATTTCTCAGGAGACAGGTCAGGTGGTGTGGTATTCCCGTCTCTTGAAGAATTTTCCACAGTTTGTTATGATCCATGCAATCAAAAACTTTGGTTTATTCCATAAAGCAGAAGTAGATGTTTATCTGGAACTATTTTTCTATGATCCAACAGATACTGGCAATTTGGTCTCTGATTCTTTTGCCTCTTCTAAATCCAGTTTGAGCATCTGTAAGTTCTCTGTTCACATAGTGTTGAAGCCTCACTTGGTGAATTTTGAGGATTACTTTGCTAGCATGTGAGATGAGTGCAATCTTAGGGTAGTTTGAACATTCTTTGGCATTACTTTTCTTTGAGATTGGAATGAAAACACATTTACCAGTCTTGTGTCCATTGGTGAATTTTCAAAATTTGTTGGCATATTGAGTGCAGCACTTTCACAGCATCATCTTTTAGAATTTGAAATAGCTCAGCTAGAATTCCGCCTCCTCCACTAGCTTTGTTCATAGTGATGCTTCCTAAGGCCCACTGGACTTTGCATCCCAGGATGTCTGGGTCTAGGTGAGTGATCACACCATCGTGGTTATCTGGGTCATGAAGATCTTTTTTGTATAGTTTTTCTGTGTATCCTTGCCACCTCTTCTTAATATCTTCTGCTTCTGTTAAATGAATTTGCTCAGTCGTGTCCAACTCTTTGCGACCCCATGGACTGTAGCCTACCAGGCTCCTCCGTTCATGGAATTTTCCAGGCAAGAGTACTGGAGTGGGTTGCCATTCCTTTCTCCTGGGGATCTTCCCCATCCAGGGATCGAACTCAGGTCTCCCGCACTGCAGGTAGACGCTTTACCGTCTAAGGTAAAGAAAACCCCTGCTTCAGGTACATACCATTTCCACCCTTCAGGTACATACCATTCCATCTTTGCATGAAATGTTCCCTTTTCTTTTCTTTTTTCTATTTTCTTGAAGAGAGCTCTATCTCTCCCATTCTATTATTGTCCTCTATTTCTTTGCATTGATCACTAAAGAAGGCTTTCTTATTTCTCCTTGCTATTCTTTGAAACTCTGCATTCAAATGGATATATCTTTCCTTACCTCCTAAGCCTTTTGTTTCACTTCTTTTCTCAGCTATTTGTAAGTCCTCCTCAGACAGATTTTAGCTTCAAAATATAATGTTTTCTTGACAATTCAGGAACTATAGCTAAATCCATTAAAATTAGACATTATGGAGAATTATAACCTTGTATTTTACTGATATATCAAGAGATAATAGAGAAGGCTATCAAACTTCCATTAAGGATCATAAACTCTTCATTATTAATATGAAATTATGCAATAATTAGACAAGAACTTAACAGAGACAGAAACTGAAATTATTGGTTTGAAGAAGTAAAAGAGCAAATTCTACTTACCACTTTCCTTTTCTATTCTGCAGATTGATAATCCTTCACTCAAAGGTATCACCAATAAATATTTGCTGATAAATGTAAGAAAATAATTTATGAGAAGAATGCAGAGTAAGATATGGTTAATATCTATGAAAATTCATTGTAAAACAATCAAGATAGAAGGATATCAGATTATTAGATGATTACATGAATGAAGAAAGATCTATGGTTTTTGGTTTTACCTCAATTTGTATAGATATTATGAGACATATATCCTGAGACCAAAATGTACAAACCCAAAAATATAATCAAGATAACTTTGGATGCAGTGGTGTCTTTAATTTTAAGAATATTCAGAAAAAAAGGAGATAGATGACAAATGGAACTAGATGTAAGAAAAAAGCAATAGTAAAATAAATGGTTTCTATCTTAAGTGTTCATAATTTCTCTGTGCAAAATCACAAGTCACTAATACTGCTACCACAGCAATTGTTTTAAGTGTCTGCAGGACAACCCAAACCAGAGTTGAAATAATTCCTTTGAAGGATAATGATCCTCAGTTAAAGGTAATATACAGAAATTTTCAAATTTGACTAAAAATAGAAAAGCTACTGCAAAATGACTGATTATGATCACTTCCTTAGTATAAAAATGTTCACACTGCTTTCAAAGGGACATGAAAGGATATGCTGTAATCCTTAGACATCTGAAAAATAGCACCCATTTTATGGCTAACAAACACATGAAAAGATGCTCAACATCACTCATTATCAGAGAAATGCAAATCAAAACCACAATGAGGTACCACTTTACACCAGTTAGAATGGCTGCCATCCAAAAGTCTACAAGCAATAAATGCTGGAGAGGATGTGGAGAAAAGGGAACCCTCTTACACTGTTGGTGGGAATGCAAACTAGTACAGCCACTATGGAAAACAGTGTGGAGGTTCCTTAAAAAGCTGCAAATAGTCCTGCCATATGACCCAGCAATCCCACTGCTGGGCATATACACCAAGGAAACCAGAATTGAAAGAGCCACGTGTACCCCAATGTTCATCGCTGCATTGTTTACAATAGCCAGGACATGGAAGCAACCTAGATGCCCATCAACTGACGAATGGATAAGAAAGCTGTGGTACATATACACAATGGAATATTACTCAGCATTAAAAAAAAATTCATTTGAAGCAATTCTACTCAGATGGACGAGACTGGAGCCCATTATCCAGAGTGAAGTAAGCCAGAAGCAAAAACAACAATACAGTATATTAACGCATATATATGGAATTTAGAAAGACAGTAACGAGAACCCAACATACGAGACAGCAAAAGGAACGCAGATGTATAGAATAGACTCGTGGACTTTGTGGATGAGGGTAAGGGTGGGATGATATGGGAGAAGGGCATTGAAGCATGTTAATTGTCATGTGTCTAATCAATCGCCAGCCCAGGATTGATGCTCGGGACTGGTGCAGCGAGATTTCCCGGGGGGGGAGGGAGGAGGGAGGGGGGTTCCGGAGGGGAAGCATATGTAAACCCATGGTGATATCATGACATTGTATGGCAAAAACAATTTAAAAAATAATAATAAAGTTAAGAGAAAAAAAGAAAAAAGAAAAAAAAATAGCACCCATTTTAGATAAAAGTAAGAATCTTTACTTTGACTATGGATGTTTGGAGTTGTAGCTTGGCTCAAAGAACTTGAAAAGGAACATACGAAATGACTTCAAACATATCAAAAGTCATTTTCACACACACACACACAATGATTAAACTGTTTTCCTTTATCTACTCCAAAACCCAAAAGAAAGAAAAGTTATAGTAAAGAGCAGTCTTCTTTCTTCAAAAGGTCACTAAAAGCTATTTCATCCGGTAAACATCCTTCACCTTGACAGAACTGTCTCTACATTGCCAAGGTGGCTAAAGCTACGTATATCTAAACCCTGAATTTTAATTACATACATTTGGGGTTGTTTGAATTGTATTTCTCTTCCTTTCTCTACCTCTTCCTCATCTCTTATTTTTATCCTTCTCATCTTTCTTCTTTTCCTTCCCCTTCTCCTTTTTACCATCTTCTCTTTTTTGAGATAATTTCAGTAAACCCCCATTTCCTGGCTTGAAATATCTTTTTTTTTTTATTTTCTTTACATTATCGTGTTGGTTTTGCCATACATTGACATGAATTCTCTATGGGTATACATGTGTTCCCCTTCCAGAACCCCCCTCCCACCTCCCTCCCAATTCCATCTCTCTGGGTCATCCCGGTGCACCAGCCCTGAGCACCCTGTATCAAGCATCAAACCTGGGCTGGAGATTCATTTCACATATGATTATTTACATGTTTCAATGCCATTCTCCCATATTATCCCACCCTTGCCCTCTCCCACAGAGTTCAAAAGACTGTTCTATACATCTATGTCTCTTTTGCTGTCTCGCATACAGGGTTATTGTTACCATCTTTCTAAATTCCATATATATGCGTTAGTATACTGTGTTGTTGTTTTTCCTTCTAGTTTACTTCACTCTGTATAATAGGCTCCAGTTTCACCCACCTCAGTAGAACTGATTCAAATGTATCTTATAATCCAATTTTACATAGTATTTAAAGTGTTTTTTTTTCTTATTTTTTTTCACTTTTACAATAGAAGTGTTCAAACATAACAAGGTAAAGTCTTTAACACACTGTTAGAACATGAAAAATTTCACAGGTTTTACTGAGCTGATATGGTCATGTTTATTCTAATATTTTAAATATATTTTATTTCTTCCCTTTTTCATGCTATTTTCATATCTTGCCTGATAAAAATGAGTCTTTTGTCAGAGAACTGTCCCTCAAATTGTAATTGACTCCTTCACAGAGCTGTTTAACTTTTTCCTCAACTGAATAATATTTTCTAAACTCCTATTGGAAAGTTATTTCATGAAAGTTCTTTTATTCAGCAATAAAAATATATAAGTTGTATGGTTTACACTCTATTGCATAACAAGATGATTTTCACAGTACTATTTGTCCCTTATTCCAACAATAACATCAAGTATTTTCAGTTTGATCTATTTAAAATAAATTTCCCCATCTCTCACTTACCCAACAGTTTAACTTCATTGATAATAATTTCATGGGTCTATTATTTCATTATGGGGTTTACCTAGTGGCTCTGGGGTAAAGAATCTGCCTGCCAACATAGGAGATGCAGGTTTGATCCCTGGGTCAAGAAGATCCCCTAGAGATCCCTTGGAATGGCAACACGCTCTAGTATTCTTGCCTGGGAAATCCCATGAACAGAGCAACCTGGCAAGCTACAGTCCAAGAGGCTGCAAAAAAGTTAAACACAACTTATCAGCTAAACAACAGCATTATTTCGTTATCATTATAAGACAATAATGAAGAATAATTTGGTTAGTCTGAATCATAGCTTACCTAGTAAAGTAGTATAAATACTTGAAACTTTCCTTTGATTTATCTATCTTCTAGATAATTGGTGTTTCAGTAAATTCTAAAGGATAACTACACTTTTCTTTAAGTATCATTATGGATCTTTGGACTATAGAGCTTTTATATCTTTTCAGATACCGTAGATATTATCCCTTCTCAATAGTTTGTCTCTATTATAAGGAAGTTCATTCAAATTTTTTAGAGTTCTTTTATCTTTCTCTGTCTTCATGTGTCCTTTTTTCCTTTGCAGTAGATATCTACAGTACTATATATATATATTTTTAAAGAAAACAGCTTAATTTTGAGAACATCATAGGTCTGCATGTAATTGTAAGAAATAAGAGACATAGAAATCCGCTATACTTATTTCCCCCCAGTGGTAACACTTTACATATCTATAGTATAATATCATAATGAAGAAATTAACATTCATACAATCCATCCATCCTTTTTTCTGTGTCCTTTTTACAAAGCCTCAATCATCTTGATTTTCTGTGCTCTCTGGCCCCAAACATGATCAGAGATCATCTGATACTTTCCTTGTGTGTGAAATTAGCCATTGTTCCAAAGAACTGAAATTCATTTCAGTAGAAATGCTGTTAAAGACAATAATCTAGAAACTAGATTCTTCACTGATACTAGGTTGCTATGGCTTCTAAACATTTTTAGCATTCAGAGACAGCAAACATGCTTTTTTTATTAAGAAAAATAAATTAGTTCATACTGATAGTTTCTCAAATAAAAGATGACAGATTTTGTTGTTGTTGCTTAATATCTTTGACTTTGTATTTTGTTTATTTCCTATTTTGCTGATCATCTTGGGTGATGTTGACTTGTACATAACATATTGGACTTCCCAGGTGACTCAATGGTAGAGAATCCTCCTGCCAATGCAGGAGACACAGGAGACTCATATTCTATCCCTGAGTCAGGAAGATTCCCTGGAGGAGGCAATGGCAACCCTTTCCAGTATGCTTGCCTTGAAAATCCTATGGACAGAGGAACCTGGCAGGGCTGCAGTGCATGGGGTTGCAAAGACTCAGACATGCTTTAGTGACTGAGCATGCACACACGATTTGACATATTATTGTGATGGGTATTTTCCATTGTCTCTATATTCACATTTTTACATTTCTTCATTCTACTTTTTTTTTTCTCATTCAAAAGACTATCCAAACAGACTTGCTCTCTAGCTGTCCTTTGGTTCCAGCAAATAGAAGGAATTGGGAAGAAACTGGAGAGATGGAGGCATATAAAAAAGGAATACAGTAGTTCACCAGGCTCCTCTACCCATGGGATTCTTCAGGCAAGAAGGCTAGAGTGGGTGCCATTTCCTACTCCAGAGGATCTTCTTGACCCAGGGATTGAACACTGCTCCCTTACATCCCCTGCATTGGCAGGAGGATTCTTTAACAACTGCACCACCAGCAGGACGTAAATGAATGCTTGTTTTAATTTTCAGCTTTGGGGAAACATCAGAAACCTAATAAAGGTTGAACTTTGGGATTGGCAAACACAGAAAGCCATGTGACCTCTATACTTGAGAAACAAAAGGGGAACATAGTTGGTGTAAACCCAAGAAAACAATTCTGGTGAGGTTTGCATTATAGGAGTTGTGAGTTAAGGATTGGGAGAAAAATATCTCTATTTTACATGCCTCCATCTCTCTGGTTTCTTCCAGTTCCTTCCATTTGCAAGAACCAGATGACAGCTTTGCAACTCCTTGAACTGTGTAAACTTAGTTCATTCAGCTTCCTTTACTCTTACTTGGGGCTTCCCTGATGGCTCAAATAGTAAAGAATCTGCTGCAATGCAGAAGACCTGGATTCAGTCCCTGGGTCAGGATGATCCTCTGGAGAAGGAAATGGGTGCCCACTCCAGCATTCTTGCCTGAAAAATTTCATGGACAGAGGAACTTGGTGGGTTATAGTCCATGGAGTCACAAAAAGTCAGACGTGACTGAGCATGCATGCACACACACACACACACACACATATTCCATCATTTGTTCCAGGGTAATTTCATTTTTAAAGGCACAAAATATATCTTTTTTGAAAGACATAAACTATGTCTCCAGCCTTCCTAACCAATAGGTTAGTTTGTGAATCAGGTAAATACCTTCATGAAATAGAGTAAATCACGTATAGAACTGTGGATAAGCTGCTTTGAGCACAAAATAAAACTGTTTAATCCATCTAGAAATACAATGTGGGCTTCCTAGTACATATGTTTCTGAGCTATATTTTCTAAGTCTTTATATAGAGAAAGAGAGTTTTGAGGAAATTATATAACTTGTTGTCTTCATAATATACACAAAGCATAGAAAATGCACAGGATAGA
Organism: Antilocapra americana; assembly: GCA_007570785.1. Taxonomy (NCBI): domain Eukaryota; kingdom Metazoa; phylum Chordata; class Mammalia; order Artiodactyla; family Antilocapridae; genus Antilocapra; species Antilocapra americana. Next base: position 38,167,341 of record ML663009.1, read on the forward strand.
TTAAAAAATGTATTTCAAATGACTGACTATGTGGATATATGAGCAGAGGTAATCAAATATTAAAAACAGGAAAGGGTTACATGTGTTTTTAAACTTAACTGAAAAAAATCTCATTGTCACACATACTTTTTAGTAAATTGTACTACCTTCCACAGAATGCATCAGCAGACTATGTAACTTAACTATTTCTTTGTCCCTTTATAAATTTTTATCTGAGTTAGATTTGAATGAATGTTTGCGGGTTGTCAATGCCTATTTAAATAATAGTTACATTTTATATATGGGCCATGGTAAGAGGAATAAAGAAACTGAACATCTAATCAGACCAGTCTTAAAAGTACCTGAAACCAACAGAATGGCTAATGCTTGAATGGTCATGAAGTGTTCTTCCTTTAATGATCTTAGGCCTGTGATTGATTCCTCCAGTTACTGATATCTTATTTTCTTTGGAGGCAGTTTAGTTCATTTTGTTTCAAGTCTGATATTTAGAAAATGTGCAGTGTTTGGAAACTTATCCAAGCTTAATCAGATATAAGGAACAGATTTGTTTATATTATAAAAATTTGATATGCAGTTGTACGTCAGGTATGTCAGGTTAAATATTAATATAGAATTTCAAATCTTTTTTAAAATTTACTAATTTCATAAGCAATTTATTTTTTATTTTATAAATAGAAATTATCAGAAAAGTCAGTGCAAGTATTGTGTCTTAACTGAAGGTGAGCAATTAAAATTTAATTCAAATTGTCATGCTATATCTTGCTTAAAATATCAATAGTTATTCTTTTTTTATTATTATTATGTTGGTTTTGCCATACAATGACATGACACCACCATGGGTTTACATATGCTCCCCCTCCAGAACCCCCCTCCCTCCTCCCTCCCGATTCCCTCCCCCTGGGACATCTCCGTGCACCAGTCCCAAGCATCAACCCTGGGCAGGCTGTTGATTTCACACATGATAATTAACATGTTTCAATGCCATTCTCCCATATCATCCCACCCTTACCCTCATCCACAGAGTCCACGAGTCTGTTCTATACATTTGCGTTCCTTTTGCTGTCTCGCATGCAGGGTTCTCGTTACCATCTTTCTAAATTCCATATATATGCTTTAGTATACTGTATTGTTGTTTTTCCTTCTGGCTTACTTCACTCTGGATAATAGGCTCCAGTTCCGTCCACCTGAGTAAAACTAATTCAAATGAATTTTTTTTAATGCTGAGTAATATTCCATTGTGTATATGTACCACAGCTTTCTTATCCATTCTTCAGTTGATGGGCATCTAGGTTGCTTCCATGTCCTGGCTATTGTAAACAATGTGGCGATGAGCATTGGGGTACACGTGTCTCTTTCAATTCTGGTTTCCTCCGTGTGTATGCCCAGCAGTGGGATTGCTGGGTCATATTGCAGCTTTTTAAGGAACCTCCACACTGTTTTCCATAGTGGCTGTACTAGTTTGCATTCCCACCAACAGTGTAAGTGGGTTCCCTTTTCTCCACATCCTCTCCAGCATTTATTGCTTGTAGATTTTTGGATTACAGCCATTCTGACTGGTGTAAAGTGATACCTCATTGTGGTTTTGATTTGCATTTCTCTGATAATGAGTGATGTTGAGCATCTTTTCATGTGTTTATTCTAAAATAAGATAGTGCTTTTCCACTCATGCTATTAATATTTTCAATCTTAATTCAAGCACAGTTAGTAAGAGAAGAATAAAATATTGACTCAATAACCAAGAGAATATTTCACTAATAACGTGTTGTAATATCCTTTGGTCCCATCTTCACTTTTCTTCTGTCTTTTTAATAAATATTAAATTGCAGTATGGTACTGGCACAAAAATAGACACAGATATCAGTGGAACAGCATAGAATGCTTTGAAATAAATCCATGAATCTATGGTCAATTAATCTATGACAAAGGAGATGAGAATATATTAATACAATGGAGAATAGATTGTCTCTTCAATAAGTGATGCTTGTAAAACTGATCAGCTATACATAAAAGAATAAAATTAGAACACTAACACCATGTTCACTAATAAAAACAAAATAGATTCAAGACTCAAAGTTAAGACTGGATACAATATAACTCCCAGAGGAAAACAAGGGGAGAACACTCTTTGACATAAATTACAGTAATATCTTTAAACTTAAAAATGGGATTTAATTAAACTAAAACCTTTGCACAGTAAAGGAAACCATAAATAAGATGAAAAGACAACTTACAGAATGGAAGAAAGTATTTGCAAACAATGTGACTGATAACGGTTTAATTTCCAAAATATGCAAGAAGCTCATAGAGCTTAATATTTTAAAAAACAATCGACCCATTTTCCCTGAAACTCCCCTCTTATCCAGGCTGCCACAACAGTGAGCCGAGTTCCATGTGCTATAAGTAGAAAGGATACATGTATATGTATGGCTGAGTCCTTTCGCTGTTCACCCAAACTATCACAATACTGTTAATAATCTATACCCCAATACAAAGTAATAATTTTAAACAATCAAAAAATGAGCAGAAGACCTAAATAGACATTTCTCCAAAGAAAACATAGGGATGGCCAAGAGGCACATGAAAATATGCTGAACAATGCTAATTAGCAAAGAAATGCAAATTAAAACTACAATGAGTGATCATTTAGCACCATTCAGAACAGCCATCCTCAAAAAATCTACTAATAATAAATGCTATAGAGGATGTGGAGGAAAAGGTATTCTCCTACACTGCTGGTAGGTGTGTAAATTGGTACAGCCACTGTGGAGAACAGTTTGCAGGTTCTTAGAAAACTAAAAATAGAGTTATCATATGATCCTGAGATCCTACTCCTGGGCATATAACCAAAGAAAACTATAATTCAAAAAGACACAAGCAATTCAATGCTTATTGCAACAGTATTTATAATACCCAAGGCATGAAGCAATAAAATATAATAGAATAATGCTATTTGCAGAAACATGGATAGACCTAGAACCTAGAGATTGTCATACTAAGCCAGAGAAAGACAAATATCATATAATATCACTTATATGTGAACTCCTAAAAAAAATGAACTATTTACAAAACAGAAATAGACTCACAGACATAGAAAGTGAAGTTATGATTACCAAAGGGAAAAGGGGGTGAAATAATGAATTAGAAGATTAGAATTATCATATATATACTATTATATATATAGTAAATAATCAGCAAAACCTGTTATATAGCACAGGAAACTATACTCAGATTTGTGTAGTAACCTATAAGGGAAAAGAATCTGAAAAATAATATGTGTATATATATATATATATATATATATATATATATATATATATACACATATAACATATATAAACTATAATATATATAACATATATGTATATAACAATATACTATACAGCATGGTAATTCAGTTATATGTATACATAAATATTCAGTTACATGTATTATATACATGTTCAGTTTTCTGTATATATTCATTTCGAGCTATATGTGTATAAACATATGAGTGAATTATTGTGTTGTATATCTGAAACTAACATGGCATTGTAAATCAACTACTTTAAATAAAATACAAAGAAAAAATAAAGACTATCATCAAAATTATTTTGTTGAGAATCATAATTTATTAAAAGTCAATTTTGCTGTACAAACCCAACATATATCTGACACAGCATTAGCAAAAGGCTATATATTTTTGTTTTACAGGACTAGGACTTGCAGACACTTATAAATAAATCATGTATTTGAGAGATTTGTCTTTGTGTGTGTATGTGTGCATACACACACATGAGTGTGTGTGTTCAGATATTTTCTCATCATTTTTAACAATTTTGGTGTTTGTATATATATATATATGGAAAATTTTTGATTCTCAAGATTACTTCGTCAAACCATTAAGATACACTTCCTTTATGCTTCCATGACTCCTGTACCCTAAACTATTTGTTTTGTGGAAAGCAGTGTTGCTAAGTATGAGTTCTGAGGACAAATGATATCCTTGTGAGGTTATGTCCTCAAATCTCATCACTTGACAGTTTTTTATTTGCTTTCTTGTTTATTTATCCAAGAGGCAATGCATTCATTCAGTGCAATAGAGTTGTTTCCTTCTGGTAAAGTTCAGAGATATTTGGAGCTTCAAGATTCTCAGCCACATGGTCTATGTTCCTAGGAGGACAATGATAGATATCTACGTTCTAATTCTAAATCTCAGCAAATGCTTTCAAAGTGTATATATATCAAAAGAGGAGCAGATGAAAATAGGTTTTAAAACTTCCATATACATATAAAAGAGAAGCTTTTTGACAGAACTGTGGTCTTCAGTAAGGGAATGGAGCCAAGCAATGATGGCACTGCAAAGAATAAATATTCTGATCCAAATTCATTCTGATTCTTCAGATTCCTTCCTCTTTCTCCTAATGACCACATTCATCCAGAAGCAGGAGGGCAAAAAATGCATGTCTGCGTGTGTGGGGGAGGAGCGGCAACAGTCTAATCCAAAAACAGGGCAGGGTGAAGATAGGGGAAAATTTATCTGGAGAGGCAAAAAAAAATATTCAGTCTATACACCTGAAACAAATTAAGTTAGTATGACACATACTGCTCAGTGTTAGCTAAAATTTCTGTCCTCATCTTCCTGAGCACACAGGTAAACCACTTCCCAGGCTCCCTTCATGTGTACATGTTGCTTTGTCGGGCTGAACAAATAAAAATGCAGGAGATATATTTTAATTTGCATTTTAAATAAACAGGTATATGTTTTTAGTACAAATATGCTCCATGAAATATTTGGGACAACCACAATGATACTAAAAAAATGCATTCATTCTTTGTTTGAAATTTAAATATCAATGGGAATCCTGCATTTTATTACATTGTTAGATCAATAAAAAGTGGATTGAAGTAATATTAGGCTGATTTGCAATAGGTTCTCTGTAAAATAAGATTAGTAACACTAATAAGAGTAAATAATAACAGCCTGCCTTTGTGGAGTTGGCCCATCTCCGTGGTTTGAATAGTCTCACTATAGCCAATATCAAACTTAACAACATGAACTGAACACAGAGTTGGCTCTCAAGAGCCTTTACAAGCCAGCTTCAAGACATCACTGAATATACACTCCTTTTAACCCTCTCACTTGAAACAAAAAGCTTCATACATAACCCACCACTTCCATTTCCTCTTCTAGCTGGCACAAATGTAATTAAATATTCAGGATAACCTTGGGAGTCATGAGGAGAAGATAGTAAACATCCACAAGCTGGAACAAGTCTTAGTGCTCTGCATCTCCCAGAGGTAAGCTGTGGGATCAGATACACCTGCTTCGCAATATGTGATTTGAGTAGAAATAAACTTGAAGTGTGTGAAACCACTGACATTTTGAGGTTTACTCATTAGAGAAGCTAGCGTTTATATCATCGAGTAAGTTAGTATTTTCATATGGATGGTGACATAAGTAAACTTTAGGGGACTGCAGGGAAAAGTTCACTCTTCTATTCATTATTTAAAATATTTACCAAACGTGTTAAATGAAAAACTTGTACTAGATACAGGAGCTATAACAACATTTGCCTTAGTTTAAAAAAAACTTAGAGAAACTATAGAAACTTACAAAAACATAATTTGAACTAGACAAAAATTAGAAGTAGGTTTTTTACAAGCATATTGAAGAGTTAAGTGGTGGAATATTTAATACTTTGCTTTTCTACTTCCTGTGAGATATTCCTGGGGTGGTAGCTTTCTGTTTCTGCCTGGCGAATTGCTGGTTATTATTCAAACCCTGATTCAAACATTATCTATGTGCTTTCCAAATATATTTTCCTGAATACTTTCTATTTTAAGTAAAACTCATTTATAGCTCTCTTTAATTATTTCATTTCATATTTAGACTTTATCACTGAATGTTATATGCATTTAGAGGTAGACTCTGATATATTTATTTTCATTTTCAGTGTTCTTAAAATCGTTGTGTGCATAATATTTAAGAATAATTTCTATTCCTTCTGCCAAGTATGGCATGTTGATAGTTTATTTCAGATCTCCTGTTATATAGCCACATGCATGCTAAATCACTTCATTCATGTACAACTCTTTGCGAGCCTATGACTATAGCCCACCAGACATCTCTGTCCTTGGGATTCTCCAGACAAGAATAATAGAGTGGGTAGTCATTCCCTTCTCCAGGGGATCTTCCTGACCCAGGGATCCAACCGGCATCTCTTACATCTCATATATTGACAGGCAGGTTCTTTACCAGTCCCGCCACCTAGGAAGCTCTTATACACCACCTTGTCTTCATAATCATTCTCAGGAAGTCAGATCTCATTTAGAAATGAGGTTCCATGCAGCTGGCTATTGTGTATCAGGTTTTTAAAAATATGTTTCCACATTAGTGCTTCCTGTCAGTATTAGTCTAAGAGTGTAGATGAAGAAATAATCCATATAGTTATCGAATAGAGTTCTGCAGAAGTCTTGCAGTTCCCTCTGGGTTGTACTTGAGGATATGGATTGCTTTTTATTTTGATTTCTCCCAAGACTAGTGCTTTCTGAATTTAAAATACTGAATAGGATTTCAAACAACCTTTCCTCATCTATTTGTGCAATGCTATGCTAATACAATCAATGAGGAAAAGTTACACAAGAACCCAGGAGAATTGTCAAATGATGCTAGTCATATTTTGCAGAGCCTGGTGGAATTTGCTTTGCTCCTTGCTCTGTATCAGTATCTTCCCCAGGTTTTTGATGGTATACTGCTTTGATTGCTGCTTTCTCGTCTGTTCCATCTGCTGCTCCCTTATTTCCCAGCAGACAAGCCACTATACTGTGCCACTTTAATTTCTGCTTTAGTGCCCTTAAACTGCTTCTCCTACTTACCAGCCAGGCTTTAGTTCACCATAAAGCACCTGCTAGGGAATTCAGCTGCCACACATGTGGCCAGCTTGGTGACTGTGGGACACTTTCAGAAATCAGATGAAAATACTTGTGGAATTGAGGTCAAAAACCTCCTTCATTTCTCTTGGCAGTTTATTGACTGTGCTTCTTTGAGTAGGCATGTGAGATATAGTATGCTTTGTTCACAGGGTCAGGAATCAACAGTTACTGATATTGAAGGCTCTAGCTTCATTAAAAGGCCAAGCTAAGGCCACAACCCACCTGCACAGGTGTTTGGTGCCATAGCCTCTTGATAGCAGGTGTTTATTCTGTCAGTTAGGATATAGCTACAATGTAAACTTATCAGCTGCTTCAGGTGTCAAGTTAATTCTGCAGCTGACATGCCTGTCTTCCAGAACTCCTGAACAAATCCTCTCAACTAATTAAAGAGCTTACCCTTTGTCATTCTTTATGCTTGACTGAGCTTTATATATAATGTCGCCATAGATGGCTGAACATTCATTTAAGATATGAATGTTGCTTATTTTGATAGAATGGCCTCAACTAATGAATTGAACAAGTATGCTGGCAAGATAAAACTGTATACTTATCTCTATTTATCTTATATACATATTTTTGCTTTAAAGAAAAACTTTTTTTCATGATATGTGATTGATTATCAAGATAATTGTTTCTTTTTTATTTGTACATAATGCTTATGTTTAATCAATTTTTAAAAATAAATATTCTGTTATTGAAATGTAAGCAGAATCTCATTTAGTTGTGTTTTTGCTAATTCACACTCTTTCTGGAAGAACAAAAAAAGAAAATGTTTCATCTTTAGCAAGCTTGACTCCTGAACACAAATCTAAAAGATTCTTAGATTTTTTTTTTCAGATCAAGCCCTTATCTTTAGTTATATAGAAATTTTAGTAACACAACAACTCTCTGTAATTATGATAAAAAGTGGACATATACCTGGAGGATTTTTTTCCTTTATTTTCTGTGGTTTTTTTTTTTCTAATTAAAAAGATCTGTCATGGTTTCTGTACCTTATTTAATGAGTTTGTTACATCAGGAACATTTTATCCTAAGAGCTTAGTGAATTTCTGCAAGCCAAGAGGAAGCTGTTATTTTCAAGCCTCTGATCATTCTGTGCTAGGATATGGTAAGGTGCAGGTGCTTGCTAACAACAAGGAGGTTAATCTTCTAAAGGAGATGATTTCAAACGTTATTTTTCATCTGGGTGTTGTTTCTTCAAGCAATTCTGTGTGAAAGTATGAAAACAAATGAACAGATGAAAGAAAAACTGCTCTGTTCAAAGGTAATGAAAATGCAGAAATCTAAAGGTAACCCATCTGCTAACATTCCCGTAGAAACCTATCAGCGACTATCAGTGCATCACTCACACACACACATGTATGTGTTCTCTTTTTATTAAACTATTGAAATAGATACAGATATCTAAATACAGTTTTCTATATAAATAGATGAATGATAGATCAGTTCACTTAGTCACTCAGTCATGTATGACTCTTGGTGACCCCATGGACTGTAGCACTCCAGGATTCCCTGTCCATTGCCAACTTCTGGAGCTTGCTCAAACTCATGTCTATTGAGTTGGTGATGCCATCCAACCATCTCATCTTCTGTTGTCCCCTTCTCCTCCCACCTTCAGTCTTTCCCAGCACCAAGGTCTTTTCCAATGAGTCAACTCTTCACATCAGGTGGCCAAAGTATTGGAGTTTCAGCTTCAACATCAGTCCTTCCAATGAACACCCAAGAGTGATCTCCTTTAGGATGGACTGGTTGGACCTCCTTGCAGTCCAAGGGACCCTCAGAGTCTTTCCAACACCACAGTTCAAAAACATCAATTCTTCGACACTCAGTTTTCTTTATAATCCAACTATCACATGCATACATGACTACTGAATGATAGATAGTTTCTTATAATATATAATTGAATGCTGATAGTGGAGATAGAGAATGATGAAATACCATTAATAAAACGTAGGTATTTTAACTGTCATATTTAAAAGTAATCATTTCATGAGAGAAAAAAGTTATTTAAGAGCAAATAACAGGACTTTTAAGAAAATAATTTCAAAGAAAAAAAAATCTGTAAGTGTGGAACAATCATGGCCTTAGGTAGGCATAGTACTGTCAACTTTGATTTTAAAGCTCATCATTTGTGTCAGTGGAAATGCAAATATCAAAGTACTTTGATATTGTATGATTATAGGCTTAATACAGGGGCTATTTTCAGAATTTCTCACATTCTAATCATGGGTTATAATTACTCTCTACTTAAAAATCCATTATATCTTTATTTTTCATAATTTATTTGTGATTTATGATATTTTCAATTTACTATGCCTCAAAGTTAAAGTTTTGCGGCAGAAAAAATATGTTTGATTCATTTTTATAGCAATGTCTTACACAGCAAATTTAGTTTGCTACACAGGATCTGCTAAACATTTCAGACTAGTTTGTCATAATTAAGACAATGACATGATAGGAGGTATTTAGTGTCTACAAAGTGACAGGAGCATACAATTTTATTGAATCCTTACAATTTACAATAAGTAAATATTTTTGGTCAAAATTGCAAATGATTTTTCAAGGCTTAAATAACCTGCCAATAGCCACATAATATATAAGTATATATGTATGTATGCATATGTGGAGGGCTTCCCAGATGGCACTAGTGGTAAAGACCTGCTTGCCAGTACAGGAGACATGAGAGATGATGATTCGATCCTTGGGTCAGGAAGATCCCCTGGAGGAGTGGGCATGGCAAATCATTCCAGTATTCTTGCCTGGAGAATCTCATGGACAGATGTACTATGACCCTACTGTCCATAGGGTCACAAAGAGTCGGACGAGACTGAAGTGACTGAGCACGCAGGCATGCGCTGTGAGCTAAGAAACAGACTCCAGAAGCCTTAAGATGCTGAAGGTCATTCTCCATCTCTTGTTCTCACAATAAAACTAATCAATGATAGTTTCCTTCTCTTTAGCTCCTCCTCTGTGTCTGACATTTTGTAGCTCATTTAAACCTCACAGTGTATTATAGTTTACCTCCTAGTATTTATTTGAGTGTCAGGTGTGGAGGTTTGAGATAATTGTATCCTTAGTTCTGCAACTCAGTACCATCAGTGCTCTTTGTTTATTTGCTTCTTTTTATTTGCATATCTCTCTCGAATCTCCATCTTTCCACAAACAATAAGAAAACATCTTTATTTGGTAAACATCTTTGCATTTGTTTTGTTGAATCTTCATAGTGGTTATTTATATGTGTACTTGATATTGTTTTTAAAAAGCTTGAGATATTATTCACTGGCATGCATCCATCCTTATGAAGTGCACAACACCATGATTTTTAGTATGTTCAGAGCATGGTATCTATCACTCCATCAATTTTTGAATACAGTCAGCTCCCCCTATCCACAGATGCAAAAACCCACAGAAACTACATCATTTTATCTCAAAGAGCATGCAGATTCTGGAATCCAGAACCAATCCTTGTCTGAGACTGAGAAAGTGTGAAAGTGAAAGTCACTCAGTCGTGTCCAACTCTTTGAAACCCCAAGGACTATACAGTCCATGGAATTCTCCAGGCCAGAATGCTGGAGTGGGTAGCCTTTCCTTCTCCAAGGAAACTTCCCAACTCAGAGACTGAAACCAGGTCTCCCGCATTGCAGGTGGAATTCTTTACCAGCTGAGCCAGAGGGAAGATGAGGGCTGGTAAGGAATGGGTGTATTTTCCTCACATCAAAAATAAACTTTGCACACTGTAATCAACCCTCCTGAAGTCACCATTAAAATCCACATTTCCAACTCTAGGAATGACTACTCTGTTTTCTGTCTCTACAGATTTTCTTATTACAGACATTTCATGTATGGGGTCATTAAATATAAAGTCTTTTGTTACTGATTTATTTCATTTAGTATAAGTTTCCAAGTTTTTTTTTTTTTTCCACGTCATAGCATGACACAGAGCTTTAAGACTTTTTATTGCTGAATCACTACCACTATATGGATATATACTATATTGCATTTATCTATTCATCAGTTGATAGATATTTGAATTATTTCCACTTTTTGGCCTTTAAAATAATGTTGTAATGAAAATTCATGTATAAATTTTCCAAGAATATGTTTTATCATTCAGTTCAGTCAGTTCAGTCACTTAGTTGTATACAGCTCTTTGAGACCCCAAGGACTGCAGCACGCCAGGCTTCCATGTCCATCACCAACTCTCAGAGCTTGCTCAAACTCACGTGGATCGAGTCGGTGATTCCATTCAACTATCTCATCCTCTGTCGTCCCCTTCTCCTCCCTGCTTCAACCTTTGCCAGCATCAAGGTCTTTTCCAAGGAGTCAGTTCTCCGCATCAGGTGGCCAAACTATTGGAGTTTCAGCTTCAACATCAGTCCTTCCAATGAATACTCAGGGCTGATTTCCTTTAGGATTGACTGGTTGGATCTCCTTGAAGTCCAAGAGACTCTCAAGAGTCTTCTCCAGTATCACAGTTCAAAATATCAATTCTTCATCACTCAGCTATCTTTATACTCCAACTCTCACATCCACACATTACTACTAGGAAAAAAAGAATAGCTTTGGCTAGACAGACTTTTGTTGGAAAAGTAACTCTCTGTTTTTTAATATGTTGTATAGATTGCTCAGAGCTTTTATTCCAAGGAGCAAGCATCTTTTAATTTAATGGCTGCAATCACCATTTGCAGTGAGTTTTGGAGCCCAAGGAAATACAGTCTCTGATTGTTTCCATTGTTTCTTCATCTATTTGCCATGAAGTGATGGAACCAGAGGCCATGAGCTTAGTTTTCTGAAAGTTGAGTTTTAACCCAGCTTCTTTTTTCACACTTCTCTTTCACTTTGATCAACAGGCTCTTTAGTTCTTCTTTGCTTATTGCCATAAAGGTGGTGTCATCTGCATATTTGAGACTATTAATATTTCTCCCAGCAATCTTGATTCCAGCTTGTGCTTCATCCAGCCTTGCACTTCACTTGATGCTTTCTGTATATAAGTTAAATAAGCACAGTGACAATATACAATCTTGAAATACTCCTTTCCCAATTTGGAACCAGTCTGTTGTTCCATGTCCAGTTCTAACTGTTGCTTACTGACTTGCATACACATTTATCCGGAGACAGGTCAGGTGGTCTGATATTCCCATCTCTTGAAGAATTTTCCACAAACTGTGGATCCAGTCAAAGGCTTTGGCATAGTCAAAAAAACAGAAATAGATTTTTTCTTTTGGAACTCTCTTGCTTTTTCTATGATCCAACAAATGTTGGCAATTTGGCCTCTGGTTCCTCTGCCTTTTCTAAATCCAGCTTGAATATCTGGAAGTTCATAGTTCACACATAGTTGAAGCCTGATTTGGAGAAGTTTGAGCATTACTTTGATAGTGTGTGAGATGAGTGCAATTGTGTGTTGCTTTGAACATTCTTTGGCATTGACTTTCTCTGGGATTGGAATGAAAACTGACCTTTTCCAGGCCTTGACCACTGCTGAGTTTTCCATATTTGCTGGCATATTGAGTACAGCACTTTCACAGCATCATCTTTTAGGATTTGAAACAGCTCAACTGGAATTCCATCACCTCCACTAGCTTTGTTTGTACTGATGCTTCCTAAGTTCTACTTGACATCACATTCCAGGATGTCTGGCTATAAGTGATTGATTACACCATCGTGATTATCTGGATAATGAAGATTTCTTTTTTTTGTTATAGTTCTTTTGTGTATCCTTGCCCCCTCTTCTTAATATCTTCTGCTTCTGTTAGGTCCATACCGTTTCTGTCCTTTATTGTGCCCATCTTTGCATGAAATGTTCCCTTGGTCTCTCTGATTTTATTGACGAGATCTCTAGTCTTTCCCATTCTATTATTTTCCTCTATTTCTTTGCACTGATCACCGAGGAAAGCTTTCTTGTCCCTCCTTTCTGTTCTTTGGGACTCTACATTCTGATGGGTGTATCTTTCCTTTTCTCCTTGACCATTAGCTTCTCTTCTTTTCTCAGATCTTTGTAAGGACACCTCAAACAATCATTTTACCTTTTTGTATTTATTTTTCTTAGAGATGGTCTTGATCACTGCCTCCTGTACAATGTCACAAACTTCTGTCCATAATTCATCATGCACTCTGTCTAACAGATCTAATCCCTTGAATCTCTTTCTCACTTCCCCTGTATAAGCGCAAGGGATTTGATTTAGGTCATGTTGAATGGTCTAGTGGCTTTCCCTACTTTCTTCAATTTAAGTTTGAATTTGGCAATAAGGATTTTATGATCTGAGCCACAGTCAGCTCCAGGTCTTGTTTTTGCTGACTGTGTAGAGCTTCCCCATCTTTGGCTGTAAAGATTATAATCAATCTGATTCTGTTATTGACCATCTGGTGATGTCTTTTTGTAGCATTGCCTCTTGTGTTGTTGGGACAAGGTGTTTGCTATGTTCAGTGTGTTTTCTTGTCAAAACTCTGCTAGCCTTTGACATGTTTCATTTTGTACTCCAAGGCTAAATTTGCCTGTTACTCCAGGTATCTCTTGACTTCCTACTTTTGCATTTTTTCATTACTCTGGCACATATATCCAATCATTTAATAATTGCTCATATTCATATAAAATACTATTATTTCATTCAATTTTGGGGGTTTCCAGTAATATCCTTCTTTCATTGCCAATTTTAGTAAAAAATTTGAGTCATGTCTCTTCTTTTTGATCATTTTAGCTAAAAATTTACTACTTTCCTAATTCTTTTTAAAGAATGACTTCCTAGTTTTATTGATTTTCTCTATTTTCTTTTATACCTTATTTCCTTAATTTCCACTGAAATTCATATCATGTACTTCCTTCTGCTTCTTTTGGATTTAGTTTAGTCTTGTTTTTTCGATTTCTTAAGATTGAAATATTGGGTTGTTAACTTGAGGTCACTCCTTTCTCTTTTTAAAATTTATTTTTTATTTTATGTATTGATTTATTTTTGGCACTGGATCTTTGTTGCTGCATGAAGGCTTTCTCCAGTAGCAATGAATGAGGCAGTCTTTGTTGCATACATAAGTTCTCATTGCAGTAGCTTCTTTTGTTGTATATCACAGGCTCTAGGCATACAGGCTTCAGTAGTTTTGGTTTCTGGACCTAGTTGCCCTATGTTATTTGGGAGCTTCCTGGACCATGGGTCAAACTTGTGTTCTCTCCATTGACAGGCAGATGCTTAACCACTGGACCACCAGGGAAGTCAGATCATTCCTCTCTTTTAATGTGGTATATTTAAACCCTGCTTTAGTGGCATCTCTTATATTTTGACATACTATATCTTAATTTTTCAATCACTGGAAAGTATTTTCCGATTTCACTTGTAATTTCTAGTTTGACTCATTTGTCAGTTTAGTAGTGTGTTGCTTATTTTCAACTTGTTTGTGAATTTTCCAAATTTCCTTCTTTTATTAGCCTTCAGTTTTACTTGATGTGGTATTATACTTCATATAATTCCAATCCTTTTAAATTAGTCTAAAATTAGCCTAGTGGTTATGATGTGATACCTCATTGTGGGTTTGATTTGAATTTCCCTGATGACTAATGAAGTTAAGCATTGTTTCATAAGCTTATTGACCATTTTACATAATCTTTGGAGAAATGTCTATTCACATATTTTGTCCATCTTTATTGGACTATTTGCCTTTTTATTATTGAGTTGCAACTGATGTTTCTATATGTTTCTAGAAACTAGATCCTTGTGTGAAATATAGTCTGTGGAAATTTTCTCCATTGTTTGATATTTTTTCACTTTAATCCATAGTGTTCTTTGATAAACAAAAGTTTTTAATTTTAACAGAGTTCAGTTTGTCTGTTTATGTCTTTTGCTTTTTGTGCATTCAGAAAGGTTTAACCTAAGGTATGAAGAAATTTTTACTGGTTTCCAACTAAGAATTTAATACTTTTATCTTTTACTGTTAGGTCTTTGATTCATTTTGAGTTAATTTTTGTAAATGGTGCATCACAATAGTCCAACTTCATTATTTTGCAGATGGACATCCAGTTGTTCCAGTAATACATGTTGCACACCCTGTGTTTATTTTTTCTATTTTTTTTTTCCTCACTGAATGTTCTTGGCACCCTTGATGCTAATCAACTGACCAAAATTTAGGACTCATGAGTTGATTTCTGGACTCTCAATTCTAATTCACAAATCTGTATGTCTATTCTTTGGTCATTAGCACACTGTTCTGATTACAGTGAATTTGTAAAATATTTTGAAATTGGAAAGTAAGACTCCTCTAACTTTGTCTTTATTTTGCAATATTATTTTGATTACTCAGCATTTTTTAATTTTCATATGTGTTTTCATGTTAGTTGAAAATAAAAAAGAGACAGGTGAAATTTTTATAAGGATTACATTGAATTGCAGATCAGTTTGGGATTATCGGCCCTTCAACTTTAGTAAGTCTGCCACCCCATCGACACAGATTTTTTTTAATTTAATCACATAGTTGTAGATTTATTTCAGTACTGTTTTGTAATATTAAATGTACAAGTTGTTATTGTTTAAATGTATTGATAAACATTTTATTCTTTTTTGACATTATGGTAAACACAAGTATCTCTCAATATAATTTTTATTACCAGACTTTTCATTGCTGGTGTATAAGAAAAAAAATTTACATTTGAATGTTGTATTTATATCCTACAATTTTGCTGCACTTGTTTCTTAGCTATGTTTTTAAATAGATTTTCCATATTTAAGATCATGTAATCTACAGAGAAAGTAACTTCTTATAAGGAAGCAAAAGAGAATAAATTGCCATCACTGAATGAGCTAAAATCACAAAAGTCCTTGATAGTCAAGCTGAATTGATGTATATATCATATATAGAATAGTGTCAATTGAAACAAAACTTTTTCATTTATGAATTTTTTTGTGATAAAAATAATATCATTTTGCTCATTTAACATATAAGAAAATCTGAGGCATAGAAATTGTCAGGAGTGTGACAAAGATTACACAGCTACTAAGCAGCAGAACAGGGATATTAATGGAAAGTCTTATCCTATAGCCAATAATATTAACTATTCTGTAGTTCTGACATTAAGTGATTTCCTTGTTGGTAGCTTATAATCAATGTCAATTTATAATATTTCTCATGCTTTGTCAAGTTTTTAACATAGTACTCTGAGTTGAATAGAGCAGTGTTAAACTCCATGACTCTAGTGAAAACTTTATTGTTTTAAATAGTCAGAAATAAACTAAAATTTATGAATCCATAATAATGGAGCAGCCCTCTATGGGGCCTTCCCAGGACAGATCCTCCTTGTCCTCTGCCTGCCTCTTGTCTGTAAAGACTCTTTAGTCAAGGAATACGTTTAAATCCAAGAAATGAAAAACTGCAAAATCTAAGGAAAGCAATCAAAAACGACAAAATAACAACAGTTTAGCCATTAACCAAAGTCTAGGACCTTGAACTAAAAGGATAGAAATAATCTCCTGAGCCATATCCTTTGAGCAGTTTTTCAGACACTGAAAGCTCTGCCAGGTGGAAGAAGTTAACCATGTGACAGCCACGCTGCAGCCATGACACAAGCTGCTCCATCTCACACAACTCCGAGAACAGGCCCCAAGGGAGTGGAAGCGAACCAACTACGGCCCTGAAGTTCAACTGTCCTTAGAACAATCAAGTTGACGGTGACTAGACCACTACAAGGCAAATTTTGAAATGATTGTCAGTGCTGACTGTGGCATTCTGTACAGAGCCCCTTCCCTCTACTTGTACGTTTCTGAAATTCCCCCTTTAAAAGCTCTTGCCCCCTGAGAGGCAGTGGGGAATTTGTTCTTTGGGACATGAGTCTGCCTTCTTCCTAGGTTGCCAACCTTCTGAATAAAGCAACCTTTGCTTACCTATCCACATATGTCTCTCAAGTATTGAGTTTCAAGCAGTGAGTAGAGGAACCTGAGTTTGGTAAGAGTGTTATATGAATAACAAATTGTTCCTTATTGAGATGTTGGCAATGTGCAATAAACTGTTCAGTGGAAATTTGGCCATTGTGTACACTTGAGTAGCCGCTACCAAAATATAAAACATTTCTACCTCCTCCCTCTCAGGTGCTCCTTGTTCTTCCCCTAGGAAATTCCTTATCCAGTTAATATCCCATTTGTCAAATCCCTATTCTTATACTTTTCAGAACCACTACAAAATATTGATAAGCATAAAACTGTTTCAAGTTTGCCTGTACTTGGATCTCATGTAAGCTGAGTAACACTGTATATGATTTTATCTACCTGGCTTATTTTCCTGAGCATAATGCTTTTGAGATTCTGTGCATTGTTTTTGCTTATTCTTTTTTATATTTTTAATTGCTGATGAATTTTCTATTGTATTGGCTCTCGTTGTTGTTCAGTTGCTCAGTCGTGCCTGACCTTCAAGACCCTGTGAGCTGAAGCATGCCAGGTTTCCCTCTCCTTCACTATCTCCTGGATTTTGTTCAAATTCATGTCCATTGACTCAATGATGCTACCCAACCATCTCATCCTCAGTCACCCCCTTCTCCTCCTGCCCTCAGTCTTTCCCAGCATCAGAATCTTTTCCAATGAGTTGGCTGTTCGCGTCAGGTGGCCAAAGTATTGCAGCTTCAGCATCAGTCCTTCCAATAAATATTCAGGATTGATTTCCTTTAGGATTTACTAGTTTGATATCCTTGCAGTCCAAGGGACTCTCAAGAGTCTTGTCTAGCACTACAGTCCAAAAGCATCAATTCTCCAGCACTCAACCTTTTTTATACCATAATCTATTTATTTAATTTTCTGTTAATGGAGAGTATTTACAATTTTTGAACACCATGAATAAGTATGCTCTGTGAATTCCAGTGTACGTCTTGTTTTCTTTGGTTTCTTTTTTAAATGTTAGGTTTTTTTTTCTCCTCAAAAACAGTTTTCTAAAGTGCTTATGCTTTATTCCACTCCTACTATCAAGATATCAAAGTCCCACTTGTTCCATATCCTCACAATATTTGCTATTGTCATTTTTTTTCTTTACAATATTGTATTGGTTGTGCCATACATTGACATGAATCCACCATGGGTGTACATGTGTTCCCTTTCCAGAACCCTCCCTCCATCTCCCTCCACATCCCATCCCTCTGGGTCATCCAAGTTCACCAGCCCCGAGCACCCTGTATCATGCATCGAAACTAGACTGGAGATTTGTTTCACATGTTTCAATGCCATTCTCCCATATCATTCTGCCCTTGCCCTCTCCCACAGAGTCCAAAAGACTGTTCTAAACATCTATGTCTCTTTTGCTGTCTCGCATACAGGGTTATCATAATCATCTTTCTAAATTCTATATATATGCATTAGTATACTGTATTGGTGTGTTTCTTTCTAGCTTACTTCATTCTGTATAATAGGCTCCAGTTTCCTCCACCTCATTAGAACTGATCCAAATGAATTCTTTTTAATGTCTGAGTAATATTCCATCTTGTATATGTACTACAGCTTTCTTACCATTCATCTGCTGATGGACATCTAGGTTGCTTGCTATTATAAACAGTGTTGCAATGAACATTGGGGTACACATGTCTCTTTCAATTCTGGTTTCTTTGGTGTGTATGCCCAGCAGTGGGATTGCTAGGTCATAAGGAGTTTCTATTTCCAGTGTTTCAAGGAATCACCACGCTGTTCTCCATAGTGGCTGTACTAGTTTGCATTCCCACCAACAAGGTAAGAGGGTTCCCTTTTCTCCACACCCTCTCCAGCTTTTATTGCTTGTAGACTTGGATAGCAG
The DNA here is from genome assembly GCA_007570785.1 of Antilocapra americana. Lineage (NCBI taxonomy): Eukaryota > Metazoa > Chordata > Mammalia > Artiodactyla > Antilocapridae > Antilocapra > Antilocapra americana. The sequence continues at coordinate 38,185,995 of ML663009.1, forward strand.
CCATTCTGCCTGGCGTGAAATGGTATTTCATTGTGGTTTTGATTTTCACTTCTCTGATAATGAGTGACTTTGAGCATCTTTTCATGTCTTCATTAGCCATTTGTATGTCTTCTTTGGAGAAATGTCTGTTTAGTTCTTTGGCCCACTTTTTGACTGGGTCGTTTATTTTTCTGTAATTGAGCTGCAGGAGTTGCTTGTATATTTTTGAGATTAACTCTTTGTCCATTGCTTCATTTACTATTATTTTCTCCCATTCTGAAGGCTGTCTTTTCACCTTGCTTATAGTTTCCTTTGTTGTGCAGATGCTTTTAAATTTAATTAGGTCCCATTTGTTTATTTTTGCTTTTATTTTCATTACTCTGGGAGGTGGGTCATAGAGGATCCTCACAAGTGGTGCTGGGAAAACTGGTCAACCACTTGTATAAGAATGAAACTAGAACACTTTCTAATGCCATACACAAAAATAAACTCAAAATGGATTAAAGATCTAAATGTAAGACAAGAAGCTATAAAACTCCTTGAGGAAAACATAGGCAAAACACTCTCTGACACAGCAGGATCTTCTATGACCCACCTCCCAGAATATTGGAAATAAAAGCAAAAATAAACAAATGGGACCTAATTAAAATTAATATTGTCAACTTTTTAAAAAACTTTCTCAGTGAATGGTAGTACCTTATTGCACTTTTAATTTGTAGCTTTCTAATAACTAATGATACTGAATACCTTTTCTTCTGTGATTGTTGGCCATTTTTATATCATCTCTTGTGAAGTGTCTGCTAGTAGCTATTTTTCCCTTTCCCACTGTAATTATTAATTTATATGTATGTGTGTGTATGTATGCATATATATATATATATATATATATATATATATAGCAGGTAATGTATTTCAAAGACTGGTGTAACTTTTATCTCTTATAGTGGTAAAAAGATTAAATTACTCTATCTTTAACTTTTTGATTTATATTCACAAGTGACACTATTAAATTAGCAAATTTTATGAATTAAAAATGATAAATACATTATAATAGTGTTTGGCATGTATCACCTGAAAAATATGTATATGTGTGTGTGTGTGTGTGTGTGTGTGTGTGTGTGTGTGTGTGTGTGTATACATATGCATATAATATTGCATGTACTTTTCTTTCAGGGATTTTTTATACCATTTTTTGAGATATAATTGACATATAACATTATACTAGTTTCAGTTGTGCAATATAATGATTCAATATTTGTATATCAACATATGTGAAATGATCACCACAGTAAGTCTAATTAGCGCCTGGTTAAAAGCTCTCAGGGTCTTTTTACGGAATAGATTAGGGCTACCATAGACACAAATCCTTGTCCCATCGACAGAGGAGCCTGGCATGGTACAGTCTATGGGGTCTCAAGAGTCGGGCATCACTGAGCGACTAAGCACAGGCACTAATGTATACCATGTGTCCATTACATAGAAAATGCTTGAAAGTGAAGTGGAGGGCACTCAGTTATGTCCGCCTCTTTGCAACCCTATGGACTATACAGTCCTTGGGATTCTCCAGGCCAGAACACTGGAGTGGTCAGCCTTTCCCTTCTCCAGGGGATCTTCCCAACCCAGGGATTGAACCCTGGTCTCCCACATTGCAGGTGGATTGTTTACAGGCACTACCTCTATATGTGTCTGTCATATAGAAGATGCTTGTGAGTGGAATAAATGAATCTTTGTATTATATGAAACCAAAATTTTAAATTACTGAGCAGTAAATTACTTCCTGCCCATTTTTAAGAGTCACCGTCTCTTAATGAAGCGTGCACAGACACAAACACTTATGCAAAGAGAAAGCCTAATTTCAGATCCCAATTATGACATTTACTAGCTGTGTAATCTTGGGAAAATCTTGATCCTCTCTGTGCCTCAAACTCTTCATCTATTAAATGGAAATGATAATAGTTATTACTCACTTGCTATTGTGGGTTGTTAATGACTCATTGTCCATAAAAAACATATAATATCCATAGGCATTCAGTTGCTATATAATTGTTTGCTATTGTTATAGTTGAGCGACATGGGTAAATGAAAACAAGACTGGCTCAAAAATTGGGGGAAATTTGACATTGTTTACAGTGGTGGTGGGCAAAAAGTTTAGGGTAGCAGATGGACAATAACATTGAGCATATTACTTGGCTGGGGGAAGTGAACATTACAGTGAAGAAAGAAATAGCAGAATCTGCATTTAAATGCATTCTTTCCTCAAATTGTTTCTTAAGTACTTTATCTGGGACCTAGTTAGAGACATTTCTGCCTTATTAAAAACATAGCTGTTAAATCAATAGACCAGCCCACTACTGCCTACAAGAGAATTATAATTATCACTCTTACACATATTATCGCAGTTTTATAATGCATGTGAAAGCTTTTCATGAATTGCAAGAAACAATACAAATGATTTTAGTACCAAGAAACCTGCATTGGTGGGTGCCACTAGTAATTTCTTTTATATTTTATGGACTTTTCTCAGTTTTCTTACATATCTGTAATCATGTAGTTAAAGCTCTCATTTCCCCCTCAGCTTTCTACATACACTGAGAGAAAGATCTCTTCTGTTTCTGACCCCTTTCTTTCTACCTAGTCCCTTATCGCTCTCTGTCTCCCAGACATAACTACTTAAATGTATTTCTATCACATCAAATTCACTATGCTTAAGACAAAATGTCTGATCATTCCCTTAAGTCACTTCTTTTGCTTTTTCCTTTCTATTGAAGATGGAACATTTTATCAGTTCCCTTTTGAAAATATGAATCCTAAACTCATAACAATGTAGGTACAGGTGTTTTCAACCATCAGAAAAACTGTAATATTTCTATTATTCTTCATGGATTAACTTTACTAATTTTAACAATGTCACCTGTGTATACAAATCAGAAAGTAAAGAAAAGGTTAGTTTATTCTTTTCCCACTGTAATGGGTAGTAGTTTCACAAGTCTTTGAAATACATTACCTGAAGAATTCACCTTTATAATGACTACCTAAACTTTGACACATTAATGCATTTCTTCTAAGAATGGAAATACTAAATTTTAAATATACATAAAGAAAAGAAAAAGTTATTGAATTATTGAGATGAGGGTGAAAATTAAGACTAGAAAAGTTATTATAAGAAAATTCTTCAAAGACTCTTTTAAAGAAAAGGAAACAAGAATAAAGATTAACAGCCAACATTCAGCTACTCTATTACATTAAAGAATTTTTAGTCTTTGAGGGTATATTTAAATTTTCAAAGCATTACTCTATTTCCACAATATCCTAGTAAATATATATCATGTTGCCAATTTTTTTCAACAATATTGTTCACCTTCAATTTATTATTTAGATGCAAGCACTCTAACAATCCAAAGAAGGGAATACTTTTGACTTCCAAATCAACATTTAGAGAAACTAATGCCTCAAATCTTGCTTATTTTAATTACAACTGTAATCTTGTACAAATTAATAACATAAAGTATTGTAACACGTGTTATTAACAAAATAAAAAGTATAAGAGTAAAAGCAACATAGATGAAATACCCCATTTCTCTGGATAACAGTATTAAATCTTTCACAGATGACTGATACTTCAGCTAAAGTTCAGATAAGCTGAAGATTTAGTTAAAGGTTTAGCCAAAAGATGAGTAGGTTTTTCCTTTACAAGTAAGAATGGAAAGTGCTATCTAAGCTAAAGTTGCAATTTTGCAAAGTGCATTAAATAAATTAAAACTTTAATTGAATATAGAATTATTCTATGGATAAATAATTGATATAATAAAAATAAGACTGAAAATATATGCTGGGTAAAAATTCTGAATAGCTTTATCTTTTTTTTTTTCCCAATGAGCCACATATTATGGGCTTCCTAGGTGACTCAGTGGTGAAGAATCCATGTGCCAGTGTAGGAGATGCAGGAAATGTGAATTGATGCCTAGGTCAGGAAGATCCCCTGGAGAAGAAAATGAGAGTCCAGTTCAGTATGCTTGCCTGAAGAATCCCATGGGCAGAGGAGCCTGGTGGGCTACAGTCCACTGGGTGGCAAAAAGTCAGACACAACTGAGCAAATGAGCATTCGTGCAAAGATGGCACACAGTATGTGGGATCTTAGTTGCCTGACTCAAACCTAAAATCGAACCTGAACCTGCTGCAGTAGAAGCACAATCTTAATCACTGGACTGCCAGACAAGTCCCCAGATAAGCTCCACCTTCTTGTTAAATACTTCTGAAAATTGTGTAATAAATAAACATATTAGAGATTTATGGTAAAAAGCAAAATATTTCTAATCAAGACTCAGTCTCTTGAAAGGGACAGTAAGTCCAGCTTAAGCAAGCTTAATGAACTATTACAAAATAGGAATGTATTTTCTCAGAACTAAAAAATTTAGAGTGAACTTTTATTTAAGGCAAAGATATATTATATATTATTACAAAATAATTTTTATTCTAGTGACAACTTTTGTGTCTGTTGCTGTAAGTTCCAGAGAGACTCTGCAAATAGTTCCATAGCTATTCCCTAAAAATTCAAAAATCCTTTAACTATACATAGCATCTTTTTGAATATCTGCTTTTAATTTTTATTTGTGATTTACTTGGCTTCAACTAAGGTGCATGCTCAGGCCTGAATCAATATTGCTGGGGAGATACAAGGTTCTTACTGGCCAGACTGGATTATATGTTCACTTCTGTAACTGGAAGAGACATCAGTCCTAGTGATAAAATCATTTTCTCTTTAATAGTGAAAGATAAGGAAAAAGCTTGTAACTTACATGTAACAAGCTGCCAAACTGGAAAAAAAAGAAAAAGAAAGCCTCCTATAGGTGCTGGAGAGGAGAATGAGGGAGGGGCCTCTGCCTGCATACCTACCTGAGCTCCCTGGGCATTAGCAAGCATGTATTTCCCACTCTTTGAACTAAGCTGCCTTTAAAGTCAACCTTTTTGTTCTGTCAATCTGTCCAGGTGACTCTACAGGGAGCACAGCATTGCTACCTTGGGGAAAAAAATAAATCTCTCCAAAAATCAGATTCCCGAGCAAAATAAACAATTGCTATCGTTTAAACCCGTTCAGTATGGAATGATGTTTACAGAAGAATAGATAACTAGAATGGATTTCTTGTACCAGGAAGTGGTAAGGTGCCTCCTCGAACCTAAAATCTGTGATATTTTACCAGCTTAGATCGAAAAGGAGAGATTATAAAATAATACATACATATATATATATATATATATATATAGGTGTGTGTGTGTGTGTGTGTGTGTGTATTCTCAACCTTCTAGGAGGAGGGAGCAAGCTAAAACTGATCTCAGTGTGCCAGCAGTGTAAAGACACTTGAATCTAGATCTTAGTTCCCTGCCTGGGAATTGAACCTGTATTACCTGGGTGAAAACCAGGGATCCTAACCAGTAGACCTCCAGGGACTAGCGGCTACAAGTAGAGCCCTGGCTCTTGTCTTCTTTGGAAAAAGAATATCACAAACAGATCAAGATAGCAAAACAGGCATGTAGTATATTAGAAGCAGAGAACGTGTGGGAGAGAACACAAAGCAGCAGTTTATTTCAGCCAGCAGCAAATCAGAGCTACACACACACTCAAAGAGCAGCATGGACATCACTAGTGAGGACCAACAAAGGGGTGTTTAGATCGCTCATATGGGAGCAGTTTTCTTTGTTCCCTCTGGCTAATCACCTTGCTCATTGCCCATATCTGATATGATGCAAGGTCCTCCCCTAGGTGCATTTGCATATTTTAGCCAAAGCAGGTTCTAGCATGAGGGTCTCTGGGAGGTTTGCAGAACATCTTATAGACTTGCGTCCATTCCTTTCACGACCCTTGATGAACCTTTCTATTTATATATAGTTGGAGAGGTCTCCTTGACCTCAAGAATAAAAGATATGATCATCTTGTCTGTCTACCCCAGCAGAGATTATTTCCTCTTTGTTCTTGCCAATATCCTTTTCTTAAAAATGTGAGGGAGAAATAAGCTTCAGTTGCCAATAAAGACAGACTCCAGCTGCTCAGCCTGGGGCATCATCTACCTCCTACCTCAAAATGGTTACTCAGTTGAAAAATGGGCTATTACGAGGGAAAGAAGGAATAGAAATTTCCTGGAACTGAATCAGCAAGTGAAAAGAATCATAGATAGCAGGATGGAGCCCTCCTCAAATAATTTGTAACGTTAATTAGATTTCTTCAACCCATGACTTCCATATACATTTGGTCTCCATTTCCTCCTTTTTCTACAATGGGTGTAATATTTTGGTTGTCTGGTCAGTTACTATCATACAGCTGCAAAATTGTGAGCTAAATGTATGGGAGCAGACAGCTACTCCCTTTAATTCACATGTCTTCATATTAATATGAAGAAGACTGCACCTGAGAAGGCTCATTTACATTTTGACCTGGTTTATATGTCAAGATCCTAGATTCAGTTCAGTCGTTCAGTTGTGTGTAACTCTTTGCGACCCCATGAAAGGCAGCACACCAGGCCTCCCTGTCCATCATCAATTCCTGGAGTCTACCAAAACCCATGTCCATTGAGTCGGTGATGCCATCCAGCCATCTCATCCTCTGTCATCCCCTTCTCCTCCTGCCCTCAATCTTTCCCAGCATCAGGGTCTTTTCAAATGAGTCAGCTTTTCGCATGAGGTGGCCAAAGTACTGGAGTTTCAGCTTCAACATCAGTCCTTCCAATGAACACCTAGGACTGATCTCCTCTCAGCACTCAGCTTTCTTTATAGTCCAACTCTCACATCCATACATAACTATTGGAAAAACCACAGCCTTGACTAGAAAAATCTTTTTTTACAAAGTAATGTCTCTGCTTCTCAATATGCTGTATAGGTTGGTCATAACTTTCCTTCCGAGGAGTAAGGGTCTTTTAATTTCATGGCTGAAGTCACCATGTGCAATGATTTTGGAGCCCCCCCAAAATAAATTCTGACACTGTTTCCAATGTTTCCCCATTTATTTCCCATGAAATGATGGGACCAAATGCCATGATCTTAGTTTTCTGAATGTTGAACTTTAAGCCAACGTTTTCACTCCCCTCTTTCACTTTCATCAAGAGACTTTTTAGTTTCTCTTCACTTTCTGCCATAAGGGTGGTGCCATCTGCATATCTGAGGTTATTGATATTTCTCCCGGCAATCTTGATTCCAGCTTGTGCTTCTTCCAGCCCAGCATTTCTCATGATGTACTCTGCATACAAGTTAAATAAGCACCAAAAAACTGATGCTTTTGAAATGTGGTGTTAGAGAAGACTCTTGAGAGTCCCTTGGACTGCAAGGACATCCAACCAGTCCATCCTAAAGGAAATCAGTCCTGGATGTTCATGGGAAGGACTGATGTTGAAGCTGAAACTCCAGTACTTTGGCTACCTCATGCAAAGAGTTGACTCATTGGAAAAGACCCTGATGCTGGGAAGGACTGAGGACAGGAGAAGGGAGTGAGAAGGATTAGATTCAATGAGATGGAGTTGAAAGGTGCCATGACAGGAATAAATGTATTTTGCACACCGGGGAAAATAAATAATTTTTGCCTGATGTGTTAAAGTTCCTTGACATTCCTTTCCCAAAAGGAGTGTTCCATGTACCCAATAATTAAATCTGAGTGAGCTCTATAACTGCTATACAATTAGAATAGGACAGAGGTGACCAACTGTCAATCTATGACCCCACGGCATCACAAGCTGGGAGCTGCCACTTGCTCTGCAGCTCTGAATAATGACACGGTTCTGTTACTGCATTTTGAAACACAATCCAATCATAATCCAGGCAGCCCCAAGGAGAGAGCCTTGTGAGGAGAAATGGAGTCACTGTACAATAGCCAGCAAATGCTAGCCAGATATGTGAGTGATCCATTTTAGAAAAAAATCCTCCAATCCCACTTTTGCTGCCCTAATTGAAATCATGTGAAGCAGAGATGAGCCTTCCTCATCATTTATTGCCCAAATTGCAGATTCTTGTGAAAAATAGTCACTGCTCTTTTAAGTTACTACTAATTTAAGGGTGAATTGATATACAGCAAGAGATAATTATAACACTGGGTATAATTATAGCATATAGAACAGAAGATAAAATTGAGAATAAAAAAGTTGAGCACTCAATAGGGAACATTCTAAATGAAATTTATTTTTCTTTTCCTATTTTCCAGATGTAAAAACTCCCCACCCTAAAAATAAAGAGTAAAATACAGTGTAAGACATAGGGAAGAAATAGACTCCTAGGTATTCCTAATCTATAAATAAATAGATTCCTGAATTGTCAAAGATGCCCAGGTATTAAAAATAAGAGTACTGATACAGAAGAAATATATAACATTACTCTGGTAAAGAAACAATGAATTTTTGAAATGATTTTTACACACCTAACGTTTTTAATCTTGTTAGTGAATAAGGCAAGAAGTTATAGTACTCTTGCATATTATATACCTATGAAGATTTGATATTCACTGATGAGATGATTAAATGGCATCCCCAAGTCATTGAGTTTGAGCAAGCTTCAGGAATTTATGATGGTCAGGAAGTCTAGCATGCTGCAGTCCATTGGGTTGCAAAGAGTTGGATGCGACTGAGTGACTGAACTGAACTAAACCGATGGTCTATTTTGCCTTTTCATCCTGTTCATGGGGTTCTCAAGGCAAGGATACTGAAGTGGTTTGCCATTTCCTTCTCCAGTGGACCATGTTTGGTCAGAATTCTCCACCATGACCCTTTATCTTGGATGCCCCTACACAGCCTGACTCATAGTTTCATTGAGTTAGACAAGGCTGTAATCCATGTGATCATTTTGGTTAGTTTTCTATAAAGAAAATTTGTAAGAAAAAACTTTGAACCTAGTCAGCATATTAAAAAGCAGAGACATTACTTTGCTAACAAAGATCCATCTAGTCAAAGCTATGATTTTGCCAGTAGTCATGCATGGATGTGAGAGTTGCACTATAAAGAAATCTGAGTGCCAAAGAATTGATGCTTTTGAACTTTTGTGTTGGAGAAGAGTCTTTGAAAGTCCCTTGGACTGCACGGAGTTCAAAGCAGTCAGTCCTCAAGGAAATCAGTCCTGAATATGCATCTGAAGGGCTGATGCTGAGCCTGAAGCTCCAGTTCTTTGGCTACCTGATGCAAAGAACTTACTTATTGGAAAAAACCCTGATGTTGGGAAAAACTGAAGTCAGGAGGAGAAGGGGACAAAGAGGATGAGATGGTTGGATGGAATCACCGACTCCATTGGCATGAGTTTGAACAAGATTTGGGAGTTGGTGACGGACAGGGAAACCTGGCATATTGCTGTCCATGGGGTCACAAGGAGTCGGACACCACTGAACAACTGAAGTGAACTGAAGGTTCATGATCACTAGTTGTTTTTTACCCTCAAGCATGTGGAACAGAATTTAATTAACTGCCATTCCCTTGATCTAAGTGCTGATAATTTATCAGACCTAAAGACACATTCCAGGACAATGGAGCATGATGTTTACTGGAAACAAGACAAAGGTCTCAGAGTTCTACACTGACTCCTTATAATTTCTACCTCACTGTTAGAAGTAAGTTTTGATGGCAATATTAAAGGTGTTAATAAATTATCAATCTAAAAAAGATCGATACAATAAAAAATTGATACTATTTAAAGATACTATTAAAAAAGAATAGTATGATATATGGTTCAGAATCACTTGTTTCTTAGTTTTTCAGTAAAAAATTAAAGTTTCTAAAAGTTGAATTATAATAAATATATAAAATTAGTTTTTGGGTTATTTCAGAATTAGAAAAAATAAAATAAAGTGTAAACTATAAACATAGAAATTGAGAACAGAGAGGAAAAAAGAAATAAAGAAACTAGAGTAATCAAGTTGGCTAAAATTAAATTGTTATTGTGGAGAAATTAAGATTGAACATTTAATATCAGTAGTCTCAGTTCAGTTCAGTTCAGTGGCTCAGTCATGTCTGACTCTTTGTGACCCCATGGTCTGCAACACTCCAGGCCTTCCTGTCCATCACCAACTCGCAGAGTTTACTCAAACTCATGTCCATTGAGTCAGTGACACCATCCAACCATCTCTTCCTCTGTTGTCCCCTTCTCCTGACTCCAATCTTTCCAAGCATCAGGGTCTTTTCCAGTGATTCAGCTCTTCCCATCAGGTGGCCAAAGTATTGGAGTTTCAGCTTCAGCATCAGTCCTTCCAGTGAATATTCAAGACTGATTTCCTTTAGGATGAACGGGTTGAATCTCCTTTCAGTCCAAGGGACTCTCAGAGTCTTCTCCAAAACCACAGTTCAAAATCATCATTTCTTCGGTGCTCAGCTTTCTTTATAATCCAACTCTCACATCCATGCATGACTACTGGAAAAACCATAGCCTTGACGAGACAGACCTTTGTTGGCAAAGTAATGCCTCTGCTTTTTAATAAGTTGTCTATGTTGGTCAAAATTTTCCTTCCAAGGAGTAAGTGTCTTTTAATTTCATAGCTGCAGTCACCATCTGCATTGATTTTGGAGCCCCCCCAAAATAAAGTCTGTCACTGTTTCCCCATCTATTTCCCATGAAGTGATGGGCCTGGATGCCATGATTTTCATTTCTTGAATGTTGAGTTTTAAGCCAACTTTTTCACTCTCCTCTTTCACTTTCTCAAGAGGTTCTTTAGCTCTTCTTCACTTTCTGCCATAATGGTGGTGTCATCTGCATATCTGAGATTTTTTTATATTACTCTTGGCAATCTTGATTCCAGTTTGTGCTTCAACCAGTCCAGCATTTCTCATGAGGTATTCTGCATATAAGTTAAATAAGCAGGGTGACAATATACAGCCTTGATGTACTCCTTTTCTTGTTGGAAACCAGTCTGTTGTTCCATGTTCATTTCTAACTGCTGCTTTCTGACCTGCATTCAGATTTCTCCAGGTGGTCTGGTATTCCTATCTCTTTCAGAATTTTCCACAGTTTATTGTGATCCACACAGGCAAAGGCTTTGGCATAGTCAATCAAGCAGAAATAGATATTTTTCTGGACTGCTCTTGCTTTTTTGATGATCCAGCGGATGTTGGCAATTTGACCTCTGTTTCCTCTGCCTTTTCTAAATCCACCTTGGGCATCTGAAAGTTCACAGTTCACATATTGTTGAAGACTGACTTGGAGAATTTTGAGCATTACTTCACTAGCATGTGAGATAAACACAATGGTGCAGTAGTTTGAGCATTCTTTGGCAGTGCCTTTCTTAGTAAATGGAAAGAACTGACCTTTTCTAGTCCTGTGGCCACTGCTGAGTTTTCCAAATGTGTTGGTATTTGAGTACAGCACTTTCAGGGCATCATCTTTTAGGATTTGAAATAGCTCAACTGGAATTCTGTCACTTCCACTAGCTTTGTTTGTAGTGATGCTTCCTAAGGCCCATTTGACTTCACATTCCAGGATATCTGCCTCTAGCTGAGTGATCACACCATCGTGATTATCTGTGAAGATCTTATTTGTACAATTCGTCTGGGTATTCTTGCCACCTATTTTTAATATCTTTTGCTTCTGTTAGATCCATGCCACTTCTATCCTTTATTGAGCTCATCTTGGCATGAAATGTTACTTTAGTATTTCTAATTTTCTTGAAAAGATCTCTAGCCTTTCCCATTCTATTGTTTTTCTCTATTTCCTTGCACTAATCACTGAGGAAGGCTTTCTTATCTCTCCTTGCTCTTCTTTGGAACTCTGCATTGAAATGGTTATATCTTTTCTTTTCTCCTTTGCTTTATCCTTCTGGTCTCTACTGATTCTTATGCTAGTAGTCTACTTACCTAAAATTATAAGTTAATTTTCCTTCCTTTCCTAAGCTGTCAAAGTTTTATTGGATTATTGGTCTACTCTTGATTAAAAAAAAAAAGAAAGTGAAATGTTTATCTTTATCTTTTAAAGTAGCCTGCCTAGAAAACAAGGATTCTGTTTTTTTCCAAAATACTTCAAAGTTTATCAGATATTTGACAACTTAAATTTACCACTCAATAAGTTAAAAGAGTTAAGGTTTTTTTTTTCTTACAATTATGGAGCCTTCTGAAATGACTGGCATGAAAATTGAGATACATTAAAAGAACTGAACTCAAGTATCAGGAAAATGCTCTAGTTAACTTTCATGTAAAGGCAGCAGCAATAGAATCTATAAAGATTATGACACATGTGTTTGAAGTCTATTATCTTTTGTAAAAAAGTAACTTTTGTAACCAGATTTTTGCCTTCTGATGTCCTTGCAACATGGCAAATAGTCATCTCCTATATCAGATAGACTGAAGGAAAGCCAGGCCTATGGGCAACACAAGAAGTCCACTTAGTTCTTCCTGGCTCTTTGGCAAATCCTATTTTTCAGTTTTTGCATTCTTCACTCAAGATAGTGTATTTAAGAAAAGCTATTTTTGTGCCTTAATATACCAGACCTTCTTTCTCTGGATACTTTAACATCTGGACTTCATTAAAAGGCCATAAGTGTTCTTAAGATGTGATATTAATATGCTTTTTTTAATCATATGTATATCTTCCAGGTTCATTGAAGACTTCCCTTGCCTAAGAAGTCATACCTTCATGGTAGTTTAAGAAAAATTCTCTGGGAAAATATGTTTCCCACTTGTGGTACATCTTACACTGTCTCCAGTGATCTAGCCACCCACTTCGCTGGGCAGGTCATATAAGCTTTGATGATAACCTTACAGAGTTTTTGGAATTATTACGGCCTCTGTCACCCTCAAAAATTAGGCAAGGTCCAGGGAATTACTGGAAAAACAGAAATCAGCAGAAAAAGAAATTAATGACATGGGGTCTAATGAAATGATGAGATGCTTATAATTTTGATTTTTTCTTTTTAAAATTTTAATTTTTTAAATGTTTTTCCAATTTTAAAGATATATTTTCTGTTAATCTATCAACAGTTTGGTAAGTTATAATTTATGTTTGAAATATGTTTGTGTATATCATATGTTTCACATCTTCTTTGTCCCTCTATCAATCAATGTGCATTTAATTTCTTTCTGTATAAGAGTATTTGCAAATAATACACCTGATATTATTATTTATTAATAATATATTTATTAATATATTTATATATATATTATAAATATAAATTATATAATATAATATAAATATATTTATATTTATTAATATAAAAAATATAAAAAGAACTCACACAATTAAATATTTAAAAAAAAATTAAACGAGTCCCTGGTCTTACATTTAGGTCTTAATCCATTTTAAACTTATTTTTTGTGCATGTAGTTAAGGAACCTTCTAATCTCATTCTTTTACATGTAGCTGACCAGTTTTCCCAGCACCATTAATTGAAGAGACTATCTTACTTCCATTGTATAGTCAGTCTTTCCTCCTTTGTTGTGGATTAATTGACCATAGGTGTACAGATTTAGTTCTAGGCTTCTTTTCCTGCTCCATTGATCCATATTTCTGTTTTTGTGCTAGTACCATACTGTTTTGATGACTATAGCTTTTAGATGTTTGCCAAAAAAGAAAACAGGCACCTGCAAGATGCATAACCTGACTAATCATCATGGAAATGCAAAAAACGCAATGAGACTTCACCTTACACCTGTCAAAATGGCTCTCATGAGAGGATAATAAATAACAAGGGATGTCAAAAATGTGGAGAAAGAGAATTTTAGAATACTGTTAGTGGGAATATAAATTGGTACAACTACTATAGAAAACAACGTGGTGGCTTCTCCAAAGCTTAAAAAATTTCATACAATTTAACAATTCAATTCTTGGGGTTTATATATAGAAAATAAAACACTTATTAGAAAAGACAGACACACTCTAATGTTTATAGCAGCTTTACTTATAATATCCAAAACATGGAAGCAAACTAAGTGCTCATATCAGTGAGGATTCTTATTTTCATGCCAATATATTTATTTGTATAAATTCATCAGGAGTCTGTTTTCCTTACAGCAGGGCACAATTAGAAACAAAGGACTCAGACTTTTGAGAATTAGTTTCTAAAACTCCTTATAAAGAGTTTCAACAAAGCAGTCTTAAAAAGAACTTGTACAAGTATTCTCTGTTCATGCTGCACTTATGCAAATAAATCAGATCAAGTTTAAGATAAAAAAAAATATTGTGATTGTATTTTGTAAAAAATGAGGTCAATTGTAGACTGGAAAATTATGCTTACACCTTTATAGATATCACATTCATTGTGGCATTTGTTTCATACCTGTAACTTGAACTAGATTCTGAATTCTACTTTACTCAAGTAGCTGACTATGATTCACCAAATAAACACTTCCCATTCTCTCACATCCTTCTGATTAAAAATTACTAACAACAAAATCTGCCCTTAAATCTCCTTGGAAGGGACTTTACCAGGTCCGCCTCACTACCCAGGTGAGAGATGTATTTCAAGGACATGAATATTATATATATATGTATATATCAGAGCTGAAGAAGATCCCACAATTCTAACATTTGTTAATAGAGATGATCTTCTCTAATAATTTCTTCCTTCTTCAACAAATGCTACTTTCAGAAGTGCTATGTCTCCCACTGGTGATGGTAATAGTTGCAGGGCTTAATGCTGTGCAGAGAACTAACCTAAATATGTAACACCCAGGAGGCTAAACCAGGTCTTTCAAAGTCCAAAATTATTTCGCCCAAACACAGGTGTAACAGTTGCCATGTTCTTTATCATCTTGTAGGTGTTATTTAGAAGGGAGGTTTTGTGGAGACTGGGGGTGCCATGCCAAAGAAACAGAAAAGGCAGTAAATCACAATATATTAATTTTACAGTGCTGGGAAGAATCTTTCTGGTTGCATTCTATCAAAATCTGTTCATTTTTATAATAAATCCTAATGATTCTTGGTAAAAGAAATAAATAAACCCACACTTTTTTTTTATTTTGTCCAAATATTCAGAAAACTTTGAACTGCTCAAGAAACACAGAACCTCATTTTATAGTAGACTAAATATGCTTTTTTTTTTTATTAGTTTTGCCATACAATGCCATGATATTGCCATGGGTTTACATATGCTCTCCCTCCAGAATCCCCCTCCCTCCTCCCTCCCTCCTCCTTCCCCCCGGGGAATCTCGATGCACCAGCCCTGAGCATCAATCCTGGGCTGGCGATTGATTACACATATGATAATTAACATGTTTCAATGCCATTCTCCCATATCATCCCACCCTTGCCCTCATCCACAGAGTCCACGAGTCTGTTCTATACATCTGTGATCCTTTTGTTGTCTCGCATGCTGAGTTCTCGTTACCGTCTTTCTAAATTCCATATATATGCATTAGTATACTGTATTGTTGTTTTTCCTTCTGGCTTACTTCACTCTGGATAATGGGCTCCAGCTCCGTCCACCTGAGTAGAACTGATTCAAATGAATTTTTTTTAATGCTGAGTAATATTCCATTGTGTATATGTACCACAGCTTTGTTATCCATTCGTCAGTTGATGGGCATCTAGGTTGCTTCCATGTCCTGGCTATTGTAAACAATGCAGCAATGAACATTGGGGTACATGTGGCTCTTTCAATTCTGGTTTCCTCGGTGTGTATGCCCAGCAGTGGGATTGCTGGGTCATATGGCAGGTCTATTTGCAGGTTTTTAAGGAACCTCCACTCTGTTTTCCATAGTGGCTGTACTAGTTTGCATTCCCACCAAGTGTAAATATGCTTTTTTGTATTATGATATAATTAGGCACTAGCCTGTGTTAAAGAGCAGGGACATGCAGCCTCGTGCTAGATCATATCAGTAAATAGAAATCTTTATATATATATAAACTATATATATATATATATATATATATATATATGTAGTTTTGTCAGAAAACACTACCATTAGTAGGCAATAAAATTTAGTTAAGAAAACAAAATAAATTACATTTTAAAACCCTTAAAATGAAATGAAAACATCTAGAGTCAATAACTTGATATAAAGTATTTTGTAAACCAGACTTATAAGCCCTAGTACCTTATAGTTAAAGAATAGAAAGTTTCAGGTTATTTGTGTTAATTATGTATGATCTCTGTCTATCCCTATACCATTCCTTAATATGGAAAAAAAAAGAAAAAAGAAAAATTCTGCCAGTTAATTCACTGCTCACAACAAAGGTTTACCACAGTGTCTATCAGTGTAGGTATTTGATGAAAATGGAATGAAGGTATGTATGCATCAAAGTCTTGACAACATCTGATTTTTTTTTAAATGGTGGTAATAAAAATTTAAGCATACAAGTTCCTAGAACTAAATAAAATTATAAAGAAAAAGAAATATATATAAATATTCTATTTTCACCAAACTAGCGAATGTTGCCAGCTAGTATAAGTGTTAAACTTGTGCTAAACAAAGTTTGAGTAAAGTTCAAAGTAGAAGGAAGTAACAAAATATTAACTCTAAAGTATTTTCATATATTTATTATATAAATTTTATATTTTTCCATTATGAATTTAAATTATTAACGAGTATCACAAATGTCCCTCAAGTTACATTTGGACATAATGAAATGGTGAGCTTCAGGAGCAACTTTATGTTTCACAGAGAAAGTATAGTAAAGATGGCTTCAGTGGGAAAATATATACTGTCACATTAAAAGAAAGTTCAATGTATAGAGGAATTTTTATCTGACATAAATTCATTTTCATCGGGATTCTAAAAATAGAGAGTGCACATCCCCAACTAAACAGTTGGAAGTGTTGTACATGAAGGAGACAGCAAAGAGAATGGAAAACCAGGTACATAGGAAGAAAAAAATATGGTACAGATGAACCTATTTCCAGGGCTGGAATAGAGATGAATATGAGATGTAGAGAATGTAAAGAATGGATGTGTAGACTTTGAGTGGTGGGATGAGGAGGGAGGAGCAGAAGGACCTGGGAGACTAAGAGTGATCTCTGGGCACTGCTGCATGTAAAACATAGCTACTGGGAACCAGCTGCATACCCAGGGGGCTCAGCTTGGTGCTCTGTGGTGGCGTAGATGGGTGGGATGGAAGTTCAAAAAGGAAGGGATATATGTATACATATGACTGATTCACTTTACTGTACAGCAGAAATGGAAACAATATTGGAAAGCAACTATACCCTGATTTCAAAACAAAATAAGAAGCCCCATTGGAGAACATTTATCCCAGTTATTTCTCTTCATTTTTTTCATGCTTGATTTGCCTTCAGTTTCTGAATGACTAAACTGACATGACATATTAACATCACCAGCATTGTAACTTACATTTCAAAATAGAAAAACTATGACACTGAGTTTAATAAGAAGGTATCACAGGAATATCCCTCTTTTGCCGAATTCCAAAGAGGCTCAAGGAGGTTTATATTTTCACATGATTGTGTAGGTCTTAGGAATTAAAGGACAATGAAGAGGAGTAAAGAATAGGGTGTGCATGACATGCTAAGTCACTTCAGTCTTGCTAGAGACTCTGTGCAACCCTATGGACTGTAGCCCACCAGGCTCCTCTGACCACCGGTAAAGAATCTGTCTGCAACACAGGAGACACAGGCAGACATGAGTTCGATCCCAGGGTTGGGAAGATTTCCTGGAGGAGGGAATGGCAGCCCACTCCAGTATTCTTGCCTAGAGAATCTTTACATGATCAGCTATCTGTAATTTCCAGTGCTTTGAAGTTTTCATCTGTATTGACCTTGTTTTCACTTCACATCAGCCCCTAATTGCCGTGACAATTCATTGAATCTTGTCATTACTTATAATAGTTTCAACTAGAAAATCACCACTTGAAATGATAATATTTTATTGGCAAAAGATTCTTCTTACAGTAATATTGTTAGCTTATTTGCTCATTTAAAAACCTGGTTAGACCTTGAATCAATGGCCCATTCTTGCTCTGCAGTGCTTTGTTTTGTATTCAGCCATGCCCAACTCTTTGTGACCCCATGAACTGTATAGCCCACCAATCTCCTCCGTTCATGGGAATTCTCCAGGCAAAAATGCTGGAGTGGGTCTCCATGCCCTCCTCAGGGAATCTTTCTAATCCAAGGATCGAACCCAGGTCTCCCAAATTGCAGGCAGATTGTTTATAGTCTGAGCCACCAGGGAAGTCTGGGCCATTCTTTAATGTTTCCAAATAATTAGCTATGCCTTTCTTCACTTGCATTTTTACCCAGATTAGCTTCCATAGATTTTGATTTCAGTAACATTATTACCAATGTAATTAAAGTCTTTTTCTTTTCATTTTTCTTAGTACAACTGCCCAAATATCCAAGCCAATTTTATTTTATCTAATTCAATTTCTTCTTTATACTTAAGAATCAGTAAACTCCACTCTAAACTAAAAATCTTAAAAATAATATTTTTCAGAATTATCATACTTAATTACATATTCAATTACTTCCATCCAATGTTTTATCTAATTTCATCTCTCATTTCTAATTCTCTATTCATATTCTCTTCAAAATCAGTTTTCTTGAAGAGCCTATTTACACTCACTTTCTTTTTTTTTTTTCCTCCAGACCAACCTAGTCTCAAATCATTCTGTGCTTGTTTTTATACTCATCATTTCCAAAAGTCTTAATCCAAGGTCAAAAATCACTTCCATGTATTAAATCAAATTGACATTTTTCTAGCTGTAAGTAAACTTTTTCTTTTAGTAGCATTAAGACATCAGTTCTTTTCTGTCTTGAAATATTTTTATTTGGCTTCCATGATAAATCCTGTTTGTCCTCAAACTTTTACCTACTAATTGTTTCTCTCAAATAGCATTAAAAGTTGAAATTACTTAAGTTCAAAGACATTACTAACTTTCATTGCACTTTATGTCCGGAGTAAACTGTATATGTTCCTGCAGAGTCTGTTACAAAATTATGCAAATGGTACATAGATTTATACATCCCATCTCTAGCAGTTTTCCATCTGACATTTCAGATTTTTCAGAAGTATCTAATTCTCAATGTATTTGAAGTTAATTAAAAACTTTCCTCTGGTATAGATTATTTTTTAGTGTTCTTTATTCTGAATACCAAAATCCCATCAACTTGCACAAGCTCAAGATTTACATATCATCTTTAACTCAGTAATCACCAATCATTAATCTCCCCCAAGTGTATCATGGGTCCAGTAACTTTTATCAACATTTTTGCTATTCATTCAACCCAAACTATAAATCATCATTACTTATACTATGTAATTACTACCTAACAGCTTTACCTAAAAACATATGTTTGCCTATCTCTGATCCATTCTTGGGTAGAACCAAAAATATACATACATACATATATATATATATATATATATATATATATACACATATATACTAATGAATATCTTTAATATTTAACTACTAAACAAGAAATGATGCTGTATGAATTTTATATTCCTCATAATGTTGCTGAGAAATCTGTATGCAAGTCAAGAAACAACAGTTAGAACTGGACATGGAGAAAAAGACTGGTTCAAAATCAGGAAAGGAGTACATCAAGTCTGTATATTGTCACCCTGCTTATTTAACTTATATGCAGAGTACATCATGAGAAATGCTGGGCTGCATGAAGCACAAGTTGAAATCAAGATTGCAGGTAGAAATATCAATAACCTCAGATATGTAGATGACATCACCCTTATAGCAGAAAGTGAAAAAGAACTGAAGAGCCTCCTGATGAAAGTGAAAGAAGAGAGTGAAAAACTTGGCTTAAAACCCAAGATTCAGAAAACTAAGATCATGGCATCTGGTCCCATCATTTTATGACAAATAAATGAGGAAACAATGGAATCAGTGAGAGACTATTTTGGGGGGCTCCAAAAGTACTGCAGATGATGACTGCAGCCATGAAATTGAAAGATGCTTGCTCCCTGGAAGAAAAGTTAGGAACAACCTAGACAGCATATTAAAAAGCAGAGACATTACTTTGCAACAAAGACTTGTCTAGCCAAAGCTATGGTTTTCCAGTAGTCATGTATGGATGTGAGAGATGGACTATAAAGAAAGCTGAGCATTGAAGAATTGCAAACTTTGAACTGTGGTTCTGGAGAAGACTCTTGGGAGTTCCTTGGACTGCAAGGAGATCCAACCAGTCCATCCAAAGGAAATCCTTCCTGAATATGCATTTGATGGACTGATGCTGAGCCTGAAGCTCCAGCACTTTTGCTACGTGATGCGAACAACTGACTCATTGGAAAAGACCCTGGTGCTGAGAAAGATTGAAGATAGAAGGAGAAGGGGACGACAGAGGATGAGATGGTTGGATGACATCACTGACTCGATGGACAGGAGTTTATGTGAGCTCCAGGTGTTGGTGATGGACGGGGAAGCCTGGCGGGCTGCAGTCTGTGGGGTTGCAAAAAGTCGGACACGACTGAGCAACTGAAGTAAAGTGAATGTTGCTGTCACTCATCCATTCAGTAAATAATATTTGAGTAAAGATAGCTATAAAATTCATTGACCATTTTGTGACATTTTGTCAATGGAAAGGAGGTCCCAACCAGATAACACAAAAACAGGTACTATCCATGGAAATATGTAACCATATTCTAGTGAGTATATTATAGTAAGCAAGGCAGTCAAAAGCATTTCCTTTTCCTAGAATTTGTTCTAGTGGAAGATATAGGAAATAAGATTGTAAACAAATACAGATCACATTAATCAGAGCCTTACGTTTTGCCTCTCTTCACCTCACAATAAACAGTCAACCATCTTGAATTAAAAAATAAAAATCTTATCAATAATATGATGCTTTCTAACACTTCTGGGTCTTCCAATTTCCACAAACTTTATCAGGAAATGTTAAAAAGATTTCTAGGTGGTCTGTTTAATTTTTGGTTTTAAGTTCAATATTATTTACTTGAGAAAGGGTTGCCTGTCTTCTCAGGGATATTTTAGATGCTTTCTAATCAATTCTCCACTCTGTTCTCAGTCAAGCTTGTTTATCTGCCTTTAAAGAGTGAAATAATGATGACCAATATTCAAATTGCATTTTTTCTTTTTATTTCCTCTTTCATTCCTTCCTTCATACATTGGGATTTCTTTGTATATATATATATATATATAAACAGTGCAAATGATATATAAAATATGTACAAAAAAGTAACACCCCAGTGTCTCCCTGTTTATTTATGCAGGAGCAACTGAAAATTGATAATCCATATATCTCATGAGAAATGAGACGAGAAGAACTTTAAATTTCAAAGGAACATTGAATCAGAGGCTTTCTGTCCTTTATGAGTGGTAAATAAGAGAAGTGAAAACACATTTCTATGGAATAATATAAATTTCTGCTGTTCTTCAGGAATATAATTTAGATCTGATTTTTTTGTTTTGTTGCACATTTTGTTTTCTCTTCTTTAGACATCCTGCCATAAGCTCATTTATTGTATAGTGCTCCAGAGCATTATTTCTCTGTATTTTGTGTATGCTTTATGAGTGAAGACACTTTGATATCTCCAGCAACTAGAATAATACCTAATATATTAAAATAACAAAGTGTTTTTAAAAATAGCACACATTTTTGATGAGTGTATGTTACAAAAAGTTTAATATAAAAGTAAAAAGATGACAAAATGCAAGCTGATAAATGGAGTATTATTCATAACATTTATGATATTCTATTTTCTAATGTGTATAAGTGGATAGAAGATCAAACACTCAACACAAAGAGAGAAAATGGAATAAACACACTATTTTTAACCTGAAATCAATTACATGGGAATAAATATGAAGGTAATAGGAAATAGATGGCATTTGTCAAAAACTGACTATGTGAAAACCTGTGAACTATGTCCATTACATGCTTTTATATAATTCATATCAAAATCATGATATGCAGTAGTTTTATAATTATTACAATGAAATGGTAAGAAAATTGAAACAATTTTTGTGAATTGTCCTGCTTCAATAAATAATAACTTTATGAAAGAACAGTGTATTTCATTTTAGACTTTGTGCAAAATTTAGAGGTGTTGGCAAGTTTGGTTTCTTTTGAGGACTCTCTCCTTGGCTTGTAGATAGCTACCATATCACGGTGTCCTCACATAGACATTCCTCTGTCTTTGCCCTAATCTCTTCTCCTTATAAGGACCTTAATAATATTGGAAGTGAAGTGAAGTCACTCAGTCATGTCCAACTCTTTTCAACACCACCAACTGCAGCCCGGCAGGCTCCTCCATCCATGGAATTTTCCCAGCAAGAGTCCTGCAGTGGGTTGCCATTTCCTTCTCCAGGGGATCTTCCTGACCCAGGTATCAAGCCCAGGTCTCCCACATTGCAGGCAGATGCTTTACTGTCTGAGCCAACAGAGAAGGCCAATAATTAGGCCCCAACATAATGACCCTGTTTTAACTTAATTATCCCTTGAAAGGCTCTATCCCCAAATAATCACATTCTGAGGTCCTCAGGATTAGGCCTTCAACATATGGACTTGGAGGGAACACAATTCAGACCATAGCATTGATTGAACACTGTCTCGTTCAAAAGGATCATGTGATTCAAAAACTGTAAATGAACACCCGTGTGCCTTATACTCTTTTAAACATTATGAGATGTGAAGATAAATGACATTGTTGTTCAGTCATGTCTGACTGTTTGCAACCCTATGAACTGCAGCATGCCAGGCTTCCCTATCCTTCACTATCTACCTGACTTTGCTCTAACTTGCACATATCGAGTCAGACATGCCATCCAATGATTGCATATTCTGTGGCTCCTTTGTCCTCTTGCCCTTAATCTTTCCCAGCATCAAGATCTTTTCCAATGAGTCAGCTCTTCACATCAGGTGGCCAAAGTATTGCAGCTTCAGAATCAATTACTTTCAATGAATTTTCAAGATGGATTTCCTTTAGGATTGGCTGGTTGGATCTCCTTGCAGTCCAAGGGACTTTCAAGAGTCTTCTCCAGTACCACAGTTCCAAAGCATCAATTCTTCAGTGCTCAGCCTTATTTATGATCCAACTCTCACATCTGTACGTGACTACTGGAAAAACCATAGATTCAACTAGATGGACCTTTGTCAGCAAAGTGATATCTTTGCTTCTTAATATACTGTCTAAGTTTGTCATAGTTTTTCTTCCAAGGAGCACACATATTTTAATTTTGTGGCTGCAGTCACCAACCACAGTGATTTTGGAGCCCAAGAAAATGAAATCTTTCTCTGTTTCCACTTTTCCCCACATATTTGCCATAAATTGATGGGACTGGATGCCATGATCTTAGTTATTTGAATGTTGAGTTTTAAGCCAGTTTTGTGCACTCTCCTCTTTCACTTTGATCAAAAGACTCTTTAATTCTTCTTTACTGTCATAGCTATTAACTATTTTAATAGATGTGAAGAGGGCTCTTTATAAAGTAAATAAAATAATAAAGTAAAAATTCAGGGCAAATTTTCTCCACCAACCAGTTATAAAAAGAAGAGGGATATGGGGAGCCATATTAGTATTGTTAATTTATAAATTGCTTCTTATTAACCTCATATACATGAAAAATTTTGTAATAAAAAGAGTGTGAGGGTTAGGGAGAAGGACGGTATTCTATTAGAGAAGACAATGAAGGACGCATGAGTGATAAACATTCAGATAACTGCTATCTGTTGTTCAGATAACCACTTGTCATTCTTTAATTAGCAAATATTCAAGAAATATATATCTCTTCTCTGGTTTTATTTGCCAAATAGCCTCTAATATCTTCTTAAGTATACAAAATTATAGACTGCAAAATATCTACCAATATCATGAATCCTTTGAATTTACTGAACATCTTGTTATTACAATATTTTGAAAGCTTCAATGAAATGATTCTCTAATATTAAGAAGTATATATATATATATATATATACTTCTTTCTGACTAGTCAGGGTATTTTTATCAGTACTTGTGGCCCAGAAAGGAGATATAATGACCCACTTCTTATTTTTTATTAGGAAACAACTGATTTTCCTTACACTTCAAAGTTTGCCTCCTCATGGAATGAAGAATCAATTGAATCAAAATTTAATTGAAATAATAGTTCTGTTTCTTTATCAGCAATCATATTTCAGTAAAAGTTGGCTGGTGAAATTTTAGGGGAGTGGATGGTGACTGTAGTCATGAAATTAAAAGACATTTGCTCCTTGGATGGAAAGCTATGGCAAACCTAGACAAGATATTAATAAACAGAGACAACACTTTACTGACAAAGTTCCATATAGTCAAAGTTATGTTTTTTTCAGTAGTCATGTATAGATATGAGTGTTGGATCATAAAAAGGCTGAGCACCAAAAAGACGATGCTTTCAAATTTTGGTAGGGAAAACTCTCTAAGAGTCCTTTGGATTGTCAAGAGATCAAATCAGTCAATCTTAAAGGAAATCAACCCTGAGTATCCCTTGAAAGAACTGTAGCTGGAACTCCAATACTTTAGCTGCCGGATGCAAAGAGCTAACTCATTGGAAAAGACCCTGATGCTGGGAAAGATAGAAGGCAGGAGAAGAGGATAACAGAGTATGAGATGGTTAGATAGCATCACTGACTCAATGCACACGCATTTGATCAACCTCTGGGAGATCACTGAGGACAGCTCAGCCTGACGTGCTGTAGTCCACGGGGGTGGCAAAGAGGGGGACATTACTTAGTGACTGAAAAACAAAATTAATACTGATGAATCTGAATCTGTGATTGCATATTATGTGATTTATTTTATTTCGCACTTAGATCCACAAATTCTTACTTTGGTACTAGAATCCCCAGTACTTAAACACTTTTCCAGTCCCATTTAACCTGTGCTACCCTTATGTTTCTCAATGTAAGTGTGTGTGTGTTTGTGTGTGAATGTGTGGAATGTATGTTTACCCTGTTGTACTAGTTTCTAGTGGAAGAAACCCAGCTATTATTTTCAGAACCCTCACCACTTTATTGGAAGAGCCAACTCCTTAATTCAGACTGGATCCTATCTAAAATAATTTTTCTCCTACATTTCAAGGTATCTGAGGATTTTCTGAATACTAATATTAAAAAGAGGAATTGTTTCAGGTAATGTACATATTTGCCATCTACTGTTCTATGATTCACAAATTCTTATAATTATTCACAAATGGAGAAAGGATATTGTTTTTTTTATTTATTTTTTTTTATTTTTATTATTTTAATTGTTTTTGCCATACATTGTCATGATATCACCATGGGTTTACATATGCTTCCCCTCCGGAACCCCCCTCCCTCTTCCCTCCCCCCGCCGGGAAATCTCCCTGCACCAGCCCCGAGCATCAATCCTGGGCTGGCTATTGATTAACATGCTTCAATGCCCTTCTCCCATATCATCCCACCCTTACCCTCATCCACAAAGTCCACGAGTCTATTCTATACATCTGCGTTCCTTTTGCTGTCTTGTATGTTGGGTTCTCGTTACCGTCTTTCTAAATTCCATATATATGCGTTAATATACTGTATTGTTTTTGCTTCTGGCTTACTTCACTCTGGATAATGGGCTCCAGTTTCGTCCATCTGAGTAGAAGTGCTTCAAATGAATTTTTTTTTAATGCTGAGTAATATTCCATTGTGTATATGTACCACAGCTTTCTTATCCATTCGTCAGTTGATGGGCATCTAGGTTGCTTCCATGTCCTGGCTATTGTAAACAATGCAGCGATGAACATTGGGGTACACGTGGCTCTTTCAATTCTGGTTTCCTCGGTGTATATGCCCAGCAGTGGGATTGCTGGGTCATATGGCAGGTCTATTTGCAGGTTTTTAAGGAACCTCCACACTGTTTTCCATAGTGGCTGTACTAGTTTGCATTCCCACCAACAGTGTAAGAGGGTTCCCTTTTCTCCACATCCTCTCCAGAAAGGATATTGTTAAAACACATTGGTTTAATTTTGAAAATTAGAATTTGAAGTTATTGGCATTTGTTATATCAGTTCAGTTCAGTTGCTCAGTCATGTCTGACTCTCTGTGACCCCATGGACTGCAGCACACCAGGCCTCCCTGTCCATCACTAACTCCCAGAGATTACTCAATCTCATGTTCATTGAGTTGGTGTCTCCATCCAACCATCTCATTCTCTGTCATCCCCTTCTCCCACCTTCAATTTTCCCCAGCATCAGGGGCTTCCAATGACTCAGTTCTTCACATCAGGTGACCAAAATATTGGAGTTTCAGCTTCAGCATCAGTCCTTCCAAAGAACATTCGGGACTGATTGCCTTTAGAATGGACTGGTTGGATCTCCTTGCAATCCAAGGGAATCTCAAGAGTTTTCTCCAAAACCACAGTTTAAAAACAACAACTTTTCAGTACTCAGCTTTCTTTATAGTCCAACTTTCACATTCATACATGAGTACTGGAAAAACCATAGCTTTGACTAGATGGACTTTGTTAGCAAAATAACATCTCTTCTTTTTAATATGCTATCTAGGTTGGCCATAACTTTTCTTCCAAAGAGCAAGTGTCTTTTAATTTGTTATATGATTTGCACCTTTTAAAATTTTGCTTATTGATCCTCTTATTCTGATAACAACATTAATAGTACTTTGATGTTCCAAATATTTTTTAGGAAATGTTAAATATCTACTTGGACACATTTACTCAGCTTTTAATTTTAGGCTTATTAGCTAGACCATCATCTTCTTTGCTCTCAAGTTTCTAACTGAGAGGTAAAAATGTGTATACAATAAAGAATGCATACAAAAAAATGAGATAATATTAGCCTTGAGGGAATAAGATAAAAGGTAGAAAGCTGAAATCCTAGAAATGAGCATTTAACTCAATGATTCCTTGCAGTCACACTGTTGGAGGTAATCATAATCAAGAAAACATGACTGCTAGCAGATATGAGAACTAGATCTGAACCATTTGAAGCTCTTCATTCCTCTCTTGTCCTTCCCTGGCTCAGTGGTAAAAAAAAATGTGCCTGAAATGCAGGAGACATGGGTTTGATCTCTGTGTTGGAAATTTCCTGGGAGGAGGGCATGTCAACCCACTCCAGTATTCTTGCTGAGAAAAATCCCATGGACAGAGCGTGGTAGGTTATAGTCTATGGGATTCCAAAGAGTCAGACACAACTGAAGCCACTGATCATGAACACATCCTTCCCTTGTGCTTAGAAGATAATGTTCCCTCCAGTGTGCCCACAATTTAGAGACATTTTCCAGGAGGCAGCCTTGAGAGAACAATGTGTTGTTCGTATCATCTGGATGGTATATATGATTAAACCCAGTTAGGTACTCTATATGAACTTTTAAGATGCAGCATGAAGGTTTGGAAATCTACTAATCTTACTGCTACAAGATCTGCACAAGACAAGCCTCATAAGTAAATTTTCTTCCTTATTAAACTTGCCACCTAGCAGTCTAGAGTGTTCTTCCTTCCTTCAGTTTTCCATTCCCTCTTTGTATGGGTAGTGGTTTCAATTTATACCCAGGAAGGTCCCAAAGTTTCAAATCAAAGCTGTGGAGGTAGCCAAGATACCAAGTAAATGGGCTTTGGAAAAGAAGCATCCCTGTGGAAAATCTCACATTAGCTCCTGCCTTGCCTGTGGGCAGAGGTGATCAATACATTAGATGTTTGCGGACTACCACACAAAGTTGAGAGACAGTCCCAAAACACAGGCTGGTTTAATATATTTGTTTGAGGAACTGCTCATAGTATACCATTCCAAAGAAGGAAAACAAAAGACTGATGAAGTGGGCTGGCCTCTACTGTGGGCAATTCAGCTGGCCACCAATGCCCAACTAGAGGCTGAATCTCAAATTAGAAATTTGGAAGATGAGCTAAAGTTAGAGGAAGACTTGTTCACTGCTCTGCTAGTTTCAAGGTCAGCAAACAAGATATGAGGAGAGGATAGTAATTTAAAGAGCTTAGTGTGCCATTTTGTGAGATTAGGAAGGATTAAGATCTGAGTGTTGTAATGAAGTTTTATTAGGATTCCAAAAGGAAGAATCTCCAGGAAATAGAGAAGAGAAAAGGGGAGGGTGTTGTGATAATTGACAGTAAACAGATGGAGTGGTCCACACTGTTTGATCCATAATATAAAAGAAAATCCTATGTAGTAGTTACCCTAGACATCTGACAATAGATATATATACTGGTAAACTCTTGGAAAAACCTACCTCAGCCCTTAAAGTTGTAAATCTTACCATGCCTTTGAAATGCAAATATTCTCCATTGTGACTGAAAGAAAGAAAAAAAGGAGGAGGAAGAGGTTTTTATTAATAAAAATACAGACTGCCATGAAACTTCCTTGAACAAAATATAGTCCACAGACTCTATAACATTACTCATCAAAGGCTAATTTTTGGAATAAAAGCTAAATTTCTCTATTTGTTTTTGCATGCCTATGTATGCTATTAGATGTATGTTATGTACATGCAATGTCTTTCTATTTTCAGAAAATATTGTCAAAATTAATTTGGAAAAGAGTTCTATTTAATACACTTAAAGAGAAGTAATCCTTTGAAACCAATAATACACATACATAAAACTAAAACTATTTAGCTATTTTTCTTTGCAATAACTGTTTTACTCTTTGCTTTGGCCGAAGCACTCCTGCAAAAGTGCTTTGTCTTCACAATTCATGGAAAAGACTCTGACAAGCACACATTTATAATAACTAAGATCAATTTATGTTCACATTGGCAGGGCAATAATGGACTTTTGAAGGGCTTTCCTAAGTCCCAACAATATGTCATGGGATATTGACCTGACACCTGTGTTTGTTCTTTTTTGTGCATCAACAACATCTGCCCATTACATTGATTCTATAACATTAGCATGTGAAGACTTGCTTCTTCTGCAGGACATTCTAAAGGTTTGGCTGGAATATCTGCAAGGAAGAAGATGGACAGTAGAAGCTCATAGGAAATTCAAGGCCCAGGGACTGTTTTAAAATTTTGGGGAGTCCTTTGGTTGGATAAGACCTCAGTTGTCCCAGAATCTGTGATTGCTAACATGTAAGCCTAAGCAATGTAAAAAAGATGAAAGTTAGATATTTGGGGGGTTTGGAGGACCTAAAGGGCACGTGTGGGACTTGGGATCAGGGCAGCAATCCACATTTGAGAAGGCAAAGATGCAGTGAGTCAAATCAAAGCTCTGGGCATCTCCTAAGCAGGACTACCATTGGAGTAAGATATGCCTGTGACTACAGATTGCTTGGGTTGGGCACTGTGCCAGACATCTGAATCAGTCTACAGGATTTCAGTCTTAGGTCTGGAAGGGGAAAAAATTCAATATATCCCTATAGAGCAGTAGCTCTCAACAGTGTACATAACATTCCTCCAAGCAGAACCTCTCACAAAACAGCATATCATGGCAGGAATTTTCCTTCCTATCAAGGGATGAGATGAAGATATGTTCCATCAACCCACCTCTGTCATCGTTCAAATATCAGCTTTGACTAAGTGGCAGCCTATCTGCAGCAGAGGAACATCATGTGTTTCAGCTCACTGTCTATAGAAATGTAGGTGCTACTAGGCCCTGACAGAGTATGTAGATTCTCCAAATGCCCCAGCCCCTGTTTCTGTTGTAGTGCCTTTGGCCTCTAGGGAGGGAGTGGGGCCAATTCCCACGATAGTTGACATAGAGATGCCTAGAAACAGAGAGAAACTGTATCACTCAGTGGACAGAATTCAGAGCAGTTTGGCTGGTGATCACAAATGAACCCTGGCCATTAACCCTTTGAACTGACATTTGGTCTAACTCCAAAGGGATTAACCTTATGGCTTAGACAGTGGAAAAGTGAGGGGTGGATGATCGTGAATAAAGCCTTGTAGGGTCAGGGTGAGGAGAAGGGAATGGCAATCCACTCCAGTATTCTTGCCTGGAGAATCCCAGGCACAGAGGAGCCTGGTGGACTGCCATCTATGGGGTTGCACAGAGTCGGACATGACTGAAGCGACTTAGCAGCAGAAGCAGCAGGGTCAGGGTGTGTGGAGAGAGATTTGGGTCCACCCACCAGCAAGAGCTTGAGACAGACCTGTTTTCCACATCCTGACTTATAAGGCACTGATGCCCCTTGTATACCCAAGGGTACAAGAAAACACCCTGAGTGATCCAGTCTCCAGCCCAGGGGATTTCATAAATCACTGGTCCAAATCATGGGACTCTTGATGAAAAAGCTGTTACCTATTTGGGATTCCTTGTCTTAATTGGTACCTCCTCTTGCATGCGCCTATATCATTTCTGTGGCTTATGCCTCCAGTGCAGCTAGACAGTGGCCCAACAAGTCACCTCCATGCTAGTGAAACTCCTTGCTGAACATTCAGGGCACACTGCAGACGAGGAGGCCTGTAAAGATTGTAAAAGCCATTCAGTGAGGGTGCAGTGCTGGGAGAGATCATGGGGAAGATGTGACTGATAATTGACCTGTGAGCTGGAACCAGGCAACTGGATGCACTTTACCCTCTGCCCTGTCCTAGAAATTTACATTTCACCCACCTTTCCCAAGCTGGAGCTCTTTAACAATCCAATCTTGAGGGGGTAATGTGTTACTTAATCATGTATACAGCTGGGGTATATACTTGACAATAACCTCAAGGGCTCTAAGCTGTGCTGTGTTCAGTCATGTCTGACCCTTTTGCAACTCATGGACTGTAGCCCACCAGGCTCCTCTGTCCATGGCATTTTCCAGGCAAGAGTAGTGGAGTGGGTTGCCATTTTTCTTCTCCAGGGGATCTTCCTGATCCAGGCATTGACCTCAAGTCTCTTGTATCTCCGGGGAAGCCCCGAAAGCTCTACATAAACTTAAAGATTCTGGTGAGCCTTTGTGGAGAACTGCTTGCCTTGCAGTCTCCCACACAGACCTCTTTATGTAAGTTCCTTTGCTCATTAAACTTGCTGCATAAAATTCTGGAGTGATTTGCTTCTTTTTTGGTCTCTCCATACTCTCCACCACAGAGGTTGGTTTCAGATTACATCTGGGAAGTTCCTGAAGTTGCTGACCAACACACCTCAAACCCAAAATAGTCAAGAACACTGAAAATGTCATGACTAGTCCTCCTAATTTATTTTAGTTTATGCTTAGTTTTAACAGAGAATAAGTAAAAGTAAATAATAAGAAAAAGTAAATAATAAAAAAAAGAAAAAGTATTTCACATTCTCTACTTTTTCAAAGATAGATTTATTAATGTTACCTTTTCTTCCTAATAACCCAGAATTCTATGGATCTTCTAATTTTCCTAGAGTAGAAAATTATACTCAGTCAAGTTATTTTCTTCTATCCTAGTCATATGGTCAAAGTCACTCACATTTAGGATATGACAAGAAAGCACTTTGTGTGGACTTAAAATTCAGTCAATCTCATTCCTCATCTTCCTTTTCTCTTACACTGATCAATACTCACTGAAATTATAAAGCACTAAACTGGGCACTAAATATATAGTTTGCATTGAAGTGTCAAAACATTTGTATACATACTAAGATTGTTATTTATCCTTTTTTTTTTTTTAATTGTTTTTGCCATACATTGTCATGATATCACCATGGGTTTACATATGCTTCCCCTCCGGAACCTCCCTCCCTCCTCCCTCCCCCCCAGGAAATTTCGCTGCACCAGTCCCGAGCATCAATCCTGGGCTGGCGATTGTTATTTATCCTTTATTTCTTTTAAAATCTTTTGTTCCAAATTAAAGCTATATTATCTGTAGGAAAGAAAAGCAACTCCACTCCTATTAATTATAGTAACTTATAGATGATCCCTTAACATATTTTGTAAAATGTTAGCACTGTATTTCAACAATCACTTACAGGTATATTGCTAAGTGGTACATGAAATATGAGCATGCTTCTCAAAATTAGCATCTCTCTGTATGTTGGAAATCTGATCTGTAGCCTAAATTCACCAAACTACACATGGAAGGGGGGTCTTACTTAATTTAAGCTCTAAGACATCTACTTAATTGTTGCATGCAGTCCATGCTGCAGTCCATAGGGTCACAAAGAATTGGGCATTACTGAGCAACTGAACTGAACATCTGCTTGATGGTATAAGTCACCTACACCAGATTAATAATTTATGAATGGGCAATTTAATAGCAAGTTTCTACTAACAAAAATACTTGCTGGAACTGGGTGTGTCTTAGTAATAAGAATTAAAATGAGAAGGCCACAGATAGTGAGAAAAAATAATATTTGATAGAAAATGAAGTAAAGTGTCAGACTCCATTTAACGGACTATTCAAACTATGATTAAGTGGGTTGACTAGCTCTGAGGTATATAGTCCTGAGTGGGAAGTAATGAGTCAGACTAAATCATTTTCACTGTCTTTATCAGGATCTGGCAGGTGTTCTGAATCTGTCCTTTAATTTCCTTTCTTGAATATATTTATGCCAAGATGATGTTGAATTACAGTGTTTTCCACAGCTGATTAGGAAAAATGTCCTCAAAAGATTTGACTTGGGAAACATGAAATGATGAGGTGGCATTTTCTAGGAGGAAAATCCAAACAAATAAGAAGTTATGACTAATGCTTTCAACAATGACTGTTTTTTTAAAACTACTTATGGTTTTAAATTGAAATTCCATAAATATCAAATTAGATACTAACAAAGGTCCATTCAAAGTTCTGATAACATTGTCAGAAAAATATTTAGACATATGCTGTCCCCTTTTCTCTGTAGTTTCCACAACAATTTTAAAAGTTAATATTTCCTGATGCTTTTGAAATGATGTCATAGGAAAAATAAAAATAAACTTTATGAGCACAAGAACTATCTATGGGAGAATGCTAGCTGTCATCCTGATTGCAACATAGAGTGTCCCTGAAGATGTTTGTATCGCTCCATCTGCACATTTTCCTTTCTATGAATGTTACCAACCTCCAGCCTGTGAGAGGCAGCTGGTCTGTGGGACTTTTGGCAAAAACATTTTGCTAGCCATACTGTACCAAAAATACAAATGGTTGTATTACCACAAGGACTGAAGCAAGAGTTACAGTCTAGAAACATTTGTCAGAAAAGCAAATACAGATATAAAAATAAAACAAAATCAGGGGTTATACTATTGTCTTTAGAATATAAGAATACTGGAAAAGTCCATTAATATGGAGTACACATTATAGGAAAATGTATGAGAAACCAGATGTCAATTCTCATTTGTCATTTTTCAGTCTCTGACCTTGAACAAGCCACTTAATCTCTTTGCAAAATACATTTTAAAAACATCTACCATATATATGAATTTTCACTGGATCTTTTTGAAAGAAAGTGCCTTTGTATATTATAGGTTTAAGACAAATCTACTAGTTGCTACTTATGATTAAAGTTAACAATTTAAGACTTGACGTGTCGACCCCCCTTTCCCACCTTAAGATGCTCTAGAATGCAGTGTAGTCTAAATCACCAAGGACTTTCTAACAGAAGATGAATGCTAGAAGGTCTTTCCCAGCTCAAAAATCTTTAATTCTTGCAATTAAGTGGATCATAAATTCCTTTATTATTGAGACCATTTACTATCTATTATAGAAATGCACTTAGTGTATAAATTCCACTATTTGCCATTTGCTTACTACATTCAAAGCATATTGAGCTTTTTTCCTGTGAATATGAATTGCAACCTTCCAGTGTTTTCTTCACACCCTCCACCTTCAGCTAAAATTCCCTTCACAAATACCTTTCAATTAATAACTAAAATCCTACATATTATTCTCTCAACTTTTTCACAAACCATAACATGGTCCTCTAATTGTAACTAGTCTTTTTCCCAATGAAATATTTTATATATTTATTAATTCTCTTTAAAGTAGATAAAATTAGATGTATAAAGGCTAAAACTCAAATGCTACATATTTAATATTTGAAAGTTACATGCCAGGTACTTCTAAAAAATAATTAATGAATAAAGATGTAATGATTGTTTAGAAAAGTGACAATTTAAATAGGTAAATAAAATTCTATGGTTCATAGATTATTAAATAGTTCATATCAATAGACAGATGGGTACTCACAGTTTATTTTTGAAATAATTCAATGTTTCCCAAAGTGCAGCCTTAGAAATACTTCATCAGAATTATAAATATCACTTGATGAAACTGAACTCTGAGTCCCAATCTCATACCTATTAGATTAGCATTTCAGAGATTAGGAACCGGGACCTCTTTATTTCCCCTTCTTTGGTCAATAAATATTGGAGACTGACAGTTATATTACAAACATAATCTTTTTTTTTTTTTTTTTTAAGGCAACATAACAAGTAATCACTGAGAAAATCACATGTTCTGACTACAGATTTGAATTTGATCTCACTATGACATGCTGGTGTTATGGATTAATGGCTATTTTATTCATAGTTTATTTCCTTAACTGGATTAATTTTGATTCCTTTTAGGCAAAGTAAAACAGTTTATACAGGGGGTGGAAATCAAGATAGAAAATTAGGAGTGTATTGAGCTCATCTACTTCAAAAAATACATCAAAATGTGGAGCAACTCTATGAAAACAAACTGGGAGGGTAGCAGAAAGGGTTTTGTATATTCAAGGCTGTAAAGAAAGATCTACACACAGAAAACACTAAAGATGCCAGTGGAAAGTTACTAGAGCTAATCAATGAATATAGTAAAGCTGCAGGATATAAAATTAATATGTATGAATCTCTTGCATTTCTTTATACTAACAGTGAAAAATCAGAAAAAAGAAATTAAGGAAACAATCCCATTCATGGTTATAATGCAAAGAATAAAATACTTAAGAATAATCTTACCTAAAGAAACAAAAGACTCCTGTACAGAAAACTATAAAAAACTGATGAAAGAAATCAAAGATGACACAGATGGAGATATATATATATACTGTGTTTATGGATTGGAAAAATCAATATAGTGAAAATGAGTATACTACCCAAAGCAATCTATAGATTGAATGCAATCTCTATCAAACTAAAATGATATTTTTTTCACAGAGAACAAATAATTTCACAATTTTTATGAAACCACAAAAGATCCCAAATAGCTAAAGCAATTTTGAGAACAATGAATGGAACTGGAGGAATTAAACTTTCTGAATTGAGACTATACTACAAAGCTACAATCATCAAGACACTGTGGTACTGGCACAGACAGACTATAGATCAACGGAACAAATTAGAAAGTTTAGAGATAAATACTGGAGAAGGAAATGGCAACCCACTCCAGTATTCTTGCCTGGAGAATCCCATGGACAGAGGATTCTGGTAGGCTTCTGTCCACAGAGTTGCACCGAGTTGGACACGACTGAAGTGACTTAGCATGCCTGTATGCATTGGAGAAAGAAATGGCATCCCACTCCAGTATTCTTGCCTGGAGAATCCCAGGGATGGAGGAGCTTGGTGGGCTGCCATCTATGGGCTAGCACCGAATCAGACATGACTGAAGCAACTTAGCAGGCAGCAGAGGTAAATCTGTACACCTATGGACACCTCATCTTTGACAAAGAAGGCAAAAATATATGATGGAGAAAATACAGTCTCTTCAACATATGGCGCTGGGAAAACTGGTTAGCTATGTATAAAAGAATGAAGCTAGAACACTTTCTAACACCTTAAGCAGAAATAAACTCAAAATGGATTAAAGACCTAAATGTAAGACCATAAACGATAATACTGTTAGAGCAAAACAGGCTGAACACACTCTGACATAAATCACAGCAAGATCTTCTATGATCCACACCCCAGAGTAAAGGAAATAAAAACAAAAACTAAATAAAATGGGACCTATTTAAGGTTAAAACATTTTGCACAAGAAAGGAAAATATAACAAGGTGAGAAGACAGCCCTCAAAATGGGACAAAATAATAGCAAACAAAACAACTGACAAGAAATTCATCTCCAAAATACTCAAGCTGCTCAGACAGCTAGATATCAGAAAAATTAATAGCCCAATCAAAAAGCTGGCAAAAGACATAAATAGACATTGCACCAAAGAAGACATACAGATGACTAACAAACACATGAGAAGATGTTCAACACCCTTCATTACTAGAAAAATGCAGTCAAAACCACAATGAGGTTATCATCTCACATAGGTCAGAATGATCATCATCAAAGAGTTTATAAACAATAAATGAGGAAGATGGTGTGGACTATTGGTGAGAATGTAAATTGGAACAGCCACTATGGAGAATAGTGTGGAAATTCCTTAGAAAACTGGGAATAGAACTGCCAAATGACCCAGCAATCCCACTGCTGGGCATACACTCAGAGGAAATCAGAACTGAAAGAGACACATATGCCCCAGTGTTTGTTGCAACACTATTTACAATAGGTAGGGCATGGAAGCAACCTAGATGTACATCAGCAGATGAATGGATAAGGAAGTTGTGGTACATATACACAATGGAACATTACTCAACTGTAAAAAGGAATGCATCTGAGTTAGTTCTAGTGAGGTTGATGAACATGGAGCCTATTATACAGAGTGAAGTATGGCAGAAAGAGAAAGACAAATACTGTATATTTATGCATGTATATGGAATTTAGAAAGACAGTACTGATGATCTTACATTCAGGGCAGCAAAGGAAATACAGATGTAGAGAACAGACTTTTGGACTCAGTGGGAGAAGGTGAGGGTGAGATAATTTGAGAGAATAGCATTGAAACATGTTCATTACTCAGTGCAAAATAGATGACCAGTGCAAGTTTGATGCATGAGGCAGGGCACCCAAAGCTGGTGCTCTGGGACAACCCAGAGGGGATGGGGAGGGATGGAGGAGGGGCTTCAGAAGGGGGTATGACACATATACCTGTGGCCAATTCATGTTGATATATGGCAAAACCATCACTATATTGTAAAGTAATTATCCTCCAATTAAGTTAATTAATTTAAAGAAAGGAAAGATCTACACAGAGTTGAGAATGAAGAGAGAAGCGACCAGGTAGGGACCCATGCCTCCAGCAGGGGCCACAAAAGATGAGGAGAATATCATGAGCCTGGGGATACTTCCTGGAGAGTGGGAGGCTCGAGTTACATATTAGGTACCGCAGCCCTGGAATCTAACACCAGGAAGATGAGTTCCTTTAGTTTATTTGAAAAAAAATGAGACTTATCAGAAGGCTGTAAGAAACCAAGTCTCTGCTCCTAAAAAGTAAACATACATCTTTACACCCAGGAACAAGGCAGAGGAAGCAGACTGGAAAGTCCCTGGGGCTCTGGCTGATTTCCTATGACCAAACCAGTATACACAGAAACAGATTTCTAGTTATAAAAAGCACAGGAGCTCCCAAAGAAGATGAACACAAAGAGCTCCAAATTATTATTAATAGATATATTTAGAAGACCAAAAGTTAAAATTAGAGGATTCTAAAGGGAACAAGAGAGAAACTGTCATATACAACAGAACCCCCATTAAAAATCAGCTCATTTTTCTGCAGAAACTTTGCAGACAAAAAGTGAGTGAGATGATGTATTTAACATGCTAAAGGGAAAACGTTAAAGCCTAGGATGATCTACCAACCAAAGTTGTCATTAAGAATTGAAAGAGAGATTTTTAAAACTTTTTAGACTAGCAAAACTAAGATTTCTTTAATGCTAAACTAATTATATGAAATGAGTTAAAGGGTCTAAGAGGAAAAGAAAATGCTATAAGGAGAACTAAAGAATTTATGGAGAGTCTCTGGTGGCTCAGATGGTAAATCCCACTAATAAAGACAAATGTGCAGCAAAAGCTGTGAATCAAATAAATAAATATGAAGCTTAAAATCCAATATTGTAAAATCAACTAGAGAAAAAATAAACCATTAAGGGATAAACATGAAGATGTAAAATATGATACCAAAACCACAGAAAGTGGGAGAGAGGAGTATCTTTTAGAAAATATTTCAACTTAAATGACTGTCAGTTTAAAACAAATAAAAATAGATACAGTCAACATACACAAATCCAGTGATAACCACAAATAGAAAAACACAATAACAAAAGAGAAAGGAACACAATTGCACCACTGAAGAAATCATTAAACCCCAAGGGGAGAAACTAGAAGAACAAAAAGACAGAGAAGAACTATAAATGCAACCAGAAAACAAGTAACAAAAGGGCACTAAATATGTACTTATCAGTAATTCTTTAACTTTCAAAAAAGTTAAGTGTTCTAATAAAAAGACATAGTGTACTGACTGGATAGAAAAACAGTTCAATTCAGTCGTTCAGTCATGTCTGGCTTTTTGGACCCCATGGGCTGCAGCACAAGGCTTCCTTGTCCATCACCAACACATGGAGTCTGCTCAAACTCATGCCCATCAAGTTGGTGATGCCATCCAACCATCTCATCCTCTGTCATCCCCTTCTCCTCCTGCCTTCAATCTTTCCCAGCATCAGTGTCTTTTCCAATGAATCAGTTCTTTCCATCAGGTGGCCAAAGTATTGGAGCTGTAGCTTCAACATCAGTCCTTCCAATGAATATTTAGAAATACTTTCCTTTAGGATTGACTGGTTGGATCTCCTGGCAGTCCAAGGGACTCTCAAAAATCTCCAATACCACAGTTCAAAAGTATCAATTCTTTGGTGCTAAGCTTTCTTTATGGTCCAAAGATCATATCCATACATGACTACTGGTAAAACTATAGCTTTGACTAGACAGACATTTGTCAGCAAAGTAATGTCTCTGCTTTTTGATACACTGTATAGGTTGGTGACAGCTTTGCTTCCAAGGAGCAAGCCTCTTTTAATTTCCAGCTGCAATTACCATCTGCACTGATTTTGGAGCCCAAGAAAAAATAAACTTTCACATTGTTTCCATTGTTTTCCCATCTATTTGCCATGAAATAATGCAACCAGATGACACAATCTTAGTTTCTTGAATGTTGAGTTTTAAGCCAGCTCTTTCATCCTCCTCTTTCACTTTCATCAAGAGGCTATTTAGTTCCTCTACCACTTTCTGCCATAAGGATGGTGTCATCTGCATATCTGAGGTTATGGGTATTTCTTCTGGCAATCCTGATTCCAGTTGTGCTTCATCCAGCCCAACATTTCTCGTGATGTATTCTGCATATAAGTTAAATAAACAGGGTGACAATATACAGCCTTGTTGTACTTCTTTCCCAATTTGGAACTAGTCCATTCCTCCATGTCCAGTTCTAGTTGTTGTTTCTTGATCTGCATACAGATTTCTCAAGAGGCAGGTAAGGTGGTCTAATTTCCCATCTCTTTAAGAATTTTCCAGTTTACTGTGATCCACACAGTCAAAGTCTTTGGCATCATCAGTAAATATAACCAGAAAATAAGTAACAAAAAAACAGACATACTCATCAATAATTCTTTAACTTTCATAGGAGTAACCGTTCCAATGAAAATACATAGGGTACTGATTGGATAGAAAAACAAGAATCATCTATTTGGTGCCTTAACATGAGACTTCATTCAGAGCTAAAGAAACACACAGACTGAAAGTGAGGGAATATAAATGGAAATGAAAAATATGCAAATGGAAATGAAATAAACATATTAGACAAAGAGTTTCTTTAAAAATATTCTGTAACAAAAGACAACAACAGGCATTATGTAAAGATAAAGGGATTCATAGTGATCATAGAAGATAATACAATATTAGTTATCACAAATGCACCTAACATGGGAACACCTAACTGTAAATATTAACAGATATAAAGAAAGAAATTAATAATAATACTGTGGTAGTAGGGGAATTCAATACCTCATTTACTTCAATAAACAAATCACCCAAACAGAAAATTAATAAAGCATAAATGGTACTAAATGACACAAAAGACCAGTTGGACTTAGTAGTATCTAGAATATATTCCATTTAAAAAATGGAATAATACTCATTTCTTTCAAGTGCACATGGAAAATGCTCAAGGAGAAATCCTGCCCTGGGCCACAAAAGAAGATTCAACAAATTTACAAGGGTTGAAATTATGTCAAGTGTCTTCTGAACACAATGGTATGAAACTAAAAATCAATTACAGAAAAAGAATGGAAAAATAACATACAAAGACTAAATAGCATGCTATCTAAAAAATGAGTTAATGAAATAGGAAATCAGACAATTGCCTGGGACAAATAAAAGCAAAATTTTCCAGGATCAATGATATATAGCCAAAGCAGTTCTAAGAGGAATACTGGCCTATCTCAAGAAAAAATAAAAAAATTCAAATAAACAACCCTACTTACCACCAAAAGGACTTATAAAAAAGAGCAAATAATGTCTAAGGTTAGAAGAAGGAAGAAAGTAATATTGATCAAAAAATAAATTGCTAAAATAGAGGGCAAAAATAAAAGCACAAAAGCAATGAAACCAATGGCTAAATTTTTGAAAATATCAACAAAATTTGTGAGCTTTTTACCAGCATCATTATGATAAAAGGAAAAAGGATCTAAATAAACAAAATAAGTGATTAGAAAAGAGAATTACAAAGAATAGCATACAGATAAAAAAAATCATAAGAGAATACTGAGCAGTTATATGCCAAAAAATTGAACAAATTAGAAGGACTAGATAAATTTCTAAAACATAAAACCTTTCAAGACTGAATCAGGAAGA
The DNA here is from genome assembly GCA_007570785.1 of Antilocapra americana. NCBI lineage: Eukaryota > Metazoa > Chordata > Mammalia > Artiodactyla > Antilocapridae > Antilocapra > Antilocapra americana. The sequence goes on from ML663009.1 coordinate 38,226,354, forward strand.
AACATATAATCTGAACAGACTGATTCCTATAAATTAAATTAGTAATCAAAAACTCATATCAAACAAAAGTCCAGGAATGGACAGCTTCACAGGTGAATTCTGGTGGACAAGTGAAAACATAAAACTATTCTTCTCAAACTATCTCCCCAAACTGAAGAAGATGAAATAGTCCCAAATTAATTTAATAATGCTTCCATTACCCTAATAGCAAAACAAATCAAAAACTTAAAAAAAAAACTCTAATAAAAATAGATGTAAAAATCTTCAACAAAATATTAACAAACCAAATCCAACAATATACAAAATGTTAATTTCCCTCATGGTCCAGTGGTTAAGAATTCACATTGCAATGCAGAGGATATGGGTTAAATCTCTATTTAGGGATTTGAGATCCCCCATTCCACAGAGCAAATAAGCCCATGCACCACAGCTACTAAACCCTTGTGCCTTGGAGTTGATGTGCCACAACTAGAGAGCCCACAAGCTTCAACTAAAGAGTATGTGCACCACAACAAAAGATGTTGATAGATGGGAAAAAAAAAATCATTTGACAAATTTCAACATCCATTCATAGTGAAAACTCTACTCACTGTTGGTAGAGAGGAGACATATCTCAACAGGATTAAAACCATTTATGCCAAACTCAGAGGCAACAGAGGCAACATACTTTACAGTGAAAAGCTGAAAGTTTTTTCAATAAAGTCAAAACCAGGAAAAGAGTACTCACTCTCAGCACTTCAATTAACATAGTATTGGGGGAATTAGCCACAATAATCAAAAAAGAAAAAGAAATAAAGTCATCTTAAATAGAATGGAAGAAGTAAAATTAATATTATTTATAGATGACATAATGCAATATATATATATATATACACTATTAAAGTCCCCACCAAAAAAAGATTAGAATTAATAAATACATTCTGTGAAGTTGTAGGAAAAGATATCAATATACTGAAATCTATTAGTTTTCTGTATACCAATAATGAACTGTCAGAAATACAAACAGAAAATTTTATCAAAAAAATTTAAAATATATAGGAATCAGTTCAGTTCAGTCACTCAGCCGTGTTCAACTCTTTAAAACCCCATGATCTCAGCATGCCAGGCCTCTGTGTCCATCACCGACTCCCGGAGTTTATCCAAACTCATGTCCATCGAGTTGGTGATGCCATCCAGCCATCTCATCCTCTGTCGCCCCTTTCTCCTCCTGATCCCAATCCTTCCCAGCATCAGGGACTTTTCCAATGAGTCAACTCTTCACATGAGGTGGCCGAAATATTGGAGGTTCAGTTTCAACATCAGTCCTTCCAATGAACATCCAGGACTGATCTCCTTTAGGATGGACTGGTTGGATCTCCTTGAAGTCCAATGGACTCTTAAGAGTCTTCGCCAACACCACAGTTTAAAAACATCAATTCTTCGGTGCTCAGCTTTCTTCACCATCTAACTCTCACATCCATACATGACTACTGGAAAAACCATAGCCTTGACTAGGCAGACCTTTATTGACAAAGTAATGTCTCTGCTTGTCAATATCCTATCTAGATTGGTCATAACTTTCCTTCCAAGGAGTAAGTGCCTTTTAATTTCATGACTGCAATCACCATCTGCAGTGATTTTGGACCCCCCCAAAAATAAAATCTGACACTATTTCCCCATCTATTTCCCATGAAGTGATGGGACCAGATGCCATGACATATGCTTTTTTAAAGGTTGAGATTTAAGCCAGTTTTTCACTCTCCTCTTTCACTTTCATCAAGAGTCTTTTTAGTTCCTTTTAATTTTCTGCCATAAGGGTGGTGTCATCTGCATATCTGAGGTTATTGATATTTCTCCAGCAATCTTGATTCCAGCTTGTGCTTCTTCCAGCCCAGCATTTACCATGATGTACTCTGCATATAAGTTAAATAAGCAGGGTGACAATATACAGCCTTGATGTACTCCTTTTCCTATTTGGAACCAATCTGTTGTTTCATGTCCAGTTCTAACTATTGCTTCTTGACCTGCATACAGGTATCTCAAGAGACAGGTCAGGTTGTCTGGTATTCCCATCCCTTTGAGAATTTTCCACAGTTTATTGTGATCCACACAATCAAAGGCTTTGTCATAGTCAATAAAGCAGAAATAGATGTTTTTCTGGAACTCTCTTGCTTTCTCGATTATCCGGGAGATGTTGGCAATACATACGAATAAACATAATCAAAGTGGTGAAAGACCTATACTATAAAAACTTCAAAATACTGGTGAAGACATTTGAAAATGATATAATGAAATGGAAAGATACCATATTTTCTTGGATTTGAAGAATTAATATTGTTAAATTTTCCATACTATACAAAGCAGTCTATGAATTTAATGTAATACCTATCAAACTATTCATGAAATTTTCACAGAACTATCAAAAAATAATCAAAAAATTTGTATAAAATCACAAAAGATTCCAAATAGTTTAAGCAAACTTGACAAAAAAAAAGAGTAAATCCGGAAGCATCAAGCATTCCGACTTCAAACTATACTACAAAGTTATAATAATCAAAGTAGTATTTTACTAGCACAAAAACAGACAATGTATCAAAGGATGAAAATAGAGATGCTAGATATAAGCCCACATATTTATGTTCAATTAATCTATGATAAATAATAGTATAGACTGGGGGAAAGAAAGTCTCTTCAGTTAGTCATGCTAGGAAAACTGGGCAGCTACATGAAAAATAGTGATAAGAATCCACCTGCTAATGCAGGAGACATGAGTTCAATCCCTTGTTTGGAAGATTTCACGTGCCACAGGGCAACTAAGCCAATTCACCACAGCTATTGAAGCCCATATTCTAGAGCCTTTGAGCTGAAATTTCTGAGGCTGTGCACCACAACTACTGAAGCCCACATGCCTGGAGCTCCCACAACAAGAGAAGCCACTGCGGTGAGAAGCCCATGAACAGCAACTAGACAGCAACTTCCACTCTCCTTAACTAGAGAAAGCCTGCATAGTAATGAAGACCCAGCACAGCCAACAAATAAAATGAATAAATAAACAATAGATAAAACTTATTTTTAAAAACGTATCTTATTAAAAAGGCTATGTTAGTTTTAGGTGTACAGCTTAGTGATTCACTATTTTATGCATTTTACTTTTTTATTACAAAATAATGGCTATATTTTCCTGTTACACAATATTTTTCTTGCTTATTTATTTTTGCATAGCTATTTGTATCTATTAATCCCAATACCAATCTCTCAACTCTCCCACTTTCCCTCTTTCCATTCATAACTGCTGTCTTGTTCTGTGAGTCTGTTTCTGGTGTTTTTATTTTTTTAAATATATACTGCATGGTTTTGTTTTTAGATTTCACATATAAGTGACAATACAATGTCATGTCTAATGTGCACATAGGGGTCCATCCATTTTAAAAATTAATATTTTCCTTTTCACTGGTTATACATTCAGAAGTGAGTCAGTGGAGAAATAATTCCAGAAAGAATGAAGAGATGGAGCCAAGAAAAAACAACATCCAGTAGTGGATATGACTGGTGATAGAAGTAAAGTCAGATGCTGTAAAGAGCAATATTGCATAGGAACTTTGAATGTTAGGTCCATGAATCAAGGCAAATTGAGAACAGTCAAACAGGAGACGGCAAGAGTGAACACTGACATTTTAGAAATCAGAGAACTAAAATGGACTGGATGGGTGAATTTAACTCAGATGACCATTATATCTACTATTGTGTGAAAGAATCCCTTAGAAGAAATGGAGTAGCCACCATAGTCAAAAAAAGAGTCTGAAGTGCAGTACTTGGATGCAATCTAAAGAACATCAGAATGATCTCTGTTCTTTTCCAAGGCAAACCATTCAATGTCACGGTAATCCAAGTCTATGCCCTGACCAGTAATGCTTAAGAAGCTGAAGCTGAATCATTCTATGAAGACCTACAAGACCTTCTAGAACTAACATCCAAAAAAGATGTCCTTTTCAATATAGGGAACTGAAATGCAAAAGTAGCAAATCAAGAAACACCTGGAGTGACAGGCAAATTTGGCCTGGGAGTACAGAATGAAGCAGGGCAAAGGCTAATAGAGTTTGGCCAAGAGAATGCACTGGTCATAGCAAACACCATCTTCCAACAACACAAGAGAAGACTCTACACATGGACATCACCAGATGATCAACACCAAAATCAGATTGATTATATTATTTTGCAGCCAAAGATAGAGAAGCTCTACACAGTCAGTGAAAACAATACCAGGAGCTGACTGTGTCTTAGATTATGAACTCCTTACTGCAAAATTCAGACTAACACTGAAGAAAGTAAGGAAAACCACTAGACCATTCAGTATGACCTAAATCAAATCCCTTACGATTATACAGGGGAAGTGGCAAATAGATTCAAGGGATTAGATCTGATAAACAGAGTGCCTGAAGAACTATGGATGGAGGTTCCTGACATTGTCCAGGAGGCATTGATCAAGACCATACCCCCAAAAATAAGAAATGCAGAAAGGCAAAATGGTTGTCTGAGGAGGCATTACAAATAGCTACAAAAAGAAGAAAAGTGAAAAGCAAAGGAGAAAAGGAAAGATATACCCATTTGTATACAGAGTTCCAAAGAAGCAAGGAGATATAAGAAGGCCTTCCTCAGTAACCAGTGTAAAGAAATAAAAGGAAAACAACAGAATGTGAAAGACTAGAGATCTCTTCAACAAAATTAGAGATATCAAGAGAACATTTCATGCAAAGATGGGCACAATAAAGGACACAAAAGGTATAGACCTAACAGAAGCAGAAGATATTAAGAAGAGGTGGCAAGAATACACAGAAGAACTATACAAAAAACATCTTCATGATCTAGATAATCACAGTGGTGTGATCACCCACCTATAGCCAGACATCCTGGAATGCAAAGCAAGTGGGGCATAGGAAGCATCATTATGAACAAAGCTAGTGGAGGTGATGAAATTTCAGTTGAGCTATTTCAAATCCTAAAAGATGATGCTGTGCAAATGCTGCACTCAGTATGCCAGCAAATCAGGAAAGCTCAGCAGTGGCCATAGGACTGGAAAAAGTAAGTTTCATTCCAATCTCAAAGAAAGACAATGCCAAAGAATGCTCAAACTACCACACAATTGCACTCATCTCACACACTAGCAGTGTAATGGTCAAAAATCTCCAAGCATGGCTTCAACAATATGTGAATTGTGAACTTCCAGATGTTCAAGTTGGTTTCAGAAAAGGCAGGGATCAAATTGCCAACACTCATTGGATCAAAGAAAAAGCATGAGAATTCCAGAAAAAAACATCTACCTCTGCTTTATTGACTATGCCAAAGCCTTTGACTTGTGGATCACAACAAACGTTGGAAAATTCTTAGAGATGGGAATGCCAGACCACCATACCTGCCTCCTGAGATATTTGTATGCAAGCAAAAAAGCGATAGTTTTAACTGTACAGGGCACTGAAGACTGGTTCCAAATAGGGAAATGAATACATCAAGGCTGTATATTGTCACCCTGCTTATTTAATTTATGTACAGAGTACATCATGAGAATTGCTGGACTGGATGAAGTGCAAGCTGGAATCAAGATTACCGGGAGAAATATCAACAATCTCCGATACAAAGGTGACACCACCCTTATGGTAGAAAGTGAAGAAAAACTAAAGAGGAGAGTGAAAGAGGAGAGTTAAAAAGTTGGCTTAACACTCAACATTCAGAAAACTAACCTCATGGTATCTGGTCCCATGATAGATGGGGAAAAAATGGAAATAATGGGAAACTTTATTTTTGGGAGTTCCAGAATCACTGCAGATGGTGACTGCAGCCATGAAATTAAAAGATGCTTGCTCTTTGGAACAAAAATCATGAACAACCTATTCAGCATATTAAAAAGAAGAGACATTACTTTGCCTAAAAGGTCCACCTAGTAAAAGCTATGTTTTTCCCAGTAGTTATGTATGGATGTAAGAGTTGAACTATAAAGAAAGCTAAGCATTGAAGAATTGATGCTTTCCAGCTGTGATGTTGGAGAAGACTCTTGCGAGTCCCTTGGATAGCAAGGAGATCCAAACAGTCCATACAAAAGGAAATCAATCCTGAATATTCATTGGAAGGACTGAGGATGAAGCTGAAATCCAATACCTTGACCACTTGATTTGAAGAACTGACTCATTGGAAAAGACCCTGATCTTGGGAAAGGGTGAAGAAGGGAGGAGAAGAAGACGATAGAGGATGAGATGGTGGATGGCATCATGGACTCAATGGACATGAGTTTGAGTAAATTCCAGGAGTTGGTAATGGATGGGGAGGCCTGGTGTCCTGCTGTCCATGAGGTTGCAAAGATTCAGACATGACTGAGTGACTGAACTGAACTGAACTGAGTGGAATTGTTGGGTCACATGATAGTTCTATTTTTATATATATTTTTAGGGCACCTCCAAACTGTTTTCCACAGTGGCTGCACCAGTTTACATTTCTACCCACAGTGTATTCAGTTCAGTCACTCAGTCATGTCCGACTCTTTGCGACCCCATGAACCGCAGCATGCCTCCCTGTCCATCACTAACTCTCAGGGTCCACTCAGACTCATGTCCATTGAGTCAATGATGCCATCTAGCCATCTCATCCTCTGTTGTCCTCTTCTCCTCCTGCCCTCAATCTTTCCCAGCATCAGGATCTTTTTCAATGAGTCAGCTCTTTGCATCAGGTGGCAAAAGTATTGGAGTTTCAGCTTCAACATCAGTCCTTCCAATGAACATCGGGACTGATTTCCTTTAGGTTGGATCTCCTTGCAGTGCAGGGGACTCTCAACAGCCTTCTTCAAGACCATAGTTCATTAGGGTACTCTTTTCCACAGTTTCATGCCAAAATCTGACATTTGCAGACTTTTTGATGATAAGCATTTTGACAGATGTAAGAGGATAGCTCATTGTGGTTTTAATTTGCCTTTCTCTGATTATTAGTAATATTTAGTATGTTTTCATATGCCTGTTAGACATCTGTATGTCTTCATTGGAAAAAAAAAGTATGTATAGGTCTTTTGTCCTTTTTTATTGGGGCTATTTATTTTGCTATAATGAGTTGTGTGAACTGTTTATAAATTTTAGTTATTAACCCTTGTCAGATCATAAGCAAATAGTTTCTCCCATTCAGTAGCTTGTCTTTTCACTTTCTTGATGATTCTCCTTACTGCTCCAAACTTTTAAATTCAATTAGGTCAAACTGCATGGCTAAATTAAATCAAAGGGGTCAATCCCAAAAAAACCAACCCTGAATATTCATTGGAAGCGCAGATGCTGAAGTTGAAGCTCCAATATTTTGGCCACCTAATGAGAAGAGCTGACTCATTGGAAAAGACTCTGATAACTGAACCTGAAGACAAAAGGAGATTGGGGTGGCAGAGGATGAGATGGGGTTAGTAGTATCACGAGATGTGCCTGGGGTTTCTCCTGTTCTTAGTGGTTGTTACCACCCCCACCTTATGAGGTACAGTATCATAGCTCAACCTGCTAGAGCAGGTCCATGTTGACTTGTTTCCCTCAAGTATGCTCTCTCCCTTTACCAAACATGATCACTCTCAGCTCCAGAGGGAGTAGTGAGCAAGAGGAGTTGATGTCAGTATTTGGTTAGGAGTGTGTCAGTCTGACTGCCATCAGACATCAAGACTTTCACTGATGTTCTGTTGCCCTGACTGTGTAATCACTGGCAATGGGTGCCATCTTTTTGCTCAGATGCTGCTTAGGGTTTGAATCACCTCAGTCAGTCATACCTAAGTTTTTCCCTCAATTGTTGTAGTTCTTGCTCTAGTGTGTGGAGTTGCAAAATGAAGCAAAGGGTCATGGAGCACACACACTAGATTCTGGCTAATGTATGTGTTGAGGTTATAGCAAGAAACAAATCAGCCAGCCACGTGTAGTCTCAAGTTGTCCTTTCCATCCTGCTTTGAAACAAGCAAATCTGCCTGTTCTGCTAACCCACTCTCCAATCAACCAAAGGGGGGTCATCTTCCCTTTGCTGGACCCTACGGATATGGCAAAGTCCGAGGATGAGATGATTAGAGAGCATCACCAACTCAATGGACTCAATGTGAGGAAACTCCAGGAGATAGTGGAGGACAGAAGAGCCTGGTGGGCTGCAGTCCACGGGGTCACTAATAATCTGACGTGGCTTAGCAATTGAACAACAACAAATGGTTTTGGTGCCCAATATATGGCTTGAATCTCTTGCTCTGCAGGAAATGTCTCTGTCTAAACTTCCTTTTCTCTAAGTCCCTCCCAGATTTATAAGTTCTATTTTGGTCACTTCTCTTTCTTTCCTATCTGATTTACATGTATCTTTCCTATAATCTTAGTCATAGAGGAGTCTTTCTCCTAGTTTTACCTTAGTTACCACAGAGAATTTTTCATCAGGCAGATATGTTGCTGGGGTGTTTGTTGTGGGGAGGTGAGTTCCACATTCTCTTAATCCACCATCTTGATTTGAGTCATTAAATCAGACATACTGCAATTTAAATTAATTAAATAAAAATAAATAAAATAGAACAGTTTGTTCATCTTCCCCAGTGACTTGTGTGTATTTCACTGAGTGGATGAGAAATGTCTAAATAAGGACACCCGGATTTAGTTTCCAAAAGTAAAGGGAATACTGACAATTTGTGTGCATGTGCATCTGTGTGTATATATGTGTGTGCATTGTATAATACATGTATAGTGTTTGTTTCTAGCTTTAACAAAGAAAAACTAAGTTTTACTTATAAGTAAGCATTTTATATTTTGGTGATGCTTCTTTTTGTTTGTTTTTAATATTTAGTTTTCAATTTCTCACTGCTAGTGCATGGAAATAAATGTAGACTTGGGAAACTGATTTGAATCCTGCAGTCTTACTAAAGAGTTAATTATTAATGCTGAACATTATTTACTTATTTATTTTGTAGGTTCTTTGTTTCTACTTGGGAAATCATGTTTGCATATAAGGATAGTTTCATTTCTTCCTTTCCAATATAAATGCCTAATGTTTCTTTTGTCCACTTTTTATTGTGTCCAGGATCCCATTCCCATTACACAGATGGAAAACAAATGAGACAAAAGAAGTTAGGTCAGTTGCCAAGAACTACATATTAGAAAGTGAACCACTGGGAATTTGAACTCAGGTCTGACACCAAAATTTAACATTTAACTACATTAGTACCAACACAGAATCAGTAATCTTTCTACGCCATCCCCAAGTTATACTACTATATAGATAAAATCAGGAAAATTATCTTACTAATTAAACATTGGTTTTGCATACTTTGTAAACATTGAAGACAATTTTTGAGTGATTCAGCTTAAAAGATTAAAATAAATTCTTTAGATTTTTCCATGTTTAATCAACTTAATATAAGACTAACTGAAGTATATAGTTAACAGAATGATTATAATTGAGAAAAAATAAAGATATGATCTCCATATATTAATGATAAATGTAAAAATTAATTGTTTTACTTGGAAGAAGTAAATATATATATATCTACAGAGAGCTGTATAGAAGTGTTTTGCGATTGTTCCTCTTTCTGCATGTCTAGTTATAATCCATGCAAATATAAGCGCAATTAGCCAGTTTGTCTACCACATGTACTCATTCATAATTACCATTATCTTCCCTCATTATATTTTATTACCACACATTTAAATGTGTGTGGGAGAAAGAGGAAACCATTTTGCTATAAACAGCAAAACGCAGAAGCCTGAATTGAAGGCAAATTCAGTAATAGAAAGTTAAGCTGTGTGAACAGCCTAGAAATTTCAGATATGTACAATAAATCCACCCTAACATCTGTGCTGAATATTTTTTAAATAAAAAGCTACTTTGAGAAAGATTTAATTTGAATATTTCATTATACTTAAACTATTTTGCATTCCATTAATATAAGTTAAAACATTACCAGTTAGCTCATTTAGTCATTTCCAGTTAGATTTATAAAGCATTTTATTTTGGTTATCTAAATTTACATTATTATCATAATATAAAAATATGTTTAATAGTAAGTTTGTAATAATAATGACAGTTAAAATTATTAATGATTTCTATATTCAAGAAAGGGATCCTCATACATAACCAGTTGTAACAAGTTTCAGGATATATGGGGGGTCTATAATCTGAATCATGTGTTTTGCATCAACAAACAACTATTTTAAGAGCATTTGTTACCTGTGAATTAACTGTATGAATAATAATCTTGAGATGGTACACTTTTACTACAAAATTCTGTCTTGTCAAAGTCTTAAATATGTTTTTAAAAATCAAAAAAATTCTCAAAGTGACCTAGCTTTCATTGTCTTATTTTCAACCACTAGAGCATTGAATGTTTTTAGGAGAAATATCTTTTCTATTTGATGGTTTATTTCATGTAGATATCTGGTGAGAGCCTGGAGAAAAATCAAGTTACACTGAACTAATTTACCATCACTGGCAAGTGTATGGTAAATGTCTAATTGGTAGGCTGTTTATATTTGTTCTTACTTTGGCAAGATGACTTTAAAGCAGTTTTAATGGATTTTAATTCCAAATTTTATTCTTGTTCCAAAATGTTTAGGAAAAAATAAAACCTAAAATGAATTCCAATGCATGATATGAGAGGCAGTTGCTTGCATTTTCATTATATTATATTGTGTGGATTATCTACAACTACATATGCTAAGGCATGGAAAAAGGAGATTTTAAAAATATCTAAGAAAAAACTAGGCTTATGCTGAAAATAAGTGGGGATTTATATGCTTAGGTTTTCAACACCATTTCCTCTAATGAGTAAGTTCCCTACATACAAATGCATTTCTTTCCAAGAGTATGTTCATAAGTCCAATTAGTTAGTAAGTCCAACAAAGTTGGTCTAGGTATCTAACTAAAACAATCAGCTATATAATACTGTACTGTAATAGGTTTACAATACTTTTCATACAAATAATACACACACAAAAGAAACAACCACAAAAAATAAAGAAAGCATTTTTGGTCTCATAGTACAGTACCTTGAAAATTACAGTGATCCCAACTACATCACCATTGCTTTTACATTGCTTCTAGACTCCTGGGCTTGAAATAAAGACAGTGTTATACTATATACAGTACTGTACAGCAAAGTACTCAAAAGGGAAACCACTTGTAGGAGATGTATGTACATGACAATATATGCCAGACACGTAAACTAACTTAGGTGATTGGACATGTGAACACGTGTTTATAGCTTTGAAAGCTTGCAACTTGAAGGTACGTATGTAGGGAAATTACTGTACTTATTTGTTAACAATAATTCTGTATGGAGTGAGATAAAGTGCTGACAAATTAAATGAAATGATAAAAAGGGCAAAAATAAAAGAAAAACATTTGTGGCGTCATTAAAAATTTTCTGCTTTCAAACTATGATCAATCTTCGATAATTATCTCACCTCTTAGACAATATATACCATTTGAGACGTGTCAATATTTCCAACATGGGTAACCAACATGATCTCTTGATTCTGTTATTATCCTGCTTGAAATTTTCCAATAGCTTCTTTCAACAATGAGAATAAAAATTGCAACTTTTTTCATTAGCTTACTTGTTTTATCTTTTCCTTCATACCCAACCTCATTTCTTACTTCTGACTCTTTTCTCCCTGATTCATAATGCTGCCTTTTACTGGGTTGATTCAAAACACCAAGTGCTTTCCTACCTTACTGGTGGTGAGAACTCGTCTTTCTGCTTATTCCAACAGATCTTTATTTACATAGCTCTTTCTTTGAATCATGATCTCAACTTATGTGTCACCTCTTCAGAGAACCTTCACTCACCATTGATAATGGGCATTGTGTTTGCTATTACAATAGAAATTCCTTCTTCTCCTGTAGTTTAAATATAATTTCTGACATTAATCCATAATTTATGAGTATTTGACTTCATTCTAAGTTAAAGTCATGATTTTTTTCTGAGTTTATCATAATTATATACAATTCTCTTCACAGTTTTTCTTTACCTATATGAGTACTGAGCTAGGTAGGATCTATGTGATACAGGTAAGCATACAGGTTTAGAATTCAGTTTTCTTTTCTTTTTCTGGATCTTGACGTTGACAAAGTCAAGGAAGTATGCAGCCCGAGATGTGCTTGGCAGACCCAAACAATAGAAAATCTACTGTAAGATGAAGATGACACTAAGTCTAGTGTCATTTTGTGGTTATTAACAAGCTATTGATTCTAATTAGCTCTGAAGTCCACTCTGCCTCTGTACCCTGAAGAACAAAAACATTAAAAATAAAGGGTTATTTCAATTGGTAACCTTAAATACAAAGTGGAGACTGGACTTGAAAACATCGTGAATAGATGAAATCATTTAAGCCAGATAAGTAAAACTAAATCTAGCTTATGTCATGAACATAAGTGAAGTTTAACTTAGGTTATTTTTTGCAAGAAACTCTGATAACCATAAAAGAAACTTCATTCATGATTCAGAAGTAGTATAAGATGACCATTTTTAATCTATCCCTGGCCATGTAGGAACCCCCACTATAACAGCCAATCATTGTAAAACTAAAACAATTCCCACAATTTCAGTTTGTAAGCCAGCCTGTAATGTTATGCCCTTGACATTCATGTCAGCTTTGAATTTGAAAGCTCCCAGTTTGCTAAGTGTTCTTATACTCACAATAAACTGCATATACCATTTTATTGATCTAGTGATTTTAATTTCTTTTCTGGATTTTTTACATTGTCTCATTCATGTTTATATTTCTAGTACCCACAAGAGTGACCTGCACATGGTAGGCAAAAAAAAAAAAAATTGTTGGATAAATAATAAAAATGGCTGGGATCAATGAACCAAACCTGTCAATTTGGCTAACATTAGATTCTTTATTCTGTGCCTTCTCACTCTGATAGAAGTTTAGAGATCCCATTGAAATCACCAATCATATTAAGTCTCAAAGTTCTAAATTCTCACTGTATTTTTAAAAGTCTAACTCTAATACATATTAAATTAACACTTTTTCTGTGTAGTTTCTGGACCATAAAGAATTGATTCCTTTGAATCATGGTTTGCAGAAGACTCTTCAAAGTCTTCTGACTCCAAGGAAATCAAACCCATCGACCCTAAAGGAAATCAATCCTGAATATTTATTGGAAGGACTGATGCTGAAGCTCCATTACTTTGGTCACCTGATGCAAAGAGCCGACTCATTGGAAAAGACCCTGATGATGGGAAAGCTGGAAGGAAAAAAAGAGAAGGGAGTGGCAGGGGATGAGATGGTTAGATAGCATCACTGTTGCAAAGGACATGAGTTTGAGCAAACTCCAGGAGCTAGTGAAGGACAGAGAAGGCTGGCATGCTGCAGTTCATAGGGTTGCAAAGATTGGGACACCACTGCACAACAACAATAACAACCATCTAGCTTAACTGTTTAGGGTCATTTCTATTTAATGGACTTTTTACTAATGCCTGAAACTTAGCCTCAGCTCCAACAGTTTTGTTTCTAGCCCTAACCTCTTTCTTGGTAATCTTAACTATTAACTACTGCCACAAAAGCACACCATAATCACCTCAAACTCACCATATATGTTTAAATAAACACATTGTGCTTTTCTATCCTGTTCCTAATTTTTATTCATTGGAATTTGAGATGTGAGTGCTTGAGCCAAAATAGTTATATCAGACTATTAGGTGAATACCAAAGAAAAGATAGGAAGAAGTTATAACTCTCACACTACTGAATGTCATTAAGTTCTTATTTGTTTACTTTTACCTCTTCTACTTAAGAGAGATTAAACGTCTATTTTGTTTATTTAACTACTATTTTAGGTTGCATCATTTGTAACAATTCTAAACGATATTTTTTTGTATGTAACACACACACATACACACATTTCAGTAGTGCAAAATCTATGACTGCATATACATATATATATACATATACATATATCTTTGCATTCCTAAAAATATATACCAGAATATTTTGTAGATTAGAGAGATCTGCCTTGTCTGTAATGGTTCAGGCCAGAATAGTTGGGAAAAAAATAAGAAGAGATTTTAGAACCAAACAGTTTCTCCCTCTAACTGAGTGTGTTCTTGAAAATCACACTTTTCTGTAAATCTATTTAAAATTTATTGTGGATAAAATTAGTGCCTCAATAAAAGAACTGCCATAGAATTAAATTAGATAGTACTACACAAATTTTAAGAATAAAGGGATATTCAAAAGCCTCGTTTGAATTATGTACAAGTATTTGCCCATTTTATAGTGTTATTTCTTTAAGCTTTCAGAATGTCAATACCTTCATTAGCAAATGTATAAAATATACTTCATAGAATTGTGAGAAATAAGTGATATTGTGTCTATAAACCATTTAAAATATTTCTTTATGTATATTAGTAATCAATACTCAATACATATTATATTTTAATTTATTTTTGCAAAGTTGTTTTGGCTATTTGATTCACGACAATCATGCTTCTAGAACTTGGTTTGGTTTATAAGCAAGTTTTTAAGTAAGGGATACTACTTTTATTCACATTTTTGTAACTGTATATAATTATTAACTGATTAAGCTGCAACACATTATTTACTTTAAAAAGAGACTTATAAATTAACTTTAAAAGAAATTTCAGAGCAGTTTTAGATTTACTAAAAAGTTGCAAAAGTAGTCCAGAGTTCCTAACTATGCTGTAACCAATTCCCTTTGTTATTAATGTCTTGCTTTAGTATGCTACATTTATCAAAATCAAGAGACAAAAATTAATAGCTTCTTTTTAAACAAACTCTATATTTTATTTTATTTAGATTTCCTTTTTTTTTTAACCTGATGTTCCTTTTCTGTTTCAAGATTCCATCCAAGATACCATATTTTGCATATTCATCATCTCTCCTTAGGTTCCTCTTAACTTTGATAGTTTTGAGAATTATTGGCCAGGTATTTTGTAAAATGTGCCGCAGTTGCTATTTTTCTGATATTTTGCTCATGCTTACACTGGGGTTATATATTTAGGGGAAGAAGGTGACAAAAATAAAATGTCATTTGCATCACATCCTGTGAGATGTACATAATCTTAATAGGATTTATTATTGTGAATGTGGAACTTGAACATTTGCATGAGGTAGTATTTATCAGATTTCTTCATTGTAAAGTTATTCTTTTTTTCCTTGTCATATTGTATTGTTTGGAATGAAATCATTACTTGCAATCCATTGAGATATCATTTTTTTCTACACCTTCTCAGCTAACAGGGCAGGGCATGTACGACGTATATTAGCTTGGATACACACACATATTATAAATACATCATATGTGATCACATGTATCTTTCTAAAGCTAAATATGACTAATAATGTCCTTAACTGCAATCTATTTTCACATGGATCATTCTAGCTTTCTCCCCTTGCTTATTTTAAAATCTTACTCCATTCATTTAACTAAACACTACCCATTTTCTTAACTATCCAATTTCAGTATGCATGAATGTCTGTGTTAGAACTAGGAACACATAATCCCTTGGGAAAGAAATGTCAATGAGTTTACAGAATTATTTAGAGCTATTTAGGATGGTACTATTTTTCCTGAATCCTTTCAGTGAGTTTATTTGACACATACGTAAGCATTTGACATTACATTGTAGGATACATAGAACTCTTTTCACTTTTATTTTTATTTATTTATTTATTATTTTTTTTTAGTTGTGATTTTTATTTTATTTTTTTTATTGTTTTTGCCATACAATGACATGATATCACCATGGGTTTACATATGCTTCCCCTCCAGAATCCCCCTCCCTCCTCCCTCCCCCCCGGGAAATCTCGCTGCACCAGCCCCGAGCATCAATCCTGGGCTGGCGATTGATTAGACATATGATAATTAACATGTTTCAATGCCCTTCTCCCATATCACTTTTATTTTTAAATTCAGTTCAGTTCATTTCAGGTGCTGTTGCCAACTCTTTGCGACCCCATGAACTGTATCACACCAGGCTTCCCTGGACATCACAAACTCCTGGAGCTTATTCAAACTTATGTCCTTCAAGTCAGTGATGCCATCCAACCATCTCGTCCTCTGTCATCCCCTTCTCCTCCTGCCTTCAATCTTTACTAGCATCATAGTCTTTTTCAGATGAGTCGGTTCTTCGCATCAGGTGGCCAAAGTATTGGAGTTTCAGCTTCAACGTCAGTCCTTCCAGTGACTATTCAGGACTGATTTCCTTTAGGATAGACTGGTTGGATCTACTTGATCCAAGGAAACTCTTAAGAGTCTTCTCCAACACACAATTCAAAAGCATCAATTCTTCTGTGCTCAGCTTTCTTTATAGCTCAACTCTCACATCCATACATGACTACTGGAAAAACCATAGCTTTGACTAGAGGGATCTCTGTTGGGAAAGTAATGTCTGGGCTGTCTACGTTGGTCATAGCATTTCTTTCAAGTATTAAGCATCTCTTAATTTCATGGCTGCAATCACCATCTGCAGTGATTTTGGAGCACAAAAAAAATAAAGTCAACCACTGTTTCCAATTCTTCCCCATCTATTTGCCATGAAGTGATGGGATGAGAAGCCATGATATTAGTTTTCTGAATGTTGAGTTTTAAGCCAACTTTTTCACTTTCCTCTTTCACTTTCATTAAGAGGCTCTTTAGATCTTCTTCACTTTCTGCCATAAAGGTGGTGATATCTGCATATCTGAGGTTTTTGATATTTCTCCTGGCAATCTTGATTCCAGGATATGCTTCATCCAGTCCAGCATTTCTCATGATGTAATCTGTATATAAGTTAAATAAGCATGGCGATGATATACAGTCTTGATGTACTCCTTCCTGATTTGGAACCAGTCTGTTGTTCCACATCCAGTTCTAAGTTTTGCTTTTTGACCTGCATACAGATTTCTCATGAAGCAAGTCAGCTGGTCTGGTATTACCATCTCTTTCAGAATTTTCCAAATTTTGTTGTGGTCCACACAGTCAAATGCTTTGGCATTGACAATAAAGCAGACATAGCTGTTTTTCTGGAACTCTCCTGCTTTTTTGGTTATCCAGCAGATGTTGGCAATTTGATCTCTGTTTCCTCTGGCCATTCTAAATCCAGCTTGAACATCTGAAAGTTCATGGTTCACCTACAGTTGAATTCTGGCTTAGAGAATTTTTAGCATTACTTTGCTAGCATGTGAGATGAGTGCAATCATGAGGTAGTTTGAGCATTCTTTGCCATTGCCTTTCTTAAGTTAATATTCAGTCTGTGTTATAAAGTTCTATAGGTTTTAACAAATGCACTGATTTTTGCACTTTATTTTCTCTCTGCCCTCTATTAAACGTAACTCAGTATGGACACAGAATTTCAGTACTGATTTAAAATGCATTATTATTTTGTTTGGGAAGATCTTTATTCTACTTACTTAGTCTGCTTTGCTGCCTGCAGTGGAAACTCATTCTTCATATCTGAAGCTAAGCAAAAATTCCTTAAACAATGTTTTCTATGTAGTGCTAAACCATATTGAGTAAAATATTTATGCAATTGATAAATCTTAGTAGTAGGAATGTTGCAAAAATATGTAGAAAATAAACTCTGAACATTTCTAATAAATAATCTAAATGTTGTATTATGATTGTTCAGTTGTCAAGTTGTGTCCAGCTCTTTGGGACCTCATGGACTGAAGCATGGCATGTCTCCCTGTCCCTCACCATCTTGCAGTTTGTCCAAGTTCATACCCATTGAATTGGTGATGCCATTCAACCATCTCATTCTTTGTTGCCCTCTTCTCCTTCTACCTTATATTTTTAGCTGCATCAGGGTCTTTTCTAATGAATGAGCTGTTCTCACCAAAGTATTTCTGTAGGTATAACTCACCTTAAATAATAAGCATATAAAGAAGAAAGCTAGTGGAGGTGATGGAATTGCAGTTGAGCTATTTCAAATCCTAAAAGATAAGGCATGGAAAGTGCTGAATTCAATATGCCATTAAATTTGGAAAACGCAGCAGTGGCCATGGGACTGGGAAAGGTCAGTTTTCCTTCAAATCTCAAAGAAAAGCAATGCCAAGGAATTCTCAAACTACTGCACAGTTGCATTCATTTTACACTCTATCAAAGTACTGCTCAAAATTGTCCAAGCCAGGCTTCAACAGTTTGTGAACCATGAACTTCCAGATATTCACGCTGGATTTAGAAAAGCCAGAGGAACCAGAGATCAAATTTCCAATATCAGTTGGATCATCTAAAAAGCAAGAGAGTTCCAGAAAAATATCTACTTTTGCCTTATTGACTATGCCAAAACCTTTGATTTTGTGGATCACAACAAACTATGGAAAATTTTTCAAGAGATGGGAATACCAGACCACCTGGTTGGCCTCCTGAGAAATCTGTATTCAGGTCAGGGATCAACAGTTAGAACTGGATTGAACAACAGACTAGTTCCAAATTGCGAAAGAAGTACATCAAGGTTGTATATCTTCACCTTGCTTATATAACTTATATGCAGAGTACATCATGCAAAATGCTGGGCTGGATGAAGCATATCCTGGAATCAAGATTGCTGAAATAAATATCAATAACCTCAGATATGCAGATGACACCACCTTTATGGCAGAAAGTGAAGAAGATCTGAAGAGCCTCTAAATGAAAATGAAAGAGGAAAGTGGAAAAGTTGGTTTAAAACTCAACATTCAGAAAACTAAGATCATGGCATCTTGTCCCAACACTTTATGACAAATAGATGGGGAAGCAATAGAAACAGTGACAGATTTTATTTCTTTTTTTTGGGGGGAGGGGCTCCAAAATCACTGTGGATATTGACTTCAGCCATGAAATTAAAAGACACTTGCACCTTGGAAGCAAAGTTATGATCAACCTAGACAGTATATTAAAAAGAAGAGTCATTATTTTGCCAACAAAGGTCCATCTAGTCAAAGCTATGGTTTTTCCAGTAGTCATGTATGGATGTGAGAGTTGGACTGTAAGGAAGGCTGAGTGCCAAAAAACTGATGCTTTTGAACTGTGGTGTTGGAGAAGACTCTTGAGATTCCCTTGGACTTCAGGAGATCTAACCAGTCCATCTTAAAGGAAATCAGTCCTGAATATCCATTGGAAGGACTTATGTTGAAGCTGAAACTCCAATACTTTGGCCACCTGATGCGAAGAACTGACTCATTGGTAAAGACTCTATGCTGGGAAAGATTGAAGACAGGAGGAGAAGGGGATGGCAGAGGATGAAGTGGTTGGATGCCATCACTGAGTCAATGGACATGAGTTTGAGTAAGCTCTGGGCACTGGTGATAGACACTGAAGCCTGACTTGAGGCAGTGCATGGAGTCGCAAAGAGTCAGACACACCTGAGCGGCTGAACTAAACTGGAATTGTAAAGTGAGCTTGCTCTTCCTCAAGGTAGCCCTATCTGGGCAAATCCAAAGTGGCTTGATCACAGTGCTTTCTGTCAGCTGAGAGTGTGGCTGGGCCGCTCCACTGGGATGCTTGGTCTTTCTCTCAGAATGATAGCTAGATTCCAAGAGCAAGTTTTCCATGAGACAAGAACTAGAAGTTGCCAGTCTCTAAAGCCTGAGTCTAGAAAGTGGTAAAAGGGTCACTTCTAAGATTTTATATTGGTCAAAGCAGTTACCCAGGTGATGGGGAATAGACATGAACTCACTTAAGTGAGAAAAGAATCAACTAATTTGTGGCTATTTTAATCCTTCATAGAAGTCTTCAATATATTTCAACTAGGTATTTAATTTATTCTTTAGATACATAAAAGATGATGCTGCTGATATGCAGGAGAGGCAGAAGATGTGGGTTGATACATGGTGGGGAAGATCCCCTGGAGAAAGGCATAGCAATGCACTCCAGCATTCTTGCCTGGAGAATCCTACAGAGAGAGGAATCTGGTGGGCTACAGTCTATAGGTTCGTACAGAGTCAGACAAGCCTGAAGCACATACACTGTATTAACTGTTTTATAAATGTTTACTGATTATATGAAGAACTACAAATGCTTTTTCAAAATGAATTTCACAATAATTGAGGAAGATTAAGAAGTATAATTTTCTTTTTTAATTAATTATTTTAATTGGAGGATAATTTCTTTACAATATTGCAGTGGGTTTCCTCTATCCCGAAACCCCTCCCACCTCTCTCCTCATTCCACCCTACTGGGTTGTCCCAGCGTACCTGCTTTGAGTGCCCTGTTTCATGCATTGAACTTAACTGGTCATCTATTTTACATATGTTAATATACATATTTCAATGTTATTTTCTCAAATTATCCTTCCGGTGCCTTCTCCACATAGTCCAAAAGTCAGTTCTTTATATCTGTGTCTCTTTTGCTGCCTTGCATATAGGATCCTAGTTACCATCTTTCTAAATTCCATATATATATTTTAACATACTGTATTAATGTTTCTCTTTCTGACTTACTTCACCCTGTATAATAGTCTCCAGTTTCATCAAAGGAGGTACAATTTTCAATTGCAAAAAACAAAGTGAGTCGTGAGTATGAAATGTACTCATGGTGAATGTAGTCAATAACTATGTGATAATTCTGTATGGTGACATACGGTAACTAAACTTATGATCATTTTGAAATGTGTAGCAATATCCAATCACTATGTGGTATAACAGGAACTAACATAGTGTTTTAGGTTCATTATACTCCTAAAATAAACTCATAGAAAAAGAAATCATTTTTTTTGGGGGGTGCATGCATCTTTTTATTTTTTTATTTTTTTTATTATTTATTTTTTTATTAGTTTTGCCATACAATGACATGATATCACCATGGGTCTACATATGCTCCCCCTCCAGAACCCCCCTCCCTCCTCCCTCCCTCCTCCCTCCCCCCGGGAAATCTTGATGCACTAGCCCCGAGCATCAATCCTGGGCTGGCGATTGATTAGACATATGATAATTAACATGTTTCAGTGCAACTCTCCCATATCATCCCACCCTTGCCCTCATCCACAGAGTCCATGAGTCTGTTCTATACATCTGCATTCCTTTTGCTGTCTCACATGCTGGATTCTCATTACCGTCTTTCTAAATTCCATATATATGCTTTAATATACTGTATTGTTGTTTTTCCTTCTGGCTTACTTCACTCTGGATAATGGGCTCCACCTGAGTAATATTCCATTGTGTATATGTACCACAGCTTTCTTATCCATTCGTCAGTTGATGGACATCTAGGTTGCTTCCATGTCCTGGCTATTGTAAACAATGCAGCGATGAACATTGGGGTACACGTAGAAAAAGAAATTATGGTTGTGATTAACAGATGTGAGAGGATGGGGGATTAGAGGAAGCTAGTCAAAAAGTAGAAACTTCCAGTTAAAAGATAAATGAGTACAACAACAAAATATATTATGTAACATACATCATCATAAACATGATTAACAGTGTATGTTACATTCGAAAGTTAAGATTGTAAGACTTGAGCTCTCAATGCAAAGAAAACCATTTTTTGTACTTAATTATTTTTTATTTATATGGAATGATGGATGTTCAATAAATTTATTGTGTTAATCATTTTATGATGTATGAAAGTCAAATCATTATGTTATATCAGTTCAATTCAGTCGCTCAGCCATGCCTGACTCTTTGCAACCCCATGGACTGCAGCACTCCAGGCTTCCCTGCCCATCACCAACTGGTGGAAATTGCTCAAACTCATGTCCATTGAATCAGTGATGCCATTCGACCATCTCATCCTCTGTCATCCCCTTAACATATGCTGTATAACTTAAAATATACAGTGCTTATGTCAATTACATATCAATAAAACTGGAAGAAAAATATGACTTGCTGTCATTACTTTCATAGGTTTATTAATTAATTTGAATGGTTTTCTTGTACATTGCTTTTAGATTTTAATGCATAGGATAATACCATCTTTAAATAATATGATTTTAATTTCTTCTTTCTCATTCTTCATATATATTTATTTAGCTGTATAAAAATACATGTGCTCCATTTAAGCTATCGTTACCTAAATCAAAGTCATAATGGAGATTTATTTCACTGAACCAGATCCCAAGTACATTGTTAATAGAAGCTGTGAAAGTTGGCAAGTTTCCTCATTGTTATCCCAGGAAAAAAAATTGATATTTCACCATTAAGAATCAAGATTTTTTTCAGAGAAAACTTTTATCAGATTAAGAACATTTTCTTCACTTGCTAGTTTGCTAAGAATTTTTATAAAGAAAGAAAGGGGAAGAGGGGAGGGATAAATTGGGAGACTGGGATTGACATATACCCACTATCATATATGAAATAGATAACTAATAAAGACTTACTGATACCACAGGGAACTCTACTCAGTACACTGTAATGACCTATATGGGAAAAAGATCTAAAAAAGGGTCAACATATGTATATGTATAATTAATTCATTTTGCTATAAACCTTAAACTAACATAACATTGTAAATCAACTACATGCCAAAAATTTTTTTAAAAAGTGAATTAATATCACACTGGTCAAATCTTAGGATTTTTTTGTCTTTTTATAATTAATTATCGATTTTTTACATGTTAGTACAGATGTTGTTGTTCAGTCAATAAGTCATGTCTGATGCTTTGTGATCCCATGGACTGCAGCATTCCCTTTCCTTCACTATTTCACAGATTTTGCTCAGTCATGTCCATTGAGTCAGTGAAGCCATTCAACCTTTTCAAACTCTTCTCCTTTTGCCTTCCATATTTCCCAGCAGAGAAGTCTTTTCTAATGAGTCAGCTCTTCGCATCAGGTGGCCAAAGTATTGGAGCTTCAGCTTCAGCATCAGTCCTTCCAATAATGAACTGGTTGGATCTCCTTGCAGTCCAGGGGACTCTAAAGAGTCTCCACTAGTACCAAAATTCAAAAACATCGTTTATTTGGCACTCAGTTTTCTTCATAGTCCAACTCTCACATCCATATGTGACTACTGGAAAACACATAGCTTTTACTATACAGAATTTGTCAGCTAAGTGATGTCTGCTTTTTAACACACTACATTGGTTTGTCATAGTTTTCCTTTAGTTTATTTGATTTTGAATCTTTGTAGACAATTTCAAGCATACCTACATAGTCCTCTGTATTAATGAATAGTTATGAAAAACATCTTTCATAACCTCTCTCAGAACCAAACTCAAGATAGAGCCTTTTCTTTTTAGTCCTTTCTATGGAATATTTCCCCTCTATTTCATAGTATTCTAATAAAGCATATCCCGTTCTACATTCTGTTTTCATAGAGTATTTTTTATATAAAAGCCTTACTCTCTGAAAGCTGAGACATAGAAACATAAGATACAGGATATAAAATTTCTAGGCAATCTCCAGGCACAGAATTTTTCAGTTTTCCCTTAAATGTCTGAAAATTTCCCTAAACATCTGAATACTTCTAGATATATTATTCCTTCTCTTTCCTTAATCTCAAATAATTTTGCTTACTTTCTTGGAGGTCATCTATTTCTTCAGACATGTGTTACCTATTATTATATGTAAAATATTTAGTTCTGTTTTTGAAGGAGATATTTTCAGCATCTCCACTTTGTGTATATCTCAAAGAAGAAGATATATGGCTTCCTCCATCCTTTCTGTTCCTATACTTCAATTTCTACCACATTCTTTTTTTCCCTCGCCATGTTTGTTTCTTATTCTCTCTTTTTCAAGCTACTGCTGTTTTTCAAATGTGTTGTTACACTTGGATGAAAATTTTGTGTGAATATGTCAATTAAATTAAAATGGTGGGCCTCACTGTTGTGTGGTTAGTTGAGCTACTTCCTTGAAGGAATCACAGCTGTCAATAAAGTAGCTTTTTCTCGTTGGGCTCACTAGCATCCATTGACTGGAACACTTTTCTGGGAAGTACTGGTTTGACCCCTTTCTCAGCATTTTGAAAGTATGTGTACACACACACAATTGAACAAGCCCATTTTTTCCAACCTTTGGATTAGATGTTTTTAGACAATAGTTTAAAATGATCAAAATGATCTTTCTCTCTCTTTCCTTTTTTGTCTTCTGGTTCTATGATATAAATTCTAAATCTAGAATTAAAAGATCACTGTATTCTGGACCTTGAAGTACCATTTATTTCCTAAGCTGAATGGAATGTTTTTTTCTGGAAGTGCATACATACATAGATTGATATACTGCTGCTGTTAAATAGAGAGGATTCAACTATGTCACTCGCTGCCAAAGCAGAATAGATAGATGCACATATAGCTATGGCTGGTATTTGCTTTTTCTCATCCCTTGTTAAATATTTACCTTGCTATACAAATGGTATCCTAGCTGTAGTTAAAAAAAAATTATAAAGGAAAAAGATTGGCTCCATAAATAATCTATAGACTAAAAACATGTCGATAGCAACTTTTAATGATTATTACCAAGTATTTTATGAATTTTGTAATTCATGTCATTATTACACCATTTCATTCTTGAATGTAAAAATGATTATGTAGGTCTTTGGTGGACACATAATATTATAGCTAAGTGTTTTAGTTTTTATTTGTTTCTTGAGAAACAGGGTTGATAATGAGACACCATCTCTTTTATCATGATAATTGACATTCCAAAGAAGGGGAGTCCATTAAGCTTCAGTATTTGTTATGCTAAACATTGCACTTAAATCAATCTCTTACGTGATACTTATTCCTCTTTCTCCTGTACATTATTGTTTGTCTCTGTTCATAGAACAGCAATCTATTTCTTTACTTCTTTATAGCCTATATTCTCTTTATTTTTTTCCAATGAAGTTTTAAGTTTATACCTGTTTTCAGTTCACAGCAAAATTGAGAGGATGGTATTTAAGTTTCCCGTATTTAATGCTGATATGCTCCCATGTAGTGGCTGTTGCTGAAGAAGCTGGACCACCAGATGTGTGCAGGGTTCTGGGCTACAGATAATATCCCACTAATTTTTAAAGTGATTTTAAAAGGGCACACTTAGGATGAATTTCTGATTACTTGGAAGAGATTAATACTCTTTTGAAATTCCTTTAATGTATTCCATACTTGTTACATTTGTTTTCCATGCACCTCATTTCTATAACTTATGTTTTAATAATCACAAGGACAAGCAAGCATCATAACTTATTATGTCCTATGATTTTTATTTTTACACATTTTCTTATAGCGAGTCTGACCTGCTTAGGTGTGCTCAGTTCTTGTAGACTGAACACATTCAATAGTGAAAACTTTTTATAAGGACTATGCAAGGTACTTCAAATGTAAAGATATGTTGGGTGTTACTGAACTCACCAGTACTTTGTTCTTTCTCTGCTTGTTCACACTTTCCAATGTTCTAAATTAATGTTTGCTTCAGTTCCATCTCCACTGCTGACATCTTGCTTGACCTGATTCTCTGGCTGCTGGTCAAGTTTCATGACCTATGATTTACTTATCTCTCCTGTTAATACTTGTAGTGATTACTTAGAATTTTTGATTTTTTATAGTGTCTCATGGACTTTTACGGACTTCCCAGGTGGCGCTAGTGGTAAATAACCTGCCTATCAATGCAGGAGACATAATAGATGCAGATTCTATCACTGGCTTGGGAAGATCCCCTGGAGAAGGAAATGGCAACCCACTCCAGTATTCTTGCCTAGAGAATTCCCTAGACAGCCGGCAGGCTACAGTCCAGAGGTCACAGAGTCAGACACAACTGAAGTGACTTAGGATGCATGCATGTTCATGGACTTTTACCTACGAACTACCCTAGGGTAGTACTAACACACACCCCAGGTATGATGTTTTCTGAATTTAAGTTATTCACTGGTTTACGAGGAAAAATGAGTTACAGAATTTGTGCACTCAAAGTATGCAATTTTCTTTTCCATCCAAAAGGAGTGTCATATCTAGTGGCCTACTAGATATGTACATTTCATCAATGTTAAATAGGATAATTTTACATGGAAAGGTAATGGCATGACTTATGCTGCTCATTTAATGATGTGCTCTCTATTTCTTTCTAAACTCTTAGTTCAGGAGCAGATTATTATTCCATTTGCCATGCAATTGGATATTCTTTTCTATAACTATGACTGATCAATATTAATATATCTGTTTTATGACATATGAGTAGTGAAGAAATTCAATGCACAAGTGAACAGTTAACTATGGATGTTAGACCACAATAAGTACGTTACATGGAATAAAATTGTGTTGCCTATATTCAAATGAGTGTTTTGGAGTATACCGGTGATTTTAATTTTTTTTTCTTTATTTGTGGAAGTGACTTTGGAATTTTAGTAAATGTTGGAAAACAAGGCTGAAAACATAGATGCAAGATAGTTAACTTCTTTTCCATAAGAAACAATGTAACATATCTTGAAAGCACCCAGCACAGGTAAAAGAAGCGGTGTCATACGACATCACAAGCCAGTTTGGGGCACAGTTTGTGGGGAGTAGCAGAAGGGGACAGTACAGTGAAAGTTTTAGTTGTTGCATGTAGACTTACTTTCATAGGCTCTTTATTTATCCGGATTGGTAAGAATGCACTAAAATGAGGTTTGATTAAAGAATATTCACAAATTAATGCTAACATATCTTGGGTTGAACTCACAAAATATATTTTTTAAATTGTTATACTTGGATATCTTAAGGAGACTTTTCCACATTGATGCCTTAGGAGATGAGATAATCATTTGCACTTGCTTTATCTTCAGGCCTATGCTTAAAAAATTATATACTGAGGGAGAATTTGTAACAAGGCACAATCCTGTGGAAAATATTAGGCACAGAGAAACAGATATCATGTTAAAAAATATCCTTATATATTGCACTTTTATTTAATATGGTTGAAATTAATTTATTTTGAATCTTAATCTATTTCATATTCACCATATTTGTCTTTTTGAGGACATTTCACATTATGCTATATAATATATTTATAACATTTTCTCTTTATATGAATCAAAATTATCACCATTCCTCTTCTCACTTATTTTACAAATGAAACTGCATGACTGATCCGTATCATTTTTTGAGAAGAAAAATGACTTGAAATACAGTAGGAATATGCTCACCTCACAAGTCATCACTCTGAAGTCTCCATTAGCTCAATTAGAAAATGGCCATTTAAAGTTTGAGTTTCCTTGTTAATTTTCTGTTTAGTTGAATAGACCTGCCATATCCCACTGCTGGGCATACACACCAGAATTGAAAGAGCCACGTGTACCTCAATGTTCATCGCCGCATTGTTTACAATAGCCAGGACATGGAAGCAACCTAGATGCCCATCAACTGACAAATGGATAAGAAAGCTGTGGTACATATACACAATGGAATATTACTCAGCATTAAAAAAAAAATCATTTGAATCAGTTCTACTCAGGTGGACGGAACTGGAGCGTATTATCCAGAGTGAAGTAAGCCAGAAGGAAAAACAATACAGTATACTAATGCATATACATGGAATTTAGAAAGATGGTAATGAGAACCCTGCATGGGAGACAGCAAAAGGAATGCAGATGTATAGAACAGACTCATGGACTCTGTGGAAGAGGGCAAGGGTGGGATGATATGGGAGAATGGCATTGAAATATGTTAATTATCATATGTGAAATCAATCGCCAGCCCAGGTTTGATGCTTGGGGCTGGTGCACTGAGATTTCCTGGGGGGAGGGAGTCAGGAGGGAGGAGGGACAGGGGTTCTGGAGGGGGAGCATATGTAGACCCATGGCGGTTTCATGTCATTGTATGGCAAAACCAACACAATAAAGTAAAGAAAATTAAAAAAAAAAAAAAAAAAGAAAATGGCCATACAGGAAAAAAAAAAAAAAAGGAGAGCTTGAAGTCTATTACTCCCCTGGCTGTAGTTTGACAACCCAAAAGAAAAAAAAAAAATCTCAATTTTCCTCAAAGTCCTATAATATTCAAACTTTTTCAATAACTCTCTTATGGTTAACATTATTCTCTCAGCTTGAAAAGCAAAGATAAGACAGAGAAGAGATAGACGAGGTGGAGAGAAAGGAAGAAGGCAGAGGGAGAGATGAAGGAAAGAAGGAGGGAAAGACTGTGTTCACATGAACTCAGTAACAAAAGGTAACATTTCCAGAAGTGTCAAGGTTTAAGTTGTTTCCAAAGTCAATCAACAATCTATAGATCATTCTTGGGATTAGGAATGATTGGTGAAATAAGATAAATATGGTGGCTCAGGGATAAAGAGGAAGTAATTCAACAACGATATTGAGGTCATGAATAATGAAATAGTATCAAGTGGAGGTTTTTTGTAGAGTTTTTCAGTGGGATCTTCTATCTGTGTTGCTATACACTACACTGAGAAGGTAAAATGTGACGGAAACAGAATTGGTTACCAGGTTCAAAAAACTAATAATGCAGCATTAGAGTTCATTTTGCTTTACTCTCTCTATAACCTTTGAAAGGTTATATCCCACTTCTCTAGGCAAGAAAACAATTTATCAAAAATGTTAGATTGTTGGTTTGTATATTAGGTAATCACCATTAGCCCCTCAGTCCATCCTCCAACTTTTCATTTTTTTTTTACCTTTAAAGATTATTTCTTAACTTAGCTATTTTTTTAAATATAGCTCATTTACAATATTATATTATTTTCAAGTGTACAACATAGTGATTCAGTATTTTTGTAGAGTACCTTCATTAAAAGTCATTACAAGATGATTGCAGCAATTCCCTGTGCCATACAATATATTCTGTGGTTTATTTCATGCATAGTAGTGTGTACTTTCATATTCCATTAACTTGATGCACTCCCTTCTTCCTTCTCCTATCTGGTAACTATTAGCTTCTTTCTATATCTGTGAAGCTGTTTCTGTTTTGTTACATAATTTCTTTGAATTATTTTTTTTAGGTTTCACATATAAGTGATACCATATAGCATTTTTCTTTCTCTGTCTAATTTATTTCACTAAGCATACTATTCTCTAGATTCATCCACATTCCTGCAAATAACATATTTCCATTTATATAGCAAGTTAATAATCCATTGCACATATCTATATATAATCTATATAATTTTCTTTACTAATCCATCTGATGATGGATACTTAGGTTGCTTCCATATCTTGGCTATTGTAAATAATGCTGCTATAAACATTAGAGTACGTGTTTCTTTTTGAATTAGTGTTTTCATTTTTCTGGTTATATACCCAGGAGTAGAAGTGCTAGATCATATGGCAGTTATATTCTTAGTTTGTTTAGGAACCATGCTATGTTTTCCATACTGATTGCACCAATTTACATTCCCACAAAGTGTACAAGGGTTGCCTTCTCTACATAATATTACCGACATTTGTTATCTGTAGGTATTTTTTCGATGGCAGCCATTCTGACTGATGTGAGGAGATATCACATTGAGGATTTGATTTGCATTTCTCTAATAATTAAGAATGCTTATAATAATTTCCTGTGCCTGTTTACCATCTATATGTTTTCTTTGGAGAAAATAATCTTTATTCAGATTATTTGCTCAATTTTATTTGTTTTTTTTTCTTTTCCATATTGTGTTGTATGAACTTGTCACATATTTTTGTTATTAATCTCTAGTCAGTTATAGGGCTTCCCTGATAGCTCAGTTGGTAAAGAATCTGCCTGTAATGCAGGAGACCGTGGTTCAATCCCTGGATTGGGAAAGGAAAGGCTACCCACTCCAATATTCTGGCCTGGAGAATTCCATGGACTGTACAGTTCATTGGGTCTCAAAGAGTTGGACATAAAGGAGTGACTTTCACTTTTCAGTTGAGTATATCACTTGCAAATATTTTCTCCCACTCTGTAGGTTGTCTTTTCATTTTGTGGATGGTTTGCTTTGCTACTCAGAGTTTAATTAGCTTCAATTAGGCTTAACCTTATTAGTTTTATTAGGTCTCATTATCAATTTTTTACTTTTATTTCATTTAACTTAGGAGACAGATCCAAAAAATATTGCTACAATTTATGTCAAAGCATGTTCTGGCTATGTTCTCTTCTAGGAATTTTATGGTTTGAAATTTTACCCTTAGGTATTTAATTTATTTTGTTTGTTTTTTAAAATGATATGAAGAAATGTTCTAACATGTTTTACATGCAGCTGTCCACTTTTCCCCACTTACTGAAGAGACTGTCTTTTCTCTTTGCATATTCTTGTTTCATTTTTGGTACATTAATTGACCAAACCCTCCAACCTTGCTCTTCATAAAACTTGATTTGGCAATTTGGGATCTTTTGTGGTTCCATATAAATTTTTGAACTTTTTTTTCTCTATTTCTGTTTAAAAATAATTTAAATTTTGATAGGAATTGAATGAATTCTTCTGATGGCTTTGGGTTTATGAACATTTTAATTCTTCTGATCCTTGAACACAGGATATCTTTCCATTTGCTTGTGTTTTCTTCAGTTTCTTTCAATTTCTCTTGATGAGGGTGAAAAAAGAGAGTGAAAAAGTTGGCTTAAACTCAACATTAAAAAACTAAGAACATAGCATTCAGCCCCATCATTTCATGGCAAATAAATAGGAAAAAGGTGGAAGCAGTGACAAATTTAATTTTGGGGGGCTCCAAAATTACTATGAATGGTGACTGCAGCCTTGAAATTATAAGATGCTTACTCCTTGGAAGGAAAGCTATGACAAAGCTAAACAACATATAAAAAAGCAAAGACATCACTTTATAGCCAAATCTGTGGTTTTTCAAGTACTCATGCACGAGTATGAGTGTTGGACCATAAAGAAGGCTGAGTGCTGAAGAATTGATGTTTTCAAATTGTGGTACTACAGAAGGCTCTGGAAGGTCCCTTGAACTGCAAGGAGATTAAACCAGTCAATCCTAAAGGAAATCAACCATGAATATTCATTGGAAGGAGTGATGCTGAAGCTGAAGCTCCCATTCTTTGGCCACCTGATCTGAAAGGTTGACTCAGTGGAAAATCCAGTGATGTTGGGAAAGATTAAGGGCAAGAGAAGAAGGGGTCAACAGAAAATGAAATTATTGGATGGCATCCCCGACTCAATGGACATGAATTTGAGCAAATTCTGGGAGACAGTGAAGGACAGGGGAGCCTGGTGTGCTGCAGCTAATGGGGTCTCAAGGAATCTAACATGCATTAGTGATTGAACCACTTAATGCTGTTCTGTTGAAAATTTGAAAATTCAGAATGAAGCATAACTTGAGAGGAGAGAAAAATGCAATTAATTTCACTTTTTTTTAAAGTATTAAACTCATTCCTTTTATTATGAGCAGCTCTGGTTTTTCAAGGTATGTTTGCCTCTTTTCTAGAAAGAAGCTATAGGAATGAATGAAGGCAAAAAAAAAAAAAAAAAAAGAGCATGTTCTAACAAAACTGTCAGCCTGTCAGGAAACGGACCTTAAATTTCAGTGTATGGTAGATTTAAATACAATTTTTCATATTATGTGGCAAACACAATTCTCTAATATCATAAGATTTAAAAACTGTAACAGCATCATTTTTAGTCAGTCTTTAGTTTTGAAGCTTTTGCCAAGTTCTGTAAACTTTTAAAAAAGGAATTCTTCTCAAAAGAGTACGGTACAAACAAACAGACAATTCACCTCAAAACAGCATCTTTCATGTGAGTATCCTCAGTTTCCTCCTAATCAAGTCCTCAAAAGCATGGGTTCAATCTCAAAAGGCACTAAGCGGCACATAAAGGACTTAAAATCACATTTCCATTGTTCTTTTAGCTTTTTCCCCCATAAAGTGCACAAAGCAGAGAGTAATAAGAAGACAGACACAAGCTTGGATCTACACCAGCAAGGAAAATAAATGCTTCCAAGAGAAATGGAAGTGGGGTGTTTAAGAATTTGAAACCACAGGAAAGGTCGGGTTCATTTATTAGTGCCGTGTCTCAGCTCTTCCCAGATGGTCCCGGGTCTGCATTCCTGGAGCCCTGGACCTGTGGCCGTCGCAGAAGCCCAGAAATTAGAGGGAGCTAGGCGGGTTCTTGTCTGATCCTCTCATTAGGATGCTATTAGCTTTTTTATCCGAGGGTGGTCTCCCAGCAACTGCATCCCTTACAGCAGCCTGACTGGAATTACCGATGTGAGAAGTGGCCTGCTCTAAAACATACGCTGCGCCAGAATCGATAGCACCGCCCAGCTCACGATACTGACCAGAGTACCTGATGTACTCCCAGGTGAGAAGCGCTATTAACAGCAGTCCAACCATACAGTTGAACAGCTGGGCCACCACCTCAAGACCAACAAAGCCAGTGAGGCCGGAGGCGATGTACAGAGCCACGATGCCCGTGAAGAGCACTGCGGGGGTTCAGAAGGTGCTGAAGACGTTCTTGCTACTGTTGTGCTTGCAGAAGTTCTCATAGAGTTCCTTGATCTCCTCCTCCAGCTCCTGCTGGTAACGAAGGCTAAAATCCTTCCCACCCATTTTTTTCGTCTTCTTAAAATGGTCCAGAGCAAGCTGTTTGAATTCGCAGTGCTTCTCCTCCAGAATGTCTGGAGACAAATAAGGTTTGTCTCCCCCACAAACCTCTTCCATGTTGTTGTAATAAACGTCCTTGGCAGAGGCTTCAGCTGCTAAATTGTTGGCTTCAGCAGTGGCCTGAAGCATGGATTTGGGGTGAGGCAGATCTTCTCCTTGGTAAATTTTAATATATGCCTTAAAATACTCCAGCAGTCCCCGACAGGTGACTTTGGAGCCGTTGATCTCCTTTTCCATTAAGTTGACTGGGTTTAGTACATACAGTATCAGTGTCTGCAACTGCTCTTTGAATTCACTGGCGATGTCTTTCAATTTGCCATCAAAGTCAGTGCTTGTGGCCACCTGGAGTCCTGGATGTGGTAGTAGAAAACAGGAGACGCTGGAGAAACATGAATGGATGTGATTCCGGACATTCTGAATTTCTTCATGTTGATGTTCTTTCACCTGTAGACGCTTTTCCAAAAATGACATTCCTCCCTGTAATCCATAGTT
Organism: Antilocapra americana; assembly: GCA_007570785.1. Taxonomy (NCBI): domain Eukaryota; kingdom Metazoa; phylum Chordata; class Mammalia; order Artiodactyla; family Antilocapridae; genus Antilocapra; species Antilocapra americana. The sequence continues at coordinate 38,259,193 of ML663009.1, forward strand.
GTATTCATAAGGGAAACTCCAGTCTCGAACCAGGAACATCAGTGTCTGGAACGGTTTTTGGAAAATTTCATCCATCGCCAGACGACCATATTCTGTGAAGAGCTGCAGTTGTTGAAGATCATCTTCTTGAATGTTCTGGGACAAATTATAAATCTGAACAGAGCTAGCCATGGTGCTCAGAGCAAAGATGGTAGCACAGTCTTTCACGGTGGACTGGCTGTCAAATGCCTCCTGGGTATCCATCAGAACAACTGCAACCTTCTTTCCACCTGGCTTCTCCACAGTGAAAACCTCACTCCAGATCTGAATTCCAGTGGTTTCTGGGTCAGAGCCCCCTCACCATGAAAACCCTGTCAACGGTTCTTCTGGGTCACCCAACCAGTTTGAATGGCCACCTTCCTTCTGGAAATATAAGTATCGTAGCATGAAGTCCAGAAAGAAGGACTTGCCCTTTCGGAAGGCACCAGCCACCGACACCACCACCACATCAAGCTCTCGGATGTGGTCCTGTAAGAGGATGCTGGCCAAGGCTTTCTCTTCTAGCTCAAAGGAATGTTGGTCTTTCTGAACCAAAACAACCTGCACTGGACCAGGCTTTCCACCCTCCATAGCATCACCAATAATTCAAACAGAGGTGCTCACTTTTCACCACACCATCTTTATCTCTCACTTCCTGCTCCTCCCAATGCAGCCGCTGCCACTCGCTGAGGGGACAACATGGAGCCTCCGCCTCCAGCAGAAGCAGCAGGGCTAATTTCACTTTTAATAGGGAAAAGTTTCTGTTGATGGTGATTTTAATAGGTTAATATATACCGTACTACAATTGCTGTGAGCATTACCATTCTATATATGAAGTCAGTTTAGGAAAATTTTAGTAAGTTGCTGATGAGATAATATCAAATCTGTATTTAAAATGATCAAACTCCATATAATAATAAAAAGAGAAGAATTGAAAACACTGACACAGACAGGAATATAATGTAACTAAATATATCAAATATGAGTTCAGTTCAGTTCAGTCGCTCAGTCATATCCGACTCTTTGAAAGCCTATGAATCACAGCATGCCAGGCCTCCCTGTCCATCACCAGCTCCCGGAGTCCACCCAAACCCATGTCCATCGAGTCAGTGATGCCATCCAGCCATCTCATCCTCTGTCTTCCCCTTCTCCTCCTGTCCCCAGTCCTTCCCAGCATAAAGGACTTTTCCAATGAGTCAACTCTTCTCATGAGGTGGCCAAAGTATTGAAGTTTCAGCTTCAGTATCAGTCCTTCCAATGAACACCCAGGACTGATCTCCTTTAGGATGGACAGGTTGAATCTCCTTGCAGTCCAAGGGACTCTCAAGAGTCTTCTCCAACACCACAGTTCAAAAGTATCCAATTCTTCACCATCCAACTCTCACATCCATACATGACTACTGTAAAAACCATAGCCTTAACCAGACGTACGTTTGTTGGCAAAGTAATGTCTCTGCTTTACAGAGAAACAAAATGAAACTCACACTGGAAAAGTATAAGTTAGTGTATTCAGTGAAATAAAATTTTAAATAAGCATAAAATAAAGGTCAAATGCTACACAGGACAATGTCTAAAGAAATCTAAGTGAGATATGGTCAGAAAAATGAGACCTCTGCTCATTTGTGAGAAAAAGTGGACCAACTGATTTTAAATCCAAATAGAGACCAATATCTGTATTAAATCTTTATTTATTGAAATTTCTAAGATTAACTGAAAAACTTGTTGAGCACAAGTATTTGTTTACTATTGTTCACCAAATCAACATAAACCAAAAAAGACTGATTAACTTTCCCCTGAAAGTAGTAAATAATAATATTTAGAACATAAAATGAGAGGATCTGAAAGTTTTTATGGGAGGTAGCATAATAAAGTAGACAGGATATCTGAAAAATCTGCTCGAAAATCATATGACAAAGGCTTGATCAAAACCAAGATTTGTCAATGTTTTGTTTTGTTTTTTCAAAATCCAGATATCAAATATTTTTTTCCTGAATTAGAATTAAATAAGTAATGGTATAGAAGAAAGAATTTTTAAGATATGAACCACACTCATAAAAATTATTATTCCACTATAAAATAAATATATGCAAAAATTTAACACATTTGTTTGCTATTAATCTCAGGTAAATAAACATACCCTTTGTGGGGAATGACTTCATTTGAATAGATTATGTTGCAGTCTCACAAAGAAAAGAAATTTGTTTGCCATTCATCATATACTGTTTTCAGCATATGATGGAAATGTGGAATGAGAGCAAAATTTATCATTTAATTAAAAGTACAGAAAACATCTATACTTTATTATAGGAGCACACTCCAACAGTGAAATAATATTATTAGACCTGTTTTTTGGCAAAAGACAATTGATTTTATTTTATTTTAATGTGACAAAGCTGGGTATATTTGACTGAGATATAAAAAATGAAATCACTAATTTTTTATGACCCTTAAAGATTTTAAAACAATCTGTAAGAGTGAGAGGGTGTTTGCCCTGTGCATCTGGATGAGGTCCAGATTGGGTAATTGCATTCCACCTGCCAAATTTCTCCCTGTAGTTTCCAGACTGCAGAGCTGTTAGGCAGCTGCTACATGCTATTCCAGTGATGGTTGCAATTTTGCGATGAACAAAATGTCCCTTTATTTGTTCAAAGATTTAATAGAAATCAATACTATCATTAATTTTCTTGGAAAAAAATATATGCATATCAGACAATCTTTTTATACAGAACCTACAACCTCAAAGCCATTTAACATTAAAGTTAAAAAACTATAATTAATGATTTTCCTGAATGATTTCTATTACATAGTGTAAGTATCTAAGCTGGAATCAAGATTGCTGGGAGAAATATCAAGAGCCTCAGAAATGCAGATGGCACCACTCTAATGGCAGAAATTGAAGATTAACTAAAGAGCCGCTGATGAGGGTGAAAGAGGAAAATGAAAAAGCTAACTTAAAACTCAATTGAAAAAACCAAGATCATGGCATCCAGTTCCATTACTTCACAGCCAAGAGAAGGGGAAAAGCAGAATCAGGGACAGATTTTCTTTTCGGGAGCTCTAAAATGACTAGTGTGCTGCAAGTCCATGAGGTCACAAAGAGTTGAACACAATTGATTGACTAAACTGAACTGAACTGAAAATCACTGTAGACAGTGACAGCAGCCATGAAATTAAAAGATTTTTATTCCTTAAAGCTATGACAAACCTAGACAGTGTATTAAAAAGCAGAGACACTACTTTGCTGCCAAAGGTCAGAATAGTCCAGACTATGGGTTTTCCAGTAGTCGTGTATGATTGTGATCACAACGAAGGCTTAGCTCACATAATGAAGGCTGAGCAACAAAAGAATTGATGCTTTTGAACTGTGGTGCTGGAGAAAACTCTTGAGAGTCCATTGGGCTGCAAGGAGATCAAACCACTCAACCCTAAAGGAAATCAACCCTGAATATTCATTGAAAGGACTGATGCTGAAGCTCCAATAATTTGACCCCCTGATGCAAAGAGCTGATTCATTGGAAAAGACCCTGATGCTGGGAAAGATTGAGAGCAGTGGAGGATGAGATAATAAGATAGTGTCACTGACTCAATGGACATGAGTTTCAGGAAACTTTGGGAGATGGTGAAGGACAAGGAAGTCTAGTGTGCTCTAGTCCATGGGGTCACAAAGAGTCGGACACAACTAGTGACTAAACAATAGGTAGGGGAAATGATTTTTTTAATTATTTCAAAAACATAGATGAAGTTTTGATGAAGATGATGACCAGGTCCACATTATGACAGGGGAAGATAGTCATGCTTATGTCATAAAGAATAAATGTTATAAGTCTAACCTAATATTTAGATTTTCATTTCTATCACTTTGGAAAAATTCATTACAGCATTTAAAACCACCTCAGGGCTTCCCTGGTGGCTCAAATGGAAAAAAACCCACATGCAATGTGGGAAACCTGAGTTTGATCTCTGGGTTGGGAATTTCAGGGCATGGCAACCACTCCAGTATTCTAGCCAGGAGTATCTCCATGGACAGAGGAGCCTGGCAGGCTACAGTCCATGAGATTGCAGAGAGTTAGACACAACTGATCAACTAAGCACAGCACAGCAGCTTATATAGTAACTTGTATTTTCCCAATGTGAATAAAGCAGTTATTTTTTTCTCCTCATATTTATCTTTAGATTCACATCATAATCTTCTCTGTATTAATGTTCTCAATTCTTTTCCAACTAGACTTTACAGTTCCCAATGGTTATTCTTCTCCCTCTTTGCCTATCAATCATGAAAATTACTCAAATAGGGCATTTGAAAATTGAGGATTCCTCAACTTTATTTTTGAGTCTGTGTGGATTACAAAAGGTTGTTTTTTAGAAAACAAGTCTCAAGTACTTTCTGGAAAACACATATGTGCACAGGTGCACACACACATGCACACACACAAACACGCCCATCAGTCGGTTATTTATTGAGCTCTTATTCAATTTTACATTTTAATGTGAATTTTGTCTCCTAGGGGAAAAACTTTGATTCACCCACACATAGTTAAATTCAGGTTCTTTTACTACTTTCTATTATAGAAATCCTTTTCATTTGCTTACATCAAGGTTGTTCACTTACATTTAATTTTGTTTGTGCTTTTACAATTTTACAATTACTTTGTGTATTCTCCACTAGGGTGTAGTTTCATGAATGTGGGGGCATCTTTTGTAAGCACTTTATAAATATTTCTGGAGTTACTCAGGAACACTCTGAGAAACATTAATTCTATGCTACTTGCACTTACAGCTTAACTTTATTTGTTTATTGTATATATATTTAATGTTTAGCATTTAATACTTATTAATCATGACACTAATTTGCTTCACATACAACATTTAGCTTTCATAACAATTAAATGAATGATGCATTCATAGTGTCATTTTACAAGCTATGAGAAAAGATATAGATATGATATACACTTCCCCCTGGAAAGTAACACAACTGAATTTAAATAGAGTTGTCTGACTCTAAAATCTATATTCTTAGTATTTTGCTAATTACTATGTTTAATATAAATCTCTCTAATGAGAGATTTTATATAATAAGTTTCATATTTAGTGGAATCTGGTGATAATTATATCCAATTCATAATGTTACAGTTTAGATTATAGATTGAAATTCTATGAAGGATTTTTCTGTCAAATTCTACTACAATAGTGTGCCTCTACAAAATGTCAAAGGTTGAAGAACTAAAATCAATTTTTTAGTTTTAGGCAGAAACAAGTAGACTTTTCAGTGCAGTACTTCAAAAGTCTATACTGATAGAGAGATGGAAAGTTTCTCTTAAATCAACCCAATATAATCCAAAAGTAACAATCTCATTCATCATAACTATTGCTTTCTCAGTACATACTAGATCCAGGGTTTCATCTAGGTTAGTATTCTATAATAATTTCAAAAGCTTATGTGTATTTAATGATGATTTTATTGTAGGCTAGTGTTAGATCTTCAGTAAGTATGTTAGTCACAAAAAATACACACAGTGGTTAAATGGTTCTGAGATTCAGGCTGTTCACCAGGTAAATTAAAACCAGAATCTGAGGTTGGGAATCAGACATCATCAGATGACTCCAATGTATAGCAAAAGTGGAGAACTGCTTTTCTAGTGAAGTGACAATAGCCAGAGCTTATCAATTAAATACTAGAGTCAAAATGATAGAGGGAGGAACTGAGATTTAAGATTCTCCTATCTGCTTCCTTGGTAGCTCAAACACTAAAGAATCTGCCTGCAGTGCAGGGGACCTGGGTTCGATCCCTGGGTTGGGAAGATCCACTGGAGAAGACAATGGCAACCTTCACCACTGTTCTTGCCTGGAGAATTCCATGGACAGAGGAGTCTGGTGGGCTATAGTCCTTGAGGTCACAAAGAGTTGCACATGACAGCGATTGACACTTTCCCTTTCATGTTATAAATTTAGTTGTGTCTTTGATATCTTAATTGTTTCTTCTTATAATCACTCATCTTAGTTGAATCTTGCCTTTAGTGTGAAGCAACAGGCTCTTCTGAAACCCCAATTTAGGTGCAATCCATTGACACTCCTACACTTGACGTGTCTCGGAAGCAAGGAGATAGTCAACTTTTGTTATTTTTCCCTTCCTTTTATAGTCTGCTGTCCTAAACTTGCATACATTTTGGTGTTGTTGTTGTTGTTTATTTGTTTTTCTCACCATTTGCTGTACACCTTTTATCTATTTATATCCTTGGCTCATGCACCATGGTGGGAGACTTTGTTCCCCTAAGGATGCTTCATTCAGCAGAAGCTCATAGTCCTTGACTTGCTCAAATTATAGGCTCTTCAACTTCTTTCCATTTAAATCTATCAAATGCACATTTAATCAACATTTTGTTATCATACAGAAGTGCTCTTCCTCATAAACTAGAATTTTTAAATAGTATTATTTATCCATAAACTTACATTGTTTTTGACTATTAATTTCTTATCCCCACTAAAAATGTCCTTCAAACCTATTGAAGGCAGTATTTGTTCACCAATTTATCACTGTATATTAGCTTCCAACAGCATTTAATAATTTCTAACTTACTGTAAAACCTATAATCCATCCCATACCATCCTTAGATTTTAAACACTTTAATTTTACACTTTATCATCTCTTCCATTTCCTGCATCAGAAAAATTCCTTTCAGAAAATTGTCAAGGGTAATTTTTCTCAGCATTTGAGAAATAAGAAAAATATCAACTAATCAAAGACAGAAACTTTTTGATTGGTGTAGTTAATGGAAAGTCTAGGGATATTTATATTATAGATGATTTACTCTCAAAAACACAAACCTCACCATATCATCAGAATATAATCTACCATTGCCTTTGAGTCATATCATAATTTTATGTGAATCCATGCTGAAACAGTAATTGATACACCATAGCTAAAACAGGTAGATAAATAGATAGATGGACAGAGATATGCAAACAAATTAAGTGTTGAATGAATATATGGAGAGGTGAAAGGATGGATGATTGGAATATAAACTTTCTAGGTCACATTCATTTTTTCCCTCTAGGAAATGAGTTGTCATTTTAGGAAACCAACCAAATTTTTCAACAGGTAAACCACAAGAGAAAAAGAGAAGAGATATTTGCAGATTTAAAAGACAAGATATATTTAAAATACTTAAATCATGACTCAACTAAACTTTCAAAAATACAGCATTTATGTGATAACAAGAAATTATGAGTACTGCCTGGTATTACATGATATAGTTATTTTGTTCATGTTAATGATATTATGGCTATTATTTTAAGAAAGAAAGATTTTTAGATATGCATATGGTAATACTTACGTATGAAATGATGTGAAGTGTTGGATATTCTTCAAAATAATTTGAGCCAGGAAGAAAATACAAGGATAAAAAAGAGAAAGAGTGGCTGAATTTGATGATTATGAAATCTTTGTGATGTGTGCATTGAAGTTCATTAACCTAATATTTCTCTGTACACATGTGATTGAAATTTTCCCCATAACAAAATGTTAAAATACAATTTTCTAAAGTAAATTTTAAATAGTCTTCCACACAAATTATTTTGATGCATTCAAATTAGTAATATAATCTTTATTAACTCAAGTAATATTTGACACATCAATTCTTGCTATCAAATATTCAAATCAAAAAGATGATATAATAAAATACTCATAATGAGTTTTCTTTTTCTTGTCTCTGACACTTTAGAGTTGGCTTTTAGTCCCAAGACATTGGGACAGCCCTGTTTCATGTCAGTTAGGAGCCAGCGGTAAGTCTGACTGTAGAAAGTGCAGGAATAGGACACTGAATGACTAGACACGGTGATGAGAACAACTTTGTGAAATGGAGAAGAGAAAAAACTTTCTTCTGTAAAATTCTACTTGAAATACCACTGCACTTGCACACTAAGGTTTATGATAACATTATGTAGAGTGAAAACTTGAAAATAAATGAAATTCAATGTGATTCTGGAAGACATGGCTGTGTAGTGCCAGACCATGTATACAGCACATAAAATAGACTGAGAGAAATAAGAACAAATAAAATGAGTTGCTGAATACAATTTGTCTTCCTATCACTCTCTATATATCTTTAATAGTGTACTCTCTCACACATTCTCTCTCTTTCTCTCACAGTAGGTTCTACTTTAACTGATGTAAAAAACTGATGGCAATTCTCAGCAATAGATTTTATTGGGTGAGCAGAAAAGAGAGCCAGCAAGGGAGCAGATGAGGAATAATTGTAATGCATCTTTATAGCATATTTTTGCTAAAAAAGATTTAGTGGATGCTGAAGTACTATCAGAAAGAGAATTCAGGAAACACGACGAATTAAACACTCATTTAGTCCGAAGACTACATTTAGAGAATCTCCTTAAGGTTTTCCTCTATAGGTCAGAGTTTTCACATGGCAACTTAGATATTTAAGGAACAAGACAAAACCTGTCCACGTTCTTAAAGGCTGGGCCTGGAACCGCCGCTGGGTGACGCTCATCACATTTTATTAATTGAAGCAGTCAGAGGCCACCTCCAGATTCAAAAAGAGGGATATTCTAAATTCTTGATTAAAGAAACATAAAATTTTTTTTTCTTTTCTTTTGAAAATAGACTTGCAAGACAGGATTTTGAAAACAGGAAATTCAAAGTTGTTAACTTCAGAGGCTGTGATGTAGAGACCTTAAAAATTGAGAGACTCATTGCAATGGTAGGGAATTCTGCCTGATGTTAGCACACAGCTGAATTCCTGTTCAAAAATTGCTTCCTAAAGGAATTTTAATATAATCAAAAGTCAGCCCCTCCATGGGGAAAATCGCATCCTTTGACTGGCTGATGTGGGGTTCAAAGACCTGGGATTCTTCCATTCAATTTGGGGTGATGCTTCAGAGTTCTCTGTGGAACTTCTTAGCAACTCAGGCTCTCCCTCTGCTTTCTTGTCTTTTCATTGGAGTACCCCACAAATATCTTCTCATACAAAACTGAGTAATGTCACTTGCTATGCAAAAATTTCTAAATCAGAAAATGTAAACTTTATTTTTTTTTACACAAAACATTCTGTATACTCATACTTTTGATTTACTAATCAAATCAGTCATAAGAGATTTATTTGAAATATGATTCATCAGTTATTTTAATTATTTAAAAAATATTTTCAGAAGAAGCATTTAATGACCAGAAGCCCTAACTTTGGACTGAATGGCAGTTCACTGTTTTTAGAGAGGTTTTTTTTTTTTTAATAAATTCTACAATCAGACATTTCCTCCTCTGAAGTTCAAACATATTATAGTGTCATTATTTATAACCCCCTGCAAATTCACTGTCTATTTTAGAGGAATTGGGGCTTATCTGAAAGCAAAATCCCTACAGTCAAGCAGCTTAAAAGTACAAAAGAGAAAAAGGCAATCAGAACTGCAGGGGGGCTGCAAATCACATTGATTTTAAGATTAAAGATATGAGCTAGAATGAGTCAAAAGTAACGCAGGTTTCATACCAAGATCAACCAAAACAAAGTTATTTTGTTCATTTTACAAAAGTATAACTTTTATAATTCTTTTCCTTCTCTTTTTTCACCTGCTTTATCAGTTCCTATGCCTTAAAAAGCTCTGGCAGGCTGTGAAGCCACAGATTTGAACACTAAGTATTTTGTGCCCAGGGCAAAACGATTAGAATCATTGTATTTTAATTTTGGAATACAAATCCTTCTACCCAGTGACTCTCTGTTTATATAACTGACCTCGCTTTCCAGAGAGGTCAAGCAGAGCCTTTTACTCTCCTCCAAACCGGCCCCATTCTTTCACCAATAGTTTCTATTTTCTTTGAGCACGCTTTGTAATTCGCTTCATTCACTTCCCACTCTTTCCCACCCTGTGACTGTAGCTTGCCCGGCTCCTCAGACCATGGCATTTTCCAGGCAAGAATACTAAAGTGGGTTGCCATTTCCTTCTCCAGGGGATCTTCCAGACCCAAGGTTCAAACCCGAGTCTCTTAAGTCTCCTGAATTGGCAGGTGGGTTCTTTACCACTAGCGCCATCTGGGAAGCTTTACTTCCTTCATTTCTCACCTTTTTTTTTTTTTTTTCGGGTCTTTTTTTTTTTTTTTTTTAGGGTCCTTTATTTTTTTTTTTCTTTTTTTTTTTAAATTGTTTTTGCCATACATTGTCATGATATCACCATGGGTTTACATATGCTTCCCCTCCGGAACCCCCCTCCCTCCTCCCTCCCCCCCAGGAAATCTTGCTGCACCAGCCCCAAGCATGAATCCTGGGCTGGTGATTGATTAGACACGTGACAATTAACATGCTTCAATGCCCTTCTCCCATATCATCCCACCCTCACCCTCATCCACAAAGTCCACGAGTCTATTCTGTACATCTGCATTCCTTTTGCTGTCTCGCATGTTGGGTTCTCGTTACCATCTTTCTAAATTCCATATATATGCGTTAATATACTGTATTGTTGTTTTTGCTTCTGGCTTACTTCACTCTGGATAATGGGCTCCAGTTTCGTCCATCTGAGTAGAATTGCTTCAAATGAATTTTTTTTTAGTGCTGAGTAATATTCCATTGTGTATATGTACCACAGCTTTCTTATCCATTCGTCAGTTGATGGGCATCTAGGTTGCTTCCATGTCCTGGCTATTGTAAACAATGCAGCGATGAACATTGGGGTACACGTGGCTCTTTCAATTCTGGTTTCCTCGGTGTATATGCCCAGCAGTGGGATTGCTGGGTCATATGGCAGGTCTATTTGCAGCTTTTTAAGGAACCTCCACACTGTTTTCCATAGTGGCTGTACTAGTTTGCATTCCCACCAACAGTGTAATTGTTGTAATTGCATTCCCTTTTCTCCACATCCTCTCCAGCATTTATTGCTTGTAGACTTTTGGATGGCAGCCATTCTGACTGGTGTAAAGTGGTACCTCATTGTGGTTTTGATTTGCATTTCTCTGATAATGAGTGATGTTGAGCATCTTTTCATGTGTTTGTTAGCCATTTTTATATCTTCTTTGGAGAAATGTCTGTTAAGTTCTTTGGCCCACTTAATTGGGTTGTTTATTTTTCTAGAATGGAGCTGCAGGAGTTGTTTGTATATTTTTGAGATTAATTGTTTGTCTGTTGCTTCATTGGCTATTATTTTCTCCCATTCTGAAGGCTGTCTTTTCACCTTGCTTATAGTTTCCTTTGTTGTGCAAAAGCTTTTAATTTTAATTAGGTCCCATTTGTTTATTCATGTTTTTATTTTCAATATTCTGGGAGGTGGGTCATGGAGTATCCCGCTTTGGGTTATGGCAGAGAGTGTTTTGCCTATGTTATCCTCTAGGAGTTTTATAGTTTCTGGTCTTATGCTTAGATCTTTAAACCATTTTGAGTTTATCTTTGAGTATGGTGTTAGAAAGTGATCTAGTTTCATTCTTTTACAATTTGTATGGAAATACAAAAAACCTCGTATAGCCAAAGCAATCTTGAGAAAGAAGAATGGAACGGGCAGAATCAACCTACCTGACTTTAGGCTATACTACAAATCCACAGTCATTAAGACAGTATGGTACTGGCACAAAGACAGAAATATAGATCAATGGAACAGAATAGAAAGCCCAGAGATAAATCCATGCATCTATGGACACCTTATCTTTGACAAAGGAGGCAAGAATATACAATGGAGAAAAGACAACCTCTTTAACAAGTGGTGCTGGGAAAACTGGACAGCCACTTGTAAAAGAATGAAACTAGATCACTTTCTAACACCATTTTTCACCTTTGATACAGACTTTTCTCCATGTTAAGGCCCCTTATTGTTATCAACACACTCTCTTTTCATCTACACTTTTTTTTTAAACTTCACACATCCTTAATATATCAAAAAAAAATAAAACTAATAAGGTTACATTTGTATTTTCAGTCTTTCCTCTCTTCTGAAACCCAGTTCTTTGTAAGATGTGTCTAGAGAATTTCACTAAATGTTGTGCCATTCTTCATCAGTCAATATGCTCAAACTTGTCTTCAGCTTTCTACCATGAACTATAGATTAATTAATTGTTCTTTATTATTATATCAGTTTTAATATCATCTTTCTTATACTTTCTCATATTTTAAATCCAGCACTTTCTTTGGTAAATTCCCTTCTTTCAACTATAGCATGAAATCAGATTTCATTAGCAAGACTACTTGGTCCTTGTTGAGTTTGTTACTTACTGTAATCTAGGTTCTTATAAACTCATGCTTGTATTATTAAATTTTATTCATTCAACACTATTAATTGAGCTCCAATAATATTCCAGGCTCTGTGCTCAGAACTGGGAAAATAGTTCTTTCAAACACAGATAGAGGCCTGAAGTCAAGTACCTTCCCTTCTCCAAGAAAAGAAGCAATCATGGTAACAGCACAGGCTGGCAACTGGGGATGTAAGGAAGTGAGAAATTTTCTGATTTATACTTACTTTCTTATTTTTTAATGCTCCCTCCCAGAATATCCATAAATATGTAATCTGCTTTCTAATGAGAATACAATAGGTGTTAATAAGTAATGAAGAAGATAAAAGGTAAAGAAAATGACAATTGTATAACATTAGTTACATGACAATGACAGCCTATGAGTAAGTACTGTAGATGATACTAGGCATATTTTTGGAAGAGTAGCTCAGATAATAGTTTATCAATTTAAATAACTACTGAAGGAACAATTATCTTAAAATTAAAATGCTTTCTTTTCGTTTATCTAGAATCATTGCAACCAATCAGATACCATATTATAAAATATCCTATTATTTTGAAATAATTTTATGGATATTTGATATTTTAGGAATTAGTATCTTTTCATTTCACTTAAAGTTCTTTGAGGGAACCATTTTGATTCATATTTCTATGTCTTCAGTGGTAGTTCACTATTTTGTACTTAATATCATTTATATATATATATGCATATATATATGTTGTTTTCTTTCTCAGACATTTTAGTTTTAACATATTCTTCGAAACTGAAATCTCAACTCCTTTAAACTCTTCTAAATGGGTAACTTATAAAATGGAATCATAGCGGATATACTATTGTTGACTATTTCTACAAAATTTTATCAAAACTCTTCAGAAGTAGGATTAAATTTTTTAAAGGAAGAACTGCAAATTTTGAACTTCTATAGGGAGATGTCACTGTAAGTCATTTTTTCGAGTACCATAATTTAGATATAGAAAGGATGTTCAGCTTGATAGATGAATCTCAACTTATCTCATTCATCTTGCCCAGTGTTTATGGTGAACCTTATTCTGCATATCACATCTGCTGATAAAAAGCTTTTGTTAAAATGCATGCTGCTGCTTCCACAGTGTTCACAGGATTCCCAGGACAGCCTGCCTGCGTTGGATTCTGGCACCAGCAAACCATTATTTGAGTTAATTAAGATAATTGTTTTCCCAAAGACTGCTTTGCCAAGAAAAAGTGAAGTCACTAGGGTAGCTTCTTTTATTTTGGATTTATCTCTATACTGCTCTAAGATATTAATTACAGTTCATATAATTTGAAATTTATGACTATGTCTTACTAAGGAGAAAATTCCTACAGTGAAGAATTGGCCAATTATCCCTATATTTCACATCAAACTTGTTTTATGTTTTAGACTTGGAGGGATACTAACTTCTTTTCTAAAGAATATTATCTGTGGCAAGAAAACATGCTTTTGAATTACTGATATGTATATGCTTGCATAGAAATTTGGGAATAATATGGTCTGCAAATTACATCTCAAAAGAAATCAAGAATAATGTTTATACCATAGATATATCACATATATGAACTTTTATATTCTCATATCAGTATTTTAAATTGACAATGATTTAATTTTCTTCCCCCAAATTCTCAGTTGGCTCCTATAAATTCCTTTTCATCATTTAATTATTCAATAACTTCTAAAATGTGTGGTTAAAAAATCATTTTCAAATGTATTCTCCCCAATTAGTTCCTTTTACAATATTCACATTCCAGCCAAACCATTTTTTATTCCCATATGTGGAATACATTATACCAACTTCGTACCACTACAAGTTCTCTTCCCAGGTTTACACATGCCCTCATTTTCATAATCTACTTATCATTCAGTGCCCAATACTCAACTAAAAACAGTCTCTGTAAAGTCTTTCCTGAAACATTACCCTGTGCCAAATTCATCTATCCTCTATAGTATTATATTATATATAAAACACCAGAGAGACTTGTCTGAATACATCTCAAATAAAGAAGGATGAAATTGAGTTAGAGGAGGTAGTGTACATGAAGAAGAAAGAACTTGATAAAAGACTTGATTTGGCTTTAATGATGAAGCTTGATTTGGCTGAGATTGTGGCAAATTTATAAAATGTAAGGAATAGCTGGAGAAGTAATTCAGAGTGATTTCATGGAGAACTCTGTATTAAAGGAAAATGAAACCTCTGAACAAATTAATGAAGAGAATAATATAATAAAATTGGCAGTTTGGGAGGTCCCTCTAATTATACTGTAAAAAATGAGCTGGAAATTAATAAATGCATCATAAGAACCATAAGAAGTGGTAGTAATGGTAAAGAAAATGACAGGGATTTGTAAATTTGTAGGCTGTGATCTGGAAAACAATTTGACTTTTAGAATTTGGCAACAGTAGTATAAATATGAGGAAGACAGAGAAGAAAAAGGTGGAAATGTTTGCCTTTCTCTATTGGGAAATTAGCACCACATTCTAAGATTCAGATTATTGTGCCCAAAGTGAAAGGACAATTTGAAGTTGATGAGTTTAGTAAATGTTGCATTAATTTTTAAATGTTTGTTCTAGACCAAAGTGAATATTTCTAGAATACTTACTTTTGAATATGCATAATGTGTATGTGGGAAATATGTGTAGAGAATGAGATCTAGAGAAAGAACTGCATTGCTATATAATTCCATTATATATAGAAAACATATATGAATACTTGTATATAAAGATAATATTAATACTAGAATACTATATGAATACATATGCACATGTATGATGAGTAAAGGCATTGCTTTTAAAACTTAGTTAATATAATTAATCTCAAATTAAATAGGGAAAAGAAGATTTCTGGCCAAATTATTTCTAAGACTGAAATTAAAAGCTGTACCAACTTTACAAAACCTTATACAATGTTTTATGAATTGAATTTGATTGCCAAAATATATATATATATATAATTTTCAATCTTTAATGAGTTGTTATAAAATCAGATAAAACCAATTTCAGTTATAGAAATAGATGTAAAATTTCTTAAATTATTAGCAAGATAGAACCAGCAATATATATAAACAAAATAAATTATAATGCCACAATATTTGCTCCATTACCTCTCACCAAGAGACTAAAGATGTCTTTGCATTCAGGTCAGTTCAGTCGCTCAGTCGTGTCTGACTCTATGTGACCCCAGGAATCGCAGCACACCAGGCCTCCCTGTCCATCAACAACTCCTGGAGTCCATCCAAACCCATGTTCATCGAGTTGGTGATGCCATCCAGCCATCTCATCCTCTGTTGTTCCCTTCTCCTGCCCCCAATCTTCCAAGCATCAGGGTCTTTTCCAATTAATCAACTCTTCGTATGAGGTGGCCAAAGTACTGGAGTTTCAGCTGCAACATCAGTCCTTCCAATGAACACCCAGGACTGATCTCCTTTCAGATGGATTGGTTGGATCTCCTTGCTGTCCAAGGGACTGTCAAGAGTCTTCTCCACCACCACAGTTTACGAGCATCAATTCTTCGGTGCTCAGCTTTCTTTATAGTACAACTCTCACATCCATACATGACTACTGGAAAAACCATAGCCTTGTTAGATGGACCTTTGTTGGCAAAGTAATGTCTCTGCTTTTCCATATGCTATCCAAGTTGGCCATAACTTTCCTTCCAAGGAGTAAGCATCTTTTGATTTCATGGCTGCAATCACCATCTACGGTGATTGTGGAGACCCCCAAAATAAAATCTGATACTGTTTCCACTATTTCCCCATCTATTTGCCATGAAGTGATGGGACCAGATGCCATGATCTTAGTTTTCTTAATGTTGAGCCTTAAGCCAACTTTTTCACTCTCCTCTTTCACTTTCTTCAAGAGGCTTTTTAGTTCCTCTTCACTTTCTTCCATAAGGGAGCTGTCATCTGCATATCTGAGATTATTGATGTTTCTCCCGGCAATCTTGATTCCAGCTTGTGCTTCTTACAGCCCAGCATTTCTCATGATGTACTCTGCATGTAATTTAAATAAGCAGGGTGACAATATACAGCCTTGACATACTCCTTTTCCTATTTGGAACCAGCCTGTTGTTCCATGTCCAGTTCTAACTGTTGCTTCCTGACCTGCATACAGGTTTCTCAAGAGACAGGTCAGATGGTCTGGTATTCCCGTCTCTTTAAGAATTTTCCACAATTAATTGTGATCCACACAGTCAAAAGCTTTGGCATTAAAAAATATACTAAGTTTTAATGATTTTCTCTTTTGCAGATTAAATATTTGGGGAATCCTTGTCCAGAACTACTACACATGTGACATATATGTAACAGATGTGCGTGGTAATTATATATTGATTACATAATTAAATTATCATATAATGTGGTTTACATGTAATCTATTATATATAATCTCTATGATGCAGTTTATATGATTATATATGATATACTGTATAAAATATATAATTATATGCAATCTAAATTATATATAATGCATATAATATGTATGTTATATACTGTGTTCAATGCATTTTTTATTGCTCATGGCTACCTAACTTACTTTATTTTTCCAGTTTTGCTGAAATAAAATTTATAATGACATTGTATTTTTGTTAGTCATAATAATTTGACTTACATATATTGTAAAATGTTTATCACAATACATTATTTCTGTTCATCATTTAAGTGCAAGAAAAAAGAAAGAAAAGTATTTTTCCCATAATGTGAACCCTTAGTATTTATCCTCTCCACAACTTTTGTTTTCGTTCTGTTGTTCTGTTTGTCATGTCCTATTCTTTGTGACCTTATTGACTGCAACACACCAGGCTTCCCTTCCCTTCACTATCTTCCTGAGTTTGATCAAACTCACCTATACCAGAAAGCAGTGCTGATCAGCAGCAGAGTTTTGACCTGCTCCCTTTCCGACCTGGGCTGATTCACCCCTCCTTAGGTATTCCCCCCTCTTTGGGCTACCTGGTGGTCTCGCAATCCCAGGAGGTCACCATATTGAGGCTGAACTCAGTGGAGATATCTAGTCGACATACTGCACTGCAGCCCAGAACTCCTTGGCTCAAGTGATCCTCCAGCCTCAGACTCCTGGGTAGTTGGGATTACAGGCATGTGCTTTTACACAAAAAGGAAACTATAAGCAAGGTGAAAGGACAGCCCCAAGAATGGGAGAAAATCATAGTAAATGAAACAAATGACAAAGAATTAATATCCAAAATATACAAGCAGCTCAATACCAGAAAAACAAACAACCCAATAAAAAAAATGGGCAAAAGACCTATACAGATGTCTCTCCAAAGAAGATGTACAGATGGTTAGTAAACACGTGAAAAGACACTCAACATAACTTATTATTAGAGAAATGCAAATCACAATCACAATGAGGTATCAATTTTACAGTGGTTAGAATGGCCATCATCAAAAAGTCTACAAACAATAAATGCTGGAAAGTGTGAGCAAAAGGGAACCCTCTTACAGTGTTGGTGAGAATGTAAATTGGTACAGCCACTATGGAGAACAGTGTGGCACTTCTTTAAAAAACTGGGGCTAGAACAGCCGTATGTCCCAGCAATCCCACTCCTGGGCATACACCCTGAGGAAACCAGAACTGAAAGAGACACATGTACCCCAATGTTCATTGCAGCACTTTAAACAATAGCTAGGACATGGAAGCAACCTAGATGGTCATCAGCAGATGAACGGATAAGGAAGTTGTGGTACATATACACAATGGAATAATACCCAGTTATAAAATGGAATACATTTGAGTCAGTTCTAATGAGGCGGATGAACCTGGAGCCTATTATACAAAGCGAAGTCAGAAAAAGAAAGACAAATACTGTATATTAACATATATATATGGAATTTAGAAAGACAGTACCAATGATCCTATATGCAGGGCAGCAAAAGAGGCACAGATACAAAGAACAGACTTTTGGACTCTGTGGGAGAAGGCGATGGTGGGATGATTTGAGAGAATAACACCAAAGCATGTGCATTACCATATGTAAAGCAGATGACCAGTGCAAGTTTGATGTGTGAAACAAGGCAGCCAAAGATTGTGCTCTGGGACAACCCAGAAGGATAAGGTGGGGAGGAAGATGGGAGGGGTGGGGACATGGGAGACACATGCACACCTGTGACCAATTCATGTTGATGTATGGCAAAAACCATTACAATATTGTAAAGCAATTATCCTCCAACTAAGATAAAGTAATTTTAAAAAAAGTGCAAAATATAGTCATCCTGTTGTACAGTACTTTCCTAGTACTTATTTATCTTATAAATGGAATTTTGTACCTTTTGTCTACCTTGATTCAATTCCCTCTCCTTTCATGTCCTGCATCTGATAGCAACACATCTGATCTCTTGCCACGAGTCTATTTATGTCGTTCTTTAAAAAAAAAAAAAAATTCTACACACAAGAGCAATGGTGAAGTATTTGTCTTTTTCTGACTTCTTTCATTAAGTATAACATCCTCAAAGTAAAAAAAAAAATTGTCACAAAGCAAGAGGATTTCCTTTTTTATGGTTGAATAATGTTTCATTCCATGATACTCCAAATTTTCTTTAATGATTTTTCTGTCTATAGATGCTTGGGTTTTTTCGTTTGTTTTCATTTCTTGGCTACTGAAAATATTGCTGCTTTGAAAATGGAAGTGCAGATATCTCTTTGACATAATGTTCCTGTTTCCTTTAGATATATTCCCAGAAGTGGAGTTACTGGATCATCTGGTGTTTATAATTTTTTTTAATTTTTTGAGGGGCTTTCATATTTTCCTTGGTGTTTGTACCAATTTACATTCCCACCAATAGTGCAAGGATTTTCTTTTCTCCACAGCCACATCAGCGTTTGTTATCATTAATATTCTTGATGATAGTTCATGCCAACGTCTAAACCAAATCTTATATTTGAGAATAAATAAGAAAGAATTAATTTATTTCACTAGAAATTTCTCAGTCCCAAAAGATGTGGAGTTAGAATTAAATTAAATAAAGTGAGAAGGCAATTTTGGATACCAACAGGATGGAAGATCAGACTAAACTCTCTCCAGTTTTAATTCTGAGTATACCTTTATGTAGAGGAAGATACCAGAGATATCTTCACTTGAATTTGATTTGAATGTGTATATTCCCCTAAAACCAAGTTTAACATTTCATCTGAATAATCTTTTGGTGCCTGACATAAGCAGACATATGCATCATTAGGATGAATGTAAATTTAAAACAGACATTTGCTTCTTTACAACTTGGAGTAATAAAGATCAAATTTAACACCCTACCTTTAAAACACAATTAAAATACACAAAATAATGGTTTTACAGACATTGGATATTAGGCAGGGAACATAGTGATCATTGAGAGACAGGACACACACATACACACAATGTGAAACTTTTAATTGTCCAAGCTTACTGCCTGGAGAGTTTCCAGGCTGCGATAGACAAAGATTCCAAGACAGCTGATCTTCTCACTGAGGTGATTAGATGAGATGGATATGTGCAAAAGCCAAAAGATTAGATTTCATAGTGCTGAGTTTCAATGAAAAGAGAGTTTTATTCTTTATTTTCAAAGCAAATAAAACTCCAGAGATCTGAGGAGGGCTCTCCTCATGTCTGTAGCCGAGTAGAGCATATGTATATGAGAAAATGAATACACTCTGAGGAAATAACTCATAATGATTAGAGCAAACCAACTCCAAGGCACACATAGGAAATATTATAGCTCCTTTTTACCCCAACCAGAGTGCTAAATCTTATTAATCAAGGATTACTGGGCAGAATACTCTATAGATTATTGTTGCTCTTGTTTCGTCACCCAGTCACATCTGACTCTGCGACCTGGATTGCAGCACACCTGGCCTCCCTGTCCCTCACCATCTCCCAGAGTTTGCCCAAGTTCATGTCCATTAAGTTGGTGATGCCATCCAGCCATCTCATCCTCTGATGCCCTCTCCTCCTCCAGCCTTCAATTTTTCCCAGCATCAGGGACTTTTCCAATGAATCACCTGTTCACATCAGATGACAAAAATACTGAAGCTGAAGCTTTAGCATCAGTCCTTCCAGTGAATATTCAGGTTTGATCTCCCTTAAAATTGACCAATTTGGTATGCTTGCTGTCCAAGGGACTTTCAGGAGTCTTCTCCAGCACCACAGTGTGAAGGCATCAGTTCTTTGGTGTTTTGCCTTCTTTACAGTCCCGCTCTCACAACCACACGTGACCACTGGGAAGACCATAACCTCGACAATACAGACTTCTGCTGGCAGAGTAATGTCTGCTTTTCAACACACTGTCTAGGTTTGTTGTAGCTTTCCTGCCCAGACGCAGTCGTCTTCTGATTTCATGGTGACAGTCACTGTCTGCAGTGATTTTGGAGCCCAAGAAGAGGAAATCTGTTATTACTTCCACCATTCCCCATTGTTTGCCATGCAATCATGGGGCTGGATGCCATGATCTTAGTTTTTGTTTGGTTGTTTTGTTTTGTTTTGTGTTTTTAGTATTTAATTGTAAGCCAGCATTTTCACTCTCTTCCCTTACCTTCATCAAGACGCTCTTTAGTTTCTCTTCTCTTTCTTCCATTAGAGCGGTATCATCCAGGTATCTGAGGATGTTGATGTTTCTCCTGCCTATCTTGATTGCAGTTTGTAACTCATCCAGCCCACCATTTCTCATGATGTGCTCAGTACATAGATTAAATAAATGGTGACAATAGACAGCCCTGTTTTTCTCCTTTCTTGATCTTGAACTAATCAGTTGTTCTCTACAGGATTCTAACTGCTGCTTCTTGACCCTCACACACGTTTCTCAGGAGACAGGTAAGATGGTTTCCCAGGCTCCTGTGATGGCTCAGATGGCAAAGAGTATTGACACAGTTCTTCATTGCTCAGTCATGTCTGACTCTTTGCAACCCTTTTGACTGTAGCCCACCAGGTTCCTCTGTCCATGGGATTTTCAGGCAAGAAAACTGGAGAGGGTTGCCATTTTCTTTTCCAATTGACTCAGTAGTAGGGTAATACTAGCTCTAAACTAAACTTGCTCAGCTCTGCCTAAGAAATATTAAAATAAAAAATTAGACACCCTGAATGGTACCTGGAAAGAGGGAAACAAAAAAGTGATAACACTGGTGAAATTGGAATGACTTCTGTAGTTTAGTTAATATTTTACAATGTTATAATTTCAATTTTGATAATTGAATTGTAATTTTGCAATATATTAGTAGAAGATGAGTTAGAGCTAAACAGGATTTCTCCTTAGTAATGCTGCTAGTCTTCTGTGCATCTAAAATCATGTCTAAATAAATGTTAACAATGGCAATAACAAAAAGGCAAGGAGAAAGTATATTATTCCTAAGTAATTAAGCTGTATTCCTTAACAAATCTCAATAACGTTTACAGAAACACAAAAATATTTTACATCCAAGAGAGTAAAGAGAAAAGACTACCAGGCATGCAAATAAGTAGAAAAATACCCCCAAGATAACTATACTGAGAAGAAAAAGTAATAGATTGAAATAGATATTCAGAAATTTCACAACTAGAATTATTAGACAGAGACATTAACAGTTGTTATATCTATATCCTACAAGTTTAAGAACAAAAGAGAAAATTAAATGTGAATATAGAAAAATTACCCAGTTCAACTTTTAGGAATTAAAAACTGTCTTACACTACTGTTCTTACACACCATCATGTTTTCTTTAAAATAATATACTTGTTGAATAGTTTTCACATCATGATATACATTGATTTCTTCAACAAAGTACATGGTAAAAGGAAAAAACAAAAAACAGTTATCTTACATAAGTCTGCTATGAAAGAATATGCCATAGACTGGCTGGCTTGAACAAAAAGTATATATTAATCACAATTCTGGAAGGCAGGAAGTCCAAGACCAAAATAATGGTAGATTTTGTGCTTGGCTAAAGCCTGCTACCTAGTTCATAGAAGACTGTCATTTCTCACTGTATTCTCACATGGTAGAAAGGAGCAAGTGAGCCCCCTGTGGTATCTTTTAAAAGTGATGTGATCTTCACCATGAGAGTTCCATGTTCATGACCTTATCACGTCCTAAAGACACCTCCTCCAAACACTATCACAGTGTGAATTAGACTTCAGCCCATGAAATTTTAAGAAAATACTTTCAGTCCATATCAAAAACTAAAATGTATCAGGTGGAAAATACACTGAATTTAATTAATAGCTGAGGAGATATTGCAAAAGAAAAGATTATTGTCCTTGAATACATAGCAAGAAACAAATCCAAAGGGAAACCAGAGAAAAAGATGGCAAAAAAATGTTAACAGAATATCAGCGAGTGAACCAAACCATGCAATCAGCTTAATAAATATGCAACATGAAGGAGGACAGAAAAAAACCCACAAAGATAATAGCAAAAATTTCAAAATTTGAGATCAAAGCAGTTCAAAAAATAAGAAAACAAAATGACAGCAAGACATATTATAATCTGATTGTGCAGGACTAACGAATAACAATCTAAACAATGGCCAAAATAGTGCAGGGCGGGTTGGAAGAAGGAGGAATGCCTAATGTATAGAGTCAGAGAGATAAGAACTTACTTAACTCCTGGTTTCAAACAATACAAACCAGAAGACAATGGAGCAAAATCTTTAAAGTGATGAAAGAAGACAACAGAAATCTGTCAACCTTGAATTCTGTACACAGTTAAAATATATTTAAATAGAGGAAGTATTTCCAGTAATACATTTTCAGATGTGTGAAATCCAGAGGAAATAATCTCCAGCAGAATGACACATAAGAAATAGTAAAGAAAGTTTTCAGGAAGAAAGAAAACTGATACAAATGAAAATCAGAATATATGCAAAGTAAAGACCAAAACAAAATGGTTACTATGCGGTTACAGAAAAAAATTAAAATATATCATTTAAATCTCTTTAAGAGCTAATTGGCTAGTTACTAAAGCAAAATTAGTAGTAGTGTAATATGGGGTTTATAAAAATGTTTACTTGATACATATGATGACAATAAACTCATGCTGTTGTAAAGCAAACGCGGGGCATACACACAATGGAATATTTAGTTTAGTTCAGTTCAGTCGCTCAGTCGTGTCCAACTCTTTGCAACCCCATGAACTGCAGCATGCCAGGCCTCCTTATCAATCACCACCTCCCAGAGTCTACCCAAACCCATGTCCATCGAGTCAGTGATGCCATCCAGCCATCTCATCCTCTGTCATCCCCATCTCCTCCTGCCCCCAATCCTTCCCAGCATCAGGGTCTTTTCCAATGAGTCAACTCTTCTCATGAGGTAGCCAAAGTTTCAGCTTCAACATCAGTCCTTCTAATAAACATCCAGGACTCATCTCCTTTAAGATGGACTTGTTGGATCTCCTTGCAGTCCAAGGGACTCTCAAGAGTCTTCTCCAACACCACAGTTCAAAGGCATCAATTCCTCTGCGCTCAGCGTTTTTCACTGTCCAACTCTCACATCCATACATGACTACTGTAAAAACCATAGCCTTGACTAGATGGACCTTTGTTGGCAAAGTAATGTCTCTGCTTTTCAATATGCTATCTAGATTGGACAAAACCTTCCTTCCAAGGAGTGTCTTTTGATTTGATGGCTGCAATCACCATCTACAGTGATTGTGGAGGCCCCCAAAATAAAGTATAACACTGTTTCCACTGTTTCCCCATCTATTTGCCATGAAGTGATGGGACCAGATGCCATGATCTTAGTTTTCTTAATGTTGAGCCTTAAGCCATCGTTTTCACTCTCCTCTTTCACTTTCAGCAAGAAGCTTTTTAGGTCCTTTTCACTTTTTGCCATAAGGTTGGTGTCGTCTGCATATCTGAAGTTATTGATATTTCTCCTGTCAATCTTGATTCCAGCTTGTGCTTCTTCCAGCCCAGCATTTCTCATGATGTACTCTGCATATATGACAATTTATAGCCTTGACATACTCCTTTTCCTGTTTGGAATCAGTCTGTTGTTCCATGTCCAATTCTAACTGTTTCTTCCTGAGCTATATACAGGTTTCTCAAGAGACAGGACAGATGGTCTGGTATTCCCATCTCTTTAAGAAATGTTTATACACAGTCAAAGCTTTGGCATAATCAATAAAGCAGAAGTAGATGTTTTTCTGGAACTCACTTGCTTTTTTGATGATCCAGCAGATGTTGCCAATATGATCTCTGGTTCCTGTGCCTTTTCTAAAACCAACTTGAACATCTGGAAGTTCACGGTTCATGTATTACTGAAGCCTGGCTTTGAGAATTTTGAGCATTACTTTACTAGCATGAGAGATGAGTGCAATGGAATATTATTCAAGCATAAAAATGAACAAAACACTGTGGTATATATACACAATGGAATATTACTCAGCATTAAAAAAAAATTCATTTGAAGCAATTCTACTCAGATGGACGAAACTGGAGCCCATTATCCAGAGTGAAGTAAGCCAGAAGCAAAAACAACAATACAGTATATTAACACATATATATGGAATTTAGAAAGACAGTAATGAGAACCCAACATGGGAGACAACAAAAGGAACGCAGATGTATAGAATAGACTTGTGGACTTTGTGGATGAGGGTAAGGGTGGGATGATATGGGAGAAGGGCATTGAAGCATGTTAATTGTCATGTGTCTAATCAATCACCAGCCCAGGATTGAAGCTCGGGACTGGTGCAGCGAGATTTCCCTGGGGGGAGGGAGGAGGGAGGGGAAGCATATGTAAACCCATGGTGATATCATGACAATGTATGGCAAAAACAATAAAAAAAAAAAAAAGAAAAAAAAAATGAACAAAACAATGCCATTTGAAGCCATGTGGTGGACCTAGAGATTAGCATACAAAGTAAAGTAGGTCAGATGAAGAAAGATACATATTACATGCTATCATATATATGAGGTTACTTAAAAAATGATACAAATTAACTTATTTTCAAAATAGGAAGAGACAGCCTTCAAAACAAATTTAAAGTATCTCTTCTTTGAATAGATGTCTATGTAGATTTTCTGTTCACTTTTGCCTTTTTTTATATTGAGCTCTATAACCTGTTTGTATATTTTAAAGGTTAATCCTTTGTTGGTTGCTTCATTTTCAAATATTTTCTCCCATTCTGTGGTTGTCTTTTTATTTTGTTTATGATATCTGCTTTGCAAAAGCTTTTAAGTTTAATTAAGTCCCATTTGTTTATTTTATTTTTATTTTTTTTATTTTTCTTACTCTAGGAGGTGAATCAAAAAAGATCTTTTGGTGATTTATGTCAAAGAATGTTCTGCCAATGTTTTCCTAGAAGAGTTTTATAGTGTCTGGCCTTATGTTTAGGTTTTTAATTAATTTTGAGTTTATTTTTGTGTGTGGTGTTAGGGATTATTCTCATTTGATTCTTCTACATGTAACTGTCTAGTTTTTGCAGCACCAGTTATTGAAGAGACAAGGCCAAAGAGAACATGAAGAATCTCAATGCCATTAGTTAGATAAATATAAATCAAAACTACAATAAGGCATCACTTCTCATTGATTTTAATGGCTACCATCAAAGAATATTCAAATAGCAAATGCTGGAGAGGGTGTGGAAAAAAGAGAACCCTCCTATACTGTTGGTAGTAATTTTAACTTGGTATAGCCACTATGGAGAACTGTATGAAGTTTCTTACAAAACAAAAATATAATTACCATATGACCCAGAAATCCCACTCCTGAGCATATACCTGGAGAAAATTATAATCCCAAAAGACAAAAGCACTCTAGTGTTTATTGTGGCTCTATTTACAGTAACCAAGATGTGGAAGCAACCTATATGTCTTTCAACAGGGGAATGGATAAAGAAGATGTAGCATATATATGGGGTTTCCTGGTTTAGCTCAGCTGCTAAAGAATCCACCTGCAATGCAGGAGACCCCAGTTCAATTCCTGAGTTAGGAGGTTCCCATGGAGAAGGGATAGGCTGCCCAGCTCAGTATTCTTTGGCTTCCCTGGTAGCTTAGATGGTAAAAACTCCTGCTGCAATACAGGAGACCTGAGCTCTATCCCTAGGTTGGTAAGATCCCCTGGAGGAGGGCATGGCAACCCTCTCCAATATTCTTGCCTGGAGAATCCCCATGGACAAAGGAGCCTGGCGGGCTGCAGTCCATGGAGTCACAATGAGTTGGACAGAAATGAGTGACTAAACACAGTACAGAACATAATACATAAGTACAATGGAATATCACTCAGCCATAAAAAGAATAAAGTAATACATAGAGATTGTCATACTGAATGAGGTAAGTCAGATAAAGATACATGTCATATGATATCATTTACATGTGAAATCTAAAAAAAAAATGGTAAAAATTAATTTTTTACAAAACAGAAGTAGAGTCACAGATGTAGTAAACAGAATTTGGTTACCAAGGGATAAGGAGGAGGAGGGATAAATTGGGAAATTGGGAATGACATATACACTTTGCTGTATATAAAATAGATAACCAATAAGAACCTAATGTGTAGCACTGGGAGCTCTACTTAATATTTTGTAATGGCCAATATGGGAATCTTAAAATAATAGAGTGGATATATGTCACCTGTAACTGATCCACTTTGGTGTACACCTGGAACTAACACAAAACTGTAAACAACTGTAACCCAATAAAAACTAAGAAAAAATTATGGGCTACCAAAGGGGAAATGTGGGGAAGAGGGATAAATTGGAGTCTGGGATAAATAATAATCAGCAAAGACCCATGGTATACCATTCCGTATGGTATAGAGAAATCTACCCAATATTCTATAATTATGTATATGGGAAAAGACTTAAATAATGTATATATGCATATATAACACTATGTTCATGTAACTATATGACCAAATCACTTTGCAGTATGCCTAAAACTAATATAATATTATAAATCAATTATGCTTCAATATAAAAGTCAAAATAAAAAATGAAACTATGGAAATTCTTACTCTATATGTGAAGTGGCATACTATTACTTGAAGGTAGATTGTCAGTTAAAGATGTTTGTTAGAAACCCTTAAGGAACCGCTGGATCAATAAAGCAAATGCTTTAATTTAATTACCCAACAGATGAGATGACATAATGTTACAAAAGCACACATTTAATCAAAATCCAACTAATAAAAGAGAAAAATAAGAATGACACAGAATTGGGCTAATGGAAAGCAAATGAGATCATATATTAGGTTTAAATTCACTCACGTCAGTAACACCATTAAATGTAAATGGTTGTCATGGTGGTCTCGTCACTAAGTCATGTCTGATTCTTGTGACCCTGTGCACTGTAGCCCGCCAAGCTCCTCTGTCCATGGGATTCCCCAGGCAAGAAGACTGGAGTGGGTTTCCCTCTTCTCTAGGGAAATATAAGTGATCGAATAGTTAAATGGGAGAAAAAGAGTATAATTCCATTTTATAAAGCAAAAACAAAAAGTCCAAAGCCAAACTATCAGGACAGTAGAAATCCACTTAAATATTAAGAGAAACACAATTAGGGAAAAGAATGAAAACAAACTAAGCCATGGAAATGCTAAATCAAAAGAAAAAGTGCAATGGCCACACTGATACTAAAGAAAATGAATTCCAAAGCAAATAATGTTACCAAGGAATGAAAAGTCTTTTAAATATGATGCTGGAGTCAGTTCATCTAAAGGACAAAATCATGAATATCTACGCACCTAGTAATAGAGATTTAAAATAAATTAAAAAAATTAAATATTCAAGGGAAAAGAGTCTTATCTACCACTGTCATCAAATACTTTAACACTTTTTACTAAATAAGTAATAGAACAAGTGAAGAGAAAATTAATAAGTATATAGTAAAGTTGAATAACTATCAATCTGAACTAAATATCATTTATAAAATATTTCACCCAGCAACAATGAAGTATACATTCCCTTCAACATTTAGAATATTTCTCAAAATATGGTGGACCATAAAATGGGTCTCAAAAAATTTTAAATAATTCCAGCCATGCAAAGTGTGTTGTTAGGCCATAATGGAATTGTTAGAAATTAGTAACAGAAAATTATTTGAAAAATTTCCAAATATTTCAAAACTAAATAACATACTTCTAAAATAAGCCACTTATCAAAATAAACTTTAGAAGAAAAATTAAAATATATTGTGAACTGAATAAAAATGAAAATAAAACATATTGGCCCCCCAAACAGACTCATAGATTAATGGAACAACATAGAAATCCCAGAAGTAAATTCACACACTTATGGTTAATGAATCTATGGCAATGGAAACAAGAATCTATCAATACAATGGTGAAAACACAGTCTCACCAGTAATTGATGCATATGGAATTTCTTAAAAACTGTAAGTAGAGTTATCAGGAGGTTCCCAGTTGGCTCAGTGGTAAAGAAAACACCTGCCAATGCAGGAGACTTGAGTTCATCCACTAGGTGGAAAGATCGCCTGAAGAGGGAATGGCAACCTACTCCTGTATTCTTGCCTGGGAAATCCATTGGACAGAGAAACCTGATGGACTATGGTCCACGGGGTTGCAAAAAGTCAGACATGACTTAGAGACTAAACACCAAGAATTATCATGTGATCTGGCAATCTCATTTGTGGTCATATGTCCAGAAAAGATGAAAGTCTAATTTTAAAGGATACATCAGTTCAGTTCAGTTTAGTTGCTCAGTCGTGTCCGACCCCATGAACCACAGCACACTAGGCCTCCCTCTCCATCACCAACTCCTGGAGTTCACCCAAACCCATGTCCATCCAGTCAGTGATGCCATCCAGCCATCTCATCCTCTGTCTTCCCCTTCTCCTCCTGCCCCCAATCCTTCCCAGAATCAGGGACCTTTCCAATGAGTCATCTCTTCAACATGAGGTGGACAAAGTATTGGAGTTTCAGCTTCAACATCAGACCTTCCAGTGAACACCAAGGACCAATCTCCTTTAGGATGGACTTGTTGGATCCCCTTGCAGCCCAACGGACTCTCAAGAGTTTTCTCCAACACCATAGTTTAAAAGCATCAATTCTTCGGCACTCAGCCTTTTTCACTGTCCAACTCTCACAGCCATATATGACTACTGGAAAAACCATAGCCTTGACTAGACAAACTTGTTGGCAAAGTAATGTCTCTGCTTTTCAATATGCTATCTAGGTTGGCCATAACTTTCTTTCCAAGGAGTAGGCGTCTTTTGATTTCATGGCTGCAATCACCATCTACAGTGATTGTGGAGCCCAAAAAAATAAAGTCTGACACTTTTTCCACTGTTTCCCCATCTATTCCCCATGAAGTGATAGGACCAGATGCCATGATCTTAGTTTTCTTAATGTTGAGCCTTAAGCCAACTTTTTCACTCTCCTCTTTCACTTTCTTCAAGAGGCTTTTTAGTTCCTCTTCACTTTCTGCCATAAGGGTGGTGTCGTCTGCATATCTGAGGTTATTGATATTTCTCCCAGCAATCTTGATTCCAGCTTGTGCTTCTTCCATCCCAGCGTTTCTCATGATGTACTCTGCGTATAAGTTGAAAAAGCAGGGTGACACTATACAGCCTTGATGGACTCCTTTTCCTATTTGGAACCAGCCTGTTGTTCCATGTCCAGTTCTAACTGTTGCTTCCTGACCTGCATACAGATTTCTCAACAGACAGTTCAGATGGTATGGTATTCCCATCTCTTTCAGAATTTTCCATAGTTTATTGTGATCCACACAGTCAAAGGCTTTGGCATAGTCAATAAAGCAGAAGTAGATGTTTTTCTGGAACTCTCTTGCTTTTTCGATAATCGAACAGATGTTGGCAATTTGATCTCTGGTTCCTCTGCCTTTTCTACAGCTTGAACATCTGGAAGTTCACAGTTCATGTATTGCTGAAGCCTGGCTTGGAGAATTTTGAGCATTACTTTACTAGCATGTGAAATAAGTGAAATTGTGCGGTAGTTTGAGCATTCTTTGGCATTGCCTTTCTTTGGGATTTGAATGAAAACTGACCTTTTCCAGTCCTGTGGCCACTGCTGAGTTCTCCAAATTACTGGCATATTGAGTGCAGCCCTTTCACAGCATCATCTTTTAGGATTTGAAATAGCTCAACTGGCATTCCATCACCTATACTAGCTTTGCCTGTAGTGAGGCTTTCTAAGGCCCACTTGACTTCACCTTCCAGGATGTCTGGGAAGGATACATGGACCCCAATATTCATAGCAGAATTATTTACAGTAGCCAATACGTGGAAGCAATAAATGTCCATTGACAGATAGGTAAAGAACATGTAGTACATATATACAATGAAGCAGTACCAAGCCATAGAAAAGAATGAAATAATACTATCTGCTGCAGCATAGATGAACCTAAAGATTATCATAGTAAATGAAGTAAGTCAGATAGAAAAAGACAAATAGTATACAATATCAGTTATATGTGGAACCTAAAGAAAAAGATACAAATGAACTTAATTGCAAAATAGAAATAGACTAACAGACATAGGGAAAAAAAAGAACTTATTGTTAACCAAAGGGGAAAGAGGAGAGAGAGAAATTAGGAAATTGGCATTAATAGATACATGTTACTATATATGAAATAGACAAAAAGAACCTAACATATAGCACAGGGAACTATATTCACTATCTTGTAATAACTTCTAATGGAAAGAAATCTGAGAATATCTATATTCCTATATATGGACATGGAAGTATATTATATATGTATAATTTATATATTTATGCATGTAAAACAGAATAACTTTGCTGTATACCAGAAATATTGTAAGCCATCTATATCTCAACAAAAATATTAAAAAATAAAATGACAGCAAATTGGATCCTAAAATATAGGAAAATTATAATGCATGTTCAGCAAGTGTTTACCATAGTTTACAAATTTTTTAACATTAAAAGTTCTAAGTAATTCACCTATTACAAATTTTTTTAAATTTGACTATATGTTTTCAGTCATTTGAATCGATGTAGAATATCATTTGATAATATTCAGCATCTATTTTGTACACAAAACTTTAAGGAAACTATAAAGAGGAAGCAACTTCCTCAGCCTGATAAATGGCATCTAAAAAAAGCTTGGAACTGGAATCACATTTAGTGGTAAAGCATTTTCTATTCTACTGCTAAGACCAAGATCAAGGCAAGGATCCTGACTTCCATTCAGTATTTTACTGGATCTTCCAGCCAATGCAATAAGTGTCTGCTCACACGCACAAAAAGCACATGGACATGGATGGAAGGATCGATGATAGATAGATAGATGATAAATAAATAGATATTTTAACCAATATATTCCCACAAGTATATTGATAATATATTTGTCACTTTTTGTCATGACATATGCCATAGAAAATATTTACATGAGTTTCAGTATTTCCAAATGGTATTCTAGTCACTTTTCTGTATTTTGTTTCCTTATCTGAATTAGTCTGAAAGCAAATAACTCTGATTTATATTAACATGCACTTTAAAATTCCTTGAAATTATATATGTGATCTTTCTTCTAGTAAAAGATATTTAAATATAGATGAACATTTTCTCAATCTTAGTTTTTAGATACTACATAATACCTACTTCAG
Organism: Antilocapra americana; assembly: GCA_007570785.1. Classification (NCBI taxonomy): domain Eukaryota; kingdom Metazoa; phylum Chordata; class Mammalia; order Artiodactyla; family Antilocapridae; genus Antilocapra; species Antilocapra americana. The sequence continues at coordinate 38,290,939 of ML663009.1, forward strand.
TTGCAAGTTTCTGAACAAAAATGATATAGTTTTTTAAAAATCTATATAAACTGAACTCTCTTTGGGAAAGAGAGAACAGAAAATAATAAATTAAATAAATCTATATCATTTATTGGGGCTTCCTTCATAGCTCAGTCAGTAAAGAGTCTGCCTGCAATGCAGGAGACCCAGATTCAATTCCTGGGTCAGAAAGATCCCCTGGAGCAGGAAATGGCAACTCCCTCCAGTATTCTTGCCTGGAGAATCCCATGGACAGAGGAGCCTGGTAGGCTGCAGTGTATGGGGTTCCCGTTGGACACGACTAAGTGACAAAGCGACACAAATACACACATAGCATTTATATGTGTTCCTTCTTTTTTGTACTTATTGTCTATAAAAGTTCAGTGCTAAGAAAAGAAGACAAAGCAACGCAAATATGCCTTTTCTGATTTCTTTGGAAACCAAGTCTGAAGTGTCCTTGATAAGCTGTATATTTTCATTTTAAAATGGAAATATGTCCTTTTAAACATTTTAAAATGTCCTTTTAAAAGGACATTTTAGTTGCTGACTACCTGTTGAAAGAGATGTGTGTCAGCTTCTAGGCCTATTACACTACTCTCAATTGCCCAGAAGAAAAGCAATTAAAACAATACATTTACTCTTCTTTGGAACATGTATGGGTAAGTTTAATTTCAAGAGTAAGGTAATGCCACAATTGAAGTGCTATTTCTTCTTTAGATGTTGCAACTCTTTTCGAGTACTAGAGAAACAGCAGACTTGTAAGAGCACAGTATCCATGGCAACAGTTGCTTCAATATTTCACTTTAGCCACATTTGGAAAGGTCATCCCTTGTTTTCATCATCCTGTGGTTCACGTTAATTAATTTTAAATAGATAATTTAATAGTTATTAACGATAAGCTAGGTTCAATTACTTTGAATTCACTTTGAAGCTTTCCTTTCTTCTTTGTTATATAATAATACAAAAACTACTTTATATGTCTTAATTTTACTTTAAACAAATAAATGAAGACAGTGTAAGCATATTCTGTTCAATGCACTTACTTTTCTGCCAAGGTAATTGTTTTTGTTTGGATGATTTATTTGACCCCACTTAAAATTAGTTTAAATATATCCTTGATAACATGCTTTAAGAACTTGAAGCTTATGGTCTGAAAATAAAATAACATTACTAAACTGTTAATATGATAAGTCAAAAATCTTCATGTTATTCAGGATGAATGAGATGAATAATGCATTACCCAGACATGAGCAAATCATTACTTTCATGGAAAGCTGTTTGCCTTAGGATTTCTCAAGTGGCGCTAGAGGTAAAGAACCCGCCTGCTACATCAGGAGGACTGAGACGCAGGTCCAAGCCCTGGGTGGGGAAGAGCCCCTGGAGGAGGGCACGACAACCCATTCCAGTATTCTTGCCTGGAGCTTCCCAGGGACAAAGGAGCCGAGCAGGCTGCAGTCCACAGCATCACAAAGAGTCGGACATGACTAAAACGACTTGTCATGCACACACGCATGTTTGTCTTAAACTTACTAATCTTTGACAAGAATCTTGTAGCTAGCATCTATTGAATAATTATTAATCTGTGGCTGCTTTCATACACCATTTAGGAAAGCTGTCTCATGTAATCCCCATTACAACCAACCTTGTTAGGTAGATATTTTATCAACATTTTACAAATCAGTAAAATGAATCTTAGAGTAGGCAAGAGAAAGTAACAGTGTTAGTGGCTCAGTGGTGTCTGATTCTTTGTGACCCTACAGTATGGACTGTAGCCTGCCAGGCTCCTGTGTCGATGGGATTCTCCAGGAAGAATACTGGAGTAGATACTCATTCCCTTCTCCAGGGGACTTTCCAGACCCAGGGATTGAACCTGGGTCTTCCACTTTGCAGAAGGATTCTTTACCATCTGAGCCACCAGGAAAGCCCTTATCAATGTAAAAAACAAAAGTCAAAAGTGATGAAACTATGATTTACAGCTTTGATTCATAAAGATAAGATAGAACCAGCACCTTTTGCCCTTTTGCTTTCTTTACTCAGTTCTTCTGAGCACTTTTTTGTTTTGTTTTGTTTTGTTGTCATCTTGGGTCTTAGTTGTGGCCTGCTGGATCTTTACATGGCTTCTCTCTAGTTGTGGTACACACGCTCCAGACTATGTGGGTTCTCTAGTTGCAGCATGTGGGTTTAGTTGTCTGGAGGCATGTGGGATCTTGTTCCACAACCAGGGACAGGAACCTGTGTCCCCTGTGTTGGAAGGTGGATTCTTCACAACTGGACCACCAGGGAAGTCCCTGTCCTGAGTAATCTTTAACTCTTTATTTCTTCCTTCCTTTTGACTCTCAGTTTCAAAATCTTAATTCGACCTTGGCAATTGTGGCTCATGGTTAACAATCTGCCTGCAATGCAAGAGACCTTGGTTCAACTCCTGGGTCAGGAAGGTACCCTGGAAAAAAGAATGGTAAGCCACTCAAGTATTCTTGCCTGGAGAATTCCATAGACAGAGATGCCTATCGGGCTACCGTCCAAGGGGCTGCAAAGAGTTGGACATAAGTGAGCAACTAATACTACACACTATTTTTTTTTTCACCATGATGATTTCTCTAATATTCTCTACTACCAAATCAGCCTTCCTTTTTTTCCCCCTCAACTATTAAAATGTCTTTCTAAATTATTCCAAGTATTTATATATTTCCAATTTAACTAACCTATTGTCTGTATTGATCTTTTCTCAACACACACAAACACACAGAAATACATACTCTAATATGTATTTCCTTTGATGTAATAAAAGACAAAGAAAGTATCAAGCATGGGAAAGAAGTTAGGAGAGAATATTATGGTAGAAAGACAGAAATCTAAGATGTTAACGTAAGATTTTTGTCTGAAAAAAAGAGGAGCATATTTCATACTTTGAGATACTGTAGCTATATAGAGATTATTAACATATATTATGATTTATAAAAGGATGCTTTGATCTTCTGCTCCTAGATTTAGCTATAAAGATTTTCCATCATTTTTTTTCTGATTTTAGTATCCCTATCCTTCTATTTCTTATTTGTGTGTTTATTACAGTCAAGTTATAATATTAACTAATTTCAAGTAGACCATTAGCATAAAGTTGTAGACAAATGAAGAAAAAGAAGAAGAAAGAGTAGTAGTAAGCTAATGAAATTAAATAATCATTTTATTTTGATTAGAAATAGAATCTTAAGTAACCACTATATTTTCAAAAGGAGATCCTTTCTGAAGGATAGACAATGACTATATATCTGGGGAAAGAAAGTGAAACATTGATAGGTTTATACGAAAAAAAGGAACCGACAGAAACCATTTTCTTCTATGGTAATGAAAAGAGAGATTATTATTGTTCTGTTTAGAATGCAAAAGTTTATTTTGGAAATAAGGTTTCAATCTCATCTCTGCCTTAGCTCTAACAGCGTTTCCTTCTAGTGATATCAAATTAGCTACCAAAGAAAGAAAATTACTAATCTAAATTTATTTTCTACCTGTAGACTCCTAAACAGATACTTATTAAAATTTTCTTCAAAAACTCACAAGTAATTACAATAATATGTTAAAATAGCTATTTTAATTAACTAAAATATATAGTATAACAATGTCCATAATAGCTATCACAAATTATGTTGAATATTTAATTTTTAAATTAATTCTGCAAAACAAGTAACATTTGGACTTAGCATTTGAAAATTTAAATGTATAATTTTGTGTAATTGCAGCACTGGAAAAATAAATAATTTTAATTGCATTTAAAATTTGGTAAGCATTGTATTTGACATATTGACATCTTTTAAATAGAATTTTTTTAAAATCTACCTGTATGAACTGTACAGGTAGATTTTATGTACCATACTTTATGTATAAAATATTCATTTAGGTAGCATACATGGGAGTAAATAATAATATTGATTATTCAGAAATATGGTTATAAAACATATTCTACCTATCAAGAAATTATTTCATAATTTTCACTGATAAAATTTATTTTGAAGGTTTTTTGGGGGGGTTTGGTTTGCTCCTTTTAGAATTTGTCTGTTGTTTCTTTGAAGCTTTCACATCTTAATTTCTGCTTGTTATTATTCCCTTTATGCCCAGTGTCTTACTACTTGTTTTTTTCTAATCCCCTAACTAACATTGATCATCCCCTTCTTTGTTTGCTTGGTGTCCTCTTTATCACTAAATTACTTAGTGAGGGTAGTCACTGATCCGCTGCAGGAAAGAAATTACCATAGGCTTTCAAGAACTGATAACCGTAGAAATTATTTTGTTTTCTGACTACTCCTGTGATTTCAAAGAAATATTCCCAGTAGTATTTTTCTTAAGTATTTTGTTTGTGTCCCTATAAAACATCAAATGAAAATGAGAAACTAAAGAAACCTAGCCACAGATATAATAACCCATCTGGGAATAGACTCTCTTGAAATGTACTACCAAAAAAGGCAAAATGAACTGCCTTTGAAACATTTCAGTTATGACTTACATCAGATACTTTATGATTTACAATAAAGGTGACAAATAGGGAAACAATAGAATGGGAAAGACAAAGATCTCTTCAAGAAAATTGTTGGAAATATCAAGGGAACATTTTATACAAGGATGGGCATGATAAAGGACCAAAACAGTAAGAACCTAACAGAGGAAGAAGAGATTAAGAAGCGGTGGCAAGGATGCACAGAAGAGCTATACCAAAAGGCCTTTATGATTGGGATAACCATGAAGACAATGGTCACCCACCTGGAACCAGACATCTGGGAGTGTGAAGCCAAGTGGGCCTTAGGAAGCACTATTGCGAACAATGCTAACAGAGGTAACAGAATTCCAGTTGAGCTGGAATTCTAAAGTGTGATGTCATTAAAGTGCCGTACTCAATACACCAGCAAACTTGGAAAGCTCAGCAGTGTCTCAGGATTGGAAAAGGAGTTTTCATTCCAATCCCAAAGAATGGCAGTGCCAAAGGATGTTCAAACCACCAGACAAATGTGCTCATTTCCCATGCTAGTGAGGGCATGCTCAAAATCCTTCAAGATGAGTTTCAGCAGTGTGTGTACTGAGAAAGTCCAGATGTTCAAGCTGGATCTTAAAAAGGCAGAGGAATCAGAGATCAACTTGCCAACAACTGTTGACTCATAGACAAAGCCAGGGAATTCCAGAAAAACATTTATTTCTGTTTCATTGGCCATAAGAAAGCCTTTGTGCAAAAAGTGAAAGTGAAAGTGTTAGTTGCTAAGTGGTGTCTGACTCTTATGACCGCACTGACTGAAGCCCACCAGGTCCCTCTGTCCATGGAATTCTCCAGGCAAGAATACTGAAGTGGGTTGCCGTTTCATTCTCCAGGAGATCCTCCTGACCCAGGGATCAAACCTGACTCTCCCGCATTCCAGGCAGATTCTGTACCATCTGAGCCTGATTGTGTGAATCAGAGCATATTGTGGAAAATTTTTAAAGAGATGAGAATACCAGACCACCTTACCTGTCTTCTGAGAAAACTGTATGTGGGTCAAGAAGCCACAGTTAGAATGTTATGTAGAACAACAGACTGCTTTAAAGTTGGGAAAGGAGCACATCAAGGCTGTATATCATCACCCTGTTTATTTAACTTATATGCAGTGTACATCATGCAAAATCTTGGGCTGGATGAGTCACAAGGAGTGATTTTTAAAATAATTTTTATGAAATATCATTGAAGGCAAGATTTAAAAAAACCTTAATGAAGATAGGGAGATAGCAATATGAATATTTAAAGAAAAAAGCGTTATTCAGAGAAAAGAGTAAAGTGCAAAGATCTAAGAAGAGAAATATGTCCAGCCTATGCCAGTAATATCAAGGAGTCCAGTGTTTTAGTAGTAAATTAAAGAGGCAGAAGTAGTTGGAGATCTAGTCAGATATGCTGGTCTCAAGAGGTCACAGATTATCTGAAGGACCTCCTCTTTCAAGTGAAAGGGAACTCCTTGGGGAAGATTTAAGAAGAGGAGGTATCTAACTTCCATTCCAAAAGGTTCATTCTGGTTACAGTGATGAGAATGGACTTTAGAAAGGCAGGAGTAGAACAAAGGATACTAATTAGGAAATGATTATAGTAACAAAGGTAAGAAATTGTCATGTCTTACACTGGTGCATAACAGTGAAGAGGTTGAGAGCTGGTCAGATTTTGGAATTTCAGGATATGAAAGAAAAGAATAATTTCAATCCAGGCAGCTGTACAAATTAAATTGCTAATTACTAAAAATCAGAAAAATTGTAAGAGAATCAGGTTGACAGCTGAATCAAGAGTTCAATTTTTAATATATTAAATTTGATATGCATATGAGACATTAAAAGGGAAATTCCTTCAACGTTATTGGATTCACAAATTAGTTTAAGGTTGGTATACATTTACAGAGGCATGATATTTAAAGCCATAGGTTGAAGGTTGATGTAATCCAGAGACTGAGTTGATATAAGGAAGAGAAAATTTGAGGATTATACAAAGTCAAAGTGAAAGCTGTTCATTCATGTCCAACTCTTTGGGATCCCATGGTCTATACAGTTCATGAAATTCTCCAGGCCAGAATACTGAAATGGGTAACCTTTCACTTCTCCAAGGGACTTTCCCAACCCAGGGATTGAACTCAGGTCTCATGCATTGCAGGCAGATTCTTTACCAGCTGAGCCACAAGGGAAGCCCAAGGGAGTGAATATAAATAAGGATACTGGGAAATGCATAAGAATGGAAGTGAGGGGACTGGATATGAAATCAAATAATTGTAAGTCCTAGTAAGGTTACAAACTTTTAATTGAACTGTTAGAAAGAGTGATGCTGGGACTTCCCAGTGATTCAGGGGTTATGACTGCCTTCCAATGCAGGGGTGTGGGGCTGATCCCCAGTCAGGGAGCTAAGACCCACATGCGTCATGGCCAAAAATCCAAAACCAAAGCACAAACAGTATTGTAATGAATTCAAGGCTTTAAAAATGGTCTACATTGAAAAATTTCCTTTAAAAATCCATAAAAAGGAAGAAAGAAACAGTGATGCCAAGGGGGAGGGTGTGTTAGTACAAATGGACACATAAGACATTAATTATGGGAAACTTCTGTGATGGTAAATATAGACAGATCTTGAGAAGGCTGAGAGAATGAGCACATTACCATGCAGCTCTGAAACATATGAAGGAAAGGAGAAGAAAAGAAAATTGAATTGCAGCATGTTATCAGCAGTGCAATCTTAAGAATATTTGGCTGAGCTGATGCAGAATCTTCAAAGTTGGTTCTGGGACAGGAATCTGCCTTCTCCCCAGGTTGCCTGCCCGCTGAATAAAGCAATACTTCCTTATCAACCCAGTACTCGTTTCTCAAAAAGGCAAGGAGAAAAGAAAAGATATATCCATTTGAATGCAGAGTTTCAAACAATAGCAAGGAGACATAAGAAAGCCTTCTTAAATGAACAATGCAAAGAAAGAGAAGAAAACAATAGAAGAGGAAAGACTAGAGATCTCTGCAAGAAAATTAGAGATACAAAGGGAAATTTTCATGCAAAGATGGACCCAATAAAGGACAGAAATGATATGGACCTAACAGAAAAAGAAGATATTAAGAATAGGTGGCAAAAATACACAGAAAAACTATACTAAAAAGATCGTAAGGATCCAGATAACCACAGAGGTGTGATCACTCACCTAGAGCCAGACATTCTGGAATGCGAAGTCAAGAGGGCCTTAGGAAGCAAAAAATGAACAAAGCTAGTGGAGGTGATGGAATTCCAGTTGAGTTATTTCAAATCCTAAAAGATGATGCTGTGAAAGAGCTGCACTCAATATGCTAGCAAATTTGGAAAACACAGTAGTGGTCACAGGACTGGAAAAGATTACTTCTCATTCCAATCCCAAAGAAAGGCAATGACAATGAATGCTCAAATTGTTGGACAATTGCATCAGTCTTACATGCTAGCAAAATTCTCCAAGCCAGCCTTCAACATACATGAACTGTGAACTTCCAAATGCCCAAGGTGGTTTTAGAAAAGGCAGAGGAACCAGAAGTCAAATTGCTAACATTTTCTGGATCATTGAAAAAGCAAGAGAGTTCCAGAAAAACATTTATTTCTGCTTTATTGACCCTGCCAAAGTCTTTGACTGTGTGGATCACCACAAATTGTGTAAAATTCTTAAATAGATGGAAATATCAAACCACCTGACCAGCCTCATGAGAAATCTGTATGCAGGTCAATAAGCAACAGAACTGGATATGGAACAATAGACTGGTTCCAAATAGGAAAAGGAGTACATCAAGGCTGTATATGGTCACCATGATTATTTAACTTATATGCAGATTACATCATGAGAAACCCTGTGCTATATGAAGCACAAGCTGGAATCAAGATTGCTTGGAGAAATATCAATAACCTCAGATATGCAGATGACACCACCCTTATGGCAGAAAATGAAGAAGAGCTAAAGAGCCTCTGATGAAAGTGAACAAGGATAGTTAAAAAGTTGGCTAAAGCTCAACTTTCAGAAAACTAAGATCATGGAATCCAGTCCTATCATTTAATGGCAAATTGATGGGGAAACAGTGGAAACAGTGGCAGACTTAATATTTGGGGGCTCCAAAATCACTGCTGATGGTGACTGCAGCCATGAAATTAAAAGATGCTTACTCCTTCAAAGAAAAGTTATGACCAACATAGACAACATATTAAAAAGTAATGATATTACTTTGCCAACAAAAGTCCATCTAGTCAATGTTATGGTTTTTCCAGTAGTCATGTATGATGTATGGATGTGAGTGTTACACTATAAAGAAAGCTGAGCATCAGTGAATTGATGCTTTTGAACTATGGTGTTAAAGAAGACTCTTGAGAGTTCCTTGGACTGAAAGGAGATCCAACCAATCCATCCTAAAGGAAATCATTCCTGAATGTTCATTGGAAGGACTGATGTTGAATCTGAAACTACAATACTTTGGTTACCTGATGCAAAGATCTGACTCATTTGAAAAGACCCTGGTGCTAAGAAAGATTGAAGTCAGGAGAAGGGGATGACAGAGGATGAGATGGTTGGATGGCATCACCGATTCAATGAACATGAGTTTGAGTAATCTCCAAGAGTTGGTAATGGACAGGGAGGCCTGGCGTGCTGCAGTCCATGGTGTCACAAAGAAGCAGACATGACTGAGTGACAGAACTAAACTGAAGGGAATATTTCATGCAAAGATGGGCACCATAAATTGTAGAAACAGTATGGACCTAACAGAAACAGAAGATATTAAGAAGAGGTGGCAAGAATTCACAGAAGAACTATACAAAAAAGATATTCACCACTCAGATAACCATGGTGGCATGATCACTTACCTAGAGCCAGATATCCTAGAATGTGAAGTAAAGTGTGCATTAGGAAGCATCAGTATGGACAAAGCTAGTGGAGGTGATGAAAATCTGGGTGAGCTTTCCAAATCCTAAAAGATGATGCTGTGAAAGTGCTGCACTAAATTTGCCAGGGAATTTTGAAAACTCAGCAGTGGTCACAGGACTGGAAAAGGTCAATTTTCATTCTAATCCCAAATAAAGGCAATGCCAAACAATGTTCAAACGACTGCACAATTGCATTCATTTCACACACCAACAAAGTAATGCTCAAAATTCTTCAAGTTAGGCTTCAGTAGTATGTAAACAGAACTTCCAGATGTTTAAACTGCATTTAGAAAAGGCAGGGGAATAAGAAATCAAGCTGGCAATATCTGCTGGATCGTAGGAAAAACAAGAGAAACAAACAAACAAACAAACAAAAACTGCTTCATTGACTACGACAAAGCCTTTGACTCTGGATCACAAAATCTGTGAAAAATTCTTCAAGAGATGGGACTACCACACCACCTGACCTGCCTCCTGAGAAATCTGTATGCAGGCCAAGAAGCAACAGTTAGAACCAGACATGGAACGATGGACTGGTTCAAAATCGAGAATGGAGTAAATCAAGGCTATATATTGTCACCCTACTTATTTAACTTAACTGCAGAGTTCATCATGTGAAATCCAGGGTTGGAGCTCATGCTGGAATCAAGATTTTTGGAAGAAATATCAATAACCTCACATATGCAGATGACACCACCCTTACGGCAGAAAGCAAAGAGAAACTTAAGAGCCTCTTGAGGAAAGTGAAAGAGGAGAGTGACAAAGATGGTTTAAATTCAACATTCAAAAACCGAAGATCATGATATCCACTCCCATCACTACAGGTCAAACAGATGGGGAAACAGTGACAGACTTTATCTTCTCAGGCTCCAAAATCACTGCAGATGGTGATTGCAGCCATGAAATTAAAAGGTACTTGTTCTTTGGAAGAACATGTATGATAAACCTAGACAGAGTATTAAAAAGTAGAGACATTAATTTGCCTCTGAAGTCCATCTCGTCAAACCTATGTTTTTTTTCCAGTAGTCATGTACAGATGTGAGAGCTGGACCAGAAAGAAAGTTGAGCACCAAAGAATCAATGCTTTTGAACTGTGGTGTTGGAGAAGTCTCTTGAGAGTTCCTTCGTCTGCAAGGAGATCCAACCAGTCCAACCTAAAGGAAATCAGTCCTGAATACTCATTGGAAAAACTGATGCTGAAGCTCCAATACTTTGGCCACCTGAAGTGAAGATCTGTCTCATTAAAGATCCTGATGCTGGGAAAGATTGAAGGCGTGAGGAGAAGGATAACAGAGGATGAGATGGTCGGATGACATCACCGACTTGATGGACATGAGTTTGGGCAAGCTCTGGGAGTTGGCGATGGAAAGGGAAGCCTAGTATGTTGAAGTTCATGGGGTCACAAAGAGTTGAACATGACTGAGCAACTGAAGTGGTTGACTGACTGATTGATCCCATCTCCATAGCTCCCTATTAGAGTAACCGTGGACTCTGTTCTAAGTGTGTAGAAATTCAGCTATCCTTTCTACCCAATCTTCCTTTCCTCACTCCTCTATAGATTAGTTTCCATAGAATCCTTCCTTATAAGTCTGTTGTATTTGAACTTCTGCCAGAGAATTTATTTGCAGAAAACCTGTCCCTTGATACCCTTCATGCTTTTTAACTGTATTTATGTCTTATTACAAGAGCTTTTATTCTTCTGCTGTTCTTTAAAATGCTTAGGTGTATCCCTTTTGAATCTGCTATTTTTGTCTTGCTGTGAGTTCCATACCATTCAGTCCTAAAGGAAATCAACCCTGAATATTCTTTGGAATGACTGATGCTAAAGCTGAAGCTCCAATCCTTTGGCCACCTGATGCGAAGAACTGCCTCATTGCAAAAGACTCTGATGCTGGGAAAGACTGAAGACAAAATGAGAAGAGGGTAGCAGATGGTGAGATGATTAGATAGACTCACCAACTCTACAGACATGACCTTGAGCAATCTCTGGAAGATAGTGGAGGACAGGGATGCCTGGCATTTTGCAGTCCATGGGGTCAGAAAGAGTTGGACACTACATAGCAACTGAAGAACAACATGAGCTCCATATAACATGTATATTCACCATACATAATTTTACATTTACAGCGCCTGAAAGGTGATTATTACCCAAAGGGGAGACTACTTGTACCCCAGACTGGTCTGTAGTAGAATGGCTTTCTCTTCTAGGCCTTTTTAAAAACTGACAAATAGATTAGAAGTACCTCGCCAAGTGTGACATGTGCCACCTTTAGAGAGTTCAAGATAGCATTGTATTACATCTTATTGGTAGGGACTGAGAAATTCAATAATTAGCTTTTGTTACTGTTATTGTATTTCTTTGGATACAATGTTTCTGCCTTCTCCATTACTTACATGACTAAAACCTAAACATGTTTACAACTCAACCTGAAAAAAAAAAAGCTTGATTTTAAAAATGGCCAAAGAGACTAAAAAGACATTTTTCCAAAGAAAGTATACTGATGGCCAATAGGCAGATGAAAAGTTGCTCAACATTTTTAGTAATCAGAGTGATACAAATGAAAACTACAATGAAATATCACCTCCTACCTGTCATACAGTCTATTATCATGAAGTCTACAAGCAAGAAACTTGGTAAGTATTTGAAGAAGGGGAATCCTAGTACACTGTTGTTTGGAAGGTATATTGGCGCAGCCACTATGGAAAATAGTATGGAGAGTCCTACTGAGTTTTAAACAAATGCACAACATGAAAGTTGGGAGTTAAGTTTTATTTGCAGGAAAATGAGGACTGTAGCTTGGGAGACAACATTTCAGATAACTGTCAGATACAACTCTGAGGAGGTGAGGAAGGAACTAGTATGTATAGGAGTTTTGCAACTCCTGCAAGGACAGGTAGTTGGGAAAATCAAAATATTAATGCTAATTAAAGAAACCAGATATGTCAAGTTAAGGAATCTAGTGCTTTTCTATGTATGGTAAGATGAAAGAGTCTGGGCTCACTGCAATCATTCCTTTGATATGCACCTCACTGATTTCAGTCAATATCCTGTGTCTTCACATCCTGAGTTTCCTCAGGGTTCCCAATAGGGAGTGGCTGCCGTCTGATGGCTGCTAGATGGCAGGTATAATTTTCCTATCTGAATTTCTCAGAGCTCAGTGGCTCAAGTTGTAAGGCTGCAGTTGTTGATGACTGAGATATCTTTGTATACTGATATGGTAGGAAATATTCCATTTCTCATTTTTTAGAAAACTAAAAATAGACTACCCTATGATAGAACAATTCTAGGGTGTATATTTGAAGAAAAAGAAAACATTAATTCAAAAGAAACATGCACTCTAATGTTCACAGTAGCATTGTTTACAATAGTCAAGATATGGAAGCAACCTAAGTGTTCAGCAGCAAATGTATTTAATGGAAATAATATACCGTCATATAAAAGAATTAAATTCTTCCATTTGAAAGAACATAGATGGACCTAAAGGGTATTATATTTAATGAAATTTGTCAGGCAGAGGAAGACAAATATTGTATGTTATCACTTATAGACTCTAAAACACAAAAGAAAATAATGAATATAGCAAAACAAAAACAGACTTACGGGTAAAGAAAACAAACTAGTGGTTACCAGTGGGGTCAGGGAAGGAGGGAGGGGAAAGTTGGGATGGGAGTAGGTGATTGAAAGGTATGAACTATTGTGTATAAAATGGATAGGCTATAGCGATATATTGTACCACACAGGGAGATTTAGCCATTATTTTCTGGTGACTTTAAATGGAGCATAATCTATAAAAATACTGAGTTTTTATGTTATACAATAGGAAATAATATGACATGGTAAATCAATTATAGTGGTGGTGGTCTAAGTTGTGTCCAACTTTTGCAACCCCATGGACCACAGCCTGCCAGGTTGTTCCATTCATGGGATTTCTCACACAAGAATCCTGGAGTAGGTTACTTCTCCAGGAGATCTTCCTGACCTGGGGATTGAACCCCGAATGCTTTATTGACTGAGCTACCAGGGAAGACCAAATCAACTACACGTCAATTTAAAAAGTAAATAAAACCAAAAAATTTAGTTGAAGTGGTAGATACCCTCCAAAATGTCATAGAGCTTAGTTCCCACTCTACAAAGCATGTATGTATTTCAGAAGACTCAAATATTCTTCTTATTTCTTGATTATACAATAAGATGCTGCTTACAATCACTAAATCATATCTGACTTTTTGCAACTCCATGAACTGCAGCATACTAGGATTTTCTCTGCTCTTCACTGTTTTCCAGAGTTTGCTCAAACTCATGTCGATTGAGTCAGTGATATTAGCTAACCATCTCATCCTCCACCACCCCCTTTTCTTCTTGCCCTCAGTCTTTCCTAGCATCAGTGTCTTTTCCAATGAGTTAATTATTTGCATCAGGTGGCCAAAATATTGGGGCTTCAGCTTCAGCATCAGTCCTTCCAATGAATACTCAGGGTTGATTTCCTTTAGGATTCACTGGTTGGATATTCTTGTAGTCCAAGGGGCTCTCAAGAGTCTTCTTGAGCACAACAATTCAAAAGAGTAGATTCTTCTTTTCTCACTCTTATGGTCCAACTCTCATGTCCATACATGACTACTGGAAAAAAAAAAAAAAAACATAGCTTTGACTATATAAACCTTTGTTGGCAAAGTGATGTCTCTATATTGAATATGCTATCTAGGTTTGTCATAGCTCTTCCTTCAAGAAGCAATCATCTTATAATTTTATGGCTGTAGTCACCATCTGCAGTGATTTTGCAGCCCAAGAAAATAAAATCTATCACTCTTTACACTTTTTCCACAATCTACAAAATGAAGCAGGGCAAAGTCTAACAATTTTGCCAAGAGAATGCACTGGTCATAGCAAACACAGTCTTTTAAGAAGATGTTATCATTTAGCAAATTGTGTTACCCATATAGTCAAACAATGGATGTGCACAGAATGTCTAAGTTGTTGAATTTCCCTTAGTAAAATTTTACTCAAGGAAAGACTGCAAATGTATACTATGGACAATACCAAGTATTCTAGGTTGAATAATGCACCCCTTAAAATTCATGTCTACCCAGTACATCAGAACATTACCTTATTTGGAAATAGAATCTTTGTAAATGTAATTAGTAAGTTAAAATAAGGTCTTAACTGTATTAGGGCGGTCTCTAATCCAATACTGCTATGCTTATAAAAATAGAAAACAGAGATAGTATTGAACATGTAAATACAGAACCTGTATAGGGAGTGACTGCATCTACAAGCCAAGGAATGACAGATATTGCAGTAATCACCAAAATCTAGCAAAGCAACGTGGAACTGATTCTGTCTCAGACTTTTAAAAAATGACCAACCCTGCTGACACCTTCATTTCAGACTTCAGTCTTCCAGAACTATGAAACAATAAGTTTCTATTGTTTTAAGCCACCAAATTTGTTGTGATTTGTTAAAGCAGCTCCAGATAACTAATATACCATTTAGATGGAAACAGCTTTTGCTTCTTCTTAATCACTTGACTGCAATGAAACAGGACACATTTGCCCAGTTAATTGGCTCAGATGATAAAGAATCTGCCTGCAATGTGGGAGACCTAGGTTCAATCTCAGGGTTAGGGAGATCCCCCTGGAGGAGGGCATGACAACCCACTCCAGTATTCTTGCCTGGAGAATCCTCATGGACAGAGGAGCCTGGTGGGCTACAGTCCATTGGATCACAAAGAGTTGGGCCTGACTGAGTGACTAAGCAGAGCACACACATACAAACTATAGGACTCTGTTACTAATCTTCAGTGGGTACAACACCATTGAAGCAGGTACTGTGACTGAGGCTGACATTTGAGTTTGAGATAGTAGATTTTGCCATCTGTAAGGATATATCTGAAACTTTTGTAGGTGCCATACTATTGAATGAATGGAAAAATAATAAGGCCACAATTTAAGCATCCATTAGTCCTAAAAAGTGGCTTCAGTCCCTTTATTGCTCTGGCTTTACTATCTTCATGGGAAGAGGGTTAGTTTCTGAGACTTTCACTTAGCTTTTTCCCTAGAATTATTTACCTCACAGATTAAGGAAGCAATGTGGGAATTCTGTATATGAACATGGATGCAAACCTCCAAAGATTATGCATTTGGATTTCAAGGAAATCACCATCAAGAAATTCTGTAGACCTATTAGCCCCTGTGAGCCATGCTTATTCTAAGGTTTAATTTATTATACAGTCTGAATGACTTTGGCAATGACATTTGCATATCTTAATGGGGAGGACAGCTAAAATGACAATTCACTTTTCCAGGTACATAACATCAAGCCACTTACTTCATCTCAAAGTCTGTGTAGTCTTTGAGTATTTATCTTTCCTAGGCTACTGTTAAATAGTTCAACACTATGAATTCCTTTGAGAAACAACTGGATTAATCATTATTATATATTCTTGCTAGGGCTCCCCTGGTGGCTCAGTAGTAAAGAATCTACCTGCATTTCAGGAGACACAGGTTCCATCCCTGGATTGAGAACATCCCCTGAAGAAGGAAATGGCAACTCACTCCAGTATTCTTGCCTGGAGAGTTCCATGGACAGAGAAGCCTGGGAGGCTACAGCTCATGGGATTGCAAAGAGCCAGACATGACTAAAGTGACTTAGCGGAGCACACAGCACAGAACATATATTATTGCTACTGTGTTGTGGAGGTGATGGAAAAAACTAATAGAGGTGATAGCATTCCAGCTGAGCTGTTTCAAATCCTAAAAGATGATGTGAAAGTTCTGCTGTCTATATGCCAGCAAATTTGGAAAATTCAGCAGTGGTCACAAGACTGGAAAAAGTCAGTTTTCATTTCAATCCCAAAGAAAGGCAATGCCAAAGAATGTTCAAACTGCTGCACAATTGCACTCACATGCTACCAAAGTAATGCTCAAAAATCTCCAAGTTAGGATTCAACAGTACGTGAACTGAGAACTTCCAGATATTCAAGCTGGATTTAAAAAGTCAGAGGAACCAGAGATCAAGTTGCCACCATCCACTGGATCATAGACAAAGCAAAAGAATTCCAGAAAAACATCTACTACTGTTGTATTAGCTACACTAAAGCCTTTGACTGTGTGGATCACAAAAAAAATGTAGAAAATTCTTCAAGAGACAGGAATACCAGGCCACCTTACCTGTCTCCTGTGAAACCTGTATGCAGGTCAAGGAGAAACAATTAGAACTAGACATGGAACAATGGACGGGGAATTGGCAAAGGAGTACATCAGGAATGTATAATGTCACTTTCTTATTTAATTTATATGCAGAGTATATCATGCAAAATGCCGGGCTGGATGAAGCAAAACCTGGAATTAAAATTGCCTGGAGAAATGTCAATAACCTTAGATATGCAGATGATACCACTCTTATGGCAGAAAATGAAGAGGAAGTAAAGAGCCACTTGATGAAAGTGAAAGAGGAGAGAGAAAAAGGTGGCTTAAAACCCAACATTCATAAAACTAAGATCATGGAATCTGGTCCCATCACTTCATGGCAAATTGTTTGAGGAACAATGGAAACATGACAGACTTTATTATCTTGGGCTCCAAAATCACTGCATATGGTGACTGCAGCCATAAAATAAAAAGATGCTTGCTCCTTGAAAAAATAGCTGTGATAAACCTAATCAGAGTATTAAAAAGCAGAGACATTACTTTGCCAATAAAGGTCAATATAGTCAAAGCTATTTTTTTTTCCAGTAATCATGTATGGATGTTTGGACCACAAATAATGCTAAGCACCAAAGAATTGATGGTTTTGAACTGTGGTGTTGGAGAAGACTCTGAGAGTTCCTTGGACTACAAGGATCAAACCAGTCAATCCCAAAGGATATCAATCCTGAATATCCACTGGAAGGACTGATGCTGAAGCTGAAGTTCCAGTACTTTGGCCACCTAATGTGAAGAGCTAACTCATTGAAAAAGACCTTGATGCTGGGAAAGGCTGCAGGCGGGAGGAGAAGGGGACTACAGAGGGTGAGATTGTTGGATGGCATCACCAAGTCAATGGACATGAGTTTGAGAAAGGTCCAGGAGGTGATGAAGGACAAGGAAGCCTGGCATGCTGCACTGTATCTCATCACAAAGAGATGGACACAGCTGACCAACTAACAACAACAGGGTGTTTTCCTATCCTTCTATGTAGTTATCCCTACATAGTTATGTAGCCTCCCCATCACTCTAAACACTAGGATCTACAGTTCCTTCGGTGTAGAGTCTGTGGATGAAACTGCCACCAGTCATATCAGTAACAAATGATATAGCAACTCACAAGCCATCAGCCACTACAGATGTCCCAGTGGTGCACCCTGAGAGGATTCAAGATAGCCCTAGTATTTAAGATGCATATCCAATGAACCCAGATTCTTGCATCTTTCCATATACAAAAAAGTACTAAATTCACTAAACAGAAGCATCAGGTTTTCTTTAATTAAACAGTAATCTTTTGATGTTCTGGCTACCTGGTTTTTGTTCAAAAATCACTATATATCCTGGCTCTTCCCTTGCCTCTTCAGAGAAGTCTTTTGGGGCTACTGAGAGGCTGCCTCATGGTCTTGAGTCTGCAGAAAGCTTTTCAAATAAATCATAATTCTCAGTTTTTAGGTCGTGCACTTCTTTTCAGCTGACAAATCCCTTTACAAATGCATGATTTCTTTCACTTTCTCAACAGGATTATGTTGTGACCAGACTCTGGCTATTAGTCTGATCACCAAGAAGGAGTGATATTTTCTTGAGGAATCATGTTTTCTCTTGCAAGGAAGGGACTTCTATATGGTATTCAAGCAAAGGAGTGTATTATCTTTAACAGTGAGCAGTAAGTAATTTCTGCAGGCCCGAATGGTTTTGACTAAATCTGAAAACTCAGAATTTAAGTGCACAAATCCACATATGCCCAGAATGATTTGAAGAATCTAAGCATTTCCTAATCAGGTTTATGATTTTAGCAAAATGCATTTTCTGGGGCTGAGAATCCAATCTTTGCTGAAGCTCTACCACCTTGATAATCAAACCAGGAAAAAAAAGGCTTATTAATCACTCATAACCTTTCTGCACTGAATCAATAACATCTAGCAGGGTCATCAGTTTTGTATTCTTTACAATTACTGCTTCTGTTGAACCTCCCAAATGGCTGGCATTTCCCTGAACCCACTTTCTCTTCTATATTTATCTCATATAAATTCACACTGGAAGAATTTTAACAACTGTATCTCTATAGCATGTCAAGGGCAATTACAACTGAAATTTGACCATTGATGGGGTCCTTCTAGGCTGTAATTCTGACTGTTTTGCTTCAAAATTCCATTTTAGGATAAACTTCCTAGGATCACGTTCAATACTAACAGGTGATCAGGCAACACTTCCAGCAACCGCAGGAATCCATGACAAGGTTTTTAAATGTTAATAATGGCAATATTCCTACAGCATTAACTAAAAAGCAATTTTTCCTCATGAATTTCAAACATAAGAATATGAATAACCTGGAATTCTGAGATCCCTCTGCACTCTGACCAATGGAAGCACAGATGTCAAGGATGAAGAATAGTTGCCAGAAACACTGTTCTTATAAGGAAATGAAGATGCAGAGAAACAAATTAGGAAGTTATTGTTCAAATTCAAGAAATCATGGAAATATTGTGCTCAAATTAGTCCATAAACTTGATGCTGCTTCTCTTGGTTTACAAGAAAAAGAAAATATAATTCTATATCAAATTTAAGTTGTCCAAGTAAATAAGGCTCATTAACTTCTCAAAGGCAGCAATCTTTTCTCACTAATTAGATCCAAAATAATTTTTAGAGATATTTATAGAAGAAAATATATAGATATATCATTCAATTTGCTTAAATATCATCTAGCTATCTAAATAGGTTAAATACATTTGACAGCCAACCAGTGGTGAAGAAAATAGATACGACAGCTACCATAAGTGTATATTTTTACTAGACCATCTTTTTCTGTTTTGTTTTTGGAGCTGTGAGACAAAGTATGCTTTTATTTTCTTATATACAACTCTTCCAAATTATTGTAGTTTCCAAGATTGTAGATTCTAGTTGACTTAGACGAATGAGGTGTAATTTAGGTGTTTATATTATATATTCTGTGTGTAAGATTAATTTTAAGTTTAGTACACAAAAATACCTGCCTTTAAGCTATTAGAATTCAGAAGATAGGAGCTGCCTCAGATGCAGAATGATAGTGACTTCATTTATTACTGCTTAGCTAAACTAGTAAATTTGTTTCATTTTAGGCTCTTTTTTATCATTCAAATAGATGGGAGCTATTGTAGATTTGTTAGGTCAGCATGTTTGGAATGCTGTGTTCTATACGATATTATCTATGCTATTTCATTAGTTATTTCTTTAATGGAGTCAAAAAAGTTGGCATGTTTCTTAGCGTTATGCATTGGATATGACATTAATAAAAATATGTCACAAAATGTGATACATTTTTATTCTGTGTTAATTTGCTAATTTGTTTTGCTTGTGATGTTTATTCTCTATGACTTGTTTGCTTAGTTGAAATTTGATTAATTTGTGCTTCTGATAATAGGTCAAATTAAACAAAATAAAACACCAAGCTAATAAATATATAATGTACATTGCTAGAAGACCAGTAAGTGCTCTGCTTCAAATTACATTATTAATAGATGAAATTAAAGTTAATTAAAGTATTGATTTCAGAATGAGAAATGTAATTTACTATTTGTGGATCTTATAAAAAGGAAAAGTTCTCAAGGTCATTTATTCCTTTCGTCATACAATAAATCAAATAATTTCAGAGGATAATAGATTGCTTCAAATAATAAAGGAAAATGAGAGAGGTAGGTTTATCAGAAAACTAATGAAGCTTAGGCTTCAATGTACCTCATGCATGAATGCCACCTTAGGCCCACAAAGGGCTGCTTGCAATGTGTTTTGAGACATATATTTGAATGAGCTTTCCAAAAGTGTGATATTTTAAATTCTATTTCCAGTATCATCCTTTCCTCAGAGTTAGCTAGGTGGAGCCATTACGAGAATTTGGGTCACATGGCTGAGGGGAAATAAATTGAAGCTTTATGAGATATTTTATTTGGCACACTGTCAGTTCTGATATAATATTTTTGGTCATCCTATCTATTTTAATGATTTCCATAGTGCTTTTTACCACACTACTAATTCACACAGATGTGGTACCAGAAATACTCTGAAACTACTCTATTCTAGGTGACAGTCAAGGTAACAGCTTTTCATGTCATCTAGTATATGGGTCAGAACAACATTTCTAGATGTGAAATTTGTCGTATCTGGAATCTGAAGACTTTTACCAGGTACTGTGCTCTCTTCTTTGCTGTATGAGATGCAACAATTATTCTGAAATGCAACAATTATTCTGACACTCTGGACATGATGCTTCAGTATGCCCCTGAATACTCATCCTATTGGTTCTGTTTCTCTGGAGAACCCAGATTAAGGCAAGGTATAATTATTTTGTAGTAGAGAGATTTCTATAAAATCAAACTGAAGTAGGAGATAGATTGGACCCCAGGGTGAACAATTGGAAATGGTTCTCTGTGGACTGATGTTCTGATACAAAATAGCAGGACAATCAAAGGAAGAGACTGAGCCTGCCCAGATAAAAGACATATAGATGAAACCACATATTTCTCATTCTTGAAGTCAGCAGACCTCCCCGACTACACATACATGGCAAGTATCCTAGGAAGTCAAATTGGAAGTGATACTAACTATTCATAGGTCTCTTCAGTAGAATCTGTCTTGGCCAAGAGATGCATGCGCACACATGGGAAGGTCTTGTGATAAACCAAATATGGACTCTGAACCAGGAAAATCAAAATGGTTGGCCAAAAGAAACCCAGAAGAAATGCCCTATATAAATGATTTAAACTGCCATGAGAGTGTGACTCTTTGTCTCTCTGAGCCTGCTTGTGTGTCTTCCATACATACTCTACTCTTTTTTACTACATTCCGTCTTTGTGGGACTTCTTTTCTGCAAAACTAAAGAGCCAGGACCTTGTCACTGACAACTGGCTAGGATTCATTGCTCTCACCACCTTGACCTGACCTCAATCTCTGGTCAGGAACCGAAGCCTTGCTGCAAGCCTCTACAGGCTGAGGCCATTCAATATCAGAATTGCCTAGTGAGATGTTTGTATTAGATATGGGTGCTCTGCTTCTGCAAATTTTTTTAATTTCCCAATAACTGTATTACCAAAATCCTTAAGAATTTGGTAATACAGATACCTCACCATATTTTGTTGTATTCACATTTTATAGCACCTTTATGTCCTTTTTATTTTATTACATAACCACTCATTATTTTTATTTTTTCATTTAAAATCATTATACTTGACAACTACCTATTATGTATAGAAAAACTGCTGCCATTTATTGTTTTAATAGGCTGTTTCTAAATGAGGTTAATATTTGACTCAGTAAACTGTGTAAATAGCCTATCCTCACCACTGTGGGTGGGCCTCATCCAATCCTTAAGAGACTGACTAGAGTAAGAGGCTGAATGAGAAAGAATTCTTTCAGTCTGACTGTCTCTGACCTAAGAAGATAGTCTTCTTCTGCCTTCAGTTCTGGACTCAGACTGGAACTTGGACAGCTGACTTTCCTAATACTTAGGCCTTTGGATTCAGACTAGACTATGTTTTCGGTTCTTCTGTGTCTCCAGCTTGCTGACTGCAGATATTGGACTTTTCAACCTCCAATGCTTGAGTCCATTCCTTTGTGACTCTCTCTCTCTCTCTCTCTCTCTCTCTCTCTCTCTATATATATATATATATATATATATATATATATATA